>JAEOAD010000034.1:19149375-19891250 GCA_036365145.1 Orientallactaga sibirica
GCCCCAGGGAGGAAGCTACTGCTGTTGTTTCTCTAAAGGAATATCACCTAATTGCCTTTTAAATATTGATTTGTATGCCCATAGATTATTGCTGCTCTCCCTTTTTGTCAGAGAAGTATCTTTTTGCACATGGCAGTGATTCCTTGGGAAGACCCAAAATTTGTCAAAGACTTTAAGTGACTGCCCACTAAATGAGAACTCTACCATGCCTCCCTTTTCTCAGGGAACATTGAGTTCTAAGTGAGTGCAGAAAGATTGTAAGAGCCAGAGGATGGGGAGGAGTGTGTTTATATTTGTTTTATTTAGTTTATGTGGGTACTGGGGAATCAAACTTGGATCATTAGGCTCTGAAGGCAAGTGCTTTAACTACTGAGCCATCTCTCTAGCCCGGGAGGACTGTTTTGATATGCTGTCTTCTGGAAATGAAGGGAACATTTCACTTATGACACCACCATGACTATCATTACCTACATGAGATGTGCATAATATTGGGTCAATCAACATTTCATCATGGGTGATGGTGGAGGGCAAAGGAAGTCATGAAAATAGTAGAGGAACTAGTTGGACAAAAGAGGGGGTTCAGTGGAAAGGGAATGGGGACAAAAGAAGATAAAAGTAAGGAATTGTCATCAAAATGCATTGTTTACATGCATGCAATTATTTAAAACACAAGTCTTTATTGTCTTCCCAGTTGCTTTCTGCCTCTAGCAAGATGCTTTACATAGAGTAATCCTTTCCCTGAGAATTTTCAGAATTGTTATCCAGGCGCAATCATTATAGGCCCACACTAGAGGGCAGCAGGAGATTACACATTGCTTATTTTTCAGCTTCCTTTTGCTGGTCACAACCTACCTTGTCTCAGGCAAAGAAATGAACATGATCAATGCTGACTGCCTCCTTACCCCTGCCAAAGAGAGTGTGAACTTCTTCAGAAGATTCCTCCTAAAGACATATCTCTTGTAGTTCCACTTTGTGGGTTGACAGGATCATATGGGATCATAGGTGTAAACATCTCTCATTGAATTCTCAGGAGAGTTGAGTGAGGAATTGGAATTCTGATTTTAAAAAAACTAGAGAAGTGAAGTGACTTCCCTATGCTTTGGAATCACATAGTGTGACTCAGTGGTTTTGGGATTGTATTCACTTCTATCCTGATCTACTCGACAGGTAAAAAATAGGTGGCTTAACCGGGCATGGTGGCACTGCCTTTAATCCCAGCATTCTGGAGGCAGAGGTAGGAGGATCACCGTGAGTTCGAGGCCACCCTGAGACTACATAGTTAATTCCAGGTCAGCGTGAGCCAGGTGAGACCCTACCTCGAAAAACCACAACAAACAAACAAACAAACAAACAAAAAAACCAAAACAAACAACAACAAAAAAACGTGGCTTAAGAGAAATTCCTCATAGTTAAAGCAGAAAGCAGGTGTCATGGGAAGATTTGTGGATTCAAACATGCACAAGAACTAAATAAGTTCAAGAAGGGACAGAGCAAATGGCTCTTGAAGATACTTTTGACATCCCATCATTGAACATATTTCCTTAAATTCTAGTTCTCACTGTCAAATAATGACATTTTACAAATGAGACAATGACACCTTGGAGAGAAAGGATAATAACTGGCCAGTGTTGCTAGCTGGAAAATGTAGGAGCCAGAATTACAACTTAGGTACAATGCTGTGTTCTTTCTGCCTGTACACACAGTAAACAAGCAACCAGAGTAGGTGAGCTCAGGAGATGATTTGTTTGACAGTTTTGTAAGCCCACCTAATTGCTTTTGGAATCTGCATTGTTATCAGTCTTTCTGTTCCACAAATATGACTAGACACACAAACACACATCTTAAAACACATGCATCTCCTCAGAAGCCACTAAAAATGTTCCACACTTCCTGTGTTGGGGACTTCCCTTTTGAAATTTTATTTTCTTTTTGACAATTTCATGTACATATAATATGCCTTTTGATCATATTCACCTTTTAACTTTCACCCTACCCACACCTGCTAACAATACCCTCTTTCCCCCACTTCTGTTACTCCTGCTAACTCTCTTCTTCTTCCCAACTAGTTCCTACTTTCATCTCTCTCTCTCTCTCTCTTTTAAATTGAGGCCTCCTCAGTTTAATTAGGACTGCTGGCATGAGAAATGTGGGGACTTATTTACAGAAGTATGGGCAGTTTACCATGGTTAAACCATTGACTATCCCCACTCCAACAATCAACCATTATTTGCCAATTGTTCCTTCTTGATGGGTCAGGTCTCATGATCCCCTTCTCCATCTATGATAGAATGTTGATGGGCTCAATCTTGTGTAACAGCTTCTGGGAATTCATAAGTGTAACGGCCACGTGGTGTCCAGAAGAAATTTTTCCATAGCTCTCCGCCCTCATATTATTTCTATGCCCTCCTCCACAATGCATCTTGAGCCTTGGATGGGATAATACAGATGTCCTGTTTAGGGATGAATACACAATAGCTATTTATTCTAGTACCTTGGCCAAATGTTCATCTCGACATTAATCTCTACTGTCTACAAAAAGAAAATTCTCTGACAGAGCCTGAGGACAGCAGTCATCTATAGGCACAAACATAAACACTTAGAGGACAGTTTAACAACATTCCACTTACCATAACAACAGTACTAGTTTCCTCACTGTGGTTTATGACCTCCCCAGCCATGGAATTTGGACCAAGTTTAAGGTGCCCGACATGAATGCCTTTCTGTGGAATGGGCCTTAAATCCAAGCAAAAAGTGTTTGGTTTCTCACATAAAATCATGCCACTATTACACCCTATCTGTCTGTTGGTTGTGGAGTATACTTGGTTCACAGCTGGGTAAGACTGGTGATGACTTTTCTTCCAACAGCGTTCATAGCATCTTCTGAACCTATGAATGCTAGACAGCAGGGAGAAAACTTCTGACTCAGTTTCAACTTGATGTCTCTGTGTCCTACAACTGAAGTGTACGGTGTCTTCAACAACAGGGGCTTATCGTATAGTTTTAGTAAGCAACCAAGTGCAGTATAATATGCTGTATTGTTTTAGGGCTTGCTGTGACCTTCATAACCAACAGCTCATTGGGAAGCATCTCACCCTGGCACTGGGATTTTCACTTAATAACCTATGGCTTCTAGGAGAAGTTTTATGTACTCATGTACGATATCTTCATTCAAACTCATGCTCTAATTTTGTTTTTGTTTTTTTCAAACCACATCTGGCTGAAATTATACCTTTAATCATCTTGCAAAAAGTAGGTTTCCATATATCTTTTTGCTGTTTCCTTAGTTTTACTTAACCTTCTCCACCACTCCCTTTCCCCCATTTCTATTTAAATCCCTCCACTACTCTCCCATTATTTTCATATCACATGTGTCCTACTATTCCCCTTCCCTAAACCAATTCCTCCCTTCCCTTCTATGTCCCCTTTAAAACTCCCTGACCTCTGCAGACACTGACTTTACTTTAAACACACAAACTAAAAATTTGAGGCTAGTATCTGCATAAGAGAGAGAAAAAGTGGTGTTCAATTTTAGGGTCCTGGGTTATTTTCCAGTTCTATCCATTTCTTTCAAATTATAATTCTGTTTTTTTCTTACAGCTTAGCAGATTTTAATTTTGAATTTTTACTTCATGTTTATTATCAATTCATTAATGGGTGGACATTTAGGCATTTTAAAAAAATTTCCTAGCTATTGTAAAAAGAGACATGGGCATCCTAACATCTCGTCGTAAGCTGTAGAGACCTTTGGATATATGCTCAGCAGTGGCATTGCTGAGTCATATGGTAGTTCTGTTTTTAACTTTTTAAGAAAACTCTGTGATGAGGCACTCATTCTCTTAGCTACCTGGTTAATTTTAGGGTAACCTACAAGAAGGAATCAGGCTACATTACTGCAACTATGGCATCCAAATAACATAAACTCTGGGTTTTGAACTGATGCTTAGGGTGAGAAATTCCCTGGATAGGAAGCTAGTCTAGATAAAACAAAACTTATCCTCCACTTAGCTGGAAGGCTAAAGAGGTTCTATAACATAAGAAGTGTCCACAAAAGAGTTGGAGGATGATTTGGGGTGAATGAAACCTTTTGTTGATTTTTTGACTGACTGTGGTAGTTTGAATTTATGTCCCCAAATATACTCAAATGTTTTATTAAAGCTAGAACTTACATTTCCAGCCACCTGGCTAGAAAAGATGTCACTGTGGGTGGATTTTGGGATCCAGCCCTAAGGTGTGGGAGGGGTGGGGATCTGAATTGGAGCCTAAGGTGTTCAGTGTGAGATTTTCCTGGGTTGCTTGCTGTTTGGCTATTGATTTGGTGGTGCTGGTGGTGGTTTCTTCTCTCTCTTCTTGGATTTGTGAAAGGGGGCCTGGTTCTTTCATGATTATGGAATTTCCCCTGGATCTGTAAACATGAAATAAATTTCTTCCTCCCATAAACTGTTTCTGGTTTAGAGGTTCATCCCAGCAGCCTGGTGCTGACTATGACAGTGACCTTTAAAACTCCTTCCACTCCTGAAAACCTACTAGCCTATGGAAGTAGATGGATGACCTTGGAGGTGTTACCTTGGGGGTGGCAGGTATAGGAAACACAAAAGTGTTTGCAATAGACAGGAGTGAAATTGGTGCTAAACATTTTTTCTGAGAGAACTATATAGTGAAAGAAGAAGTTGGACTATGTAGAAATAGCTACCCTTGTGACTAGGTATGGCCTTGAGGAAGATACTTCTGTTATTGCACATCAGTAAAATGCCATAAAGATGAACTTCCTTTGGAGCTGTGGTTGTAAATTGACATAGTGGGTTTATAATGTGATAGATGTTCCACAGGTATAAGGATTAAAGGAAAAAGTTATCAGATTTATATTCATTCACTTAGATATTTTTCTGCAGGCTCTAAACAGGATACAATGAATCCTGTACTAAGAAAAAGTTATCATTAAAAGTAGCCATAGTTCTTGTCCTTATAGGGTCCACAGCCACTAAATGACAAGGGTGATAAACACTGTAATGATGTCAATGGTTCATTCGATTTTAGAAACTGAAAATAGTCAAAATATAATCTACCAATTTATGCTTGTGTGTGCATGTGTATGCTGGTTCCCATACTCCTTTTACTTACATTCATTGAATTAATGCTTCTCTAGCAGATGAAAGTGGTAGCCAGTCATATCTAATCTATTACTACTTGTAGATTAGACAGAACTATAGACCTTTTGCATTGCTAACACAGTTCACATAAACAGTTAGCATATGCCATCCCAAATTAGCAAATGTCTTAAGTTTAACTAGTCAATTTGCCTTTGTTGGCGAGGGCATAGAGAGAGGGCATGCTTGACCTTCATTCTGTTTGTCTGCCTTGCATTTCTGCACCCTCTCCTTCCTCAATCAAAGCAGAAAAAGGAATGATGAGCACGAGGATGGTCAGACTTACTCCAGTTTCCTCTTACCTGGCCTTTCCTCTCCTTTTTGTCCTTTTCCCTGATGATTTTTGAAGCTGACGCTTTCTGTGGGAGATTTTGAAAGTGGTTTTCAGTAATGTCCATTGTTAGGGACTTTACCCAAGACTGCTTAGGACATTGTGATTTCTCTTTCTCTTTTTTCTGGTTGCTGCAAATCTGTCCACTTGCTGTTGTTCTGGTTGTTTACTTCATGAAAACTCAGTGATGACACCCCTCTGATTCTGTTAGAATTCTTGAGCAGGACTCAAAAGACTTGTAAGCTAGCTCTTTCTCTGGTCCGGGGAAAGCATGGACACAATTCTCTGTGAGCATCTTTGAAAGTCTGTGTTAAGCCTCTTGTAGCCCATTCCTGTTCTGCCCAACAGCCTATAGAGCTGTTTCAAGTGCAGGTAGACTCTGACTCACCATTTCCCTAGTTTCTGATAACAAGTTGTCTAAGTGATGCCTCAAAGGTCCTTCTCACAAATCTGGGATCAGAAGATAAAATGCTCACTCCCAAATATACCACATGAGATGCCAAGCATGATAATCGTTGTCTCCAAAGAAAATCTCCCTCTTTTTTTTTTAAAGAAATTACTTTTATTTATTTATTTATTTATTTATTTGAGAAGGAGCAAGAGTGAGAGAGAGAAAAAAATGGGAGTGCTAGGGCCTCTAGCCACTGCAAACAAACTCCAGATACATGTACCACCTTTTGTATCTTGGTTATATGGGTCCTGGGGAATCGAACCTGGGTCCTTTGGCTTTGCAAGCCACCTCTAAGCCACCTTTCTAGTCTTATTTTATTTATTTATTTATTTATTTATTTATTTATTTATTTATTTATTTATTTGAGGTAGGGTCTTTCTGTAGCCTAGGCTCACCTGGAATTTACTATGTAGTCTCAGGCTGGCCTCATACCTCAGTTTCCCGAGTGCTGGGATTAAAGGTGTATGCACCATACCCAGCTGAGAAATTTTAATTTTAATGTCCAGTTACAGCAGTAGCCATATGATTATAACAATCACAGCAGCAGCAACAACTAATATCAATTGAGTGCCTAACCTGGACCAGGTACCTCCTTCAGGGTTCACACTGACTCCATTATTTTTGTATTGTCACTTACAAAGGGCATACTGATGACATTGGTCTGTGTGAGACCTTGCATTGACATTTCAGCTGGATGTTTTCCCTTTGTTAAGGATATTTGTGTGGGTCAGGTCTCAGAGCAACTGCTTTCCTCCAATAGAACACTGTAACTCCTCCTAAGAAATGATCCCGTTTCAGTAATTCCTGGGAGGCCATTGCTGTAAGAAAGGCCGCTCTTTAGGATATAAAAATCTCATCCTCTCCCTTAATGTTTCTAATTTGAGCCCCTCTGGTCCCTGTGGAGCTTTAAATGCTTTAAGTGTGAGCCTTTTGCCAAAGCAAGCCTGTCTGAGTAGGGAGGCAGCGCCCAGCACTGTTGCAGATTACTGAACAAACATGAGCACAGCTCTAGTTCTCCCAGAAGCCCTTAGTCTAAGGCCTTTGTTTTGTTTTCTGTATGAGGGCAAATGGTGCCATCGCCTCCTGCCGAAAAGCCCTGGCTGCCCTCCCAACAAGGAGTTGTCACTTCAACTGAGCCTTTTTTTTTTTTTTTGGTGGCAACAAAATAATACCCAGCAGGAATTTGGGAGGAGAAAAAAGAGAGTTCAGTTGGCAGGCTCTCAGATGAATGGGTTGTAGTGTCATTGGAACTGAATTGGGCTTCAAACCAGACATGGTCTTATTTTGGAAGCATTGTTCAGAGGGATGGGAAATGTGAACAGAGGATAAGTCTCCTCAGAAATACCCTTTATCCTTGGCCTCCTAAAGACAGACAGCCTGTTTTAACCCAACTTCCGATTCCTGCAATGGCAAGGGTCTACATGAAACCTGGAAGAGGCCAGAACAAATGGAAAATCCATCAGTTTCTTCATTTGTTGAGTCTCCATTGAGGAAATTCATACCATTTATACTTCAAGAAGATGTTGTATCTTTAATAGCAAGTTTTATTGCTCCTCCTCCTCCTCCTCCTCCTCCTCCTCTTCTTCTTCTTTCTTCTTTGTCTTCTTCCTCTTCTTCTTCTTCTCTCCTCCTCCTTCTCCTCCTTTTTCTTCTTCTTTTTTCGAGGTAGGGTCTTACTCTAGTTCAGGCTGACCTGGAATTCACTGTGTGGTCTCAGGGTGGCCTTGAACTAACGACGATCCTCCTGCTTCTGCCTCCCAAGTGCTGGGATGAAAGGCATGTACCATCATGCCCAGATTTTGATTGCTTTTATACTTGTAATTTCCAAATGTTGACCAATCCTACTGGTGCTTTGTTGAGATAGCACAGTGACCAGGGCTTGCAAGTATACTACATATCAATAAATATTTACTAAAAATGTTTTTGAAGGTAGATGTGATAGTACAATCCTGTAATGCTAGCTACATGGAACACTGAGGCAGGAGGATTACAAGTTCTATGCCTTCCTTAGTTATAGAATGAGTTCAAGGCTAGCCTGGGCAACTTAGAGAGACCCTATCTCAAAATAGAAAGGAAAAAGAATGGTTATGGCAGAATGCTTGTCTAACAGGAGTAAAATTTTAGAATCAATTCCTAGAACTAAAAATCATGTTGAAAACCTATTTTGGTCTTATAATGGTGTGACGGGGGCATAGACATCAGCAAAACTAGAGATTGTTTTTGCCTTCATGAACTTTATGCTTTTAAGACAGGGAGACAGAAGTCAGTTTTCTATGAGGCTCTGTAATAAGAAAGATTAACATACATTGATGTGGTGGAATGTTCAAGAAAGGCTTTTTTAAGGAGCTTTTGTCTGAAGGAAGATCTAAAACATGAGTAGGTACGTCATCCAGGAGAAGTCTGGGACTAAGAATGGGATAGAAGGAAGCATTTTGTAGAGACTTACGTTATCTGCCAGGACTGAGAGAGACAAAGGGTGTATGTAAGGAACTTAAAGGTCATTGCAGCTGAAAATAGGACAACTAGGTGGGGCAGGATAAAAGGTCATCCTGGAGAAGCCATGGATTGTCTAGATCCCACATTGTGCACCACCTTAAAAGTTCTGATCTTTATCATAAGAATATTAAAATATCATGAGAGTGTTTTAAGCAGGAGAGGATGATAGAGTTGGCCTTTTGGAGAGATGACTAGCCACAGGGTGGGGCTGGGTCAGGAGCATAGCTTTCACAACTGTAATGTCTACAGAGGAATAATTAATAAATGGCTAATGGTCTTTCCTGTTGTAATTCTCATCTAGATCATAAAATAGGCATGACACACAATGTTTAACAAAAGAATTACTGTTAATAAATCTGTATGGGACCCAGAGAAAAGTCCATCTTCTCCCTATTTCAGTCTCAGGTTCTATACCTGTTAAATTAAAGGTTGGCTCAGATGACTGCTGAGCACCTCCTTTGGTTAAAGCCAGACCTTTTGTTAATCATACACTGCTGTGATTGTGCAGTTTTGAGCCTGGGTAATCAGCTTTTCACCCCACTTGAAAAAGCTAAAGATTTATTGATTGAAGCAGAGCAGCAAATATCTATTGATTATTTCATTGCTAAATGGATGCTACTGTCTTTAAATGCCTAGCAATGTTTGTTTGGCCAAAATTTTTTTTCTTCTTCCTTTCTTCCCTCCCTCCCTCCCTCCCTCCCTCCCTCCCTCCCTCCCTCCCTCCCTCCCTTCCTTCCTTCCTTCCTTCCTTCATTTTTGAGGCAAGCCCAAAAGATTGTTTTTTTTGTTGTTGTTTTGAGAGAGACAGAGAAAGACAGAGAGAGAGGGAGAGGAAGACAGAGATGGGCGCACCAGCAGCCTCTCAGCTGCTGCAAACGAAATCCAGATGCGTGTGCCCCCTTGTGGTCAAGTGCGGCATTGCGCCCTTGCATCACTTTGCATCTGTCTAAACGTGGGACCTGGAGATTGGAACCGCTGGAGATTGGAACCAGCGTTCTTAGGCTTAGGAGGCAGGCGCCTCAACCACTAAGCCATCTCTCCAGCCCAAGATTGGTCTTTTTTTAATGGGGATGGAGGGAGGGAAGGAGGAAGGGAGAGAAGGAGGGAAAGAGAGAGAATTGGTGCACTAGGGCCTCCAGCCACTGCAATTAAATGCCAGACATGTGCACCCCCTTTTGTCCATGCATGACATTGTATGCTTGTGTCACTGTGCATCTGGCTTACATGGGACCTGGATAGTTGAACACGAGTCATTAGGCTTCCCAGGGAAGCACCTTAACTGCTAAGCTATCTCTACAGCTCCCAAAGAAATTTGTATTACCATAACAAGGTTACATTTCTTACTGATTAATTTGCATGCATATGGCAAAGTTCTGTTGGGGGAGGAGATGATGTCTGTATCTTAAAATTTAAGATACATAGTCTGAAATGGTGGTACCTGAGAGGCTGAAGTAGGAGGATCACAAGTTCAAGGCCAGCCTGAACAACACAGAGAAGGCCTACCTCAAAAGCAAGCAAGGAAACAAACAAATGTACTTGCCAAGCAAGCTCAAAGTCCTGCCTCACTCTCCAGATCTGTAACAACTAAATAAATAAAATCAAAGATAAGACGATTGTAGTTTAGGCAATAAATTGGTCATTTACTCACTGCCTTGTCTTGGCAAGTCATTTTCCTTCTCTGAGGTACACGTTCTCCTTATTTATAATGGAAGGGTTTTCTTCAACAGCACTTTCTAATGTGTAGTATTTCACTTGTTTAGATTTTGGTAGAAGAGATATCCTATGTTTTTTTTTTTTTTTTTTTTTTTCCTTTGGAGCATACTAGTCTAAGTATCTTGATGATCTGTTTGGTCTCAAAGTTTTTACTGTTTTACCCAATACATCATACTGCGATATTCCTGTGCGACCACAGTTGAGTCCAGTGATCTGAGACACAGTATTCTCTGCTGGAACTAGAGCTACCAGCAGGGGTTCCAAAGCATTTTTCTATAAAGTAGTAAGTAGCACACATTTTAGTCCTTGTGTGCCTGAGAGTCCCTATCTAAGTACTCAACCTTGCTATTCAGGTTGCACATAACAGTTAATGAATGACCCTGTCCCTATACAACTTCATTTATAAGACCAGAAAGTGGGATGACTTTGCCCCACGGATCATAGTTTATTGACGTCTAGGCCAGAGTTTGGACTGATTCTTGCTATCTGTATAGCTCTGGCTTCTTCCTAGTTTCTCCCCAAATTGCTATTCTCTTTTAAGTTTGAAGACACCCTTCTCCAAAACTCTTTGGCCTGCATTTCCAAAAGTTGTCATCATCCTCTTCCTTGACAACTCTGTGTAGAAGCTATCTCCATCACCCCAGCTGCTGGGAGGACTTTTTCACAGCCTTGTTTTGTTTTTCTTGGTAACTACCCTTCTTTAATCCCTCTGAAGGAATGGTTAGCTGGAACTGGCCTTGTCTTCCTCCCCCAGAGCCTTTGATCTGATGCTCATAAGCATTTGCTGACAGCCAGACAGAAAAGGTGGAGCCCAGATCCCAGGCCCGAGGGCCCAGAGAGTAATGAATGAAGGCTGCGTTTATTTGTATTTCTAATTGGCAAGCCCATTTCCAGATCAGCTGCATGTCACTGCAAGCTGAGAGCAAGAGCACGAGAAAACTCTCACTTTTCCTTCTGACCTCAGTGCTTAGGGCCCATGTGTCCTCTGAGGTAGGTGCTTACCTTAATCTCACCAGGCTTGGTAGAAGATACCATCTGGACCAAGCTCTGTTCTTTAGTATAGGGTACCACTGTTTCACACTTAGACTGCTCCCTGTGCATGTTGGAAGACACCATTCCCATAGTATACCGTGTAAACCCACTGGGTTATGCTAATCACTTTGCACCTTCAAGCTTTTTTTATACAGCATCAACCTCTTATTTTTAATGAAATTTTATATAGAAGGCCAGTCTATTAAATAAATAAAATGTAACTCCTATTAGAAGCTGACACAGGGATTGAGCACCTGCCTGTGCAGTTCCCTCTTGCCCTATGCAAACAGCTACTGAGGTATTTCCTAAGATTTCTAGAACTTCTAAGAGTTTTAGAGTGTCTAAACTAGATCATATATGTAGTTGTCTCCATTGAGAGGTCTATAAGCTCCCTTCAGTGGGTGACATGAGTACTGTTCTTCAAAAGTTGGTAATATTAGCTGGGCATGGTGGTGCACACCTTTAATCCCAGCACTTGGGAGGCAGAGATTGGAGGATCGTTGTGAGTTCGAGGCCGCCCTAGAATACAGCGTGAATTCCAGGTCAGCCTGGACTAAAATGAAACCCTACCTAGAAAAAAAATAATAATAATAATAATAAAATTAAAAAAAATAAAAATACTTATAGAAGTTGTCAATAAAAAATAAAGAAAAGAAACCCTTTTCACTTAGGAAGAATTGGCCACTGAGTTCACAGCCTACAATCACCTCATCTGGACAGCTTTCGTTGCATCTTCTAAAATTGTTGTCCTTGGGCTGGAGGGATGGCTTAGCGGTTAAGGCACTTGCCTGCAAAGCCAAAGGACCCAGGTTCGATTCCCCAGGACCCATGTAAGCCAGATGCATAAGGTGGCGCATGAGTCTGGAGTTTGTTTGCAGTGGCTGGATGCCCTGGAGCGCCCATTCTCCCTTTCTCTTTCCCTCTCTCTCTGCCTCTTTTTCTCTGTTAAATAAATAAATAAATAAATAAATAAATAAATAAATAAATAAATAGTTGGTAATATTGTTTGAGAAGTCAGGAGAAAATGGGAAGAGAAACATAACTTATGGCAAGACCTCCCAAATATAAGTATTTATTCAGAGAAGAACACCTGGGGCAATAAAGAAAGACTTTCTGAAGAAGGTAAGATGGAGGACAAGCATTAGTGGATATACAAGCTTTGAAGAGGCAGAGGAGAAAAGGAGAACAAGGTGAGCAAAGCACCAGAAATAGGAAATAGTAGTTTTATAGATCAACAACACATAGAATGGAGTGTGCTTGACTAACTCTTCAGAGTGCACATGAAAGAACAGGAAGGGAAGGAGGAGCTTGCCAAGGGAACAGATGAACATAGAAAGAAAAAGAAAGAAAGCAGGTCCATTTCATATAATCCTATATCTCTCAATCTCATTTACCACTTCACGGATACATTTGGGTTCTAAACCCCATTTCAGAGAATTAGTAATTTGAGTGTGCTGAACATTACATGACTTTTTCCAAGGTTGTCACATCAGATATAACCTTGATTTAAACAGAAATGGGCTTGACTCAAAGCTTATGCTCTCTCATTATATTGTTTCATGGAAAATATAGAACTGGAGCAAAAACTCGAAGGATATGATTTATATAAGTTGATGGAACACAGAAGGGAATTTCTAGTTGGGGAAAACATCTGAGTATTTACATCTTGGAAATTGCTTGGAGAATCACTCAGTGGTCAATCACACAAATTTATTCATGGCGTAGTGAGGGCTAGAGAGAGCAAGATGATATTTCGTACAAGTGGTAGGACAAGACAATGGTCTAGTCCATGGCCTCTTAGGCCAGTGGTCTTTTCAAAGCATAATAACCAAATAGCCTTGCCATCTTTGAGCTTTTCCAACAGATACTAGCTTCTCAGTACACTTCTTTGTGGGTTCAAGAATGTGGCCATTTGAATAATATTGAACTGACTTATGCTTATTTTGTACCTTTGCAGAGACCACAGAGCTGGGCAGCAAGAAGGAGCTCAAGTCCATGCCCTTCATCACCTACCTCTCAGGTCTGCTGACGGCTCAGATGCTGTCAGATGACCAGCTCATCTCAGGAGTGGAGATTCGTTGTGAGGAGAAGGGCCGCTGTCCCTCTACCTGTCACCTTTGTCGCCGGCCAGGCAAGGAGCAGCTAAGCCCCACACCAGTGCTTCTGGAAATTAACCGTGTGGTACCACTTTACACTCTCATCCAGGACAATGGAACAAAGGAGGTGAGCTTCCCTGGCCCAGCTGCCAAGATACAGCTGACCAATCCTCCTCACTTCTACCCTTGCCCTGAGGACCCTTTGTCCACGGGCATCGGCAGAAGCAGCATGGTGGTTTTGGTCATTGATTGGTTCCTCCTTATACTTTAAATGCTTCTATATCTTGATAACATGAGTTGCAATTATGAGGAAATCCTCAAATCTCAGTATCTTTTTAGTACAATGTACATTCTTTTATTGTTTATATAAGTTGACAATGCATGTTTCTGATTGATGGGTGGTTTTACTCTGAGAAGTGGTAGTTCAGGCACTTTGGCTATACTGTTTTGTGTACCAGTGACTTAACATCTCCAAGATCACAGTGGAAGAATAAAGAACATTCAGGATTGCTTGGAGAAACTTTAAATGGGCCAAGTTTAAAGGTGGACAGTGTCAATTCCAATTCTACAATTATAAACCAGGTATTGTCTATACCTGTCTACAATGAAGACAGAGAGTTTTATTTTCAGAAGTCATGGTTTTTTTGAAAGCCAACTAATGATAGTCTCAGTACTTCTAAGTCTATGACTTAATCATCAATATTGTGTTGATTGACATGAAATTCTTGACATTTGTCCATTTTTGTTTCAAAATGGCAGTTCTACATGGATTCCCTTAATGTGTGTCCATATGACATATTACTGAGCAAGCCTACAAATATTAAATGAATTTTTCACAGTTGGTCTTCTCCATCATTTCCATACTTAACTATGAAATGATATCTGTATTCTTCCTCTTTTCTGTCTCCTGATTTATAATTTTTACCATATGGGGACTTGAAGGGGTCATAGAAATTATTGAGCTCCTTGATTTGTAAACTTATGTACATGGAACACATTTAAAAATACAATCTTCCAGGAATCCAGATCTATAGAATCAGAAAGAGTGATGCCACTATTTCACTGAGGAAGAGGAAAACAGATAAAGGATGTTCTTTGTGGTTCTTACTCTTCCCTCTGTGGAAACTCCTAGACAGCTCTGGATCCCCAAAGAATTCAATATGCTACACCACCGAGTCCAGTGGAACTCTGTGGAGCATGTACCTTTCCTACAGCACCCTCCTGGGATAAGTGGTAGAAGTTAGCAGAGGGTCGATATAGCTTCATAGAGAAAAAAGGAGGGATGAGAATAAGGAGGTGGACAGAGGTCTATGCAGATTATAGAAGTAATTTCTCATAACTATGACCAAGAGATGGAGGGAAACCCAGATAAGATGAAAGGGGTTGGAAAGAGTTTGATCATTTAGAAGATTGCTGTTGGGGTCCACCCTAGGGCCAGCCCAGGAGGGGCTGAGAGGGGGTGAGAGGCACGGAGTCACTACAGACTCGGAGTTGGGTGGAAGCAGGCAGAGGGCGAGCTGCTGCAAACTCGTTTATTCAAGGAAAGGTAGGGGGTTTTAAGTGGTTTGGCTGGCTAATCATTGTATAGGGTGGTCCCCTTCTATGACCAATGACAGCTTGTCTCCAGGCAGATCATCTCATAGCAGGTTTCTTGCAAGCATGGAACTGTAGCTGTTGTCACACCAGGCCTGTGTGGGATGCCACATCCACAGAAGCCACTTCCTGGTTTCTTCTGGCATGCGGTCTGGCTAGGGCCTGACCTGCATTGTGCCATACATCTCCTCCCTTTTGTTTTTATTATTGGCAACCCTGGGAGGCATGGTTCTTTGCCAAGCCATTGTTGACCCCAGGCCTCAAGGGATCATCACATGAGACGGTGCCTGTCTTAGGTTGCCCCATTTCATGGGGTCTTACCCGTCATTGACTACCCGCCATCCTGGTGAGAAAACCCAAGGGGTGTGGTCTGGTTTGGGCCAGACCTGCATTGTGCCATACAGATTGTAAGACAGGTCATGGAGCTTGGGCCTTATTTTTAGGGCAATGCAATGATTGTTGAAAATATGTGATAAGTAAAAGATTGATGAAATTAGGCCTGTTGTTGCAGAAGAAGGCCTTGATAAGCCACCCAAATTACCATCAATGGGCAAATAAATTAATGCAGGTGTGTTCATGCAGTAGACACTATAGCATCCCAGATTAATGAATAACAGTGATATCTATCAATACTAAATGAAAGAATAATAAGTGACAATAATGTGTTACAAAGATAGATTTTGTGTAGCACTTTACATTTCTTTTTTTGAAAGGTAAAGCACACTTATTTATTCCTCAAGTTCACTATCTTTTATGACTGAATACAGATATAGTCAAGCTAGATACGAAAGGAAGCAAGGAATCAATGACATTGGAAATGATGATAACTTTGTGTTGTTTATGCTGTGAAATGGCAGTGTGGAGTATATGTTGCACGTAAATGGTCAGTTTCCTAGTTTATACTTTTGGTGGTGGATTTGTTGGAGTCTATTAAGAATTAAAACTGGTTGGAGAGATGGCTCAGCAGTTAAGGCCCTTACCAGAAAAGCCTTACAACCCCTGTTTGATTCCCCAGTACCCACATAAAGCCAGATGCAGAAAGGCACACATCTGAAGTTCATTTGCAAGAGCTGGAGGCCCTGGCATGCCCATTTTTTCTCTGTCTCTGTCTATCTTTCTCTCTCTGCTCATAAATAAATAAATAAATAAATAAATAAATAAATAAATATTTTTTTAAATAAAGGGATTCAGTGGTGGTGGGATTTTTGAAGGGCAGAGGGGAGTATTGTGGGGGGATTATGATCATGGTATATTGTCTATATTTATGAAAGTCATAAATAAAATGTTTATAAAAATTAAAACCAAGTTACTTATTACCAAAAACGTAAAAGCAATATGACCACATGGTGATGGGCTTGAGTTAAGAGCATGCATCACAAGTAGTCTAATTCTGTGGGTGCTTTAAAGGTCTCCAAACTACTGAATATCAATTATCTGAACTATACTAAGGACTTCACATCCTTAGCAAGCAGGGTGGGGGGATGCAAGGTTAGAAACAAAGCTACCTGTGAAGATCTTTCGGCGTTGAGTGTGTAACATGGGTGTTCTAACTAGGATGTTTTACTGAAGACAAGAACATCAGCGTGCTTGTGGCTTTCCCTCTGTGAATTTCACGCTATGAATATACCAGTTACTACCCTAGTGGCAACCTGGCTGGGCCTCTGATTCCTCATCTGTGGTGTTACACAAGATAAATTAAGCCATAGAACTTTTGCACCAAGTTCCTGACACCTACCTGGCAGATGAGAAGATAACTACAGAACCAGATTCCTATAAGCCTGGATTGTGTACCACCTTTACTCAGCATGATTGAAACATTTGATGTTTTGGAAATCCAGTGAAATATCAGGTGTTGGTACCCTCTTTCCCCTCTCCTTGTTCCCATTCTGCTGGGGACCCTCTTTAGGGGTGCTGCAAATATTCCTAGAGGTTCTTTATCAGGGAATCACAATTGCATGAAAGTAGTCACTAGATGTCAGTGTTTTCCTTGCAGGACACTTGGTGGGCCAAAGTTTTAGTCATTCATTCATTAATTCAGAAAGTACATTTGAGCATCTGTGCTTTAGTACTATGTTAGAACCCGAGAAATGTATAATGGTATAAACAATTTTTTATTTCTTCCTAATATAACTCAAGCCTTCATACAAAATAGACAAGCATTCTATGCCTGCACTACATCCTCTACTGTCACATGTTCTTTATGCTCACAGAGCTTACAGCCTATAGAAAAGACAGATACTCATGATGCAGTCACACAAAGTGAAGCCAGATGTGCAGAGTATCAAGGACATGTCTAGACGGGTAGGTTGAAAGTGTATGTCAAAGGGCCTGCTGGGGTCAAAAGGGCTTCTCTGAGGAAGTATCATCTTAATGAAGTTCTTGTAGCATAAAGTAAATATGCAGGGCTATGTTTGTTGGAGGAGGAAGAACATGAAAACATTCAAGTAGAAGTCCCAGTTCCTGCAAAGACTTGAAGAATGAACAAACACAATCTCTTTGAGAAACTGAATTAGAATTGAATTTGTGAGGCTGAGATCATGTGCAGTGGGGCTCCATGGACAGTGCTGTGGAGAGCTCAGGCAGCACTCTCACAGCTATAGCCCCAGAGCAGAGGGGAAACTTGGAGAGGTGAGGGCAGATGTGCAGACATTGGCACTGTCTCCTAGGTTCATGTTCTTTTCCTCCTAATGACACTGTAAAAATGTTGCAACTGGTTGCCTAGATGTGACTTCCTGTAAGTTCTAGTCTCTTCTGTCCCTTTCTGAACCAAATGGCAGGTCTGTGTAAAGTGTCAAGGCATCCTACAGGTCTAGTGCATCATCTGATTCAAGGGACCCAGATTTTAGTGGGAATATAGGGAAGAGTACAGATGCATATCTGAAAATGACCTTAGAGGAGCCCTTGTTGGTCACTCAACAAGGCTGGAATGAAGACAAAAATGGCTACTCTCACTTTATCCATTGTTTTTCTATTGCATTAACTCCTTTTCCATAGCTTCTCCATCTGTCTGCCATTTCTGCATGCTGAGGAGAGGCTATGGGGATGAAATGCAGAGAGCCCTTCATCTGGAGTTGAGAGGCCTGGGCATGTTCTTTGGCCATTTGGGGACTTGTCTTTTCCTCTCTGAAAAAATAAGAAAGGCTAAATGAAGTTTTATTTTTTTTTTCTAAACTTCTTACAAGATGCTTTGTCTTGATGCTGGGGAGATTGATCAGTAGGTAAGAGGGCTTTTCATGAACGCATGTAGACCTGAGAGGGCCCAAGTTTAATCCTTAGCACCCATGTTAAAAAAAAAAAGGGGACATGGCCACATATGCCAGTAACTCTGGCCCTTTCTTTTTCTCTTTTTAATATATTTTTTTATTTATGTTAATTCAACATTCATGTTGGTGCCTTTGGTAGCCTTGTCCTTGTCCTCCCTGCTCTGAAGGGACCCTCTTCACTGGGGAATGTGGGTTGTGCATTATGGGGGAAGAGGCAATGTCTCTGTGCATAATGCCCCAACTTGTGGCTCTAACACTCTTTCCGCCCCCTCAGCCATGGTGGGTTCATTTTAGTTCTACTTCAGTGATGAGGTCTTGGGAGACTCTGTCTCTGGATATCTAGTTTAGTAGGAGTTGAGTGTTCTGGCCCTTTCTGGGGAGGGTGGAGACCAGACATTTTCTGGGGCTTCCTGGTTAGGCAGACTGAATAAGAACATTGCAGGTTCCATGAGAGATTCTGTCTCAGGAAATAATGCAGGAATATGATAGAGGTAGACACCTGATGTTCTGTGCTGGCCTTCACACGTATGCACAGACACAAGCATCTGCACACAGATGCTTACATTATATATACACACATATGCCACAAATACCACATCACATATGCTACACACACACACACACACACACACACACACACACACACACACACACATCCACACATACCCCATACACCACACAACATAAAAATAAGTATAAAAAAGAAACTGTCTTTGTAGCAGTAGGTAGTGTGAACTTCAAGCTACTACTTTGCTCACTGTGTGATGCTGCAAACATCTGTTGCAAAACTCAGTTTCCACCTCTGTCAAAGGTGATCTCCACTTCCTACTTCTAGGAGAATCCAATGAGGGAATGAATGGGTGGCGCCCAGCAGGTAGCAGACAAAGGTCACCTGTGATGTTTATAAAAATGTTTCCTTTTCTAGGCTTCCTTTAGTACCTCCTCTTTTAGGCAGTACTTGCTGACTGTGTTGATGCCCAAAGTCCATTCTGTTTTAGAGTTGGATTTTGCATGGGAGAGGCCATTGGTTGACTCAAAGGGCAAACTACAAGTGGAGTATATGTGGGAGCATTTGTTTTCACTTTATGTATGTTGCTGGAACTCACATTCTGTTTATAAATAATACCCACTGTTGTTAGACCTGATTGCAAAGAATTCCTTCTAGAACATTCAGTGCAGAATGGAGGTCAGTTCTATGTGAGAATCTTTGGCGTCTTAAGTGATATGAAGTATGGAGTCAATGCCTGAACACCATTTTGTGGCACAAGCCAGGGAGTAACAGGAGGGAAGCAGGAATGGCCTGAGTTATGGCCTCCAGTTTTGAGTGACAGCCAAGGCAAGCTCTGGATGGCTTGGGGCCATTAGACACCAACTCCTTTGTTAGTTGGGGTCTTCTTAGGTCCATTCTATGAAACATGTAGGAAACAGCGATACTCTCTGTCTTAGCAGGAAAGGAGCCCATAATTACACTGTGTACTGTGCTTTAATAAGACAAGCAGGAAACACATCTTTGTGATGGAGAACTTGATTAATGCATATTTCTCCTCCCTCCACCTGTCAAAGGGCCCTTACACAACCCAGAGCCACAGAACTTGGCTTAGCACAACTGATACTTAAATTAAATGGACAATATTTTGTAAGGTTTCTAATTTAGCCTGTGGCTGAAGTACAGTCTCCAGGCAAGGAAGAAAGATGAGTGTCATGGTGAAGAGCCAGACAGCTGGATTTGAATCCTACATCTGCTATTTACTATCAATGTAACTTTTCTTTTACTCATTTGTAGAGTTAGGACTACAGTATTTATTCCATCCATTTCAGGGATTGGAACTAGGCAATTGGAAATAGGCTCCCTTCTTCATTGTTAAATAGACTTGGATATGCTTCTATGGTCTCATTCTGATCTCTGTTCATCTGTGTGAGCTGCCTTTAGTAATGTTATAATGTCAGAACAAACTTCTAAACAGAATATAAAGGAAATATTTTTAGAGTAGACAAGGCATCCAATGACCTACTATTTATTTCTCATTCAGAAACAATATTGGCTTTACTTCTTTTTTTTTCTGGACTCTGAATAGGATTTAATTGGCCCAAAATATTAGCAAGAATTGACAATTGAAATTTCATAAAATTAAAACTATACTGCAACAACAAAACAACAACAAAGAGAAACAGGAGAAACATTTACCAGGTACTCATTGAAAATAATTAATATCCAGAATATATAATGAACTCAAAATATTAAACACCCAAAGCACAAGTAATCCACAAAATCAGAGAACAGATGAACTGAATAGTCACTTCAAAAGATGTACAAATGACAATAAATACATGAAAAAACATTCAACATCCTTAGTCATCCAAGAGATGGAAATTAATAGTACATTATATTTATAACTTACTACAATCAGAATTGTTATCATCATGGCAGTGGAAAAAGAAGAAATGTCATGGCTGGAGAGATGGCTCAGCAGTTTAAATGCTTGCCTGTAAAGCCTAATAACCTAGGTTCCATTCCCCAGGTCCCACAAAAACCAAATGCACAAAGTGGCATATGCATCTGGAATTTGTTTGCAGTGGCTGGGGGCCCTAGTGTGCCCATTCTCTCTCTCTCCTCTTACCTCTCTCTCTCTCATCCTACCTCTCTCTCTCTCTGCTTGCAAATAAATTTTAAAAGGTTTTAAAAAGGAAATGTTAGTGAAGAAGATAAGAGAGCATTTCTTTTCTTAATATATATTTATTATGAATATGCTTTGTATGGAGACATCACATGTTAGTACCACCATTTCTCCCCTCTTGCCCCAATTCCACTGAGGGCCCACCTTATTGGAATTGCTGGTATTCCCCACGGACTTGTGGCTTATGAGTTGTGAGAGCAGCAGTTACTGGGGAGGAGGACAATGCCTCTGTGGATCTTACAATCTTTCTGCCCCTCTTTTGCAAAATTCCCTGAGCCATGGTAAGAGTGTTTTAACACTACTTCAGTCAAAAGCTCTCCACCTACAAAAAGAAAGGACCCAGGTTTGATTCCCCAGGACCCACGTAAGCTAGATGCAGAAGGTGGCACGTGCATCTGGAGTTTGCAGTGGCTAGAGGCCCTGGTGTGCCTATTCTCTCTCTCTCTCTCCCTTTCAAATAAATAAATGAAAATAAAAAATATTAAAATATTAAAAAGTCTATTTTATATAATTTCATGTCTATAAACTATTCCAGAGCTGTACGATTCATCTCTAGTCCTTAGATTTCACTCTTCCCAGTCCTGTGAGCATTTTTCTTTTCATTTGGCCCTAAGAAGAGTCATCTATTATTCCTATTATTCTAGCCTTGACACAGTTGCTTGACCTTCCTGCAGATCTCTCTGCCAGGAAGAAATGTTTGCTCCATTTTCATTTTTTGCTTCAAAGTGAGAGGAGAATTCCATTGTGATTACTTTTAACAAAGAGATTACCAAACAAATTTCTTCTCTACCAGTCATTACCACCAGTATCACTATACTCCCAACACTACCACCATCACTACAGTAATGACTTCTGCAATTACCATGTCTATCATCACTTTACCATCACCACCACTACCATCATTGCCACTACCTTCATCACAACAGGGTCCACAGTCATCATCACCACTGGACTACCACCCAACATAATCAAAAATATCACTATCACCAACATCATCACTACAACAATAAGAACTATGTCACTGTGCCATCAACACCACCACCATCACTGTCACTACTGCTTTCACCAAAATGAGCACCACCATCACCACAACAGTGACTCCTACCATTATCATCATTCATCACCATAGCCACCACTGTCATCACTATTATACCACCCTCAGCACAGTGATGACTGCCACAATTACCGCACCACCACCAGCACAATGACCACCACATTACCACCACCACCACAACAATGAACACCGCATTACCACCACCACAACAACAATGAACACCGCTTTACCACCACCACCACCACAATGACCACTGCATTACTACCACCACCTCAGTGACCACCACGTTACCACCAACAACACAATGACCACTGCATTACCACCACCATAATGACCACTGTGTTACCACCACCACCACAATGACCACCATGTTACCACCACAATGACCACTGTGTTACCACCACCACCACAATGACCACTGCATTACCACCACCATCACTTTGCCACTACCCTCACTAGTGCCATGGTAACCATGACCACTTACTTCCATTACCTCCATCACCAGTCACGGCACTTCCAATACCACTATCACTATCAGTGAAATCCCTTCATATGTGTCAGATACTGTGCTAGGAAGTATAATAGAGAAGGAAATAAGATCTAGATGGTGCCTTCAAGGATCTCACACTTTAATGGATGAGGTGGAAGCCACATAGATGGCCAAAATTACTTGCATATGTTTATTTTTAAGTACTACAATAAGCATTCCATAACTGTTAAAAAATGGAGAGAGAAACACTGAGAGAAAGAATCCACAAAATAATCTTGGGCAAGGGAAAGTAGATATGAGCAGGTGGTGAAACAGCTTGAGACAAGTCTATTGATTGTTAGGAATACCTACTAGATGTAGATACTATACCACAAACTATGCTGTGGATTTCATGTTTTATCTCATTTAACCATCCAACAATTTCTGAGAGGCACACTACTATTTATCACATCTCTATAACAGATACGCCTGCATACAGGAGCTTAACCTGAGGTCTGTAAAATAGCAAACATAGTCAGGAACAGAGCCAAATCCAGCCCGTTGCCTGTTTTTAGTAAATAAAGTTTATGAAGCATAGCTGCACACATTCATCATGATGTCCGATGGTGTTTCCATATTACAGTGGCACAGATGAGTAGTAGCATGGCAAAACAGGATGGAGACCAAAAACCAAACCAGTTCCTCTCACATCCTTGGAAATGAAACAGAAAGAATGGTATGTCAAATATGCGCCAAAGACATAGAATAGAAGAAAAGAGCTTAAGAACAAATTCAGTGACAACTGTATTTTGGGCATTTAAAAAAGTGTGTCATGTGTATTAATATATGTTTTCACATTGCTTATCTCCACAGTACATTTGATGTATGCAATAAGACATTAATTTCATAAATTAGAAAACAAAACCCTGAGATGTAGACAGTAAGTGAATTATTCAAGATCATGCAGCTAGTGAATTAATGGATCAGATTTGGCTCCCCAAAAGTCTGAATCTAAAAATTACAATTTAATTTCATTCTTGCAATAAGTTTAAAAGAGTCAAAAAAGATAAAACTGGAAAAGTGTTAGGACTGGGGAGATGGCCCAGCAGTTAAAAGTGAAAAGCCTGCCATCCTGGATTTGATTGTCCAGTACCCATATAAAACCAGGTGCATGGATCTGGAATTTGTTTGCAGAGTCAAGAGGCCCTGACACATCCATTCTCTCTCTCTCTTTCTCTCTTTCATAGAAAAAAAAAAAACCCTAGAAATATGTTATATGGAAGGCTGAGTTGTGGACAATTTGAAGTGCTATGTTGAAGGATGTGGTAAGGTATAGGGGAAGCCTATGATATTTTGGATCAAGGAGAAGTAGAGATAGATGTGAGGGTGAACCTGACCACTACAGCAACATTGGGAGTGAATTCCAGAGGCAAGGGTTATTAATGTGAGGTGTGTACATCCTTGATTTTAAAGCACCTTCTGATGTCCATCCTCAGAAAATTCATGCAGAATTATATTTTTTAGTTGTATCTACCTACTTTGAGAAACAAATCCATGATATTAACTTTTCTGAATGTTCTTGACCCAAGTATGAATTACTCATATAAGAGGGCAAGTTATTTGAAAGGACTCATGAAGAAGTTCATATGTGAGATGTTTGGGGAGAATGGGAATCCCAATCAAGTAATTTTAACAAATATTGACTAAGGGTCTCATAGGGCCTTACATTGTTCTGGGCACTTGGGACATGCAAGAGAGCAAAATATGGATACATCCTTACCATTGGGACACTTCCTTTCTAACACAGTATGTTTGAGAGAAAGAAAGAAGTTTAGTAAATAAAATAATATTAAAAGGTGGAGGAGAACAGTAAGTACAGAAGAGATGATGAGTGCTTGGTGAATGGTAGCGATCTCAAAGAGGACCGGAATCATTTGGGATTACATGGTGAGATGGAAGAAGTGTTCATTAAAAGTGCAAGGGCTGGAGAGGTAGCTCAGTTGGAAAAGTGCTTACTATGTAAGCAAGAGGAGTTGAGTTAGCTATACATTTAAATAAAAAACCAGGGCATCTTGGAACTTGCTTATAATCCCAGTGCTTGGGAGGTAGAGATAGTTGGCTCTCTGGGCTCACTGGCTAGCCAATCTATTCTGCTTGGTAAACTTCTGGCCAATAAGAAACCCTATTTCAAAATAAGTGCATGGTGGCTAGGAAGATGGCTCAGCAGTTGAAAATGCTTGCTCACAAATCCTGTTGGCCCTGGTTCAATTCCCAAGCTACTTACATATGCCAGATACAAAAGTGATGCGGGAATTTCTCTCTCTCTCTCACGCACACACACAAACACATACACACTCATGTATGCACATACATGTGAGTGCATGCACACACAGAGAGAAATAAAAATTTAACAATTTTAAAAGATGGGTAGCATCTGAGGAATGACAAATGAGGTTGTCCTCTAGCCTACACACACACACACACACACACACACACACACACACCACCCCACATATGAAACTGCACACACACATGTATACACAAGCATAAAATGCAGTTTCCTGACCTCCCACAAATGATACTGTTCCTTTTGGGCCTGGTGCTGAGAATCTGCAGTTTCTCAAGCTTTTCAGGTATTTCTGCCTCTGCTCTTGAGCTCTACTAACCAAAATTTGGTTCATATATATTTTTTTTTTTATTTTGAAAAATCTATTGGGAATCTCAAATCCCTTGTTTAGAGATTAAGATAGTCAGTGCTTCTTATAATCGAGCTTAAATCTTCTCTGTGACTGTGGACCAATTCTTTTCCATCACATTCTGAGAAGGAGGTGAGCTGGCCTAGATGTCAGACTGTCAGGCAATCCTAGCAGAAGGAAAGATCAAAGAAAAAGAAAAGGGAAACATTCCACATATTACTCAACACAGTCATGGTCAATTACAAAAGAGGAACTTAATACTTGGCTTGCCTACTTGCAAAACTGGAAAACGGAGCTGTTTCATGGGACCAGAAGACTACCAGATTCAAACAGATATACCAGACAAAGTTTTAGCAAATGCAGTTTTTCACTCCACACAGTACAGTATTTTTGATGGTACATTGAAGTTATTATTAACTTTAAGAAGAAATAGAATGGCAGAGTATCTTCCCCTTATATGTTTTATATTCACAACTGTTTACTATGCACTGCAGTGGTGACAGGAGCTCACTGAGATATGTGATACACTTTGCTCACTGAACCCTGTCAGCAACTTTGCACACCATGTCTTGCCATTAGCTTTCTGTCCTCACTGTGAAAATGGAGGCATTGAGAAGGTAAATTGCTTGTCACAGATTTCTACACATAGCAGTTCATACAGGTAGGGCGTGTCTTGAGCACTTAGTTTCTTCCTGCTAACTTAGTTCTTTAGTACTTACTTCTCTTTAGCTTTTAAAATAAAGTATAATAAATACAAGCCAAATGTGTACAAAATCCATCATCTTTGTATGTTCCTCTCACTGTCTTCACATTTTTCTTTTAAAAAATTATTTATTTGAGAGAGAGAATGGGCACACCACTGAAAACAAACTCCAGATGCATGTGCCACCTTTTGCACCTGGCTAACCTGGGTACTGGGAAATCGAATCTGGGTACTTAGGCTTCATAGGCACGCACCTCAACTTCCAAGCCATTTCTCCACCACTGCGTTTTTTCCCCTTTAATGACCAAAATTCTTAAAAAATGAGCTACATTTGCTGTTTGCGTTGATCTGTCTTGGTTCTCTCAGGAATGGTTCCCATCGCTATGTGAAAGATTGTGTTATGTACTCTTGTATTCCCTACTGACCTCTCTGCTCCATGTACCATGAAAGATGCCTTTCTCTTGATGGAGATCTCTCTCTTAGCTCTTATTTCCCCGAAGCCAAGTGGATGACCATGATTCCCATCTTTCCTTCCTGGATACATGTATCCATCCATAACCCATCAAAAATTTCTCTAGACTTGTTTTCTAACAGATTTACAGGATCTCTTCTTTTATCTAACCTGATCTGAGTATTTTACTATGTTGTCACAGTGGCCTAATTCACTAAACATGGTCTCTTAAATTGATTGGTAATGTAGTCCAAATGAAATTTTTGCTCGGACTATGTTAAAAATCAATTTAAGGGGACATGGGGCCACTTAAAATCAACTCGAGATGATCCAAGTTAAGAAACACATGAGGGAGAACATGCAGCATTTGTCTTTCAGCTTGTGTGACTTTGTTTAGTATGTTTTTTTCCAAGTCTATCAATTTTACTGCAAATTCCATTTTTCCTAACCATTAAGAGTTCCACTGTCAATATGTGCTACATCATCATTATTCATTCATCAGTTGATGGGCATCTGGGCTGATTCCAGTTCCTAGCTATTGTGAGTAGGGCAGCAACAAACATGGCTGAGCAAGTGTCTCTGGAGGAAAGAATAGACTCTTTAGGGTACATGCCCAGGAGTGGTAAAACTGGATCTAATGGGAGATCAGTTTTCAACCCTTTGAGGAATGTCCTCATTGATTTCCATGGTGGTTGTAAAAGTTTGTACTCCCACCAGCAGTGGATAAGGGCTCCTCATCCCTGCCAGCATTTGTTGTCCTTTGATTTTTCTGATGATTGTCATTCTGAGTGGATTGAGACAGAATCTCAGATTTGTTTTAATTTGCATTTCCCTGATTATGAAAGATGTTGAACAACTCTTGGGGTATTTATTCACCATTTGAATTTCTTCCTTTGAGAACTCTGTTTGCTTTTTTTGTTGTTGTTGTTGTTTTTTTTTGTTTTTTTGTTTTTTCAAGGAAGGCTTTCACTGTAGCCCAAGCTGACCTGGAATTCATTAATGTAGTCTCAGGGCAGCCTTGAACTCATGGTGATCCTCCTACCTCTGCCTCCCAAGTGCTGGAATTAAAGGCGTGTGCCACCACACCAGGCTCTGTTCGCTTTTATTCCCCATTTTTTAGTGGGTTCTTTGGCTATTTATTTATTTAATCTTGTGGTAGGGTCATGCTCTAGCCCAGGTTGACCTGGAATTCACTATGTAGTCTCAGACAGGCCTTGAATTCACAGCGCTCCTCCTACCTCTGCCTCCCGAGTTCTAGGATTAAAGGCGTGAGTCACCACACCTTGTGACTTTTTATTGTTTAGTTTTTTGAGTTCATTGTAATGTTAAATATTAAACTTCTGTCAGATGTATAGCTGGTGAAGATTTTCTCCCATTTTGTAGGTTGTCTGTTGAATCTGTTGATGGTTTACTTATCTGTGCAATATCATTTTTAGTTTCATGAGATCCTAGTAATTCAGTGTTTGTCTCTTTCTCTGGGCTTCTTAGACTTTATTCAGAAAAATCTTTCCCTGCACCTATATTTTGGAGTGCTTTTCCTACTTTATTTCTTTTTTTTTTTTTTTTTTGAGACATTTAGTTCATTTATTTATTCATTCATTTATTTATTTTTATTAGAGACAGAGAAAGGGGGAGAGAGAGAGAGAAAGAAAATGGGCTTCCATATGAATTTTGAGACTATTTATTCTAGCTTTGTGAAGAATGCTGCTGGAATTTTGCTTGGACTTGCATTGAATTTGTATGTGGTTTTTTGGTAGGGTGGACATTTTAAGATATTGGGCTGGAGAGAGAGATAGAGAGAGAGAGAGAGGGAGAGATGCAGGTGGATATGCATGCCAGGGCCTAAAGTCTCTGCAAATGAACTCCAGATGCATGTACTACTTTGTGCATCTGTCTTATGTAAGTACTATGGATGGAACCTGGGTCCTTAGCCTTCAATGGGAAAGCACCTTAACTGCTAAGCCATCTCTCCAGTCCTCCTCATTGTGTTTATGTTTCTATTGTATTTGTCTTTGACTTCCTTGGTTAGGGATATTCCAAGATATTTAATTCTTGTGGCTATTGTGAAGGGACTTCTTCCCTGATTTTTTTTTTTTTGTATGTTTGTTGATATTTACAAAGGCTACTGATTTTTTTTTCCAGGTAGGGTTTCACTCTAGTCCAGGCAGACCTGGAATTCACTATGTAGTCTCAGGCTGGCTCCAAACTCACGGCGATTCTCCTTCCTCTGCCTCCCAAGTGCTGGATTAAAGGAGTACACCACCATGCCCGGCAAGGCTACTGATTTTTTTTTTACATTATAATGCAATTTTATTCAGAATAGATACAAGTATTTTCAACTCAATAATATAAAATATAAAAACCCAATTAAGAAAAAATGGAAAAGTAATTTGGGTGAATCTTTCTTAAAACATGTATACAAATTGTCAATAATCATTGAAACATTTTAAAAATATTTTTGCTCATTTGCAAAGAGGTGGGGGGAATGGGTGTACCAGACCTCTTGCCACTTCAAACAAAGTCCAGATGCACCACTTTGTGCATCTGTCTTTGTATCAGTACAGGGGGATTGAACCCAGGGTATCAGGCTTTGCAAGGAAGCAACTTTAACCACTGAGAAATCTCTCTAGCCCAAGGCTACTGAGTTTTATGTGTTGATTTCATATCCTTACACTTTGCTGAAAGAATTTATTACTTTAGTATTTTTTTGGTAGAGTCTTCCAGACCACTTATGTATAGAACCCTATCATCTACAAACAGGGCTAGTTTGCCTTATTCCTTTCTAGCTAATTTCCCTTTTATTTATTTCTTGATTTATTGCTTTAGCTAAGACTTGAAGTACTATATTGAACAACAGTAGTGAGGAGTGGACACCCTTTACTTATTCCCAACCTTAGGTGGAATGTTTCTACTCTTTCCCCATTTAGACTTTAGGTCTGGTGTATATAGCCCTTAATATTTTGAGATATGAATCCTCTATTCCTAGTCTCTCCAGTGTTTTGACCATAAAAAAAGTTATATTTTGTCAAAGGCTTTTTATGCATCTATTAAAATTATCATGTGGTTCCTGTCTTTATGTCTATTTATGTGATATATTATGCCCTTTGATTTCTTTATATTGACCTATCCCTGCATCCCTGGGATGAAACCTACTTTATTGAAGTGAGTGATACTTTTTATGTGCTCTTATATTCTATTTACAAGAATTTTATTGAGGTTTTTTTTTTTCATCTAAGTTCATTGGGAATATTGGCCTATAATTTGTTGTTTTGGGTCTGTCTGTTCTTGGTACTAAGGTAATGCTGGTTTCATAGAAGGAATCAGGGAGCTTTGCCTCCTTTGCAATTGTGTGCAAGAACTTGGGAAATAGTGGTTTTAGTTCTTCAATATGGGTTTGGTAGAATTTGACAGTAAGTGCTTCTGGGCCTGGCAGTTATTTTTTTTTTCCCTGTGTGGTGGGGGTGCTTTTAATTCCATTTATTCTGGATTTCCCAGTTTTCCGGAATATAGACTTTAGAAATATGTTCCAGTGATTCTACCCATTTCATTGGTATCTGTTGTAGCATTTTTTTTATTTCTAAACTTGTTGATTTGAATCACTTTTTTTTTGATTGATTTTTCTAGGTATTTATCAATCTTATTCATTTTTTTTTTTAAAAACCAGCTCTTCATTTCACTAATTTTAAAAATGTTTTACTGAATTTCCTATCCATTGATTTCTGTTCTGATCTTTATAGTTTCTTTCTGTCTGGTATATTTAGATTTGGATTATTCTTGTTTTTCTAGTGCCTTCAGGTGAACTATTAAGTTATTAACACAAGATCTCTCTGCCTTTGTAATGTAGGCATTTAGTGCTGTAAACTTTTCTCTTAGGACTGCTTTTCTTCTTAGGATTGTCCCATAAGCTTTGGTATGTTGTGTTTTATCCTCATCTGGTTTTAGAAATTTATTGAATTCCATTTTTATTTCTTCACCAACTCATGCATTTTTTTAATCATGAGTTGATCAGTCTCCAGGCATTGGCATGTTTTCTGTTTTTTTCTCTTGTTGATTTCTACCTTTATTGCATTGTGGTCAAATATAATACAGGGAGTTATGTCCATTTTTCTGATTTTGTGGAAACATGCTTTATGCCCTACTATATGATCTATTTTAGAGACATTTTAATGAGCTACTGAAAAGAATGTATATTCTGTGTAATTAGAGTGGAATCCAGTTGATCTGTGGTGTTCTTCGACTCTGTTATTTCTCAGTTAATTTTCTGCTTGGATCATTTGTCTATTGACAATAGTGAGGTAGTAAAGTCTCCTACTATAATTGCATTGGGGTTTATTTCAGGTTTATTGTATAGTAGATTTTGCTTTATGAAATTTCATGAAGGTTTGGTGCATATAACTTTATGATTGTAATATCCTCTTACTAGATTGTTCTCTTAATGAATAAGAAGTGGCCTTTCTTATCTCTTTTGATTTCTTTTGTTGTAAAGTCTATTTTCAGATATTAGTATAGCCACACCTGATTGTTTCTTTTTTCTGTTTGCTTCAAAATCATTTCCATCCTTAAGGTTGTGCCTGTATTTAATGGTAAGGTTTTTGGTTTTGTACAACCACACCTTGCAAGCGGCAGTGGAGATTAAGTTTGAAGAGTCCCAAGTTTTAAATGGCTTGTTCAGTGACCCCTGAGTCACCTATCTACTTCACTAAAAGAGCACATTTCATGCCATTGAAACAAAATATTTTCCCATATTTTAGGGGGTAGATTCATGAGATTATAGAATGAATCAAGTTTTGCTTTATTTGGTTACATGTAGGTATAATATAGTGTCTTTCATATAAGTTCAATAAATATATTGAAAGGAGAAAAATGAGTAAAGAGTCAAAACATGATCAACTTGCACTGATATATTTACATTGTTACTTTAATGGGCACTGACTATGTTAATCTCAATAACTCTATAACTATAGAAATGTTCATTTTTATTTTGTGACTAAGGAAACTTAGGATCAGAGAGAATAGGCGAACATGCCTTGAGGCCTTATAAGGTGAGAACATGCCAGAGCTAAGGCTGAGATTCATTTTCCATCTGTCCCATATCTACTCATTCATCACTCTACCATTATCTATTTGAAGGTGTCAAAGACACCTTCAAGCAAGTACTAGGATCCCAAGAAGAGAGCAAGCTACAAGTTTCATCCCTGATGAAACTTAGCCATGTTGAAGGGGGCTCCTTTTGGATCATTAGGCAATTTTATTCAGCAATGATACTAAGGGCCCAGAGAGAATTCACAGATAACCCAACTCACACACACACTCTTTTTCTATTTCTTGCTAAGAAAGAAATAAAACTTCATTCCAGATGTTCTGCCCTACTCATCAGCCACATGCACTTGAAAGTAACACGAGTTTGTAGTTACACAAATATTCATTCTATGTAGTGCTTTTTTGATTAACAGTCACATCATTACCAGCATTTCTAAGCAAAAAGTTCCAGCCATAAATTTATATTTTAAGAAGAGGAGGGAAGACCATAAGGGATGTGGCTTCTTCTTGGACCATGAGTTTCTTTTCTTTTTGTTTCCAGATTACACCATTTTTCGGGGAACACTATTGTATTTCAGCATCTGCTACTCATCCCAAACTTAATTTTGTTTAGAAAAGCATAATAGATTCAAAGTTAATAGCATGATGGAGCTCCTTATACCTATCACTGAATTTCATCAACTCATCTCAAGCTTACGTTGCCAGCTCTTTAAATCTGTTTGTAAATGTCCTAGTAATTTTGAGAACTACCACAAGCAATAGGTAATTTCATATGTAAATGTTTAAGATCACATTTCTAAGAGCTAAACTTAAAATCGCCTCAACATTATACCAAATTTCTCACATTAACAATTTTACCTCTATCTAATCAAGCCCGGTCATTGTCCAGTTTATAGGATTGCCTTATATGTTCATTTTGTTTGTTCATTCAAATTGACATCTAAATAAAATTAAAATATTGTGATTGGCTGTTAAGAGAATCTATTATAATCTATATGTTCTCTCTCTCTCCCTTTCTTTTTCTAAGAATATTGCATGAAAACACAGTTATTTATCCTCTAGGACTGTTCACAGCCTGCAGTATTCTGCTTGCATCTCCACTGCACCATTTAAAACACTCCTTTTGCCTTGCATTTCTTATACTTGGTAAAGTTTATAGGCTTGGCCACACCTATGTTTTTTTTTTTTTTTTTTAGCATTTAATTAAAAGGCCATGTTGATAAAATATAATAACTTGAGCTCATTTGTAGTTAAGAGTCTATTCATGTTGATACAGATCAAACTTGTCATTAAGTCCCAGCTGTTCCTCTTCTCATATATGACTTTTGGCCACAAAGTCTGAGCTCTAGTTACTTCAGATATGTTGTGAGGATCATGATTCATAATTTCTGAGGTTATTGTATTGAATAAATTCAGTGTTTGATTACCTGCTGAGCCTGGTGCCTGCAATGTAATAAATGCTAAGTCAGAACAAACTGCTACTTGCCATGGGCTTTCTCCTTTTTTTTTCTTCTCCTTTGTCCTCCTTTCCCTTTGTCTTTCTCTACATCTCCTTATATTATTTTCTGAACACAAAACATGCCCATGATGAAGAAAAGCCTAGAGGAATTACAATGATATCTATGCAAGCTCTTATTTATTGCTTGATTCTTTACTATTCTGTCCTGAGATTGTATTTGAGTATCTCCAGGAATGGCTTGTTTGGTGATGCTTACAAAGAGTGTTCCCTCTGGGCATGGTGACCCATTCTTGTAATCCCAGTGTCAGCCTGGGGCTACAGTTTGTAATCCCAGTGTTAGCCTGGGGCTATGGCGTGAATTCCAGGTCAGCATGGGTAAGACCTTGGAGAGCAAGCTGGTAAATAGACAAAAGAAGACTGTTCCCTTAGTACTAGAGTTTTTTTTTTTTTTTTCCTTATGTTGTCTCAAAAAATTTTCCTATACATTGCCCGTTCATGTTTCTTATTCTGGTTTTCAACACTCTACTTGGTAACTCTTAGTTATTAAATAAGTAAACAAGACATAGGTTTTGGAATCAGAAAAATGAGAGTTTATATATCAGCTTTGCCACAAAGTTTGGGTGGCTTTTAGCATGTTTGAACATTTAATTTTTTTAATTTATTTTTTATTGACAACTTCCTTAATTGTAGACAATATCCCATTGTACTTTTCTCCCCCCACCTTTCCCCTTTGAAACTCCACTCTCCATCATATCCCCTCCCCCTCTCAATCAGTCTCTCTTTTATTTTGATGTCATGATCTTTTCCTCCTATTATGATGGTCTTGTGTAGGTAGTGTCAGGCACTGTGAGGTCATGGATATCCAGGCCATTTTGTGTCTGGAGGAGCACATTGTAAGGAGTCCTACTCTTTCCATTGGCTCTTACATTCTTTCCACCCCTTCTTCCGCAATGGACCATGAGCCTTGGAATGTGCATTTGAGATGTTTCAGTGCTGAGCACTCCTCTGTCCCTTCTTCTCAGCACCATGGTGCCTTCTGAGTCTGAGAGAGAGAGAGAGAGAGAGAGAGAGAGACAGATAGAGAGAAAGACAGAATGACCATGCCAGGGCCTCTAGCCACTGCAAATGAACTCTAGATGCATGCATCCCCTTTTGCACCTGGCTTATGTGGGTCCTGGGGAATTGAACCAGGATCCTTAGGCTTCTCAGGCAAATGCATTATCTGCTAAGCCATTTCCCCAGCCCACATTTAATTTTTTAAACTTATGCTTTATCATTAGTAAAATAGCTTTAGCAAAGTCTGCCTTATAGAAGTGTCTGGCAAAGTAATTGAGATAATTCACAGAATGTGCTTAGTAATAATCTTGACATATAAAAGAATAACAACAAAGTTAGTCTTCTGTCTTGGTTTTTTTATTTATTTATTTGACAGAGAAAGAGCTTGTGCATTTGGCTTATGGGGTACTGGGGAAATGAATCTGGGCCCTTAGGCTTCATATGCAAGTACCTTAACCACGAAGCCATCTCTTCAGCTTGACACCCTCCTTTATGTCCCTCCCCCATATCCTCTCCACTGAATCCCTTCTTTCCAACTGGTCTCTCTTCTGTTTAGAGGTCATTATTTTCCCTCCTAAGATACATGTCAGAACCTATCTTGTAATGAACTAAGAAGAGACTAAGAGGTGATAATGAAGTTATAACAATAAGGAAAGGTAAATAAGTGGACAGTGAGTACCAGGAAGGCTGCAGAATCCAATAAAGGCTCCTTAATGAGAAAAGAGGTTGGTTTGTATTAAAATGTGTGTGAAGATCTCATGATGCTGGAGTCAGTTGAGCACCAACAAACAGGAGTTTGTATACTAACTGGCCAGAAAACATTGAAAAGGACTCTCTCCTCCTTAACAGCAGTGTCCTTTAGCCACTTAACAATTATGTTTTGAATACTGCTGAGGTTTGAATAGATGTCCCCCCAATATATTCAGTGTTTTATTAGTTTGTAGTTTGAATCTGCAGCCACCTAGCTCAACAAAGTGTCACTGGGTGGATCATAAGGTGTGGCAGTGGGTTTGAAATTCCAATCTAAAGATATACAAAGTTCCTAGTTCCACCTGGAGTTCTTGAAGTGTGCTGTGTGGTGTGGCTTCCTCCCGTCCCCCCCAACTCTCTCTCCTTGGTCTTCTAAGAGGGGGCCAACTTCTGTCATTATGGAACTTCCCTTGGATCTGTAAACTTCAATAAATCCCTTCCTTCCATAATGGTGCCTGGTCTGGAAGTTCATCTCAGTGAACCTGAGGCTGTCTGCCACAAATACCAACTGTGTTCATAGCAATAAAATATTAGTTATTTTGACTTATGACAAACTCAAATGTCTAAAGGCAAGTGACATAGCTTCTGCCTTTCACTCTGTAGTAAACTGCAGGAGTCACCATGTGTTCTAGCCTCTATTTCCATAAATCACATATTAAATAATAAAAAGGACTTAGGTATGCTAGAATTACTTTACAAAATAAGCATCAGAATGACTGAGATAAAACTAAGTTTACTATGGTTTCAACAACAGCATTCCCTCCAAAATTTGTTTGCAGTGGCTAGAGGCCCTGGTACACCCATTCTTTCTATCTCTATCTGCCTCTTTCTCTCTCCCTCTCTCTTTCAAATAAATAAATTCAATATTTTTTAAAGGAAGGGTGATGGGAGGGGATTATGATCATAGTATATTGTCTGTATATGAAGGTTGTCAAATTAGATGCTTGCACCACTCTTTGTGTCCTTAAGATGATTGAGGAACTGACCTGGGCTTTGAAAGTAAGTACCTTTAACCACCAAAGCATCTCTCTAGCTCTCTGTATGAAATTTTTATTGAAAAAACTCAGGAGTGACCTGTGATTCATTCAGTTCAAAACTATCTTCCTCTTTTTAAGAAAATATACACCCACTCTCAAACTAGCTTAGACTTACCTCCTTAAACAGTAGCTTACTTTAACTTGAATTAGTGTAGTTTTTTAATTTGGAAAGCAAGACACAGTGATTTACAAACTAAAAAAAAAACCCAACACCTTAAAAAGTTAATTAAGAATTAAGAAAAAACTGATTTTAAAAACTCTGCCTTTAAAAATAAATCCAATGACATATTTATAATGTAACCTTGCTCTGATCTGATTCCTATTTTCTTGTTTTTGTTTTTGTTTTGTTTTCATCATTGGGTCTCTTCAAAATTCAGATAGGTCAACCAATAATGGAAGTACAGCTGCTTAATATTGTTTCATAGGGATCCATGTGAGTAAGGCTTTTATCATTCCCTTTAACCCCAGTGCTTCCTTGGTTACTTTTTCTCAAATGTAAATGTGACAATGTACAGTGTGAATGGAACTGACAACAGAGGTACAATTGTGCAGAGATATCAATGTAAACATAGCTAGGTTTATTCATTTAGTTTTTTTCCTTGAGCGTTTTAGTTATACTGAAGTTAGACTCACTTATTGGTGAGATTTTAAATATAGAGGAGTTAGCAATATGGCCTAGAAAGAATACTAGTTTTAAAGTCACCCAGAATGCATCTTTGAAGTCTATATTCATTCTTACCTGTTAGAAAGCATTTCACATGCTACAGCACATTAGAGCTCCATTTTCTCACCTGTAAGAGAAGGGCAATAAAGTGACCTACTGCACAGGGTTCCTAGATATAATATGTAGGTGATGGGCTTAAAGCATTCAGTACACCAATCAGATGTAGATTTAAGTTCTTTTTGGCCACATACTATGGGGAAATGACTTAATTTCTCGAATCTCAGTGACACGATAATGACATTTAACTCACAGAGGCACTAGCCTAAATAAGATTGCACTATAAAGCATTTAGCAAAGACCTTGTATAATTAAACACTTGATACGTGTTGACTGAAACTTTTTTCCTTTTCTTATTCATGCTTCCTCTTCTCCTTCTACTCTTTCTTGCTGTCCTCCTGTCTTCTGTTGTTGTTTTTGACCAAGAATGGGGGCATAATCAAAAAACAATTATCTCGGGCTGGAGAGATGGCTCAGTGGTTAAGGCACTTGCCCATGAAGTCTAAGGATCCGTGTTTGACTCTTCAGATCCCATGTGAGCCAGATGCACAAAGGCGAGGCAAACACAAGGTCACACATGCCCACTAGGTGGTGCAAGAGCCTGGAGTTCGATTGCAGTGGCTGAGGCCTTCTTTCTCTCTCTGTCTAAACAAATGTCTTCATAAAAACATAAAACCTCATGAAAACGTCATAAAAACTTCATAAAAATAAAACAGCTGTTAGTTCATGGAAACAAGGAAAGTAATTCTCCCCCAGAGGCAAAGATGATATGTTGGATAGTTGTTCCGCTGACATGCTTTTCCATTTGAAAGTAAAAAACAGACTAAAATAATTTGAGATGAGCGTAGGCATGTCTAGAATATCTAATATTTGTAAATAAATATGTATAACTGCTTTTTATTACTAAATTCACTAATATGCTTTGGTCTAATGACTATTCATATTAAGAGCTTAGCAGTATTTAATTAACAAATGTGTGTACATCTGTCAAAAAATATGTAGACCTGGCATTATTTTAAGGTATTTTATAAATGATTCATGTAGTGGTTCTTTTGGAGTTAAAGAATTAAAAGCAAACTTTAATGTGAAAAAAAATTAAGCACTTTAGAAGGCAGAGAGCTGAAGCAGTTTACTTAGTGGATAACACTAGGATTAGCAATCTTTTTTTTTTTTTTTTTTTTTTTTTTTTTTCGAGGTAGGGTCTCACTCTGGTCCAGGCTGACCTGGAATTAACTATGTAGTCTCAGGGTGGCCTTGAACTCTCAGCGATCCTCCTACCTCTGCCTCCCAAGTGCTGGGATTAAAGGCATGCACCACCACGCCCAGCCTGAACCTAGGAATCTTATTCTGATGGCCTTGTTCTTGACCTCCATGTTGTGCTATGCCTCTATGCATGTGCAACACCTTACTCTGGGTTAAGTGATATGAATATCTCAGAGTTCCATGAGGGGGATATGTTTATGATGAATTTGATGAGTATCTCCAGTCATAATTCTCTTAGCCAAATTCCAAAGGCTTCCTTTCAAAGGTCAAGATAAGCTCAGAATGGGTCTAGAGTGAGAATGATTATTCAGTCCTCAGAATTTTCTTTCTCTGTCCCTCACTCATAATACCAACCATGGAAGAGCCACCAGCAGGACAGCTTTCTTCCTGCTATGCTTCCTCCAGGAACATAGGTGTACCAGAAAATGAGATTACTAGTAGCCCCAAAAGGAATACTTTGCCACTAACTTCAGCAAACATTTAGTGACCTAGACTCCATGTTTGTAGACAAATCATCCTCTGGAAACCTTCTCACTCATTGCTTATCTCCCTGTGTTCTTAGTGTAAGGGAGAGGAGTGATTATCTGTCAAAGGATAGTAGGTCTTAGAAGATAGGCCTGGTCTATTGGGTGGAGCGAGGATCCTTGGCTAATGGCTTCTCTTGGGAAAAAGACATGTGTTCCACCCAGTTTTCCTCTTCCAAGACTAAGTGGGCCAGAAACAATGCCTTGTCAGAGACAGGCTGAGAGGAGGAGTCATCTTCTACAAAACTTGGATATGTCCAAAACTAAGAAGCCTTTGGCAGTTCAATGTCATAGGGCAAGATGCCTTGGGAAGATGACTCACAGTTAGATGGATGAGGCTACTGCTATGGCTATGTCTTCTCCCTGGAGTTATAACTGATGTCTTCTATTGTTCATAATTGGTCTGCTCTTCATCACTTTCACAATTGTTATCAGCTCAGTGACAGGAAGGACAAATGGTTTGAAGATATTTTACAGCAATGTCAGCATAAGGTATTTCCCCAGTGACTGAGAAGGTCTACTAGGATCACAGCTTAGACACTCAAGGAGACCTTAGTCTTCTGTTCCTCAGACATCACCACTCATCCATTCAATACTTGTTCATATGACAAGTATGTATGGAGTGCTTACTTCTGGTACTGTGCAAACTTCTCTTAATAAAAATAATGTAAAGAATTTATACCCCAGCAAAGAGGGAACACAAATAAAAAAATTCAAGAAAGTATGGATGGTAAACTAACTAGTAGATGCATTATTCAAGGTACAATAGGGGCATTCAGTTTTTCTGGGAAATAAAGAAGGGTGGCCAGAGAAAATTCCAGTTTTAGTTGAGTCTAAAAGAGTAAATTTGTTTTGATCTAAAGTAGAATGAAGGAAAGGGGCATCATATGGCAATGGAAGATGTGTGTAAAGACACAGTCTCATGAAAGTGTATTACCTGCCTGGTTCATGACTAATGGTTAAGGTGTAGCTGGTCTGTGGTCTAGGGAGAGACTATGATAAGTTGGACATGAGGCTACAGAGATTCTTTGGTATCACTTTAAGAAGGGCCTTGAATGTAAAGATAAAAGGAAAAATTTATACATGCCTCAGTAAAAGCTCTTTAATGGCAAAAAAGATAACTCACTTCAACATTTTAAGCAAGAAAAAAAGGTGACATTATCCCAATGTCTTAGTTTTTTTTCCATGTAATTCAAGAACAGAGCCAGGATAAGCTATGGTATCTGCTCAGCACCAACCCTAGAGTCTATCACCTCTGTTACTCTCTGTACTTAAGCTCTTTCTTACTCTCTCATTCAACTTGTCTGGTCTCTAGGTACATATAGTTCACCATGATAAACCTAGCCTTACCAAGACCAATTGTATGTCCAAACCATTTCAAATAATTAGCCAGACACAAAGAATATCTAAATCTCAAGTCCCAAGAAAAATTCTGAATGGTATAGTTTGTATTAAGTAGTCAACTTTGGTCCAGTTTACCTTGATTAAAACAATAGGCTTATTTAGCTCAAATATGGCAACCAAACTACTTTTTAAAAATCCAATAACTAGGGACTGGAGAGATGGCATAGAGGTTAAGCACTTGCCTGTGAAGCGTAAGGACCCTGGTTTGAGGCTCGATTCTCTAGGACCCACATAAGCCAGATGCACAAGGTGGCACATGCATGTGAAGTTCATTTGTAGTGGCTGGAGGCCCTGGCACACCCATTCTCTCTCTCTCTCTCCCTTCCTTTCTCTGTCTCAAATAAATGAATAAATAAATAGAAACTTAAAAAATCTGATAACTAGAAAGCATATGTAAAAATCCAGTGCTTTAATAGTTTCAAACTATAGTGCCTAAGGTCAAGATGATACACTATGAAATGCCAACATAGATCCAAAGCCACACCATAAAGCAGATAAAAACATTTTTTGAATTTTGTAGTAAATAAGGGTACTAAATTGTGGATTCTGGAACACTGCAAGCATTTTACCAGAGATTGTGACTCAGTGGGTTTGAGGCCAACCTGGGCATCCAAATTGCTAACAGGCCCTTCAGGTTCTTCATGAAGTAACATCCAGGGATCACTGAATGAGAAATATTTGGAAAGGGAAAAATACATTTGTTCTTTATGTTAAAGGTTTGGTGAGATGTTTCTATAATCTCAGCATTCCAGCAGATAAAGCGAGAGAATCATGAGTTCAAGGATACACAGTGACACCCTGTAACAAACAAAGAAGCAAATAGAAAAAACATACAAAACAATGTAATAAGAACTTGGACATTAGTTCAGTATCAAGCACTTGCCTGGCATACAAGAATCCCTTGTTTTGATTTCCAGCACCAGAAAATAGAAACAAAAATTAGACAAACAAAACCTCTGAAAAATAACCAACCTTCTATTATAGACTATATAATTTGTATGAATATTTCATTTAGAAATTCACAGAAGTTTTTTACTTGTTATTTGGCAAGCTTTGCATTAGCATTTAAAAGAGCTTTCATATTTTTTTGGAGGAGGTGGAGTCAAGAATTTGACTCTTGGAGCTCCTGATCTTCTTATAGGAGAGAAAAAAGCACTCTGAGTATGGCAAAGATTTAAGACAATAGAATTTTCCAGGACTGGGCAGAGAAGTCTTCCAAGCTAAGGCAAATGATAAGGAAAGACAAGATAGAGTCAGAACTTTTAATATTAGAAATAATTGGTTAATCAACTACTGAATGCCTACTATGCCAGGCACTAAGTATTAAATACTAAGAAAAATAGGCCCTCCAAATTCAACACATACAGTTTCTTAGGAAAGACAAGCCAGCAGGTACCTAGACAATGAAGTATCACTCAATAAAAGCAGTTTGTTGTTGGAAGAGGTGGGGAAGATACACTACTGAGGAAGGATGTCTACCCTAGGTTCAGAGGATCATCTTTAAGGTGAGAGTTGAGTTAGTAAGAGAAGGTTTTCAAATGAAAGAAAAGGTATTCCAAGAAGAAATAGTATATAATGTCTAGAAGAGGAAAGATAGCAAGCCCGAACCTAAGAATACTGCGTTGGGATTGCCAAGAATGATGCTGGAGGAGAAGGAGAGACAGAGTTGAACAGGGTATGGCAGAATCTGTAGCCAGAGTCATGGTAGGCCTATGCTGGAAACCATAGCTATGTATGCTTCTTTAATGTATGGTTATTCCAGAAAGTCAGGGCCTCAGAAATAAAAATGTCCAGAACCTTCATTAGATAGACAAGATATTGGAGGCCTAGAGATTGCACACTCAGACTTAACCATGGATGAACAGTTACTGATGGAGCAAGAGATACTCTTTTCAGGGTGTCTCTTGGCTGGTGGGGAGTTACTTTCTAATATTATACTTATTTGCAAGCAGACAGAGATAGAGTGAAGAGAGACATAGAGTGTGGGCTTGCCAGGGTCTCCAGCCAATGCAAATGAACTCCAGATGCATGCACCATTTTGTGCATCTTGATTTACATGGGTACTAGGGACCTGACCCAGGTCATTAGGCTTTGTAGGCAAGTGCTTAACTGCTGAGCCATCTCTCCAGTCCCTGGTGGGGAGTTTTGGGTTCAACTTACAACCTATTTGCCACAACCTGAAAAAGAATTCTGTATCCCCATATTCCATATAGAAAGAAGTGTTCTATGGACAAACATATTTGGTAAATGCTGCATTTTATGTGTTACTTCTCAGGATTCTCCAAAGACACTTAGTATACTAATGACTTTAAAAGTCTTATTCAGACCAATATATTTAGTTTTGTTTGAGATTTTCCAAATTTGTTTGACCACAGAAATTAACCTTCATGCCCATTCTGTTGTTAAACATGATCAGTTACTATTCTGCTGAATGCAGGTTCCTAAATATACATTGGAATGTTTTCCTGGCCAATAAAGTCTTGGAAATCACCAGAATAATTAACTTCTATTTTATAAAAATAAATAATGCACCATAACTGTTACCTGTCCTCAGTGTTGAGGAGCAATGACCAAGATAGAGAAGATGATTGAGTGTTGGGTGTTGGGAAAGACATGTTTGATCACAGGTACCTCAAATTATTTTTAAATGGAGACAATGTAACCTAAACTATAGGCCTAAACTATAGTGATAAAATTAGTGGATAGTGGTTAAGCATTTACACATTGGAAGTTGAAAAACATGAGCATGAATTTTGCTCTGCGAAATACTGGCTATGCAGGAAAGGAAAAGAGCCCAGATTCCTTAGGGCCTCATGCCCATTCTCTATATAATGGGAACAACAAGAGTACACAATTCATGGTGTGGATGTCACAATTAAATGACTCCCTACATGTAGAACACTGGATATTGCATCTGGCATATGAAAATATTCAAACAATGTTTGCTTTGTTTTTAGTGTACCTAAACCTAGTGCTTCATTCTGTGTGAGATGGATGGGAGCTGAAATATGAGACTAGCTGACTAGTAAAATAAGTCATTGCTTAAAGATGATATTACCTTACTAGATTGCCGCTGTACATCTTGAGAAATAGATAGCTGACAGAGGCCCATGTGGGTGTCTCAGTGGGTTGTATATTTATTTATCTAATATTTTTTCATTAGCAGAAATAAGTGTGGCAAGACAGAGTTTTGGTTTGCTCTAAATTGCTTCCTCTTGTCACCTAGATTAAGGAGTTGTTCTGTTGGGCTCTATCATTTAGGGGAGAATGACTGGAAAAGTGGTTTGTCCTGACAGGGGAAATTAGGCATCATTTTTATTATTTATAGAGCCATAGATTTAGTTGCACAATTTCTTATATAAGAATAGATCCCTACAAGTTCGTATTTATTCACTGAGTAGAGGAATCTGAGACTAGAAATAGATAAGTAGGGAAAGCCGGGGGTAAAACTTGGGATTTCCAGCTAAAGTCCAAAATAGACTGTACTGAATTTAATTACATGATTCAAAGACTATTTTTCTGACCCTTGACTTGCTCATCTCATAAGATTTTCCAAAGACAGTAAGAACTGCTGTATCTACAGATTGTTGGGAGGTTCATAGAGGACCAGCTGGTCATATTACATCCATCGACAGAAAGAAAAAGAAATCAATATTGGAATTCAGCTTACCTTTTTTCAGTTTTTCTTTCTTTTTATTTAGTCTGGGTTCCTAGTACTGGGATAGTGCCATCCACATTCAGGATGAAATTTCTTCTATTAAACCACTATGTAAATACCCTCAATGGTGGGCCTAGAGGTGTTTCTTAGGTGAATTCAAATCCAGTTACGTTAATAATGAATGTTAAGCATCATAGTGGTCAACTGCGTTTGTCTCATCTCTTATAATTTCTGGCACATTGTCTTATCCCAGTTCACTAATAAGCATATATCTTTGAAGTTTTACCCTGTGTTCACTCTTTTCCTTGGAGCTGGGGACACAGAAATGAATCACATGTATAATCTTGACCAGGGGATTTCAACATATGTTAGGTGAGAAGAATATCTCAGCAATTTGCAAGGAGATGTGAATTCTACAAAAATGGAGCAAGATAAAATGAAAGAAAATCTCTCAGGTATGGCAAGGGTTTTTGTGTGCCAAGAGAGCTTAGCAAAGAGGAGGAAGTGGGTAAAGGGTATTTCAAAGCAAAAACACAGAAAAGTGTGGTGATGAAACAGCGTAGTTTTCTCAGAAGTTGGCATGTGCTGGTCATAGAGTGTGACCAGTAGGGATCAGATGGGAGAAGAGACATGAGATGATGAAAAAGGACATCACATGTCAAGTTACCTTGCAGAGGCTCTGAAAAAAAGTTAGTGGGAATTTGGAAGAGGTGCAAGAAGATAGCTAAGCAGGGATGTTTGAGAAAGCTGCAGGGGGATATGATGGAGTAGCAGAAATGGAAGCTCGGAGTCCAATCCCAGGGGCCATGACAATTGCCTGAAGAAGAAGCAGTGATAGCAGAGGGCTCAGGGGAGACACTTGTTTTGAGACAGAGAGAAGACCTCAGATTGGCTCCCAGTTTCTGACCATAAGAGCAGATTAACATGTGTGACAGAAGCAGTCCTGGGGAAAAAGAGGTTCATTAAGCACACATTTCCTCCACTTTTACCACATGTGAATTAGTTTGTTTCATTCAGTATTCCATATAAACTTTTAATTCAGTTCACCAAGTATGGATTTACATTACACATGAGTCTCTGAAATAGATCCAGTGCTTAAAAAGCTAATAGAGGGCTGGAGAGATGGCTCAGCGGTTAAACGCTTGCCTATGAAGCCTAAGGACCCCAGTTCGAGGTTTGATTCTCCAGGACCCATGTAAGCCAGATGCACAAGGGGGTGCATGCATCTGTAGTTTGTTTGCAGTGGCTGGAGGCCCTGGCGCACCCATTCTCCCCACCTGCCTATTTCTGTATCTCTCTCTCTCAAATAAATAAATAAAAAATAAAATATTTTTTAAAAAGCTAGTAGATTATTTTGTCTTTAAAACAATTTTCCTCTCCTTATTTTGTATGGGTTGGGCAGCTGCATAGTGAAACTTAGTAGTTCTATAAAGATAAAGATAAAAACGCTTAAAATGAGGATTTCAGGGCATCTTTTGGAGACTTCCAGACCATAACCATTTTACTATCAAAAATAACTGACTTAGTGTTGGCACATGAGACTAATTTTCAGTAAAAGAAATGTAGTCACTAAATGTATACATCATAGAATTTAACTTATGGGCTTAAAGACATTCTGGGTATATTTTAATATTTTAATTTTAATATTTAATATTTTAATAAAATGCAGGGTGTTTACTTAAAGTTTAAGATTCCTAAGATATTGTCATAATTGTTAGAGCTGAAAAAGTTCCTTTTTGTATTCCCACAGCTTGCTATTGTGTATTACTTCATTTACAACATTTGAACCATAGTAATTTTAATTCTTCATGTGTCTTTACCATTAAACCATGAGTCCTTTGAAGCTAGCCACTAGGTCTTGTTCAGTCCCCTTTTTAATTTTAGACAGCACATGGTAAGGAGTAAGAAGTTCAGTGAATGTTTATTGAACTTAATTCAGCCTTCAGTAATACATCTTCTGCCCCTTCAATTTGCAGATGGGGAAATTGAGGCTTAGACAGAGAAATACTTATGCAAGTTCAAATAGGAAAGTAACAACAGTGTCAGGAATAAATCCTGCTTTATTTTGATTGCTTAACATTTTTGTGGCTGTTTTTCTCCTCCTGCTTAACTTGGTTTACTAACTAATTAGCTAAAACTTGGAAGTACTTACAAGTTCTGGAAAGGCAAACCTTTTTTGTTATGAAAACCAATGGCCATGCAAATGTTGATCCCCTCAAAAGCTAAGAGTCAGGATGCTTCCAGTGCAACTGCCTTTGGAGAGAACACACACACACACACACACACACACACACACACACACACACACATGATCCAAACCAGAACAGCTGCAAGGATATTTTGGATGAAATCTTGGCATTTATTGTTTCTGTGTGACCTGAAAAGGTCAAGCATACAGCATTCAAATGAACTTCAATCCACCAAGTTACTCCCTTTTCAATGTTCTTCTGTAAATGGGGATAGGAAACCCATCTCTGAGGATAATTTTAAGAATTAACTGGAAGTTTAGTTTCATCACTAAGTTTCTCTATCACCTTGGGGTGGCCAGCTAGCCTCCCTGGGCCACTGTATTTGCATCTGTAAATGGATTAGATTAGATGATTTGCAGACTGAGTTCTGTGAAGCTGGAACATTCTATCATTCTCCTCCCTTGGGGTCTAATTGGACTCTAGATGGAGTGTTGCAAGGACTGAAGACGTAAAGAAGAGTGATCCTGCGCTGACACAAAGCTGGCTTCTGCTGCCTTGCAAGGGCTCCCTGTTTGATGTCAGCCTTTTATCAGTGTGTTTGTGCTCTGTCCAGGGTTGCCTGGCCATTGCACCAGTCCCCATTCTGTTCCTCAGGGTTTTGGGAAAAAGCCAGTGGATGTGGAGACTCACAGGCAGGATTTCTTCCCAAGAACTGCCTGGATGGTGAAACCCACGAAGTCCAGGGAGATTTCCTGTTTTGTTTTCCACAAGCTCAAATTCCTCTTGATTATAGACAACACACACACACACACACACACACACACACACACACACACACACAGACACACAACAAGATGTTCTCTCTTCATTTCTGGAAACCAATTCAATCTTACCATGTGTGTCACTTTCCCCCATGGCCCTGGATTTCACTGTTATAGTAATCAAATCCTGAGCACTGGCTGGAGATGTTGGAGAATCTTAAGCTATGAGCAGTTAGTTGTACACACTGATTTCACTATGGGAGAACCTTCAAATAAAGTATAACAAGTCTGACAGTCAGTCTAACCTCATGCTGTCTCATCTGGTTTCTCTACTTATGACAGTGCCTTCCTCTGTCACACTGGTAAGAAAGAGACATTTTTTTCCCAACGTAGATTCTGGAACATAGTAGGAACTGTGTTCATACTGTCCCCTAGATTCTGGCCTAGATAATTTATGTTTCATGGAATGAGTTTATACTAAAAACTAAAAGCCTGAAATTTAAATTTAACTGATTTACCAATGCTGGCAACTCTACTTGGAGTTAATCCTACTGGTCTGCATAATTGAACAGAAAACATGAGCATTTTTGTAAGTGATAGAGATACAGACTGGGATTCTGCTTCCATAATTTTCTTGGTGTGTGATCTTAGGCAAATTGCCTCCCTGTTCTGATGGTGAGTTTTGTCATGTGTAAATGAGGGTCATGATATCTGGCTCCCAAGACTGTTGTGAAGATTACATTTTTAATACCTTTAAGGAACCTTGAAAAGTGCAATCATGTGCTTTATGATCATTTGTTTTTATTATCATCCTTTTGGCTTGGTTTTATAGTGTGTGCATATATGTTTTTGTATGTATTTATGGGAAAGAGATTGAGTGAGACAGAAAGAGAACATGGGAACACCAGGGCCTCTTGCTGCTGCAAGCAACTTCCGGCTGCATGTGCCACTTTGTTCATTACATGTGTTTACATGGGTACAGGAGATTCAAACTGGGGCCAGCTGACTTTGCAAAGAAGTGCTTTTAGCTGCTGAATTATCTCCTCAGCTCCTCTTTTGCCTTTCTTTAGGTATTTGCTAAATTCAAGACAAATTAGGTAAAGGTGTTCATCCTGAGGAGAGGTTATAGGTAAAGGAATATGGCAGGAACCACTGGGAGGAGTGTAATGGAGGTTGACACATAAGATTCTTTTAAAAATATTTTTATTAGTTATGTATGTAGTATATATATAGCCATGATAGTACTATCCATCATTAGCCTTCTCCCTGTCCTCCCCCCCATGGGTACTGTGGGTCTTGCATTATGGGAGTAGCCATCAGTTATGTGGGAGAGGCAATGACTCTGTGCATAATGACCCAACTCATGGCTCTAACAATCTTTCTCCCCCTCTTCTGCGAGTTTCCCTGAGCCTTGTTGGGTCAATTTAGGTCTATTTCAGTGATGAAGTTTTGTGAGTCTCTGTGTCTCTGGATATCTGATTTGGTAGGGGCTGAGTGTTCTTTGTATCTATCTCCTTCATCCTTGTGCTGGTACCAGGTTCACCAATAAAGCAGCACTCTTGCTTATTTCCCATATAACTCTATGGCTTCAGCTGATGCCCTGTTGAGGTGTGATGGGCTGATTCTCTCCTCGGGTTCTGTGTCCATCTGAAAGAGAGAAGCAGATTCTTCAATGGAGGGTGAGGTCAGTGCAAGATACATGGATAACCATGATTATTTTAGAGAGAATTTAATAGGTGTAGGCTCTCTTGTATCCCACTATTGGTGGGAGCTTGATATTAGAGACAGGGCTCGTTTTTGGATATGGTTCTGACTTATTTCCCATTTCCAGGTATGGGTTCCATTCCACAGAGTGGACCCATTAGCCAAATCTAGAGCAGTTGGTAACCCACCATGGCTGTGTGCCACTACTGCACTTGTGTGAGCATCACGTCAGGTTGTTTACTGCTGAGTAGTTTAGACTACTAGTTGCTTAGACAGATGTTGGTCATTTCCCCCCAGTCACTTAGGTCGCACCTTCTGACACTAGACAAGCTAACTGTCCTGGGACTGACTCTCTTCCAGATTCCAGCCAGGTCTCTCCATGTTCTGTCCAAAAAGCATATGGTGTCTTCAGAAGTAGGGTCTTACCAATAACCTTTGGTGGGTCATCAAGTACTCTGACAGAAATCTGTCTTCTTTTGGGAAACCTTGTAAGTCTCACTGATCAACAGCTCATTGTGGATATTAACCACATGCTGGTATTGGTAGTGACAGGTCAGTGCCAAGGGAAAAGAAGGAAGAAAAAGTATAAGTAATATGAAAGAGCAAGAGAGAAGAGAGAGAAAGAGTGATATTTAGAGAGAAACAGGAGAAGATTGAGGTTAGTCTTCATCATACCCTCTCCAGGACCCTGAGATGCAGGTGTTCTCTCCAAGCACCTGATGCAGGTTTGACCTTTTAGTATGTCTTTCAGGATATAGGATTTTATGGTACAATTTCCATTTGGGTCCAGTTTTTTTTGTCTCCCTCCACCCTTTCCCTGCCCTCCCACCCCACCATCCCTATTTTCCAATCCTTGAGATGTTTATTAGGTGTGTCAGCATCTCAGGAAAATACAAATTAGGAGCCACAGATGAGTGAGACCATGCGATGTTTATCTTTCTAACACAGAACATTTTTGATGTACACATGATTCTAGGTCTTTGCAGCTTGGGGAAGTGAAGGAGGGAGAACCCAATTCTCTGTTATACAGAGATTCTTTTCTTCAATCTTTTGGATAATGCAAAATGGGAAAAAAGTAACATCTGGGTGATCAAGTGTCCTTGGCAATAGGTAGCATACAACTTTAACTGGAAAGCACACAGAAAGTAACAATTAAGGAGAAAAGGAAAGAAAGTTCATAGAATTGGCCCAGCACATACCTGACAAAGGAGTCAGCATTATCTAGAATCCTTATGATCTAAAGAGATCTGTCACATATTCTGAATCCCCACTGCCTTGAAATGCCACTGTAAACAGAATGACCTAACCCATACACTCAAACACTTAGCACATGTTGAATATCTTCCACACTTAAACCTAAGGGAGGCAAGGAAAATGAATGTCAAGACTTGAGGCCTGTCCTCAACTGGATTCTCTTTACTGTCTGATACTAATGATCAATTTTTAGTGACATTATTTATATATGGTATAAATGTGCTAAGTCCTGTGGATATGGTCATGGGAAGAAGGTCCAGCCTTGCCTTGTCCTTGTCCTTCATGGGGTCGGTTTTTTTTTTTTAAATAATTATTTTTTTATTGACAACTTCTATACTTACATACAAAAAGTGCATGGTATTTCCCTCCCCTACCCCCATTCCCCTTTAGAACTCCACTCTCCATCATATCCCCTCCCTCTCTCCATTAGTCTCTCTTTTAATTTGATGTCATCATCTTTTACTTCTATTATGAGGGTCTTGTGAAGGTATTGCTAGGCACAGCAAGGTCATGGATATCGAGGCCAATTTCTGTCTGGGCAGTTGCATTGTAAGGAGTCGTACCCTTCCTTTGGCTCTTCCATTCTATCCGCCCCCTCTTCTGCAATGGTCCCTGAGCCTTGGAGGGTGTGACAGAGGTGTTTCAGTGCTGGGCACTCTTCCATCCCTTCTTCTCAGCACTATGTTGCCTTTTGGGTCATCCCAGTGGTCATTGCCATCTGAAAAGAGAAGCTTCTCTAACCAGAAGTGAGAGTAGCATTAATATGTGAATATGAGCATTAAGTGTAGTATTTTCAGGGCAGCTTGGTGGGAATAGTATATACATTTAGTCAGACAAGAGCAGGTTTTATACCCCTAAGGCTCATGACCTCACCTCCCATAGACTTTTGCTTAGGTTTTTCAGTACCAGGTATGTATTCCCTCCCGTAGAGAGGGCCTTCAGTCCAATTATTGGGCAGTTGGTTACCCCAAGAGTAGACATGCCACTATTGCACCCATTCAGTCCTTGGGCCTGTCTGGCCAAACTTGAATATTCAGCATCCACTGTTTTCACTGCTGATGACTTCTGTCTCCCATACGCTGCATGCAGTACAGCTTTTTCCAGCTTTCAGTTGGCTGGTCTACAGGGAGAAGGTTTTCTGCTCAGCACCAGCTTGCTTTATCAGTGACCTAGCCTCTCAGGCATGAGATGTCTTCAGCAATAGGGTCTTACTATCTGTTTCTCAAGGGAAACCAAGGGCTTTGGCAAAAGCCTTTAATGTTTTGGAGGCTACCGGGACCTCCTTGGCCAACAACTCACTGGAAGGTATCCCATCCCAGGTACTGAAAATTTTCTAGTAACAGTCTACAGCTTCTAGATGTGCCATTATTCAAAAAAGTAATTTTACATAAGTCTCATTCACAATATCTTGAAATTAGATTGACCCTCCCCCTGCCCTTCTTTTATGCATTCTCTACCCATGGCCTCTCTTAGGCCATTCCCCTCCCTGTAATCAGTTCTTCCACTTACATATATGCAATACCATACACTTAAGTCCTTCCCTTTCCTCCCTCTCTTATAGCCTTTTACCAGCTTACTGGTTTCTGGTACCTATTTTTGGTTCCAGTTCACACACAAGTCTATACATTTGTAGCTAGGATCCACATATGAGAGACAACATGTGATGTTTGGCTTTCTGAGCCTGGGTTACCTCACTTAGTATAATCCTTTCCAGATCCATCCATTCCCCTGCAAATTTCATAATTTCATTTTTCTTTACTGCTGAGTAGAACTCCAGTGTGTAAATGTACCACATCTTTATTATCCATTCATTTGTGGAGGGACATCTAGGCTGCTTCCATTTCCTAGCTATTGTGAATAGAGCAGCAATAAACATGGTTGTGCAAGTATCTCTAAGGTAGTGAGAAGAGTCCTCTGAATATATGCCTAGGAGTGCTATAGCTGGATCATATGGTAAATCTATTTCTAGCTGTCTCAAGAACCTCCACACTGATTTCCACAATGGCTGGACCAGATTACATTCCCACCAACAGTGTAGAAGTGTTCCTCTTTTTCCGCATCCACGCCAACACTTATTATCATTTGTTTTCTTGATGGTAGCCATTCTGACAGGAGTGAAATGGAATCTCAAAGTGGTTTTAATTTGCATTTCCCTGATGGCTAAGGATGTGGAACACTTTTTTAGATGTTTATATGCCATCTGTCTTTCATCTTCTGTGAATTCTCTATTTAGTTCCATAGCCCATTTTTTTAACTGGGTTGTTTGAATTCTTATTATTCTGTTTTTTGAGTTCTTTGTATATTCTGGATATTAATCCTCTGTCAGATGTATAGCTGGCAAAGATTTTCTCCCATTCTGTAGGTTGTCTTTTTGCTCTATTCACAGTGTCCTTTGCTGTACAAAAGCTTTGTATGGGGTCAGTATTTATAGGGTAAAACAGGAAGAGAATGTTGTTGTAGGAGTGACCTAGCACTGTTCTGGTATCCAGAAAGGAGCATCATCAATATGAGGCTTAAGGGAAAATTTCATTTGAGACCAAAGTAGTGAGAAGGAGTGCTTCAGAGTAAGGATAAGAAATGTTGGTTTTTTAAAAAAAAGACCATAAGGGCTGGGGAAAGGCTTAGTGGTTAATGCATTTGTCTACAAAGCCTAAGGAGGACCCTGGTTTGATTCCCCAGGACCCTTGTAAGCCAGACACACAAGGGGGCACATGCATATATATATATATATATTGAGGTAGGGTCTCACTCTAGCCCAGGCTGAACTGGAATTCATTCTGTAGTCTCAGGGTGGCCTCTAACTCATGGCAGTCCTGCTACCGCTGCCTGCCAAGTGCCACATGCCTGGTGTATTAGTCAGGGTTCTCTAGAGGAACAGAATGGACAGAATGAATTGTATTAAAAGGGGATTTATTGGATTAGCTTACACAGTCCAGCAATAGCAGGTTGCAGGTCCGAGAGTCAAGAAACCCGGTAGCTGCTCAGTGCACGAGGCTGGAGGCCTCAGCAGTCCCAATCCGGCACTGAAGGCCTGAAGGCTTCCTGGAGAGACACTGCTCTTCAGTCCACCCTGGTCTTCAGTCCACACTGGAGAGCAGCAACACCAAGCAGCAGGTACCAAGCAGAAAACACCAAGCAGCTAGTAGCACCGGCAGCCAGGTGGGAGAGAGAGAGCCTTTCTTCCCAGAGCTCCTTTTTATCAACCAGCCCCTCCTCCAAGAGGGGCCGCCCACTCTGGGCCACCCACTCTGGGGGAAGGCTTACCCCTGAGGGAAGGATTCTTCCTTTAGTTAATCCTTCCTAGAGGCAGCCTCAGAAACACACTTATGAGGAATGTCTGTGGATTCCTAAACAAATCAAGTTGACACAAACTTAACCATCACAAGTCCACCCCCTTGTCAACTTGACACCAAACCATATATCTTTACATTCTACTTAATTTCAAATGAAGACAGTAACAAGGTCATAATTCCGCCTAACATGATATAACTATCCCTCGTACAACGGAGGCGCACAATCATCCCCACACACAAAGCAAGTTCCTTGAGGAAGGCTTAGTCTCATATAACAAGTCAAATATAAATTCAACAGTGGTTAACTAGCAATATGATCTTAATAAGTATTAATTACCTAATAGAGAAGTAGAGGAAGAACAAAACATCTTAATATTGGTATACATATGTACAAACACTCTTAACAAGGTAAGACAGGAACACTCATGGCAATTACAGACCACGTTTTTGTAACTGGTCCCGTGGCCTTAGCTGGTATTTGTTACTGCCTTCTTCTACTACCCATTCAGTATTTCCTCCACCTTCAGCAAGCACCTCAGCAGGTCTTGGTTCTTTACCTGGAGGGTGACCCATACCTTCATTCCTGAAGGATCTGGGCCATTTATCACACTGCCTTGATTGGGTTGTTGCAGTTGTCCATTGACTTTGATAACAGGGCATGGTAACACCAAGAGACGCCCTAGAGAATCTCAGCACTCAGACATACTCTTCCTTACCTCCATTGTGGAGGAGCAGTCCAATTTCCCCTGGTAATCTGGATCAATTACCCCTGCTAACACTGTAACTCCTTTCTCAGCCTGTGCACTCAAGGGCATCAGGAGCCCAAAGTGGCCAGGGGAAATCTCAGCTTCCAGTTCAATGGAATGTTCTTTGTGCCTCCTGGCGAAAGCACTCCCCCTCTGGAACCAAGACCTCTAGGCCAGCAGAGCGTAAGGTTGTGGGTACAGGAAGCAAAAATTTGGCTAATGGATCACTTGGGGTGATGGTAAGTGGTACCATTCCCATTTCCCCCCTTGATTCCTGGACCCGTGAATCCAGGCTATAGGAGAAACAGCACCATATATGGGGACGCTGATTCAGCATATACAGCCTGCTGGAGGACACGCCCCAGCCCTCCAAGCTATTGCCACCTAGTTGGCACTGCAGCTGTTTCTTTAAAAGGCCATTCCACCGCTCTATCAAGCCAGCTGCTTCAGGGTGGTGGGGCACATGGTAAGACCAGTGAATTCCATGATCATGAGCCCACTGCTGTACTTCCTTGGCTGTGAAGTGAGTTCCTTGGTCAGAAGCAATGCTGTGTGGAATTCCATGACGGTGGATAAGGCATTCTGTAAGCCCACGGATAGTAGTTTTGGCAGAAGCATTACGTGCAGGAAAAGCAAATGCATACCCAGAATAAGTGTCTATTCCAGTAAGGACAAAACGCTGCCCTTTCCATGATGGAAGAGGTCCAATATAGTCGACTTGCCACCAAGTTGCTGGCTGGTCACCCCGTGGAATACTACCATATCGGGGGCTCAGAGTTGGTCTCTGCTGCTGGCAGATTTGGCACTCAGCAGCAGCCGTAGCCAGGTCAGCCTTAGTTAGTGGAAGTCCGTGTTGTTGGGCCCATGCATAACCTGCATCCCTGCCACCATGGCCACTTTGTTCATGGGCCCATTGGGCAATGACAGGGGTGGCTGAGGAAAGAGGTTGACCACTGTCCACAGCACGTGTCAGCTTATCTACTTGATTATTAAAGTCCTCCTCTGATGAGGTCACCTTCTGATGAGCATTAACATGGGACACAAGTATCTTTATATCCTTTGCCCATTCAGAGAGCTCTATCCACATACATCTTCCCAAATGTCCTTTTCACCAATTTTCCAATCATGCTCCTTCCATGTCCTGGACCATCCTGCCAAACCATTGGCCACAGCCCAGGAATCAGTGTATAACCGCACATCTGGCCATTTTTCTTTCCAAGCAAAATGCACAACCATGTGTACTACCCGTAGTTCTGCCCATTGTGAAGACTTCCCTTCACCACAGTCCTTCAGAGTTGTCCCAGAAAGGGGCTGTAATGCTGCAGCTCTCCACTTCTGGGACGTGCATATAGCGTGCTGAACCATCTGTAAACCATGCCCTGGTCTTCTCCTCTTCAGTCAACTGATCATAGGGCACACCCCATGATGCCATAGGTGCATGCTTGGGGACAGAAGGCATTGAAACAGGAGTAGCAACCATAGCATTTGGCAACCTCCTCATGTAACTTACTTGTGCCTTCAGGGCCTGCTCGAGCCCGATCACGGATATACCACTTCCACTTGATGATGGACTGCTGCTGTGCACGTCCAACTTTATGGCCTGGTGGGTCAGATAACACCCAGCTCATAATGGGCAGTTCAGGTCGCATAATAACTTGATGGCCCATTGTCAAGCGTTCAGTTTCTATTAAGGCCCAATAGCAAGCCAAGAGCTGTCTCTCAAAGGGAGAATAATTGTCTGCAGATGATGGCAGGGCCTTGCTCCAGAATCCCAAGGGCCTCCGGTGTGATTCACCTATGGGGCCTGCCAAAGGCTCCAAACAGCATCCCTATCTGCCACTGACACCTCAAGTATCATTGGATCTGCTGGATCATATGGCCCAAGTGGCAGAGCCGCCTGCACAGCAGCCTGGACCTGTTGAAGAGCCTTCTCTTGTTCTGGGCCCCACTGAAAACTAGTAGCTTTCCGAGTCACTTGGTATATGGGACGGAGTAACACACCCAAGTGAGGAATGTGCTGTCTCCAAAATCCAAACAGGCCCACTAGATGTTGTGCTTACTTCTTAGTGGTAGGAGGGGCCAGGTGCAACAACTTATCCTTCACTGAACTCCTAGAAATTTCACGGAGGTGGAAGGTCCTTGAATTTTGGATGGATTTATTTCCCATCCCTGATGCGCATATGCTGTACCAGCAACTCCAGAGTGGCTGCCACCTCCTGCTCATTCAATCCAATCAGCATAATGTCATCGATATAATGGACCAATGTGACACCTTGTGGAAGGCACAGACGATCAAGATCCCTGCGAACTAAGCTATGACACAGGGTTGGAGAGTTAATATAACCTTGAGGTAACACAGTAAATGTATACTGCTGACCTTGCCAGCTGAAGGCAAATTGCTTCTGGTGGTCCTTATGGACAGGTATGGAGAAGAAGGCATTCGCAAGATCAATAGCTGCATACCAGGTACTAGGAGATGTGCTAATCTGCTCAAGTAAAGAAACCACATCTGGTACAGCAGCTGCAATTGGAGTCACCACCTGATTAAGTTTCCGATAATCCACTGTCATTCTCCAAGATCCGTCTGTCTTCTGAACAGGCCAAATAGGGAGTTAAAGGGGATGTGGTGGGAACCACCACCCCTGCATCCTTCAAGTCCTTTATAGTGGCATTAATCTCTGCAATTCCTCCAGGGATGCGAACTGTTTCTGGTTCACTATTTTCCTTGGTAGAGGAGCTCCAATGGCTTCCATTTGGCCTTTCCAACCATAATGGCTCTCACCCCACAAGTCAAAGAACCAATGTGGGGTTTTGCCAGCTCCTAAGTATATCTATCCCAATTATGCATTCTGGGACTGGGAAATAACCACAGGATGAGTTCGGGGACCCACTGGACCTACTGTCAGTCTAACATTTGCCAAAACTCCATTGATCACCTGACCTCCATAAGCACCTACTTTAACTGGAGGGCCACGATGCCGGTTAGGGTCTCCTGGAATCAATGTCAATTCAGAGCCAGTGTCCAGTAAGCCCCAAAAAGTCTGATTATTTCCTTTTCCCCAGTGTACAGTTACCCTAGCAAAAGGCCGAAGGGTCCCTCTGAGGAAGGATAGGACTAAGCTTAATATTGAAACTTTTTGGGGATTATGGGAGGGTCCTTCCTCAAGGGACCCGGCCACCCCCTTCAATCAAGGGGTTCAGGATCTGTAAACTGGCTCAAGTCTGGAAACTGGTTAAGAGGCCTTGATTCTCTGTTGCTATAATTCAAAGTGGCCTTTGGATTCTTTGCTCTGGAACTTTTCTGCTTATACAGATCAAGCAGGAACTTAGTAGGCTTTTTATCTATTTCACTTCTGGGAACACCATGATTAAGCAGCCAGTACCAAAGGTCTACACGAGTCATACTGTTACGAGCATTGTTTTGCCTGCACTGTCCATTACAGTAAACACGCTCACCTTGCCTTTGGCGATTCAGTGCTGATACTTGGCCCTTGTTACCCCGAGAGCCAGTTAGACCCATTGCATCTAAGTCACCTAATGCAGCAACTGCAGTTCCCACTGTGATGTCTTCTTTACATAAAAGACCAATGATTGGGGACTTTAAGTGTGCTGGTGCTCCCCTCACAAATCTGTTTCTTATAGTCTTAGTGAAGGGCACATCTTCTGCACGCTCCCATTGTGGGCTTAAAGATGAGTTTACATGGTAAATCCACTCCAGCATTCCAAGTTCTCTGAGCCTTTTAATCCCTTCATCAACATTAAGCCAAGGGATATCAGGCAGCTCAAGCTCATTCACAGTAGGCCATCTTTGAATCTATACTTCAGCCAACCAATCAAATAAACTCTTGGCACCTCTTCCAACTGCATGAGCTGCAGTGTTAAATCTAAAATTCTCTGCTCAGTGGGCCCATTTCAATAAATTCAGCTTGATCTAATTTTATATTCCTTCCTCCATCATCCCACACTCTTAAAATCCATTCCCACATATATTCCCCATGCTTCTGCCTGTACAAGTTAGAAAGCTCCTGAAGTTCTTTAGGGGTGTATCTCACTTCCTCTTGAGTCACGCTTTCTAACTCCCCTTTAGGGGCATGCCTAGCCTTACGCCTAGTTATAGGCCTTGAGGCAAAAGATGGGTGGGCTCTGAGAAGCATCAGCACATCCTGCAGGGAGGGTCATTAGTGCTTCCTCAGACAAAGGAGTGATTCCCTCTCAGGGGTGGGGGTGCACTGCAGCTAAAGGGAGGAAGCCACATTCTCATGCAAAACAACTTCTTCAGAATCTGAGAGTTCAATGTCCCCAGATTCTTCAGGGTCTTCCCATACATCCCCATCCCAAGTCATGGGATCCCACTCTTTTTCAACCAATGCCCTCACTTTAACTTCTGATAGTTTTATGAGGCTGGGAATTGAGTACGCTGCAAGTTAGCCAATCTTACAATGAGAGCTTGAGTTTGGTTTTCTGCAATTCAGAGCCCTGTTCTGATAGACAGGAGATTTTCCTCCAGGGCACCCTTAGAAACCTTCAGATCATGTACGTGGGTCTTAAGCTTGGAATTTTCCTTTTGGAGCTTCTGCTTTTCCCTCAACAGTTTATCTAGAGATGCCAGAAGAAACCATCCAGCATCATCATTCGTCTTACTTTTCCACAAATATTCAAAAGTTCTAGATACACAGTCACTAAATTCCTTGCTCCTCACAAGATATGACTCAGAATCACTAAATACATCTATCTCATGGAGTTCGTTAAATAGTTCACACCATGGATTATTAGTGCCCTCCTTATTACCACTTAAAAAGTGCTCTCCTTATTACCAGCAGAGCCTTTAGTGGTACTAGAGTTGGAGAACCAACTCCACAGAGCACCAAGCCTACTAGGGAAATCCATCCTTACAATTCTGTTTCTCTAGAACCACTCCTGGTACCACAATCTGTATTAGTCAGGGTTCTCTAGAGGAACAGAATGGACAGAATGAATTGTATTAAAGGGGATTTATTGGATTAGCTTACACAGTCCAGCAATAGCAGGTTGCAGGTCCGAGAGTCAAGAAACCCGGTAGCTGCTCAGTGCACGAGGCTGGAGGCCTCAGCAGTCCCAATCCGGCACTGAAGGCCTGAAGGCTTCCTGGAGAGACGCTGCTCTTCAGTCCACCCTGGTCTTCAGTCCACACTGAGAGCAGCAACACCAAGCAGCAGGTACCAAGCAGAAAACACCAAGCAGCTAGTAGCACTGGCAGCCAGGTGGGAGAGAGAGAGCCTTTCTTCCCAGAGCTCCTTTTTATCAACCAGCCCCCCTCCTCCAAGAGGGGCCGCCCACTCTGGGCCGCCCACTCTGGGGAAGGCTTACCCCTGGGGAAGGATTCTTCCTTTAGTTAATCCTTCCTAGAGGCAGCCTCAGAAACACACTTATGAGGAATGTCTGTGGATTCCTAAACAAATCAAGTTGACACAAACTTAACCATCACAAGTCCACCCCTTGTCAACTTGACACCAAACCATATATCTTACATTCTACTTAATTTCCAAATGAAGACAGTAACAAGGTCATAATTCTGCCTAACATGATATAACTATCCCTGTACAACCAGAAATGCACAATCATCCCCCCACACAAAGCAAGTTCCTTGAGGAAGGCTTAGTCTCATATAACAAGTCAAATATAAATTCAACAGTGGTTAACTAGCAATATGATCTTAATAAGTATTAATTACCTAATAGAGAAGTAGAGGAAGAACAAAACATCTTAATATTGGTATACATATGTACAAACACTCTTAACAAGGTAAGACAGGAACACTCATGGCAATTACAGTTTTTTGTAACTGGTCCGTGGCCTTAGCTGGTATTTGTTACTGCCTTCTTCTACTACCCATTCAGTATTTCCTCCACCTTCAGTGCACTTCAGCAGGTTTTGGTTCTTTACCTGGAGGGGCACCTATACCTTCATTCCTGAAGCATTTATCACACTGCCTTGATTGGGTTGTTGCAGTTGTCCATTGACTTTGATAACAGGGCATGGTAACACCAAGAGATGCCCTAGAGAATCTCCAGCACTCCAGACATACTCTTCCTTACCTCCATTGTGGAGGAGCAGTCCAATTTCCCCCTGGTAATCTGGATCAATTACCCCTGCTAACACTGTAACTCCTTTCTCAGCCTGTGCACTCAAGGGCATCAGGAGCCCAAAGTGGCCAGGGGGAAATCTCAGCTTCCAGTTCAATGGAATGTTCTTTGTGCCTCCTGGCGAAAGCACTCCCCCCTCTGGAACCAAGACCTCTAGGCCAGCAGAGCGTAAGGTTGTGGGTACAGGAAGCAAAATTTGGCTAATGGATCACTTGGGGTGATGGTAAGTGGTACCATTCCCATTTCCACCCCCTTGATTCCTGGACCCGTGAATCCAGGCTATAGGAGAAACAGCACCATATATAGGACGCTGATTCAGAGCATATACAGCCTGCTGGAGGACACGCCCCAGCCCTCCAAGCTATTGCCACCTAGTTGGCACTGCAGCTGTTTCTTTAAAAGGCCATTCCACCGCTCTATCAAGCCAGCTGCTTCAGGGTGGTGGGGCACATGGTAAGACCAGTGAATTCCATGATCATGAGCCCACTGCTGTACTTCCTTGGCTGTGAAGTGAGTTCCTTGGTCAGAAGCAATGCTGTGTGGAATTCCATGACGGTGGATAAGGCATTCTGTAAGCCCACGGATAGTAGTTTTGGCAGAAGCATTACGTGCAGGAAAAGCAAATGCATACCCAGAATAAGTGTCTATTCCAGTAAGGACAAAACGCTGCCCTTTCCATGATGGAAGAGGTCCAATATAGTCGACTTGCCACCAAGTTGCTGGCTGGTCACCCGTGGGAATACTACCATATCGGGGGCTCAGAGTTGGTCTCTGCTGCTGGCAGATTTGGCACTCAGCAGCAGCCGTAGCCAGGTCAGCCTTAGTTAGTGGAAGTCCGTGTTGTTGGGCCCATGCATAACCTGCATCCCTGCCACCATGGCCACTTTGTTCATGGGCCCATTGGGCAATGACAGGGTGGCTGAGGAAAGAGGTTGACCACTGTCCACAGAACGTGTCAGCTTATCTACTTGATTATTAAAGTCCTCCTCTGATGAGGTCACCTTCTGATGAGCATTAACATGGGACACAAGTATCTTTATATCCTTTGCCCATTCAGAGAGCTCTATCCACATACATCTTCCCCAAATGTCCTTTTCACCAATTTTCCAATCATGCTCCTTCCATGTCCTGGACCATCCTGCCAAACCATTGGCCACAGCCCAGGAATCAGTGTATAACTCACACATCTGGCCATTTTTCTTTCCAAGCAAAATGCACAACCATGTGTACTACCCGTAGTTCTGCCCATTGTGAAGACTTCCCTTCACCACAGTCCTTCAGAGTTGTCCCAGAAAGGGGCTGTAATGCTGCAGCTCTCCACTTCTGGGACGTGCCTGCATAAGCGTGCTGAACCATCTGTAAACCATGCCCTGGTCTCTCTCCTCTTCAGTCAACTGATCATAGGGCACACCCCATGATGCCATAGGTGCATGCTTGGGGACAGAAGGCATTGAAACAGGAGTAGCAACCATAGGCAACCTCCTCATGTAACTTACTTGTGCCTTCAGGGCCTGCTCGAGCCCGATCACGGATATACCACTTCCACTTGATGATGGACTGCTGCTGTGCACGTCCAACTTTATGGCCTGGTGGGTCAGATAACACCCAGCTCATAATGGGCAGTTCAGGTCGCATAATAACTTGATGGCCCATTGTCAAGCGTTCAGTTTCTATTAAGGCCCAATAGCAAGCCAAGAGCTGTCTCTCAAAGGGAGAATAATTGTCTGCAGATGATGGCAGGGCCTTGCTCCAGAATCCCAAGGGCCTCCGGTGTGATTCACCTATGGGGGCCTGCCAAAGGCTCCAAACAGCATCCCTATCTGCCACTGACACCTCAAGTATCATTGGATCTGCTGGATCATATGGCCCAAGTGGCAGAGCCGCCTGCACAGCAGCCTGGACCTGTTGAAGAGCCTTCTCTTGTTCTGGGCCCCACTGAAAACTAGTAGCTTTCGAGTCACTTGGTATATGGGACGGAGTAACACACCCAAGTGAGGAATGTGCTGTCTCCAAAATCCAAATAGGCCCACTAGATGTTGTGCTTCCTTCTTAGTGGTAGGAGGGGCCAGGTGCAACAACTTATCCTTCACCTTAGAAGGAATGTCCCTGCATGCCCCACACCACTGAACTCCTAGAAATTTCACGGAGGTGGAAGGTCCTTGAATTTTGGATGGATTTATTTCCCATCCCCTGATGCGCATATGCTGTACCAGCAACTCCAGAGTGGCTGCCACCTCCTGCTCATTCAATCCAATCAGCATAATGTCATCGATATAATGGACCAATGTGACACCTTGTGGAAGGCACAGACGATCAAGATCCCTGCGAACTAAGCTATGACACAGGGTTGGAGAGTTAATATAACCTTGAGGTAACACAGTAAATGTATACTGCTGACCTTGCCAGCTGAAGGCAAATTGCTTCTGGTGGTCCTTATGGACAGGTATGGAGAAGAAGGCATTTGCAAGATCAATAGCTGCATACCAGGTACCAGGAGATGTGTTAATCTGCTCAAGTAAAGAAACCACATCTGGTACAGCAGCTGCAATTGGAGTCACCACCTGATTAAGTTTCCGATAATCCACTGTCATTCTCCAAGATCCGTCTGTCTTCTGAACAGGCCAAATAGGGGAGTTAAAGGGGATGTGGTGGGAACCACCACCCCTGCATCCTTCAAGTCCTTTATAGTGGCATTAATCTCTGCAATTCCTCCAGGGATGCGATACTGTTTCTGGTTCACTATTTTTCCTTGGTAGAGGGAGCTCCAATGGCTTCCATTTGGCCTTTCCAACCATAATGGCTCTCACCCCACAAGTCAAAGAACCAATGTGGGGTTTTGCCAGCTCTAAGTATATCTATCCCAATTATGCATTCTGGGACTGGGGAAATAACCACAGGATGAGTTCGGGGGACCCACTGGACCTACTGTCAGTCTAACATTTGCCAAAACTCCATTGATCACCTGACCTCCATAAGCACCTACTTTAACTGGAGGGCCACGATGCAGTTAGGGTCTCCTGGAATCAATGTCAATTCAGAGCCAGTGTCCAGTAAGCCCCAAAAAGTCTGATTATTTCCTTTTCCCCAGTGTACAGTTACCTAGCAAAAGGCCGTAGGTCCCTCTGAGGAAGGATAGGACTAAGCTTAATATTGAAACTTTTGGGGATTATGGGAGGGTCCTTCCTCAAAGGGGGCCACCCCTTCAATCAAGGGGTTCAGGATCTGTAAACTGGCTCAAGTCTGGAAACTGGTTAAGAGGCCTTGATTCTCTGTTGCTATAATTCAAAGTGGCCTTTGGATTCTTTGCTCTGGAACTTTTCTGCTTATACAGATCAAGCAGGAACTTAGTAGGCTTTTTATCTATTTCACTTCTGGGAACACCATGATTAAGCAGCCAGTACCAAAGGTCTACAGAGTCATACTGTTACGAGCATTGTTTTGCCTGCACTGTCCATTACAGTAAACACGCTCACCTTGCCTTTGGCGATTCAGTGCTGATACTTGGCCCTTGTTACCCCCGAGCCAGTTAGACCCATTGCATCTAAGTCACCTAATGCAGCAACTGCAGTTCCCACTGTGATGTCTTCTTTACATAAAAGACCAATGATTGGGGACTTTAAGTGTGCTGGTGCTCCTCACAAATCTGTTTCTTATAGTCTTAGTGAAGGGCACATCTTCTGCACGCTCCCATTGTGGGCTTAAAGATGAGTTTACATGGTAAATCCACTCCAGCATTCCAAGTTCTCTGAGCCTTTTAATCCCTTCATCAACATTAAGCCAAGGGATATCAGGCAGCTCAAGCTCATTCACAGTAGGCCATCTTTGAATCTATACTTCAGCCAACCAATCAAATAAACTCTTGGCACCTCTTCCAACTGCATGAGCTGCAGTGTTAAATCTAAAATTCTCTGCTCAGTGGGCCCATTTCAATAAATTCAGCTTGATCTAATTTTATATTCCTTCCTCCATCATCCCACACTCTTAAAATCCATTCCCACATATATTCCCCATGCTTCTGCCTGTACAAGTTAGAAAGCTCCTGAAGTTCTTTAGGGGTGTATCTCACTTCCTCTTGAGTCACGCTTTCTAACTCCCCTTTAGGGGCATGCCTAGCCTTACGCCTAGTTATAGGCCTTGAGGCAAAGATGGGTGGGCTCTGAGAAGCATCAGCACATCCTGCAGGGAGGGTCATTACTGCTTCCTCAGACAAAGGAGTGATTCCCTCAGGGGGTGGGGGTGCACCTGCAGCTAAAGGAGAGGAAGCCACATTCTCATGCAAAACAACTTCTTCAGAATCTGAGAGTTCAATGTCCCCAGATTCTTCAGGGTCTTCCCATACATCCCCATCCCAAGTCATGGGATCCCACTCTTTTCCAACCAATGCCCTCACTTTAACTTCTGATAGTTTATGAGGCTGGGAATTGAGCTTACGCTGCAAGTTAGCCAATCTTACAATGAGAGCTTGAGTTTGGTTTTCTGCAATTCGAGCCCTGTTCTGACTAGACAGGAGATTTTCCTCCAGGGCACCCTTAGAAACCTTCAGATCATGTACGTGGGTCTTAAGCTTGGAATTTTCCTTTTGGAGCTTCTGCTTTTCCCTCAACAGTTTATCTAGAGATGCCAGAAGAAACCATCCAGCATCATCATTCGTCTTACTTTTCCACAAATATTCAAAAGTTCTAGATACACAGTCACTAAATTCCTTGCTCCTCACAAGATATGACTCAGAATCACTAAATACATCTATCTCACGGAGTTCGTTAAATAGTTCACACCATGGATTATTAGTGCCCTCCTTATTACCACTTTAAAGTGCTCTCCTTATTACCAGCAGAGCCTTTTAGTGGTACTAGAGTTGGAGAACCAACTCCACAGAGCACCAAGCCTACTAGGGAAATCCATCCTTACAATTCTGTTTCTCTAGAACCACTCCTGGTACCACAATCTGTATTAGTCAGGGTTCTCTAGAGGAACAGAATGGACAGAATGAATTGTATTAAAAGGGGATTTATTGGATTAGCTTACACAGTCCAGCAATAGCAGGTTGCAGGTCCGAGAGTCAAGAAACCTGGTAGCTGCTCAGTGCACGAGACTGGAGGCCTCAGCAGTCCCAATCCGGCACGGAGGGCCTGAAGGCTTCCTGGAGAGACGCTGCTCTTCAGTCCACCCTGGTCTTCAGTCCACACTGGAGAGCAGCAACACCAAGCAGCAGGTACCAAGCAGAAAACACCAAGCAGCTAGTAGCACCGGCAGCCAGGTGGGAGAGAGAGAGCCTTTCTTCCCAGAGCTCCTTTTTATCAACCAGCCCCCTCCTCCAAGAGGGGCCGCCCACTCTGGGCCGCCCACTCTGGGGGAAGGCTTACCCCTGAGGGAAGGATTCTCCCTTTAGTTAATCCTTCCTAGAGGCAGCCTCAGAAACACACTTATGAGGAATGTCTGTGGATTCCTAAACAAATCAAGTTGACACAAACTTAACCATCACACCTGGCTATAAAATATATATTTAAAAAGACAATAAAATAAAGAACATTGCTTAGCAGGAGTTGGATGTTCTCTGTGTTTATCTCATTCAGCTTTTTTCTTGTGTCGTGTTCACCAAGAACGCTGTACTCTTGCCCTTTCCCCTGCATTACTCTATGGTTTCAGCTGGGGCCCTGGTGAGGTGTGATTGGCTGATCCTCCCTTCAGGTTCGTTGTCCATCTGAAAAAGATAAGCAAATTCTCCAATGGAGAGAGAAGTTAGTACTAGATAGATGGGATGGCCATAGATATTTTGGAGGGAATTTTATATGCGTAAGCCCTCTTCTAGCCCACATTTGGTGGTATCTTGATTTTGGAGACTGAGCTCATTTTTTGTGCCTGGTTTTGATTAATATCCCAGTTCCAGCAATGAATTCCATTCCACTGAGTGGATCTATTAGCCAAATCAAGAGCAGTTGGTTACCCACCATGGCTGTGTGCCACTACTGCACTTGTTTGAGCATTACATCAGGTTGTTTCCTGCTAGGTAGCTTAAACTGTGAGTTGTTTGGACAGATGTCGGCCATTTTCCCCCAGTTGGTCGTGTAGCACCCTCTGGCACTAGACTAGCTAACTGTCTGGGGACTGACCTTCTTCCAGATTTTGATCAAGTCTCTCCATGTTTGGTCTCACACACATATGCTATCTTCAAAAGTAGGGTCTTACCCTTAACCTTTGGTGGGTCATCAAGAACTATGACAGAAATCTGTCTTTTTTGGGAGAGCTTGTAGGTGTCTCAGATCAATAGCTAAGCCAGATATCCAGAGACACAGAGGCTCCCAAAACCTCACCACTGAAGCAGAACTAAAATGGCCCCAATGTGGCTCAGGGAAATTCGCAGAAGAGGGGGCGGAAAAGTGTTAGAGCCACAAGTTGGGGCATTATGCACAGAGACTTGGCCTATCCCCCATAACTCTTGACTAACCTCACAATGCATGACCCACATTTCCTGTTGATGAGGGTCCCTTTGGAAGAGGGAGGACAGGGAGGAGGATAATGGATAATTTTAATAAAAATAAGTTATTAAAAAAATGCTACTTCTGTAACACCAATGGTCCTCCACCAGTGAAGGGCAACTGCTGAGTGAAAGACGGAGGAGGACTGGAAGAGCCTCTGGAGAATTATGGCTACTCTGTGGTACTTGCACTCAGTCCTGTGCTGCCAGGAAATGCAGGATTTTTATTAAGACTATGATAAATACAAAATTATGGATTTATATACACACATATATGTTTGTTAAATATCTTTATGTTTAATTTCATTTTCACAATAACAGTAACCTTCAGAGTCTAGGTATGTTTAATCTTATATTCATTTTTCAAAGTTCTTGTCTTGTCCAATTAAACTTTTAAAAAGTAGTAATTTAGAACCAAGCTGTTAGTGCCCACTCAGTCTACTTAAAGCCTCATAAATAATCATGTTAGGCGCTGTGTCTTTGAGATCTAAGACATCCACTTATTAAAGCTTTGATTTTAAAAATAATAAAGAACATTGCAATTAAATAGAAAACAATCATCACTGAAAGCAAAAGTTGACAAATTAAGTCCATTAGATGCATGCTAGTCTCCTGTCTTTGTAAATATATATTTTTCATAATATAGTTGTTCTTCCTGTTCATTTAAAGTATTGTCTGCACCACCTCTTGCATGCCACAAGGCAGTGTTAAGTAATTATGACAGAACCAACTGGTCACAAAATTGAAATACTTTTCTCTGGCTCTTCACAGACATACAGTATAGTTTACATAGACAGGGCTTCACTATTGGTGGAAGTGTTAGTGGTAGCATGAGAGTGGATAGTACTATACAAAGGACATATGAGTGGTGAGCAGTGAAACTAAGTGGTGGGTGGCCAGGAGCTAACATCAGAATTTTAGATTTAGTCCTGAGGATAATGGGAAACTTTGCAAGTTTTAAGCAGGACAGTGAGATGTGCAGATGAGGTGTTGTAAGGTATTTAGCAGGGCTCCAGAACCAGTGATCAAATGCAATCAGGCATTCTCAGGGTGGTGTACCTGTAGAATGGTGCCAGACCTCAGCTCTGCTGTTTAGTACCTGTGAGCTTTAGTTTTCCATATGTAAAATAGGAGGTGCTGCTTCTAATGATGATGACAATGATGATGATATCCCTCGGACAAGTGTTATCATAAAGGTGCAGTATAGTAATAGAGATGGAATACCAGGGTCAGGAGAAATTTTCAATTCATGCTGTATGTCTCAATGATTTTTTGGAATTCTGGGTAATGACTGTGTCAGGATGGGAGAATCTGATGGTAGAGTGCCTGGGATTTAATCAAGGATATTATCTAATGCCTTGGAAGTTTCTGCAAAGCCTTCATGGAAGACTGTCACAGCCATCCACACACTTACTTTCAGCCTCTCCACCATTATTATCATCATACCTTTTGTCATCTTCTCTTCCAGGCCTTCAAAAGTGCACTGATGAGTTCCTACTGGTGCTCAGGGAAAGGGGACGTGATTGATGACTGGTGCCGGTGTGACCTCAGTGCCTTCGATGCCAGTGGACTTCCCAACTGTAGCCCACTTCCGCAGCCGGTGTACGTATGTATGGTCACTCTTCTTTGGCTACCCTTTCAATTGGCTCACACTCCTGCATGGCCCAAAACAAAAAAAGGCTGTTCCCAGGGTGTCTAACCAAATGGCTACTATCTATGGAAAAGAAGGAGGGAGGTCTGGCAGAATTGAAATGTGGTATAGGGTAGATACTGACATTGCAGTATGTGCTGTTTTAAAAATGATACCTCGTGTTCCATTGTTCCTTCCTTCACTCATCTGCTAGCAAAGGGTTGCTTAATAACTGGTTGCTACCTTTTCATTTCCTGTTTTGGATAATGGGGCTACTGAGGTAAACAAAGTGTAGAACCTCTCTTCAGGGACTTATTTTATTCATTTGCTAGTTCTGACCACCTGCTGGGTGTCAGGCACTGCATTAGACAGTATCAGTGAGCAAGATAGGGACAGTCTGTCCATAGAGGAAGCTAATGGTGAGGTGGGAGAGACAGATACCAAAAGCAAATAAGATATTGCTTAAAAGTAAATCAGAAAACTAAAGTAAAACAGAGAATTTGTCACAGAGAGACTGATGGTGGAATGCTTTTGGTGCAAGGAAGGGGAGTTAATTAGGAAAATCTCTGTGGAGAAATCTGAATTGCTGTAGGAGCAGTCAGCCAGATACCAGGTGGTGAGAATCATGGTTCAGGCAGAGAAAACAGCACATGAGAAGGGCCTATCATAGAAACGTTATTTGAGGAAATAAAGGAAGGTTGTCTTGCTTGAGAAATTAAGCAGTAATGTGAGGAGAAGTGGGAAGGAGACAATGTTGGGAATCCAGAGTCCCATAATAAACCTTTATAGGGTGAGAAAAGCCATATAGCATGATTTTCCTTGAAGAGATAGCATTGTATAGCAGGAAGAAAGAGAGTCTTGGCTTGACATATACAAGGTTATCATATGGCCGTGTCCTTGGGTTGCTGTGTGATCTTGTGCAAGCCACTGTCCTTTTCTGCCCCTCCATCTCCATTTTATGAAATGAAGGAATCAGACTTAACTTTTTCTGTGGAAGAATCCAATTCTAACCTTCTGTCATTCATTTTTGTTATTGATTTAAATAACATTTACTCCAGTTTTCTTTTCTTTTCAATAAAATAGTGCTATATTTCTCTTTTAGAGATTTATGGGAACTAAAGAATTTACTGATGTGTTTGAAACTGAAGGGAATGGCAAAAAGATTAAATTCTTCTGCATCTTAAATCACTACCAATTTGTTTTTTTTAAAGGAGCATCATTAAGAACGTATTTTATACAAATAGAAAACTCACCAATGTCCATTGAGCACACACTGAGTATGTGAACTGATTTGCTGAATATCACATTAATCTTGCAAGGGGCTCTTTGTATCTCTGCTTGATGGATGAGAAACCCTGAGAAGTAAAATAATTTATCTAAGGCTGCACAAAGCTTGGATGATAGATGGAATAAAGATTAGAATCAAGGTTAAAACCTTTGCATCATTTTGACTCATGCAGTCAGTTCTTTAGGACCCTAGCTGATGCCAGCTGGCAAACAAGCAACTTTTCCTGTCATCCCCTGTAGGCTGCGGTTGTCCCCAACAGTGGAGCCTTCTAGCACTGTGGTCTCCCTGGAGTGGGTGGATGTTCAGCCAGCAATTGGAACCAAGGTCTCTGACTATATTCTGCAGCACAAGAAAGTGGATGAATACACAGACACTGACCTCTACACAGGTATGCCTTCCCATTTTCCAGCGTATTTGACAGAGAGAAACCAGATGCCCTAATGTCTGTATGGACTTGGCATCATATAGTTTGGGAAAGCACTCTGAAATTTCATTGCTTAGTGGATTTCTGGTGCCCATCCATATATGCTTTTTGGTATGATTTTGAATAAGGAACAGCAACAATTTGACATTGGAAAGAGTTACTCTGACTTGGACCTTCAGTATAATATGTGACTTGAAAAGGATTCATTCTGAAGACAAATTGATCTTTCTCCATGTGGGAAGGCTTGTAGGTCTTGGGTTTGAAAACTTCAATCTGAAAATATGTTTTGAGGGATGAAATGAGAAAATTCAAACAACTTTTTTAAATGAAATGTACGGAAGTAGTCTGCATAAAGTGAGCTAGGGTAGAGAATTTTAAATAATTCAAGGCTTCAGAGCTTTGAGCAGGACAACTTTTAAGAGTGTTGCCTTGAGTTGGTACTGAGAACATTATGTCTGAGTTCTTCTAAATTGCTGACACTTCGAAGAAGCTATGCATTCAGCTGTGACCCAGACTCTGGTCTTACATCTTCTGTCTTGGTGAAGACTTTGATTCATTCCATCTTTTCCAGCTAGAATACACCTGCTGGGCATCTTCATCTTGTGCCATGCACTGAGTTGTGTGCATTGTGTAGCATCTCATTCAATTGCTGCAGCCTTCAGAGGTTTGAGGTTTACTGTAACCGTCTCACAAATCAGGACACTGAAACTAACTTGTGTCTACCTAGCTAGTGGTATAGCTAGCAAGTTCATAGTTTTAACCCTGAACCCAGACAACATTACTGGAAGAATGAAAGAAGTATGTTATTTTGTTATTCAATCAACTGTAAACACAAGAAGGAAAGGTGGGATCTCTCTTAAGTGCGGTTGAATTCCTAACACATACCATGAAGACTGATATCCACATGTTTGTGGAATAGATACATAATGAATGAATGAAAAAAACCCTCCTTAAATGTAGAAGTTAGCAGGGAGTGGTGGCACATGCCTTTAATCCCACCACTCAGGAGGCAGATATAGGAGGATTGCCATGAGTTTGAGGCCACCTTGAGACTACAGAGTGAATTCTAGGTCAGCCTGAGCTAGAGCGAGGCCCTACCTTGGGAAAAAAAAAAGAAAAATAAAAGAAAAAGTAGAAGTTGCATTGTGCATTGGGTGTGGTGGTGCATGCTTTTAACCACAGCACACAGGAGGCAGAGGTAGGCAGATTTCTGTGAGTTAAGGCCACCATGAGACTACAGCAAAACTCTATCTCGGATAACCAAAAAAAAAAAAAAAAAAAAAAACAGGTGGAAGTTGAGTGTTCAGCATTAAATGCGACATCTCTATCACACCCTTCAATAGCTCTGTACTATAGGAGAAAAGGTGTGGAAAGAATTAAGAGTCAAAGGATGGGGAGGAGTGTTTTGGAACACTGTTTTCCAGACATAAAGTATTCATTCTATTCATGGCTTTCCAGTAGTTTTCATTAGAAGCACAAAACCTGCATAAGGTTGGGCACATCTATAGGCTGTCATGGATGATGAAGGAGGATAATAATAATAATAATCATCATCATCATCATCATCAAAATAGATGCAGGACTAGTTAGAAAGAAGAGGGTGTTCAGTGGAAGGTAATGGAGGTTAAAGGACCGTGGTAGGAGGGATTATGTAAAATTTTAATAAAGATTTTATTTTTAAAATAAAAAGGTTTAAATATAAATTTCTTTTGAAAATGAAAATGATTCTATTTACTTTTGTATGTTCTTGGAGAAAACCATTCACAAGTAAAAGTGTTTTTTTTTTTTTTTAATATAGAAAAGTCTTCCTTGCTTTCTGTTTTTCTTTTTTATTTAGTTTTTTTCCTACTCTGTTTTTCTCACTTCCCTTCTTGGACTGTTTTTTTGCTTTGATTCCTCTAAAACTGGGAAGAATGTGGTACAGTGAGGCCCAGGTTATGGGCCTTATTGGTTAGTATTTGGAAACTCAAGGTTAGCATGGCTGACTTGGCTTGCTACAGGCTGAAGGATAGGATAGGCTGCAAGGCCACCACTTTCATGAAGAGACTGATCATGAGACAGTAATTGGGAATTTATTTGGCTTCATAATTTGAACTTTGTTTGTCCCTTCTAGCTTTTGACTCTATGTGTGTTGCCCATGTGCTTTTGTAGGAAGATGAGTAAATGTAAGTTTAAGTGTATATATGTTTATGTTCATTCGCTTGCACTTTTACTTTTATGTCAATGAGATCTGCCAGTAATCTGTGGATGGGGAAGTGTGATATTTTTATGTGTGTTTTAGTCCTTGTGGAAAGCTATTTTATAATTGCAGAGGTTTGTAGAATGCAGTTACCAAGAGAAATGAAAGTCCTCCAAAGGGTGTGTTCACACTTTAGCAATAATGTTCCACATCACTGCGGCACAGTGTTCTTTTCAAATTAGAAAATAATAAAAGCCATATAAAATAAGAATGACTCTTAACCTTCTTAAGCAGAAAAAGTGAGCCCCAGAGAGTTTCATGGCTTTCCCTAAGGCCCACATTTCACATGGCCAAGCCAAGCTTTGCAAGTAGATCTGCCTTTCTTCCAGAACAGGGTGAGCTCTTACATACCCTTCCATATCTATGTCAGAACTCAAGTATTGTTTTTTATGCAAAAAGCTTTTTCATCCTCTCAGACAAAAGTAGCTTCCCTATCCCTTCAGCACTGGACACTCCTTCTTTCTACATCTTCATTGGAATACTCCACTTGTCACTCCAAAGTCCTTCCTCTCATGTCGATCCAACATCCCACAGAATGAGCAGATCTTCAGAGTTCATTTAGTTCATCCTCTTTACTGCTTCAGCTCATCTCTCCAAGTTTTACTTGAGTGCATTCCTCCAGCCTTGAAAAACTCAGTTCCTCGTAAAGTTTTCTATCTATGACTATGTCATCTAGAAGTGGAGAATATGATTAGACTATTTCTTTTTAAATTTGGAATTTAAAAAGTTTCTTTCTTACCTAATTGCTTTAGTCTACAGTTTCAAATACTATACAGTTATTAAAAATGGTAAGAGCAGACATGTTTTATGTATCTCTAATCTTAGTCTGTGTGGTAGTTTGAATATATGTCCCCCAATATATTCAGTGTTTTATTATAGTTTGCATCTGCAATCACCTTGCTAGAGGCAATGTCACTGGGGGCTGGTCTTAAGGTGTGAATTTGAGATTCCATTGTAAAGATATGCAAATGTGCCTAGCAGGAGTTCCTGAAGTGTGCTGTGTGACCTTTTGGCTGTAGTTTTGCTTTGTGTGCTGTGGTGGCTGGTCGGCTTTCGCTCTCTCTGCTTGGCCCTGTGGAGAGCAGGCCGCTTCTCTTGTCATTATGGAACTTCCCCTGGATCTGTAAGCTTCAATAAATAATACCCCTTCCTCCATAACTGTGCCTGGTCTGGAAGTTCATCTCAGCGAACCTGAAGCTGTCTGCTACAGTCTGAAAGCCCCTCAGACTTTCACTATGAAGCATTATAGTAGCTAATTTTTTGTGGATACCTTTGTCAGGGTGGAGGGGTAACTTTTAATCCTAACTTGCTGTGAAGTTTTTGTTTTAGATATTGTCTTTGGTGTCTACTGAAATACCAAAAACCCATATAATCATCATCGTTATCTTTTTCTTTTATCTAAGCAGAAATAGAGAGACAGATGGCGGGGATGAGTACAACATTGCAAATGAACTCCAGATTCATATGCTACTTTGTGCATCTGGCTTACATGGGTACGGGGAAATCAAACCTGGGCCATCAGGCTTTGTAAGCATTTAACTACTTTAACTACTGAGCCATCTATTCAGCCCCAATTTTTCTTCATTTTTATATTTTATTTTTATAGAATATGTTAAAGAGTTTGTATATGTGATCCTAAGAAATTTTTATTTATAGATTTCCTTTCATACAATGTTGTCTTTTTTTTTCTATCATGGTTATTATAGTTTCCTGAAGTGATTATTTTTTGAGGCAGAGTCTCACTTTAGCCCAAGATGACCTGGAACTCATGGTGCTCCTACCTCAGCCTCCACTTCTAAGTCAGATTTTGATGGATGCAGCCTCTGTTTTGGCCAAAGACTATTGGGAGCTTTTCGTTGGAGTCTATGATATTGGTTTCCATAGGATTCTGACTCAGGTCCCAGTTCCAGCTATGGGTTCCTTTCCACTGAGCAGTTCACTTAACCAATCAGCCAGCCACTGGTTACCCACCTGGGCTGGGTGCCACTACTACACAGGTCAAACTATAATTTTTATTATTTCCTTTGTTTTGCTTACTTTGGATTTATCTTGCTATTTTTTTTATGTTTTATATTTTAAGCTGCTAGCTAAAGTTGCTGATTTGAGAAACTCCTCGTAATGTTTGTTGGTATTCCCAAAAATTACTGCCTTAATGGTCTCCCAAAGATGTTATGAAATTATATTTTAATTTCAGTCATCTCAAAATACTTCCATGCCTTTTTTTTTTTTTTTTTTTGGCTCATGAGTTATTAAGAAACATGTTACTTTGGTTCTAAACATTTGTTTTTTTTCAGATATATATATTTAAAAATTTAAATTGAATGTATGGTAGCCAGAGAATATACTTTGAGTTTATAAATTCAAACTTTATTGAGACTTGTTCTATAGTTTAGAGTGTGATCTATCTTTATATTCACCGTCCAATTTAAAGGCATGTATTTTGCTATTTATTAGTGAGTTTTAGATAAATGCCACTTAGATATAGTTGACTAGTAGAGTTGTTCAAGTCCTCTAAAACCCTTCTGATTTTCTGTTTCTTGTATCAGTATTTATGAGCAATATTCAATCTTGGACTATAATTGTGGATATATTTATTTCTCCTGAAGTTGTAACTTGGTTTACTTTCTGTATGTTAAAGTTATATTATTAAATCCACAAACATTTAAAATTTTTCTATGCTCTTGCTGAGTTTATTCTTTTATCGTTGTGAGAAAGTCTTCTGTATCCTTGAGATATTTTTTCCTGTTAAGTCTACTTTGGCTCTTATGTGCCTCTAGCTTCCTCTGATTAGCTTTATATTCTTTCATTTTCCACTGGTTTACTTTTACACTATGTTTACTCTCGATCACACCGTCCTCCCAAGGCTCAGGATCCATTATGGTAGAGGTGGTAGAAAGAATGTAAGAGCTAAACGAAGTGTAGCACTCATTACAATGCAATCTTCCAGACACAAAATAGCCTGGATATCTATCCATGACCTCACAGTGCCTGGCACCTACACAAGACCCTAATAATAGGAGGAAAAGAGGATGACATCAAAATAAAAATAAAATATCATAGTTTATTGTCTATAATTATGGAAGCTGCCAATAAAAAGTTAAAAAATAAAGTATGTCTCTTGTGGATGGAATATCATTCTGTGTTTGTTTTACTGTGATTATCCAGTTTGACATCCTTCTCCACAGACTGGTAGTTTCAGACCATTTACATTTAATGCAAAATTGATATAGCTTGGTTCAAGTTTATCCTCTCATTAATTGTTTACTTTTGTTCCGTTTATAGATTTTTTTTCTCTTTTTCATCTTCTTTTAAACTGTTTTTGTGATCTCAGAATATCTCTTCTGTTGGCTTATTAGCTGCAACTCTTCTGCTCTTCTGATAGTTACCCTAGGGATACAATATGAATATTTAACATTTCATGGTTGTCTTTACATAGCATTATACCATGTCATGTACAGTATAGGAAAAACCTTAAAATAATATACTTTATTTTCAAAGCCTACCTGCTTTTTTTATTTCTATGTATGTTAAAAAATTCAACATGGGGCTGGAGAGATGGCTTAGTGGTTAAGGTGCATGCCTGTGAAGCCTATGGACCCAGGTTCGATTCTCCAGGTCCCACGTAAGCCAGATGCACATGGTGGCACATGCATCTGGAGTTATTTTGCAGTGGCTAGAGTCCCTGGTGTGCCCATTTCTCTCTCTATCTCTCCCTCTCTGTCTCTAATAAATAAATAAATGAAAATAAAATCTTTAAAAGATTCAACATGACTTTTTATTATTTTTCCTTAGTTAATTGACTTTTAAAGATTTTTAAAAATAACTTTTTTATACTGAACCATATAGATACCTTCTTGCTGTGCTTTTCTTTGTGTCCCACCTATATTTTCATATAGTGTAAGTTTCATTTTCCTTGAAGGATTTTTTTTTACTGCCTCTTACATTTCTTTCTAATCAGTGGTGTGAGCACTTTTTGGCAGACTTTGCTTTTGGAAGACATAGTGGCTGGATCTAGGTGGTCAAATGTATCTCCCCCTAGCTTGAGGAAATTACTGCTCTCGCTCTCTTTTTAAATCTATTTATTTATTTATGAGAGAAAGAGAGAGAGAATCTACTAATGTAAAGAACTCCAGATACGTAGACAACTTTGTGTATCTGGCTTTAGTTGGGTACTGCGGAGTCAATCATAGGCCATCAGGCTTTGTGAGCATTTGCCTTTAACCTCTGAGCCATCTTTCCAGCTCTCCTTTGTCTTCTTATTTGCATTATTCCAGGTGAGAATTGTGCCATTACTGCAAGCTTGCTTTCTGTTGGCGCAAGCTCTTATTTCTCCTGGCTACTTCTAACATTCTCTTTGCTCTTTGGCACTTACTGACCTTTTTTTGGATTCATGACTATAATTTCATCACTTTTGGAAAACCTTTTGACCATTATTTTGTCAAATACATTTTCTTTGTCCCCATTTTTTCTCTCCTTCAGGAACTCTAATTATGTGTGTTTTTATCTATGTTGATTTATCACTCACCTCACTGATAATCACTTTGAAAAACTTTCTCTTCTTTTTGCTTCATTGGATTATTTCTCATATTGTCTTCAATAACTTTTTTATATTTTTTATTTATTTATTTATTTATTTATTTATTTATTTATTTATTTATTTAACAGAGAGAGGGAGAGAAAGAGGGAGAGAATGGGGACGCAAGAGCCTCCAGCCAGTGCAAAGGAACTCCAGATGCATTCACCCTTTGTGCATCTGGCTAATGTGGGTCCTGGGGAGTCGAACCTGGGTCCTTTGGCTTTGCAGGCAAACACCTTAACCACTAAGCCATCCCTCCAGCCTTTGTATCTATTCTTAATTCCACCCTGTGATTTTTTTTCATCCTGGACATTATAATATTCATCCCTTAGAAGTTTCTGTTTGACTTACACATTCAGTATCTTGATGGCTTATTTTGTCTTGTTGAGACATACTCTTCCTTGAAAGCATGGTCTTTCTGATCAGCCTCCTTACTACTGGGGATGCAGACATGCATCACTATACCTGAGCCATATTGCAATGGTTTTGACCTGTGACATATAGTTAAAATAACTTCAAATGTCCTTGTTTGTTAATCTTATTAATCTTATCATCTGTATGAGTTTTGGGTCAGTTTATAGTTTATTCATTGATTTTTCTTTTCTTTTTTTTTTTTTTTTTTTGCTTTTTTGAGGTTGGCTCTCTCTCTAGCCCAAGCTGGTCTGGAATTCACTATGTAGTCTCAGGCTGGCCTCAAACTCACAGCAATCCTTCCTTCTACCTCTGCCTTCTGAGTGCTGAGATTAAAGGCATGCACCACCATGCCTCACTTATGCATCATTTTGAATAGTAATTTTTTTTTTTTTTTTTGGTTTTTCGAGGTAGGGTCTCACTCTAGTCCAGGCTGACCTGGAATTCACTCTGTAGTCTCAGGGTGGCCTTGAACTCATGGCGATCCTCCTACCTCTGCATCCCGAGTACTGGGATTAAAGGCATGCGCCACCATGCCCGGCTGCTTGAATAGTAAATTTTATTGTATTCCAGACATTATGATTTTTCCCTGTTGGATACTAGATATTTTTATATACTTATAACTAATTTGAACTCTGTTTTAGGAAACACTTGAGTTACTTGGAAGCAATTTCTTTGAAGTCTTGCTTTTAAGATTTGTTGGTAGAATTGGAGTGTTGTTTAGTCTAGGGCTAATTATTCCTTTTGTGTACTATGCACAATAGCACATGAATTATAAGGTTTTCCAACTTGGCTTATAGAAACAGGCACTGTGGTATTGGGCACTGTTTTCTCTAACACTTTTGGACTAGTAGTTTCCTCAAACACACGCATCAAACCAGTGCTCTGCTGAATAGTGACAGAGGAACCCCTCACAGATGAATTAATTTGTTTTTTAAGGCAGCACTCTCCTTTTCACATCTGAACACTTTGGCTTTCCTGGATACAGAACTCTGCCTTCTCAATTTAGAGAGTCTTTTTGGTATTCCCTTTTTGCACAGTGACTTGGGAGCTCTGTAAATGCAAGAGGAAATTTTAGTTTTCACATAACTTGTTTTCCATCTTTTAGGATCTTTATTCATTGTCTCATTTTCAAAATGTAAAGCTTGCTTTATGTATTTTCTCTGTGTTTGTGTATGATTTCTAAAAAAAAAAAATTAATGTTTTAGGCCATGAGACAAGTAAATCCAGTGCCTGATATTCCGTCTAGTCCAGTGATAGGTTCTAAGATTTTTTCCTATTCTCCAGGAAATAATGCCTTAATCCGAAAGTTCCCTTTACAGACTGGGGAGAAGGGACTCATTTCTAGTTTCTACTGCCTTCCAATAATGTCATCAATTTATGTAATATATCAGTGGATTAAACCACTGATTAGATCAGACTTCTCATGATCCACTTGTCTCTCAATCCACCAGCTTTGGACAAAGTCTTCAAAATATGATCCATTGGTTGTATATGTGTAGGGAGAATGAAATACTTCCTATTCAAAACACAATAACTCTGAATGAACATGACACAAATTTTAATCTTTTAGCTCACCTAGTTGAATTTTGTCCTGAAATATATAAGCCTACTGAATGAAAAGGAACTTGGGAAACCCTGGCCTCCAATTTCAATTTGCAAATTCTCTCTGGGAAGTCTAGGGCCATGTAGAACTAAGTCTAGTTTCATTATCTGTAGAAAAGAGAAATATATGGACATTTCAGAATGGTCATAAGTGAGTAGTGGGAACTAATAGGTAGTAATACATCTTTGATGCTTCTTTCCTATCTCCACGAGCTGAAACTAAAGGAGAAAAATGAATGTCAGGAAGAAAATGACAAGATAAAAGTTAAGACTTCTGTAGCAGACAGCTTCAGGTTCACTGAGATGAACTTCCAGACCAGGCACAGTTATCAAGGAAGGGATATTATTTCTTGAAGCTTACAGATCCAGGGGAAGTTCCATAAAGGCAGGAAAAGCAGCCTGCTTTCACAGGGCCAAACAGAGAGAGAGAAAGCCAACCACAGCACACAGAGCAAAACTATAGCCAAAAGGTCATACAGCACACTTCAGGAACTCCTGCTAGGCATATTTGCATATCTTTACAATGGAACCTCAAACCCACACCTTAAGACCAGCCCCCAGTGACATTGCCTCTAGCAAGGTGATTGCAGATGCAAACTATAACTAATAAAACACTGAATATATTGGGGGACATATATTCAAACTACCACATTCCGCCCCTGGCCCCCAATATATTTAGCTCCTGGCCCCCAATAGATTTATAACTATCACACATTGTAAATTGTACTCAGTCCAATTTCAAAGGTTCTCACAGTCTTGATCAACTTAAGATAGTGAGTCCTGTAAAATCAAACAAGTTAAATACTTTCAACATGTCAAGGCATAGAGTAAACATTTTTAACTGTATAAGGAATAGCAAGGAGAGACTAGAACAATGCAAACTCAACCACCATCAGCAGTCATCAAACTTCTGCAGTTCAAGTTCAAAATAACCAGAGACTGACAGTCTCCAGGTTTTCCAATTCCGCCCCTCCAGCTGGGCAGAATCACCAGGGAAAACTTTCATCCCATGCCAACACTGCCCTCCGTGGTAGCCCTTTTGCACAGTCCTGGTATATCCAAAACATCTTCAGGTATCCATGCAAACCACGGTCCATCTTCCAAAGGCTCTTTCAGCCCATTCCTGAGGCTCTTCCAGCCCTGCCTCATGCCGCATCTCAGCAGCGGCTCCTGGAACCGTGTGCAATTCATGACCACTCCATGCATTTTTCATGCTTCCAAAACTAATACCAGGTGTGCAGGACACAGCCATATTCTTAATCCAGGGACAAAATAAATCATACCCTTGAAAAGCAGGTTCCTTCTCCAGTAAACACTCTTTCCAAAAGTTTTCATTTCTAACAGTCTTTCCTCAGGCATCCTCTCCATTGTTTTAATGTAAAGTAGTCGTCAGGCCACCTTCCTTCCACTTTCCTTAAGATTGCTATTGTGTTGACAATAGCAGCTAAACCAGTCTCAATGCCTCTACTTTTAACTTGCTTCAGGTTTTCCAACTTAAAATCTTAAAGTCTCAGTCCGATATCTTTAGTCAAGCACATCAGTCTATTACAAATTTAAGTTTAATCAAACACTCTGGGCCTGGATAGCGGAACGTAGCCATCCCTTATGCCAGTAGCCCAGTTCCAACAAAGTCCTCTGCCGTCTTTCCTTCCCCTTAGAAAGCTCATAAGCCAAGCCTCGAAGTTCAATACTGTCTGCACTTAGCATTCTCAAACTCTCATCAGAATAGTCCATAAAACTTGGCTTACCACTCCAGAAGGCATCTTCAGTTGCAAGCACCAAGTCCATGCCCATTCCTCCAAAACAAAGGTTCCAAATGATGGACATCCACACGGTCAGGTTCATCTCACCCCACACTCCTCGGTACCACTTTACTGTAGCAGACAGCTTCAGGTTCGCTGAGATGGACTTCCAGACCAGGCACAGTTATCGAGGAAGGGATATTATTTATTGAAGCTTACAGATCCAGGGGAAGTTCCATAAAGGCAGGAAAAGCATCCTGCTTTGACAGGGCCAAACAGAGAGAGAGAAAGCCAACCATAGCACACAGAGCAAAACTATAGCCAAAAGGTCACACAGCACACTTCAGGAACTCCTGCTAGGCACATTTGCATATCTTTACAATGGAATCTCAAACCCACACCTTAAGACCAGCCCCCAGTGACATTGCCTCTAGCAAGGTGATTGCAGATGCAAATTATAACTAATAAAACACTGAATATATTGGGGGACATATATTCAAACTACCACAACTTCTATTTTGGATTACTCATACATTTGGTCAGGTGAGCCCAGGATAGGGAAAAGTAGGTTTTTCCTTTGATCTGTCTGGATTTTTTTTCACAGCAGCCAATTCAATGCTGGAATTGTTTACTTATTCACAAGCCCATGTGGGTGTGCACATAGACATAGGTGCATACACACATATCTTGCTCTCTTTTTCTCCCATGTGTGCATGCAAAGTCTTTTATGGCTACCATCAATCTGCCTCATGTCCCCATGGGCTATTGAAATGTGCACTCTTCTTCCTGTCTCCTGCCCCTACTTCTGCTCTGCCCCCTCGTCTGGATTTGGCACCCTTTCTGTTTGCTTCAGAGAAGCCATTGCTCTGTTGGTCTGGGGACTGTTGGGAAAGCCAAGCATAAGTAGCCTCCTGTTCCAGTTGTTTTGAACAGAACTGAGGCCTTTTTTCAGGGGGGTGCTGAATTCCCCGCACGCTAATCTGTCATCAATATTAGAAACAGACGTCTGGTTCTCCCACGTGGCCTCATCAGAGCAACTGGCATAAGTTTTAGCCTTTCAGGCAGGGTAGATGTGGGGAAAATAAGAAGGGGTGGGGTCTGAGACGCATGCATATTTAATGAACCCAAATCCTCTGTTTAACCTATGTGCTCAGAGGAAAGGGACTTGTCAGGAGGCATGGTAACATAGTGATAGACACAGTGGGGCTCTGTTTTTCCCTGTCCCCCAGATATTTCTAAGTGTATATTATATCTGTTATGGTTTGATGTGGTTGAGAATAAACCTTGTCATAGAAGGAAATGTGGGGACATAGACATTTTGGGTAGCTGGGCAGAATGTAGAATCTAGCCAACATGTATCCATTAGAAGGTTATGATTTTGCAGTGAGCATATATTATCACACCTGTTCCTTCTTTGTCGTCTTTCCCATGTAGCAGCTCCTGAAGATGCCAATGTCTTGGAGTGTGAGTATCTAGAGCATTGAATCCTACGTTCTTGATATTCAGATCTGAAAAGTAAGAAAAACAGGGAAGAATCTCACCACCATGTATCGTAATCTCTGGCTCTCCAGCGAGATGATGCACGCCTGCAATTTCTGTGGACATCTGCTTCTCTCATGATGGACTTTTAAAGAAAATCTTTTAAGTAGCCGAGGCTTCTCTATTTCCCTGTGAGCTTTCTAGCTTCAGCTTGTTTGGAAGTCCAGCTGGCTCTTTTGACTGCCACAAAGGCAACAGGCTCTTCTGCCATCCTCCACCCCTTTACCTCCTCACAAAGACAGTTACATCTGGAGCCAGTCAGTGCCCTTTTCTGTCCTGGCATCTGGGAGCCTGATGGGCCTCTCCCCAACAGATTGGTACCAGGCAACAAATTTGTGTCCTGCCAACTTTCAACTTTTGTCTACTTCTTTCTTTGTCTATTCTTTCCTGACTCTCCATTCCTCCTTTATTTTTCCTGCCTTTGTGCGTGATTTGATTTCTCCTTTCATTCTCTATCCATGTCCCCACCATTGTCTTTTTCCTGTCTCTGTGGTCTGACTTAGATTGGAGCTGGGAGCCTAGACACAGCTTTGAGTCTTAAAGAATGTCCAAATAGTGAAAGAATGTCTCTGTCTACTTTCAACCTTGTCCTTCACTTTCTTCCCTGCAAGGTATCGTTAAACCTCATCCTCAGTTGACAAGATCCTCTGCTCTATGCCATCTTCCAACACACACTTCCCTATCTTAGACCCTAGAAAGAAGACATTCTCCACAGAAGGGAGTAAGAAAGTATGGGGAGTAACAAGGCAGAGGACAGAAAGACCCCTTTCCTTCAGCAGCAGCAGCAAAGATGAGGCAGGAGTAAGGCTGTGGTGGAGAAGTCACACAAGAAGAGATGTGTGCCATCTGCTGGAAAGTACTCCGAGCTCCTCCACAAGTGTAAGCCAAGCTGAACTTTGTGAGAGTAACCAGGGGTCTCTCACCTGCTTGCTGTCTGTGTTAGCTGGGCCAGCTTCAGGGAGGTAACATCACTGGGTAAGAATTATATGCCCTCAGCTCTAGTGGAACAGGGATAGGGGTGGGGTGGCAAGGGAAATATGTTTTACAAAGTGAGGTACCAAATGACATGTCTGCAAACATCTGGAACTGATATTAGGGCCTCAGAGAGCATTTCTGTCACTTCAGCTGCTCTTCAGATGAGAAATTTCTAGTCAAGAGCCTCTCAAATGGAAAGGCACTTAGTCTCAATTCTGTCTATTTCTTCATGCCACCTGGCATGCCTTCTCTATCACAGCTTTTCCTTCAGGTCACAAAATACATTAATTCATCCCACTTGCATTTATGGAGCCTTTCATGTGGTGCAGGCACTTGGGTGAAGATTGAGCATGGAATGGTCACAGCACAGGTGTGGTTGTTCTCTTCCTTGAGCTTGTTGTCTGTTAGGAGAGAAATAATTTAGCAAGACATGTCTGTGACAGCATGATAGGCGACAACTCAGATGATATTGTAACGTAGAAAGGGTTTTCTAACTCAGTCCACTGGGATAAGTAAAGGGATCCCAGAGGCAATTGTTTGAGATTGTAGTTGTAGTAATTAACCATCGGGATCAACTCCTTATCCCCAATGCTTCCAGCCACCATGGAGATCACCCATGGGATACAAAAGAGTGGTTTGTAGGTCTGACTTCCTTCTTGATACCATCTGTTGCTATTCTTATCATACTACTATCTGCACATTGCAGAGAACAAGAATACAACCTAAATTTCCCCTCTGCCCTCACCAGTGTCTCCTTTCAGGACAACCATGAGTTATGCTGAATTTGTCAGGACTAAATGTATTCTGCTTCATGTCTAGAGCATTCAGAGAGATAAAGACATACTTCTTTGTGTGTGAGTGCACCCTGGCTCACACACACCATGGTGCATGCTTGGAAATCAAAGGACAGCTTCTGTTGGTGGTGGTCGTCATCTTCCACCTTGTTTTGAGACAAAATCCCTCATTGTTCACCACTGTATTTGCCAGGCTAGCTGGCCTCTGAGATTCAGGGTGATTCTCCAGTCTTTAACTCTCTTCTTAACATAAGCAAACTGGTATTATAGACATTTGTGCTGCAGTGCCTGGTTTTCCATGGGTCTTGAGGATCTAAACACAGGTACTCACAACTGCACATGTAGGGCTTTGTCCACAGAGCTGTTGCTCCAGACCCCACTGTGTATTTTGTGCTTTGTCCACAGAAAGACTTTATTCTGGGCTATGCTGAAACTCATTCTCTAGATATTCAAGATATTGATTTTCAGCTGTCTCTTCATGTCTCTTGTGGTCATCATCATAGATGAGTTTCATGGGCTGGAAAGATGGATCAACGGTTGACGTGCTTGCCTACAAAACCTAATAACCTTAGTTCAATTCTTCAGTATTCATATAAATAGACAGATGCATAATATGGTACATCTGGAGTTTGTCTGCAGCAACTGGAGATCCTAGCGTGCCCATATTCTTTCTCTTTCTTTCTCTGTCTCTCTCTCTCTCTGCTTACAAATAAGAAAATATAAAATAGGTAAGTTCATGGCAGATGGTTGATCTGTCAATCAAGTCTCTTCTTCTCTTGACCTGCTCGTTTTCAGTGAACTTTCCTCCACTACTTCATGGAACAACCCCAAGGCCATACAGGAGACTTTGTCCTCTCAGGATATTGTTACATCAAGAAGTCATTAGTATTCCACATCCCACTCTAACCAGAATCTTTTAGTTTTTCTGTAGATTTCCCACTTCTACTGAGCCTATCCTTTTTAAAAATTATTTTGTTTGTATCTTTATTTACTTATGAGAGAGAGAGAAAAATGGGGATGCCAAGGCCTCTATCCACTGCGAACAAACTCTAGACACATGCATCTCCATGTGCATCTGGCTTACCTGGGTTCTGGGGAATCAAACCTGGGTCCTTAGGCTTTGCATGCAAGTGCCTTAACTGCTAAGCTATCTATCCAGCTTCCTATTTTTTGATTCATCAGTGTGCCCCATCCCTTCATATAATTACTTTATTCATGTATCAATTCCAACTTTTAAAAGTAATCTCTCCCTTCATGGCAAAGTTCACGGTCCATAGTTTAATCACTGCTCTCAACAACCATCTGATCCCCCTTGCTGTTCTGTGTTTTACTTCCCTGTGGTTTTCCACCTTTTGTGAAAGTGCACTCAAATAGCTGGAGGCAGGAGAACTACACAGGACATTGGAGGCAGTGCTAATGCATCATTAACCACCAACATCAGTTGAGTTATTCATGCTCACAGGTGAACATCCCTGGTTACCCCTGTCCATATACTTTTGTCCTTATCATCCATTAACCTCTGACACTTATTATTTGTCCACAGAAAAAGTAGTAACAGGGAGTGCTTCAACTCATCTCCATAGAAATTTTAAATCTGTTATTTTCTTTCTTCATATAACGTAGGAATTATTCCTTTAAGTCACTAAGTTATTCTTTGTAGAAGCTATTTTATGCTTTCTTAAACTTATAGAGAACTACATAAGCAGTTTTCCCTGGATCCCTCTGCTTCTTTAGCACATTATTTTCACCATAATTTCAATATAATTATAAATTTTTCTTCTTAGAACAAACACCCCATCTTCCACCATCATAATGATCCATTAATAATATCATCTGTAATACACAAAATGGATATGACTCAATTTTTTTTTCACTTTGTACTCATTTCTCAGCTTACTCCACTGCATCTTCCACTATCACTAACTTATTGAATCACTTTGTTCCATGAATAGTTATGACTCTTATGTCATTAAATTAGAGTTTTCACTCTGTCATCAATTTATTTGACACTTTTTTTTCATTGGAGGAGGACCCTCAAGGAAATGGGGACCAAAGAGAGGGGATACGACCTGGGGCTGGAGAGATGGCTTAGCAGTTAAGGCACTTGCCTGTGAAGCCTAAGGATCCAGGTTCAATTTTCCAGGTCCCACATAAGCCAGATGCATAAGGTGGTGCATGCATGTGGAGTTTGTTTGCAGTGGCTAAAGGCTCTGGCCTGCCCATTCTCTCTCTGTTTCTAATAAATAAATAAAATTTTAAAAAGACTACAACCTATGTAAATACACACACACACACACACACACACACACACACACACATATATATATTTGAAAAAAATTAAAAGAAAAAGTATAATTGGCCCCACAGAGAATACCATACTCCTACTGAGGAGATTCCCCCAAGGTAACAGGAGCTGTGGCAAAGTGATAGAAGAGTATATCCTGTCATAGTAGATACAAATAAAATTTAAAAAATAGAATAGAAAAACAAACCCTAACCCAGTGCTTTCATGACATGTACATGCCAACATGCCCAGCTATTATGTGGATGCTGCAGCTGAAAACTCACTTTGTACTCATTCCTCAACTTACTCCACTGTGCCTTCTACTACCATCAATTTACTGAATCACAAAGGCCATTATGCTGATGTAGAAAGCACTTTACTCACAGAGCAAGCTGTCAGCCCCCTGTTTAGTCTACTCATTCAAAAAATTTATTTTATTTATTTATGAGAGAGAAAGAGAGAGAGGGAGAGAGAGAATGGGTGTGCCAGCCACCGCAAACCAACTCCAGATGTGTGCACCCCCTTGTGCATCTGGCTTACATAGATCCTGGAGAATCAAACAGGGATCCTTTGGCTTTGCAGGCAAACACCTTAACTGCTAAGCCATCTCTCCAGCCCCAATACTACTCATTTAAAAAATACATTTATTTATTTATTTATGTGTGTGTGTGTGTGTGTGTGTGTGTGTGTCTATACCAGGACCTATTGCCACTGCAAACGAATGCCAGACACTTGCACTACTTTTTCCCATCTGGCTTACATGGGTATCTTAGGACTTGAACCCCATTCAGTAGACTTTGCAAGCTATCACATTTAACCTTTGAACCATCTTTCCAGTCCCCTGTGCTGCTCTTGATGTCAGTAATTTTCTTTGCCACTTGGGCATATATATATGCCTATCTAAACTTCACTGCCATTTATCAGAATCTTTGGGTTAGATTTAGCACCCCATTCTCTGACATTTTGGATTTTTAGCACCTTTTATTTATCCTGGCTTAATAGTACTTTTAACCATCTTATTGAATACATTTTGAATTTGTGGTCAGGGAACAAGGATTTTTTTCCCCTTATATATGTATGTAATGTGTGGTGGTGGTGGTGTGTGTGTGTGTGCACACGTGTGTGTTATGCATAGGTGTATACCCTTGAGGCACCCTATGCACTTGCCTGCAGTGGGGTTTGATCACCTGAGGTGGCCAGAGCTGAAAGTTCAGTGTCCCACGCCTTGGTGCTTTTGCCTGTTCTTCTCCCTTATGGGACTAGAGTTACAGGCATGCATAGCCATGCACAGCTGATAATATGTGTTTGGAGATGGATCTCCAGACCTCTCTTTGTTCTCATCAGGCTCTTTTGCTTAAGCAGGAAGTGCTCTTATCCACTGCACCATCTCTCCTGACCAATGGGCAGGGATTTATCATTTGCTTTTATCACTATGCTATTCTTATTTCCAAAATTGATCATTTTCATCATTTTCTTCAATCTATAAGTAATGTTAAATAAGGTCAGGCATAGGAAAAGCAAGGAAAAAGACTCAAAGTATTAGGATAAATTGATGAGATATAGTGAAGGCAGAGGAGTTGATAGCAATGCAAAGTTATCCAGGAATCCAAAGAAAAATTATATATAGAAAGGCTGACATTGTAGAGACTTAAGGCATGATACAAAGTAAAACTGTTATCACTGAAAGATGAATTGAAGAACCTTTAAATCCATTACCTCATCATATATACAAGTTACTCTTTCCAAGTATGAGGGAAATAACTCAAATAAGAAAGTTGAGGATCAGTCATGTGAAAGTTATACATGTAGGAAGTATGGGACTAAGAACTGCTTTTGTTTCATGACTATTTAATCTACACTTCTTTTCCCATCACTCAATGCCAATGTATAATGCCAAGGCCCTGGTTCTGGAGATCAGGGACATTTGAGTGGGTTTTATACAGAATTTTATTTCAAAACATCATTCTTGGTGGCATCAAAACATGGACTAGTTTAGCTTATCCAGACTGTAGAACTAGGACTCAGTTTCTATTATTCCCTGGAAAGGTGGCCATAACTGAGTGGCAGCATATGAGGTAGCTCAAGAGTAATGAGAGAAAATGATAAAAGTAGTATAGCTGCAAGATCTTTCTTGCCTTCCATGACATGAAGAGGTGAAGGAATGTAGAATTCCACTCCAAGACACAAGTGATTACTTTTTAGGAATTCAGGTATAGCACCTTAGTTTTAGCCCAGTGCTTTATAAATACATAAATAAACAGACTGTAGAGATGGCTCATTGGATAAAGTGCTTGTCACATAAATTTGAGTACATAAGTTTAGATCCCCAAGACCCACATAAAGCCAGATACTACAGTGTTGATGTCTATAATCCCAGTGAACCTAGGGTGAGAAGGGAAGTGGAGATAGAAGAATGACCTGGAAGCTCATGGGCCAGCTAGTTTCAAGAATACTGCACAGTGAACAACTGGACACCCTGACTCCAGCAAGGTGGAAGGTGAGTACAAATGCCCAAAGTAGTTCACGGCCTTTAGTACGCAAGTGCTCACACTCGCAACAGAAACACACACCAAAATAAACAAATAAGTAAATAAATAACTAATTAAATAGCCCATTATTTCCCCATTTTTCTCAACTCTGTCTTTATGTTCATTTCCACAATGGCTGCTCTAGATACTTTCACCATTACTTCCTCACCAGGCTTTCATTCCTCTAGTATTGCCTCTATATTCACTCTTTCCCATGATTCCAAAGTCATTTCCATCCATACTAATATTTCCCATCAGGGAAAATTTCAGGATTAAACACCAATATTTCTTAACAGTGTTGTGAGCATCTGATGACATAATACATGGTGTATGTGAGAAGCTTGCTAGAGATGATATTCAATAACCGTTCATCCTCTTTCCTTCCTCCTGGAAAATATATGCAATGCCCCTGCCTATCTGCAATAATTGGCTTTAAAACAGAGATAACAGGCAGGGGCTATTTCAAAACATTTTAATAAGTTGTCATCATTTGCTTCTAGCAGAATCAAGGTATTAATTTCTCCACCAACCTTATTTCCATTCTTCATGAGTCTCTTTAAGAACATTCATGCCCAGATTTCAGAGGTCCTCTGAGAGTCACAGGAAATCTGGAAAGACTCACAGAAATTACATAACCTTTACAGAACGACCCCTACCCACCTCTATTCACTCATTCACATCATATGAGTAAGGAAGACAACTTTAAAGAAATGATTTGATTGGAATCAGTAAATGTTTGTCCATATAATTCTGTAGATCCTAAGAGATAGATGAAGAATTATGGAATAATGCCTCTCCTTAATACTCACCATTCGAGTTCCAAAGAGTAGAGTCCCAATACAATGGCATTGGACTTATTCACTAATTACTGTAGACTCCTGAACCACAGGCATCCTTCAGGGAAGTCTGAGTTCTGGGGAGAGTTCCCTCCAGGATAGGAGAGTGTGATTTCTAAAGACCAAATGCAAATGGAACCCGTTATATGCTACTAGGCATGAAAATAAGCCTCTTTATATAAACATTCTAAGAAACATATTTCTGGTGTTCAGAAAAGAGAAGTACATAAGCCAACCTGCTTCCCTTGTTGAGTTGGCTTTTAGGAAGCCAGTGACTAACTTAGCATGTGAGGGTGGTGACAGCACTAGCCTGCTTTCTTGTCCTCAGACACACCAAGTAAAACTCACATTTATTTCCCTCTGCTGGGAATTCTCCACTTTTCTTGGCTGTATACCCAGAAGAAGTATAGCTACGTCATATGGTAGTGCTATTTTCAGATTTTGAAAAACTCCCTTACTGATCCATAGTGACTTCACCAGTTTTAACTCCCACCAGTAGTGAGTAAGGGTTCCTTTTTTTACTGGGTCCTTATCAGAAAGGGGGTCATGAAAGATGAAGAGGAGATCATATGGTTGGAGCATGGTATTAAAATGCATGAGGCATGAAAGTGGAAGGAGGGCTATTTATTGGAGGTTGGAAGGAAACCAGTAAGGGAAGGGATTCAGGGTCATGGTGAATGGAGTAGGGGGGAAGGAAGGAATAACATATGTATTACAATATCATAATAAAATCATTACTTTCTATGCTAATTAAAAAGCAAAGCAATTAAAGCAAGAATTCTCTACCTTCTGCTTATACCAGTTGTTTGGGTTATTTATTCCTTATGGGATTGGCATCTTGATCCCTTTCTCATCACCACAGAAGAGCTTTCCTGACCACCGAAACATAAGGTTGCTTCTGTCTTCCTTGTATTACTGTTTGCATGTCTCCGAGAATTGTATAAAATTAGCTCAATCATGTATTTATGTCCTTCTTTTTAATTTCACTGGAGAGGGGTAGTCATTCTCTTCTGTGGCTTAGCCACTGTTAAGTGATGAGAAGAACAAATATAGGGGGGCTGATGGGAGTGAGGAGGGGTAGTGTGGGACACCACATATGATCCAATAATACACACACACACACACACACACACACACACACACACACACAAATATATATGGATAGAGATGTCAAAACTCCCCAAACCAAAAACATAAATTTACTGAGATATAATTGATATAGAAAAATCACATATATGTAATATGTACATCTTGCTGATTTGAATATATGCATGCATCCATGTTCTATCACAACAAACATGACTAACTCTTATATATCACCTCACAAATTTACATTTGTTCATTGGTATGCATATGGGTATGTGTGTACATATATGTAAGATCACACATAACTTTTTTCTTGAATATATTTTAATGAGCACAATCACATGCTATTAACTCTAGGTGCTGTTTGAAAAACAATTCCTCATCTTCCTATCACCCCAACTGATGGAAACTTCCATTCTATTGCCTGTCTTTTTGCAGTTTACTTTAGTTACTTTATGTAATTGGAAGTATGCATAATTTATTCTACTGTGAAAGGCTTATTTTGCATACTTAATGTCCTTTAGACTCATTCACCTCATTACAAATGACAGTTTCCTTTTTAAAGTCCAAATGTTAGTACATTATGTGTTTATTTTCTTTCTTTCCTTCTTTTTTTTTCTTTTCCTTTTTCTATCATAGCCTTTGCTGGCTCCAAACTAGTGATCCTTCTGCATCCTGAGTGGTTGTGATTATAGATATGTGACAACAAACTCAGCTATATCACATTTTTATCCTTTTGTTTGATTGAATATTGGTTGTTTCCCTATGTTGACTATTGAAAAAATTCTGATTGTGGGGATATATAAATATTTTTTTCAATTTCATTAGATATGTACCTAGAAATGAAATTGTTTGGTCATACATCGTTTCATAGTTAAACTTTTGAAGAACTTCCCTCTTGAACTTGGTATTTCCCAGGATAGATATATAATTATACATTTCCATCAATAGTGTATAAGGGTTTTCTTACTATTGGCACTGAGCTCTGTATGAATGAGCCTATTTCATTCTGTGCTATGTCCCTAGTACCAAAATAAGAATTATGCTATTATCAAAGGTGATGAAATCACATGACATGCACAGGGTAAACATCAGAAAGGCAAATAAGGAAATATGTTCAGAAGTACATCATCATTTGTTTAAAGTCCATATAGTTATTAAGTGACCAAATTGGAATTCGAACCTACATTTTTCTCAGAAGAACATAAGCCTCTAAGGAATCTCTAAAAAAGGAGGTTTAATTTTTTTTTAATGAAAGGAAAAGATAGAAGAATATAATGAAAAAAAACAACCAAATTGTAGGGATATAATATCTGTTGGGGTGAAGTTATTGGGGACCCTGGGAGTTGTCTTTAGGATATGAATGATTAGAAGACATTTTGAGCCACTTACCTCCTGGCTGAGGGCTGCAAGTTACTATACTTCATGCATTGGGTGCAGATGTTCTGCTATGGAGCATGTGATGAATTATGCCTTAGAAAGGTCAGATTTGGCTTTCCTGTAGAACTAAAGTTCTCAAGGAAGTTCTGAAATTATAACATATGGGCATAAGGGGTGATGGAAATGAGATACAATGAGTACAGTTAACTAATGGAATCTAAGGTGATAGAACAAAATCAAATGTCAGCAAAATTTCCTCTCCTGGCATTTCTCCCCTAGAATTCACTTCCCTGGACAGCTGTCTTCATTATGTAGTTCATTAGAGGGGTATGTTAATTGTGCTACTGGCACCTATTACAGATTGGTTTTTACTGGGCAAATGACTATTGACAATTTGCCCTGGGCACTAGAGAAATGCCCAAGATAGTCCCAAGTGTAATTCAAGGTAGAAGACCTTAAAAATGAACCTGTGCAACTGGAGCGCATATTTTATCTGGTGAGTGTGCAAAACAGAGAGTTGTGAGGGACCAGGAGATGTGAGCTCACTTTCTTACTCTTAGTTAGTAATGGCTAGAGGCAGATAAAGATGAGAATCATGGGTGGTTTTAGGATGTGCTGTGCCCTGCCAGCCTTGGCTTCCTTGGAACATTGGCAGAAGAACAGAGGAGCTAATTTGGACAAGTAGAATCAAGGTAAAGATATAAAGCAGGTTAGCTCCCTGCAGACATTCTCTGTCTTTGACATCAACACAGAGAATGGTATTAGCATTCTACCCAACCATCTAGGACAGGTTGATAATTTTTATTAATGTGTGGCCTAGTGAGTTGCCTCAGCCTTCATCCATCAAACGGTGCATCATGCCTTCAACAGCAGCCCACACCCAGTGCCTCAGAAGCCCATATATCATGCCTCGAGGCAGAGAAGCAGATTCCCTTTTATCTCCTTGCAAAAGCACAGATGTTTGGAATGTCAGTAAATGCACCCAGCCTTCTCTGGGATTCAGGCACAGCTTCTCCCTGGATGACCTCCTTGGAATCTTCATTCCCACTGCATTCCAGGCAGATAAACTCTCCTTTTGTTCCTTCACTCAAGAGCTGCCTCCACCCCACTCTTTCAACCCATGTGTCATGGGCAGCACATCTGTGCAGCCATGTCTGCCTTGTCCCAGCTGCTGAGAGCATTTGTGAGGCAGCTGTTGTGTGCCTCAGCATGTGAAAATGTTTATGCTGTGACATTCTGATGCATGGCTCAGGCTCAGACTTCATCCACATCTCCACTGTGTTATCCAAAGGAGGGAGGCAAGTTCATCAAGGGTAAAGATCTATGAGCTGTAGGTTCAGGATACCCGATGCTAATACATAATGCCTTGTGATTTTGGTATCCTAATCTATGAGTTGGGATACTTTGATGAGGTACATAGCTTTGGCTATAATTTGTTCTTCCCTCCTGTATGTTTTATACCTCTCACCTGAAGTTTGAGCTATGGTTAGAACACTCCCTGTGGCTGCACTTCCTGGAGATGCTGATGATGAAGCCTTAGTAGAGAGAGTTATCTTCGTGGGACATCGTATTATTAAATAGACACATAAATTGTTTCCAACTTAGGACCCTGTATTTACTTCTCTAAATTAGGTCTCTGGAATTAAGTTTTTCCACTTTGAAATAAAAACAGAAAATTGTTGGACCAGTACATTTTCTGAGTTCTTTTCTAAGTCTGTGTATCCCAGAACTCAGAAGAATTATACAATTTCCTTTACTTACCTTGCCTAAGTCACTATGGCATGAGTCAGCCACTCATAAAACAGATAATATAGCCATTTTTCAGAAACTTTGAGGTGTGAATGCTATACTTAGGTTTGTGCCTTTTACTGGGTGTTACTGACATTCTTCCATTTTAAGAAATCAGCATGAATGGATGTCAGTGAAGAAAGCTATGGTTGGTTTAGCTTTTGGGCACAATAATAATATTCAGTAGTCATGGGTAGTTATTGTCCTATTTTATTGATGAATATACTACTCTTCTGAAGCTAGCAATCCAAGGTCAAATGATGTGCAATTTTAATACTTTGTAGTTTCAAAGCCTGTTACAATTCTAAATGTGCCTATTTTTGTGTCATTATTCCTATTTCCTATCTCAGGATCAGGTAAGATGCCAGATTCTGAGATGTCTTTGCCCTGGCACAATCACCGTCTTATCTGTTGCTATTGTCCCCTCTGTTTGTATTAGATGAATAAGCAATATTCCTAAGATGATCAATCTGTACTTTTGATTAAATAATTTGTGAATTAATTATTTTGGCAAAGGCTAGTGATTGAATCCATATCTTTTTACATGCTAAGCATGCACTGTATCTGGAGTTGCATTCCCAACCCTGCCCTATTTTATAAATCTTGAACTTGCTGTTAAAGTATTTTATAGTTTTTAATCAGACAAAGGCAAGTCTTTGAAGAGAAGGTCACAATTTTGGAAGGGTCTTTTCTAAGTTTTAATGCTAATATTAAGCAAGAAATTCATCCCAAAAGGAGATGAATTTTCCCTTCAGGTTAGAGGAAAGGTTTCATGACCAGCATCATCTGAGATCCTGAAAAGCAAAGAGTATGTATTCTGCACATGGTTTATGACAAGTGCCTTATTCTTAAGTTGAGTTGAGTGGGGTCTTAGTTTTGTAGTAAGACTTTGGACCTAAGATAGCAGTCTGGTCAATTTCCCTTCAGGTCACAGCAAATGAAAGCTAAATCAATAACAAACATTGAAAAAGGATGACCATTTCATAGGAAAGAGATAGAAATATAAGTCTCACATTCTTCCATTTGAGGAATATAAATATTTTAACACTAGAAAAAAAGAGAGAAAGAGATTCTAGGCACAAGAATGAACACATACCTCTCCCTTGGCAATGTCTTCTACTTTAAAGATGTTTATTGTCCATTGTTTCATAAATTACTTATCAGCATCTTTAGACTTATCTTCCACATGTGTGCATGGAAGGACAGAAAGGGGAAGTTACTTAACTAAGGACATATGACTAATAAGACGTGCAGTTGGTATAAAATTACTAAAGGCTCCTACTCTATTGCGGATGAGCCACTCTGCAGGGATATGGGGTAATTATGCAATCCTTTCAACAAGTCTAGAAACTTATATCATTCTCTTCAACATATAAATAGGAAAATAAAAATCTGGAGGTGGTAATGTGTGTGGTCTAAAATTATTTGCATGACTTTGTCAACAGTAGAAATTACCTCAGGTTATCTAACTATGAGTCCATACCAAGGTCCCTCATAGTAATACCCAACATTGGAAAGACTAGTACAAGCTGGCCTGAGGTCTGAATGTTCCAGAACAAAGTTCCTTTTGAACATGGTCAATGGGTCTTAGAAAAGCAGATTCCTCCAGCTGTTAGTTGGTGGCCTCTGGTAGACAATCAGATGCTGTTGAGTTTCAAGAATCTTTAACTTGAGAGCACAGCTTCTTCCTAAAGTCAAAATTTCTATTAAGATTTTACTATAAAGATTGCATTCTTGAGTAATTAACCAAAGCTCAGAGACCTTCATGGAGTAATTACTACCATTTACTGGATACATCTGTATGCCAGACACTGTGCAAAGGATACTAAATGTGTCTTCTCAAATCCTTACAGCATTTCTGTGAGCTAGAACTTGTTATGTCGATCAGTTTAAAGAAAAAAATAACAACAAAAAACAAAACAAACAAACAACAAAACAAACAAACAAACCTGATTCTCTGTTAGGCTATAGTATCCCTAGAACTTGAACCCAGCTCTATCAGAGTCTTTGCTATGTTAGTTATGCCTGACTTTCCATTACGAGGCCAGAAGCCAAAGGTGTTGAAGAGATTTTGCATATTATTCAATCTAGCTTCCTGTCAGCTCCTACTTTAAGGATGTAGACATGAAGGCCCAGAGGAGGAAAGGGATTTGTTTATGAAGAAGAATTTTTTCATGCCCTGCATTAGTCTAATTCACTTGGATTTTGAGGCTGGCATCTGCTCCTTGAGTTTTCTGGGCTATAGTATAAAGTTCCTCATTGACACCCTGCCTTTTTAAAGCAAGGCCTTGCCTCTAGCATTTTTCTGGAGCCTGGTACACTGTGTCTAAAGGGACACAACTCTGAAATTCCCTGAAAAATTCCTCATAATGAATGTCCTACCCATTCTCTCCCAGCTCCTCTGCTTCTTTCTGAGTAAGACATAATCCTAGCAACTGAGTTATGTCACACTTCCCTTTGTTTGGAGAGGATCAGATTTTCCTTCCTATTAATTGAGTGATTGAGCCTATGTAAGCTCACAGATCTAATCTTGAGATGAGAGTAGATTAAATATGGTTATTGAGACAAAATAGGAAGTGATATTGTACAGAGTTTGGGTTAAGAGAGTGACTGAATATTTTTCTCAGTCAGAGGCTTTGTTTGGGGGCAGACAGGGGTTTCTCCCAGAAAGATGGGCTTCTCTGAGTGAAACAGTCCTGCTCTGAGAGGTAAAGCCATGTTTAACAAAGGCCGCAGAACTGTGTGTGATTTAGGTTCTATCTTTTCTTGAGGCCATATTTAGTTGGCCATTTCACATTCATGATTTGTGAATGGGTATGGGATATTGGTATAGGACGTTGGATTCCTTGTGGTTCTGTTTTCAATTAATCAACTTTTTCTGTGGCATTTGGAAAGTGGTTTCTCCTCTTAGGCTTTTTTTCTCCATTTTGAAAATAGTGTGTGTGTGTGTGTGTGTGTGTGTGTGTTAGTGGTAACAGCAGCAGTAGTAGTAACCCTTTTTCACTAGGTTCCATGTAGTTCAGGGTGATTCAATCTAAGCAACACGTGTGAATATCTGAGGTCTGCTGGGCAATTGGCAAAGTGCTGCAAATTAATTAGTGAAAAATTTTAAGCAGAAAAAAAGAGAAAAAACAACCTGTAGCAGACAGCTTCAGGTTTGCTGAGGTGAACTTCCAGACCAGGCACAGTTATGGAGGAAGGGATATTATTTATTGAAGCTTACAGATCCAGGGGAAGTTCCATAATGGCAGAAAAAGTTGGCCTGCCTTCACAGGACCAAAACACAGAGAGTGAGAAGCCACCAGCCACACAGAACAGCATACCTCAGGAACTCCCATTGGGCACACTTTGCATATCTTTACAATGGAATCTCAAACCCACCACCACACCTTAAGATCCACCCAGTGACATTGCCTCCAGCAAGGCGGCTGCAGATGCAAACTATAAACTAATAAAACAGTGAATATATTGGGGGCCGTATATTCAAACTACCACACAACCTTTCCTCTTGAAATTTAGGGTTGAATTGAACATAGACAAGAAGTAATTAACTTAAAGCACAGTGACTTTTATGTAGTGGAAACATGGTACTTTATGGTAATATAGAGGAAGAAAGCTTTAACCTATTGGTAAAAACAACTCTATTTTGCAGTAAGATTTTTTTTTCATGAGATCAAACATGTTCTCTTTTCAGAAACAAATATTTCTGTGCAATTAATAGTATAAAACATATTGTTGAAGGCCCAGTGATTATGTGGGTTAAGCAGATTAAGAAATGAGTCCAAGGAAAACTGTATCAATGCATGCTTCCTGAGCTGAAGACATCTGCTGGAATCTGTGACCATGCATTTAGTGGAACAGGACCAGTGCAAGTCTAAAGGAATATCTAATTCTGTATCAGTGTGATAATCAGATTAGTATATGTAAGCTCCAGGAAAATAGGGACCAACACTGTGTCACTCATCATTGCATTCCTGCACTCTAGGATAGTGTCTGGGTCATAGTTAGCACTTAACAAATGTTGGGTGAATGAGGTCTACAGGATACAAGACAGGAACCAGATCATATAGGGATTAGAAGACAGGCTAAACTACAGGATTTTATCTAGGATAACCTTTGAAGTCTCTTTAGGAGTATCATAAATTTGATGAGAGTGTTACTTTGGAAAGAAAAGTAACTCTTATAAACCTGTTGATCAATCTGAGCCAAACCATGAGCTTTCTCAGGGATCTTCCCTCATGCCCCTTGCGCCTTTGTAGCTTCATACACAGAGGAAGTCCTTAGGGAATGTTGGTCTTATGAATGGATGGGTGAGTAAACAAATGTATAGCAACAACAACAAAAAATGGACAGGTGGAGAGACAGGAGTCTAACACAGACTTGGAATCAGCCTGAGGTTTGAATTCTATCAGCCATATGAGATTGATGTGTTTTGTCTTTTCTTACTTTTGAGGGAATAAAGTAGTCTTAGTTTAGTTCTTAGATGTGGGTATTAGTGTGTAGCCCTTCATGGGTGCTCAATAAATAGCCATCATTATTCGTTGCACAAGAGAATCCCTGGAACATTTCGTTATTCTCTGTATAGTGCATGAGATAGTCTTGTAAACCTTCAAGTGGCCACAGTCCATATAAATAATGTACCTCAAACCCTTCATTGAACACTGACAAGGTCAAGCTCTAGGGACAGGGTTCTGCAGTGAGGCACACATGGAACTTGAGCCCAAGATCTCTGATTCATTGCTCTTCATGTATGGACAATGAAATTAGCAATGTGTAATATAGACAAAATGGTGCCTTCGGCCCTTCATCTTTTTCCAAGATCAAATGAAATTGTTCTTATGGGTGCTTAGTATGTAGTTCAGTAATACACATAAATGGCAGGCAAAGCCCAGAGTTAATCTCTAATGCATGTGAGAGGAAAGGGAGAGATGGTAGCAAAAGAAGGGAAAGAGAAATGAGAAGGAGGGAGGGAAGGAGACAGACAGAGAGAGAGAGAGAGAGAGAGAGGGGGCTGGTTGGATGGTTTAGGTAGGGCTTTGTAAGTCCATTTTTTTGTCCTAAAAGTAGTTTGGATTTAACTTTAAGCTTTTTGCTTTTAAATTTTTATTTTATTTTATTTTATTTTATTTTATTTTATTTTATTTTATTTATTGAGCAAGACAGACAAAAAGGCAGACACAGAGAGAGTGAGTATGGGCACACCAAGGCTTCCTATTGCTGCAAATAAATTCCAGATGCATGCACCACTTAGTGCATATGGCTTTATGTGGGCACTGGGGAATCAGCTTTTCAGACAAGCTGAGCAGCACAACTTTAAGTTTTTATTATTTATTTTGTTTGTATATATTCATTTGTGTTTTACATCACATGATGGTATGAAGGTAAGAGGACAACTTTTGAGTTGGTCTTTGCCTGTCTACCTCATTTGAGGCAGAGTTTCTCACTGGAATCTCTCCTGAAAGAATTACAAGAATCCTTCTTTTACCCCCAGAACAACAGTCAGATGGGATGAGATTAGTGTAGAGATAGGAATTACCTGGAGGCTGTTTACTTTTCCTATGTTCAGAATTGTCCCCATAGACTTAAACTCCTTCAAGGAAACCTGGAACCAAAGTATATAGGGCTCTAGAGATTATAGGAAACTTCCAATAAAGCAGATTAAGAAGGGTATAGGCTCAGAGCAAAGACATGTGTAGAGAGCATCTTGCTTAGCTTTCCCGTTTTGCACAGAAATGGGGTAAAGTTAGCTTTGATCATCTGTTATGGCAATGCAACATTGAAATTAACTGGGCCTGGCACTGGATTAGGTGTAGAAGGTGCAGAAGAGTAGGGGTCAAAGATGACATTTTTGTGGATTGGCATGTTTCTTCATTGAGAAGAAAACTTTGGAAAGTAGAGTTATGGTAGAATATCTTGAGTTTAGTTTCAGTTGTGTTGAATCTGAGGTACTTAGAAACATCCAAGAAAAGATGTAGCAAGACAGTTGCATATGAGGACCAGAAGCAAAGCAGGAGATATGCCCATGCAACAGAATCTTGAGAAGAGTGATGCAATGTACATATTCTTTATAAAGTCAACTGACCAGGAGAGGAAATAGGCTTGAGACTAATCCTTGAGCAAATGCAACAACCAACTTCAAAGTAGAAAGGTGTAAACTTAAAAGTAAGACTAAGCAGTAGAAATATGGTAGAACAACTAGAAAAATGGGGTATCAGGTCAGGCAGGAGATAAAAGCTTCAATCAGCAAGAGAGTAACCAATAGATTACTTGAGTTTCCCAGCCAAACTTGGACCCAGGTCTGAGATTGCAGAGGCTATACATATGTCTTCCACAGTAGTGTTCTGCCACCCAGCTTCAAGGAAAGGTTGATGATGAAATGTCCGCCTCTGCAAGATTAGCTGTCTTGCTTCTCTGATTTTGTGGCTCCCTAGACCCCAAATGCCCTGGAAAAGACAGAGGCTTAACGGAAGGAAGGTCCTCCAGAACTTGAAACTCACTCTAAGAGCACTAATGCTCCTTTCTGCCAAACTTCCTTCCCACCCCCACACCCAGGAAAAAAGAGTCCAACAAGACTTCAATTCACTTGTAATTGCTTCACTCCCAGAATTAGAAGGTGTGTGTGTGTGTGTGTGTGTGTGTGTGTGTGTGTGTCCTTCTAACACCCTCAACTGATGCTTTTACAAAACTGTTATTTCAGGGCTGTTTGGACTTGTTTTCTACATAGCGCTTGTTTTCTATTATTTCTCTCTTTTTCCAGGGTTCAGACTAATTAAAGGAAGTGTAAATCACACCTCTTTTGCACAAAATACCTTTCATGAGGCCTGGAAGCAATTTAGCTCCTGTTTGCCAAAGATCTTTAGGAAAAAGAAAAAAAAAATCCCCTCAGTTTAAAAAAGATTAATTTCTTGGTGCCAAATAACCCCATTAAGTGCACCTCCCATTTCTGGGATCTTTTATGGTTTTTATGTGAAAATAGTAGCCAAGGCAAAGAGAGAGAGAGAGAGAGAGAGAGAGAGAAAGAGAGAGAGAGAGAGAAAGGCCCAGCTTAGAGTTGCAGCATACCTCCCCATCCTGTCCTTTGCTACCACCTCAGCTGCCTGGGAGCAGAGAAGCTTTGATAACATAAAGGGTGGGGGGATGATCTTTCATCTGCACGACTGTGGGCCTTGATGGGGAGAATCTGGAGAAGAGAGCATGGCATTCGCCTTGGAAAGCTCTGATATTTTCTATTAGTCCCTTATCCCAAGTTTCTTTACTTCCTTTCTTCCTACTCCAACCCTCTGCTGCTTCTGTCCTGTGTGTGTCCAACTTTGCTCTAAGAATGTATTCTCTACATCTTCCCTGAGCTGGTTCTATCCTCAACTATGAAATCCCTGGGAGGGGGGTGGTTTCTCATTATCTTCTAACTTATGCACTGAGAGGCAGTGAGACTAAGAGCCAGAGAGAATAAAGGTGTTCATGGCACAGATATGTCTAGACCTGAGGCACAGACTCAGTTCTTCCCACTCCTTTGTAAAGATGGTTTTCTAAGTTTGGGATTTCAGACAAGAAGGTGGGGGAAAAGTTCTAGGCTTTGAAGTCATAGTGTTTGCTATGCTCCTTATATCATAGCCTGGGTGATAGCTACATCTACTGCCTTCTTATGAAACAGATCACGGGAGAGGCAGAGAAGAGGAGGATGTGGTAGATAGCAGAAAGAGAGAAAACTTTTGTGAGATAGAGCCTGTGCATGAGTTATTTTCAGAACCCAGAGTGCTGACCATTGCATTATGAAAGTATGATCCATCTATTTTCATCTGGGTGATGTCAAGGTTCTACCTTTCTAGGGGTCATTTACCCCATGGTAAGACAGAATAAAAGTGCTGTCCTTCTTGAATTGTTGAGACAACTAAACCAACGAGTATATACAATATACCAGAGTAGCCATTCAGTAATTGAAGACTGGGTTTTTTTTCCAGGTACCTCACTTCTTGAGGGTATATAAAAAGCTGTGAATGTAGCCATTTCTTGGCCTTCCTTTCTTCTGAGTGTAGAATTTACTTCCTAAGAAAATAAGTAAATAATAATACAAAAATATTTGGAACTTATTAAAGCATGAAATTTCCAGGCTGCTTTTCTGCTGATTTGAAACTTCTGTAATTCTTCCAAAGAGGAGAAAACACTGCGGACAAAAATAGCCTTACCCAAGAATGTATTACATACTATGTTTCCTCAGTCGGTACTTTTTCCACTTGAAAACCCAACTTTCATAAACAAAGAGTGCTGGGGTTTGGTGGGGTTCAGGGCTTGAGTATTGTCTTAGGGTTAGCTTGCAGAGTTGAAAGAACACAGGCTTTGGAGTTATCCAGCCTGGGTTCAAATCCTGGCTCTGATCCTTCCTGTTAACATGATCTTGACACTTTTTTTTTTTTTTTCTGTTTGAACTTCTGATTTCATAATGTCAAACTGATGTTGAGTATGGAAGTCAGACATGATTATTGTGCGAATTAAATGTATGCTTAAAACATGTAAGGAATATGTAGTTCATGTTAAGAGCTCACACTGTTGAAGAAAGAAGTATGGGGACATCTCTTTATATAGATGTTGGCATGGGTATTTACTTTAGATCCAATGGGGTCACATAACTGAAAGTGGAAGTGATGACAAATGTGGCAATAGTTAGGCCAGCAACATTCTATGGATGAAGGAGGAGAGCATGAAGCCCCTACCTTTCTCTGAGAGTTATTGGCAGTTAATGATTGCTTGGGGAGGGAGAGACATTTTCTTCAGTGTTGTAGCCACGAGCTCTGGTAAATAGTTCCCCACCCATGCTCATGCAGGCAACCCTAATTAAACACAAAGGGATACACACACACACACACACACACACATGCATGCATGCTCCACAAAAACTTCAAAGTAGAAGAGGGATGTGTTGGGAATAAGATGTTCAGTGGGGTGGGGAAAATAAAAGGTAATGGGATGTGATTATGATCAAAATACACTATATGTATACATGAAAATTGTCAATAAATAAAAATGTAAAAATGGCAAAAAAAAAAAAGTATAAGAGAGAAAGAAGTCTAGAAGAAAAGGTGTAAGTAGTTTCAGAAACAGCACAGAATCAGGAAACCAGATGTAACAGTGAATGAGATTTGTTTTTCAGAGCTTTATTTCCCCATAAGTACAATGGAATCTATATAGTGTCTCTGAACCTTGTCACCTGTGGATGTACTGCCCTTTGACTTCTGGATGATGGTCCTGTACCCATTGTTATTCTCCTGAGCTATTATAACGTCTTCTTAACTAGTCTCCTGATTTCCCATGATCTCTCTCTCTGATAAACATCACTTTGCAATTGGTAGGGAATATCCTAAAGCCCACCTTGGTTCTATTTATTTAGGTTTGGCAGTTTTATACATATATATTTAATGTATTTTGATCCTAATCCCATCCCATTACCTTCTCCTGTCCACTTCCCAGTGCTCCTTCCACAGAACCCCTTCTTCTTTCCAAGTAGTCCCTCTTCTACTTTGATGTCTTTTTCTCCTTCCTATATATCCTGATGGAATGTTGACAGGTCCCAATATTGTGCAGGTAACAATAGTTGACATAGGGTCATGAATGCAACAAGCCATGCCATGTCCAGAAGGTAGTGTTCAACACTACTCCTCTCTGTCTGTTCTTTGGCTCTTGAGTTTCTTCCTGCCTCCTTTCCTGCACTATTCCCTGAATTTTGGATGAGGTGACATAGATTCTCATTTAGCTCTGAGCACTCCATAGTTACTTATTACTTCACTTTGTTGAGTTTTGAGGCTCTTTAGTAGTCATTGCAAACTGAACAACAACAACAACAAGCAGCTTGTCTAACCAAATGTTAGAGCAACCCTAAGCTATGGCGATATACACAGATATGTAGAGGGGAATTTGATGGACAGAACATATCCATTTATTCAAACAATGGTTGTAGCTTCTCCTAGGGCTATGACCTCCCCTGCCATAGTCTTTTGACTAGGTTTTCTTTAGCAGGCACAGATTCCCTCCCTGGTGCAGGCCTTATATTCAATCAGGAAGAATTTGGTTACCCTCACAGCAGTCATATACCTCACCATTTCCTCTCTCTATCTTCTGTGTAGCTCAGACTGTGTTTTCATAGGTGAAGTGCTCATTGTGCTGGATTTTGTCAAAGAATTATATTTTTTAAAATTATTTGTTATTATCATATAAAGTATGAAGTTGCATTTTGGTGTTTACAAACAATTGTGTTTTATGTTGGTCCCCCTTCCTCCTCCTCTCTTGTACCCTTTCCCCCCATCCTTGTCTCTGTTCTACTTTTATACCACATGGTTCCTGTTGTCCTTTACTCATCACCTTTAAAAATATTAAAAACAACTTTGTTGTATGGACAAATCACGTGTTTGCCCCATTCCCCTCATATCTCATTATACTCTATCCTCCCCACCCCTATTCTACTGAGGCCCCTCCTTAGTGGGGTTTTTGATATTACCATGTGATTATGAGTCAGCCAGTCAGTCAGTGTGTGGGTGGGACATTGCCTATTGATACTCCTTCCCACCCTGTGGCTCTTATAGTCTTTCTACCCTCTCTTCTGAATCAGCTCTTGTTCCCCTCACATGTTCTCCTATCTCACATCATAGTTCATGCTCAGTCTCACATCCCTTTATTTGCATACATGCAAACATTAAAAGTTAGTACCCAGATTTGAAAGATAACATGGTATTTTTGTCTTTCTGGGTTTGGGTTACTTCACTTAGTATAATTTTTTTTTCAATTCTATCCATTTTCCTACATATTTCATAAGATAAAATTAGGACAGATAAGTAAAACACCACTGTATATATGTGCCACATTTTCAATATCCAGTAATCAGCTGATGGACATTGAAGTTGGTTTCATTTTCTAGCTAATGTGAATGGTGCAGCCATGAGCATGGATGTGCAAGTATCTCTGTGGCAGGATATGGCATCCTTGGACGTATGCATGGGAGTGGGATTGCTGCATCATATCGTAGTGCAGTACTTAGCTCTTTGAGAAATGTTCCCTGTGATTTCCATAGTAGCTGCACTAGTTTACAGTTCCCTGTCAGAATGGTTATCAGCAAGAAGACTAAAGACTGCAAAGGCTGTGGGAAGAGAAATCTTATTTTCTGTTGGTGGGAGTTTAAACTTGTGCAACCAAAGAATTCTGTGTCTTCCTTTACGACATCACTGTGAGTCAGTTCTTTGAGAATCTTTGTGCTTCTACCCATGGATCCTGATTTCAAATTCTAGCTCCAAGACTTACTGGGTATAACTTTAGAATTATGCTGAGCCTCAAACAGCCTCACCTATAAATGAAATCGAGGACACATGTATCTCACAAGGTTGTTGTTAGCATTATGTAAGGAAATGCACATGAAGCACTCTGTAGAGGTCCTGACACACAGAACCCGGCATATTTGTATTACTGGTGATGTTACTGCTTCCTTATCCCTAGTGCCCAACCCAGAGATGAGACAATGATTGTTGAAATGATGAAAGTGCCTTATAGGCACCGCAGAGTATGGGATGAGCTTTCTGATGATTTTCAAAGGAGAACTGGTAACAGATACAAGGTGGGGCTTGCTTTATGTGATTATGGGATCAAGCCAGGGCACTCTTGATCTCTCTTTCTCTCTCTCTCCTTTGTTGGGAAGTAGGGGGGGTGTGAAGTGCAGAATGCCCAACATGTTCCTCATGGGGCAGGCATGGGCACAGGCATACAGAGAACCAACAACACATGAGCTAGTAGTGCCATCCTTGCCAGTGTGCCATAATCCTATCCTTAAGCACTTCCTGCCTGCCTGGCCCAGCCTGGCATTCTCTCACGCTCACTCTCCCTGAGGCCCTGTGAATCTGTAAGGGCATCCCCTCTTATCCCAGTACACTGTGTAGCTCCTTTCATTGTCTTACCTTTCATGATCTGATCAGAAGCTTCATTTTCTTTTCCTTTTCCTTTAGCTCAAATACCATGGGACTGAATGGCAGAATATTCTGAGTTTGAATTCCAGCTTCATGCATTAACAGATTTGTAATTAGGTTGAATGACTCAATATCTTGAGCCCCAGTTGCCTTAGCTATAAAATAAGGATATTAATCCCCATTCACAAGGTTGTCACATGGGTTACATGAAACACTGCAGGCAGCATGCCGAGTCAGGACCTGACACATGGTAAGGGCTTCTGTGAGGATTAGTCCTCCTTCCTCTTTGCGTGGTCTGCACTTGCATCTGAAGACCGTTTCCCAGCAAACTCTACACACAGAATGAGTTCCTGATGGAAAGGGCATGAGCACTGGTAGTGGGGCCCAATGGTACCTGAATGTGGTTGGAGAGGTGAAGCTCAATGACCTATGGTGTTCATTGGATTTTATAATTCTGCTAGTCTGTGAAATGCTTCCTGGGTTGAGAAGGTCAGTACGATGACAGGAGAGACACTTATGAGCTGTCCCCTCCCCTTCCTGAGCTTTTATCCTTCTATTCAGGACTCCTTTTAAATGGATGGCTCTTCTCCAGGTATTCTTTCTACTTCCCTCACCAATGCAATGTGGACAAAATCCATTCATATTCTCCTGCCTAGCTTTGGCATAGACCAACATATGGGGTCTCTCAGTTAATGCTTGAGGGGGGAAATGATTGAGGATGAGTTTATGGGACTTTATGCAAGACATGGACCAGCTGTATATTCTTTCTCCTACAATAATAATGCTAGGCCATCCGCTGAGGGCTTTCTCAGCCAAAGACCCTATACCAGTCTTATACTAATGTAATGAATATTTATGGATTCCCCAGTACAGGTCAAGCTAAGCACTTAGTTGGGATATGCCATCTATTGCTTTTCCTCTGACAATCTATAAATTAAAATTGAGTGAAGCCTACAGAATTTAAGGTGGTCTGGACCCTGCCAGCTCTCTATCCTCATTGCTCATCTTTCCTTTCCAGAAATCCTTTAGTCATACCAAAGCAACTGAATTCCCTTTAAGACTAGACTGCTTCATCTGTTGTCACTTGTTTGCGCTTTACTGCCCTTCTGAATTTTTTTCACAATATAGTCAAAAAAACTTTAATAAGTAATTTTAATTTTTGTAATAATTAAAATGTTACTTTCATTTTGGAATACAAAAGATCAAACAAGCCAAAGAAAGTGACACTGAATGCTAGGTTGGGACACTCGGCTTTGATTCAGTACCAATTAGGGAGTTAATGAAGTTAAGTACAATGGAATCATATTGTGGGCCCTGGGCTAGGGAAAAACAAAACAAACAAACAAACAAACAAACAAAACAGAGATGTTGCTCTGGTAGATTCTACCTAATTAAACAGGGACTTCTGCAGGTTGGCTTGACTGTCTACAAAGGGGAAGGTCGTCTGTGCCATATTAGAAACAAGCAAACATTTTAGCTTGTCCCTGACTTTTTTTGTTTGTTTGTTTGTTTTGTTTTTTGTTGAGGTAGGGTCTCACTCTGGTCCAGGCTGACCTGGAATTAACTACGTAGTCCCAGGGTGGCCTAGAACTCACATCGACTCTCCTACCTCTGCCTCCCAAGTGCTGGGATTAAAGGTGTGCACCACCACACCTGGCTTGTCCCTGACTTTTTGAGAGGACCAAAAAAGAGAACCATAGCCTTTAATCCCAGCACTCGGGAGGCAGAGGTAGGAGGATCGCTGTGAGTTCGAGGCCACCCTGGGACTACATAGTTAATTCCAGGTCAGTCTGGACCAGAGTGAAACCCTACCTCAAAAAACCAAAAAAAAAAAAAAAAAAAAAGGAAAAAAGAAAGAAAAAGAGAGAGAGAGAGAGAGAACTCTTTTCAATCAGAACTAGGTTTTTTTTCGTATTGTTGTGGTTTTCTGCTTCTCAACAGGCACATGCTTACAAGCACCTATCACTGGGATCAGTGAACTGTTTATTCAGTTTATCTCAAATTCAGGCAGCTTTCTGTTTGCATAGCTGCAGTAAACTTACCCTTAGGGCTTAGAACACCATTGGGGGGTAGGGCTTAAGGAGTGAGAGAGTAAACAGGAATAGTCAGCATCAAGCTTGTGGTCTTCCCTTGAGTATATTGCTTCACAGTTCTAGGATCCTTAGTCCAGACAGGTTCCTCATTCTCCTTTTCTCTCTTTGAATCAAGAACTTATTAATTATGGCCCATATACTGGTTGCCTATTTTGCAGACAAAGTCTTATTAGTACTTGGCTCTGCCCCTTAATTTATATATTATATATGGCTGCTTTCCTAGTATAGAGCCAGTGTTGAGTACTTGCAACATATTGGATGGCTCACAATGTAGAATGTTTATTGTCTTGTGCTTTATATTAAAATGTTGCTGATCCTTGATCTAAGTAAGTTTTTGCCACCCTTCAAAACATGGCTGAAGTACTTCCTCTGACCATCCCTGTTCCTGTTTCATTCTCTGACCTCAGCTGTACAACACCAGTTATGGTCCACTTTTTTTTTTTTTTTTTTTTTTCTTGACATGGCTTGGCTATGTAGACTTGGCTGGCCTGGTATTCACTATCTAACCAAGGCTGGCCTTGAATTCATGGCTCATGGCAGTGTTCCTGCCTCAGCTTCCTGAGTGCTGGGATTGTATGTAGCCTTGGACCACCCACCCAGCTTATCCACTAGCGTATAATACCATATTCCCCCTCTTTTTTTTTTTTTTTTTTTTTTTTTTTTTTTGGTTTTGAGGTAGGGTCTCACTCTAGTTCAGGCTGACCTGGAATTCACTCTGTATTCTCAGGGTGGCCTTGAACTCATGGTGATCCTCCTACTTCTGCATCCCGACGGATTAAAGGCATATGCGACCACACCTTTCTCCCCCCGCTTTTTTTAAGAAAGAGCATCACTTTGGAGGCCAGTATGGCCTTGAACTCACTATGTAGTCCAGTCTGGCCTCCAGCATAGAACAATCTTCTTGCCTCAGCCTCTTGAGTGCTGAGGGTTCAGGTATGCACCATATGTCTGTCTCTCCTCTCCTTTTACATGTTCATTTTTAGAATAGACTCTTAAGAACAATGTATGGCTCTTGTGGGCATATTCATATTTTAAACTTTCTGTAAGTTATACTTAACAATAATTGCCAAGTGGGAAGCTTATATGTTATGCTGACAGATAGCCTGTATCATTTTATTGTCACTGATTGCTACAAGTTAGGAAAGGTTATTTTATCTCCTTTGGTCTCTTTTTCCATGTACAGTTCAGCATAATAACATAATATCTGTCTATTCAGGTTAGTGAAAGATTTACAGAGGTGAACTCATATATATATATACTTAATATAATATATTATATAATACACACACACACACACACACACACACATATACTTGTTTGAGAGGGAGAGTGAGAGTGAGAGAATGGGCATGCCAGAGCCTCTAGCCACTGCAAAAAAACTCCAGACTCATGCACCACCTTGTGCATCTAGCTTTACATGGCTACTGGGGAATTGAATCTGGGTCCTTTGGCTTTGCCAGCAAGTGCCTTAACCACTAAGCAATCTTTCCAGCCCAAGATTTTATTTGTTTGTTTGTCTTGGGACTTTTCAAGGTAGGGTCTCATTGTAACTTAGGCTGATCTGGAATTCATTATGTAGTCTCAGGCTGCAATCCTCCTTCCTCAGCTTCCTGAGTGCAGGCACACCCAGGAGAGGGAGAAAGCCGGGGCTTGGGGGGTGAAGAGGAAGGGTGTTCCAGAGCCTCTATCTACTGCAAACAAACTTCAGATGTATACACTATTTTGTACAGCTGGCTTTACATGGGTATTGGGGAATCAAACTCAGGTCATCAGGCTTTCCAGGCAAATGCCTTAACCACTGAGCAATCTCTCCAGCCCCTTACAGAGGTAGACTTAAATAAATACAAAGAAGCAAAAACAAAAGGCATGATTCTTAGTCAGAGACAGAATTTTATTCAGTAGGATTCTATAGGGGGAAATTATTATCCATGTATTTTTGTTGTTGTTGTTGAGGTGGAGTCTCAATCTACCTCAGGCTGACCTGGAACTCTCTTGGTAGTCCATTCAAGCTCTCTGTGATCCTCCTACCTCAGTCTCCCCAGTGCTGAGGTTAAAGGTGAGCCACCATACCCAACTTTAACCATGGCTTTTTATAAAACGAATACAGTCTTCTATCTTCTTGGCTTTCCTGGAAATTTATAAGATGTATTGCCATATTAAATGCTCTTGGATGAGAATGGAATCCACTTAAACTTTATTTAACCCTGTAGTTTTCAGATTTACTCACAATCCTTATCAGTTTCTCATGGGAGGCAATGGAAAACACTTTTTGGATGAGTTGGACCAAGTTGTCCTTTGGTCCCACTTCAGCTGTCATACTGAGCTTATAGGAACAGCTACTGCTTATCTGAGCCTCCTCTTTAATCACCAGGAAAAGGAATGCAGTGAAACCCATGGTTTTTCATAAAATTCTATTGTTTAGTTATGTTCCTTCTATTAGTCAAGAAGAAGTAAATGCACTGGTTCTCAAGCTCCAAAAGACTTTAGTCACACTGGCTGATGAGTAATCTGTCTGTTGGTGTGTGTATGTGTGCAGTCATACATACCTGTATATACACACACGCTCTCTTGACACAGGTCTAAGAAACATCTCCCCAAGTCCTGGCTCTCCCATGGTTATTCTTTTCTTCTCACAAGGTCTGTTGCTTACGTTAAATGTACCAGAAACTTCTCAGTCCTTGTCTTGCACAGTTGACCCCTCCCTGTCTCTGGACCTGGAACCCTTGGGTCTCAACCAGAGTCCCCTGGTGCAAAGGGGAAATTGGAGCCTTGTGAAATTCCTCCCAGGGAGGAGGGCATGAAGTCACCAGGTAAGTGTGGACTTGGGATTCGGACTTACCCGAGTATAAATTGAGAGCTGCTGGTATTTTCATGGAATGTGTGCGGGGAGCTAGCATACGTTTTTGTGGGGCTATTCCTTGAGTCGGTGGCCAGGGAAGCCTTCCTTCTGTACCGTCTGCTCTGGATGCACCTGTGATATACTTAGTGTCTAAGTGCTCTTAATAGCACTGCCTTTCTTAACATTCCCTGTATTTACTAATAAATTGTATGAGACCATAATCCATTCCCCTCCTCGCGTTATTTATTGAGAAGACTGGAAATCTCAAGGATTCCCAGGTAAAGGAAGCACAAACTCATTTCCAGTGCTGTTTGTGATTCATACAGGCAACAGAGGGCGCTCCCGCACCACAACACTGGAAGGCTCTGGGCAGGCCCAGGGAGAAGGCGGCCAGCTGACCTTTCTCCAGGCTGTTCTTGGGTTGCCAGAGCAGCGGAGGTGTCAGCTGAGACCAGTCACAGCCTAGGGAGGAGAAGGAAGGGAGGGAGGCTGGGGCACCAGAAGGGGAGGAAGAGCTGGCAGGGAAAAAACTCAGACACATCTCAGAGACAGAGGCACAGGGAAACAGAATATGAGCAATGTACTACAAACAAGAAACGCCACATACAGACAAAACACGCAGGCAGGAATTTGTGTTTTAGAACTACGCAAAATGCAGAGGCACCGCATGACTATAGTTCATCACACAAACATGCACACAACCCAGTCACATCACCAGGTAACAGCAAGGACATACATAGACACAAACATGTACAAGTATGTATAAGCATCATGTGTGCAATTGGTGAAGGAGAGAAAGCAAAGACACACAGTTACACATGGGAAGTACACAGTCACATACTGTAGATGACAGTGCAGACACACACACACACACACACCCCATCACATGGTAAGAGCAAGCCACATAGGGACAATGTAAAGCTTTTAATCTACACACATCAGATTCCCAAAAGGCCAATCACAGAGAAACAAGAGAGACAGACACAGAGCTGTGCAAGCACAGTCACCTCCCCACAGGCATACTGTAAGGACATACATACCAAACACCACGTCAACTCACTACCCACAAGCAGGCACCACTGACACATCCAGTGACATCCATTCACACTCTCTCTGACAAACACTTGTCTACATACATCAAAAGTACCTTGAATTCAATAAATGTTTCCAATAAGAGAAAAGAAAGGCCAGACGTGTCGAAGAGAAGAGGAAGAATGCGGGTAAAAGGTAAAATAAAGGGGAATGGAAAATGAAAGGAGCATGAGGAGAATGAGAGAAGGAGGACAAGCGTGCTCATCTCATGCTCAGCTGGGCCTTTTCTCTCCTGCTTCCTTAGTCAGGACAGCAAAGAGCAGCCTGATTCAGGTGGCACCCTTGCCAGGACCACATGGATTTAGTGGCTACAGAAGGAGCTAATGGTGCCTCAGAGAGAGTGAGCTACCAGCTCAGTGCCAGGGTTTGAAGCTCAAGCTCAACTAGAGCAATGGCAGCAGACCACATCTCCCTGAGCCCATAGCTTGCAGCTCATCTCCAGGGAGGCCTGCTTCAACTCTTCCCATCTCATTTATCCTCATTGACGAGTTGTGAATGGTCCACATCCGATTCTCCCTGGCAGCAAGTGTTGCAAAGAAACTATTACCAAAATGTTCATGAAACATATCCCATTTTTCCCTTTTAAAAATATAGTTTAGAAAATGACAGGGATCCTAAGAAGGCTTGTCCAGCTAGAAAATACAGGATAGGTCCGGATGGTACAGAAATCAAGCAAAGCTTGCTTATTATGTAACTAATCAAATAAAAGCCACTTCTTAGAATCTCAGGATTTTCAGTGAAATAGATTTAGATCAGCAAACTTTCTCAAGCACCTGACTGAATGCCGGATATAAGAAATGAGACTAAAGTCCACCTTCTAAATTATGCACTTTAAAAGGTAGATGTATAGTTTAAAACTTATACAACAAGGGCTGCACAGGTAAAAAAAGATACAAATATTTTTATTTTTTTTTTTTATGTTGTAAGTAAGGGTAGTCAGTTGAAAATCTAGTACATATACTTGTTTGGGCATTATATATGTAGTGTCCCATATATACATACATACATACATACACACACATATACATATATATATCCTGAACTATATACACACATGAATATAGATATAGATAGATCCTAAAACAAAGTATATAAAATAAATTGGCCAGTTGGGCTTGCCTATAACCCTAGTAGGGAGCAGAGACTGCAGACTCACTGAGACACATGAAACAGCAAGCTCCAAAATCAATAAGAGACTTCATCCCAAGGAAGAAAATAGATGAGTGATGGGAAACTGCAAGCTCACAGGGTCCCCCAGGTAGGCATATAGGGTGCTATATCAGTATGTACACATGTGCATACACCACAGACACAGACACACACACACACCACCCCACTACACATATTACATGCACACCTAACATAAAAAGAAGTCTGAGCGCAAAGTTCCTTTGTCTTTCCAATAACATGGCAATAATTAATTGTTCCTCTGCTTTTTAAATCTTGAGCAAGAACCAACCTAAGGGGGCATGGTACTGTTAAAGTAAAGAGACTGAGTCAGATGACAAGTGGGAATGCTTTGGCTTCTCCCACTAGTAAGAAGATCCTTTGTAAAGGTCAGTGAAGTGTGGTCCTTTCCCCAGGGACTGAGGTGCTCCAGGTTCTCAGTTTTGCATCAGCTCTCAACCTCAATGCCAACACGGCATGCAAAGATTCTTAAGTTCCTAGTGAAACCCTCTGTCTTCAAATGGTGCTGCCCCAGATATCATCCTGTCTACCGTGTGAGACGGGTATCGGAAAGGAACCATGTTTCTGGAGTTTCTCTGGCTGCCTGTAAATAGAGAAAAGATGAATGACAATAAAAAAAGAACAGAAATGTAGATGGAGGCTAAGTAGAAATGAATTTTGTTCTTTCATTATGTCCCTGAAGCACATCTTTACTTTCTATATCATGAAATTTTTGATGTGGGTTATCAGGTAACTGCATGTTTGGAAGGAACATTGGGATTATCTAATCATTTTAGAGCTAGGAAAGCTGAGGTGTAAATGGCATGTCTTCATTGATTACTGCTGGGCTTTGGTTAATATTCATAATAGCAAATACATTCTAAACGTTTACAATCATGCCAGCAATTGTGGATACTTAGCTTATTAGGTGCATATATTGTGTCCTTAAGTGTTTTTGTTAGATAGGCCCTGTACTGTTACTTTGACATGAACAAATAAAGTCATGAAGTGGTCTGCCATGGGCTGGGCAGCTAGCTAGGGAAAACACTGAGGTTAAAGCAGATTAGTCTGGCTCTTGGTTCTGGTTGTCCCTAACTGTTGTATTTAGTTGCTTCCTTACCCAACCTGGAGAAATGAGCAGGACAGTCATCTCTGATTTATAGAGAAGGGAAGTCTGGTTCAGGAGAAGAATGTCTAGCCCAAGCTGACCTGGAATTCACTATGTAGTCTTAGGGTGGCCTTGAACTCACAGTGATCCTCCTACCTCTGCCTCCTGAGTGCTGAGATTAAAGGCATGTGCCATGCCACTATGCCTGACTAGGAGAAGAATATCTTGTTCAATGTCTCAGAACCAGTCAAACACCCAAATTCAGAACCTCTCACCTCCTTCTCCTGTTATACATGCTGGATGAGGCTTGGCCATATCACTATTTTCAGTTTGATTATAGTAAAAAAATAAAAAGGCTTCATGTTGTTGAGAAAGGGTCTTTATGGGTACTAGAAAATGGCCTTTCCCTGTCCTGAGCCTCCTTAGCCAATCATCAGATTCCTATCTCCTGCTGGGCTTCTAAAGAAGGAAGGTTCTCTTCCCTTCAGCTCCTTCGGTCCTGTCTGGCTTGACTGGTAAAGCTCCTGCTCCATCTAGAGCGTGTGAGCTTCCTCAGTTGAGGCCAAGCTACTTGGGCTGGAGAGGAACCAGGCTTAGGTTTTTGAGGTTACTGTTGCCTGGATTCTCCCCACCCAGGTTGTTAGTGTTGAAGGTGGGGGCGGGCTGGTAAAGCTGGGAGGCCACAGTGTTCAAATATTGTTATTTCTTCTGTCTCTTATTCAACAAGAGGATTTATGCTGGCATTATCTAGCTCTGTCTGCTGAGATTTGGCTCCAGACTGAAATTCCCTGGATGGGAAGGTTAATGGCTGCCTTTGTTCTGAAATACATTAAATTTTCTCCTTAGCTTTTCTTGGTCTTTAATGAATATCCCCAAAATTCCTTCCATGTGATGAGTTTGCTCTAGGCGGGTCTGCTACTACAAGATTGGCCTGAGATGCTAAGCATCCTTGCCCTGCTTGGGATGGAACCTTGAGTTTTCCATCTGAAAAATGGATCTCAGGCTCTTATTTTCACATGGCAAGTTTTCTAATCCCTGTACAGATTACAGCTCAATCTAGGGACTTAATCTAAACAGTTCATGACATCTAGGGTAAGATACTGAAACTTTGGTCAAGTGAATATAAGTGTTTGAAATCCATTTTCAACTCCATCATATTTGCTTAATCATGTCTTTAAAGTGGGTTAGTAATAATGTCATTCATATACAGTGAAGGCTGGGTCCATGCTAGCTGTTACTTTTGCTACCTCTACTGTTGTAATTATTGTTGTTATATTATTATTAATTATTATTATTGTTATTGTTAAAGGTACCATATCTCAGAGGTCTGGTTTCCACTTTTGCAACATAGGAACAATAATTATCTTCTTAGAATTGGGGTTAAAAGAAAGTGCTTATCACAGAGCCTGGAAGGTTATAACTGGTACCTGTGGTCCTCTTTCCCTGTATTCTTTCCTTTCCTCTCCCTTCCTTGATTTTTCGATGTGAAGTAGTTTTCATTTAACAATCTTTTTTGTTTTGTTTTGTTTTGTTTTGTTTTGTTTTGTTTTTCGAGGTAGGGTCTCTCTGTAGCCCAGGCTGACCTGGAATTCACTATGTATTGTCAGGGTGGCCTCGAACTCACAGCGATCCTCCTACTTCTGCCTCCCGAGTGCTGGGATTAAAGGCGTGCACCACCATGCCCGGCTTTCATTCCACAATCTTTTGATCCTGACTCAGTGCTTTTTATTCAAACAACTTCTTTCTGGTCATGTTGCCTTCTCCCTTCACACTTTCAATCCTGTCTTGCATGACCCATCTATAAAGGTAATCCAAAACCATATTTGGTGTCATATGACTTCTGAAACTGTACTCCACGTAGCAGAACTTATATTTCCAGGCATAGAGACTCGAGAGCTCCTATACACTCCCTGAACCCATGGAGAAGCTGCGTGTGCAGAAAGTTTCCAGCCCAGAGGGCAGGGCCCTTCTGAGAACAACAGTCAGGAGTGAAGGAAAACTAATAGGACTGTCAAAAGATGCCAAGGAGAGAGATGAGCCCAGGCTTGAAACTTCACACAGATATGCAGAGCCAGCATGTCTGGCTTCTGAAGAGAACTGTGCACTTCCCTTCACATTCCATGTTCAGTAAGTCACATTGGTAGTGTGAAACTGTCCAGGATAGAGGTAAGTACCCCCTGGAAACTAGCCAATACTACAAATCAGCACCTTTTCCTTCCCGGAGAGCCAGTTGTTAAGCATTACCAGCAATCAACTGAACTCACTCTCATAGGGAATTTTCAAGTCACATGACCTCTCTGGGCTTCAGTTCCTTCATATGTACTCTGTGCATAGTATATCAGCTTGGATCCTTGGATAAAAGATCCAAATAATTTTATGCAGGACAGGAGTGTGTAAGAAAAGATGGGGGGGGGGCACTGCTGTGAAGGCTTGGAACCCTCAAAATATCTAACCCTGAGAGAACAATAATATTAAGGAGGGCTGTAGAAAATCATTGCAGACTTTTCCACAGTCTAGGGAGTCCTTCTCAGGACATCCATTCATGCAAGGATCAGTTCTCCACAGCCAATAAGACAAATCTACCTTAGTGTCCATGCCAAGCCAAACCATTGGCCAGTAGCAGCCTGTAGGAAACCTGGCCTCAGTACAGATGCAATAATAAAATGCAGAGCACCTATCTTGGTGCCTAAAGCCACTATAATGGATTTTTATGAAGTACTTTCTTATGACTGACATCGATATTAACACATTAAATATAAGCAACCTAGGTAACATCATACACCTTTATCAATTTTTTCTAAATGGAGCTGGGGCAGTAGCTTAGTTGGAACATTGCTGACCTTGCAAGCATGAAGACCTGAATTCCATCCTCAATGCCCACATTAAAAAATGGAGAGCATTGTGTCATGTGCTTGTAATACCTATGCTGTGGAGGTAAAGTCAGGCAGATCTCAGGGAATGACCGACTAGGTAGTCTAGCGTAATTGGTGAACTCCAAACCAATGAGAGACTGTGTTTATCAAAGATAGACAACATTCCTGAGGATAACACCAGAGGTTCTCTGCTAGTCTCTACAAACACATGAATACACGAACACGCACACTAACCCACCTACATGTGCAGATGCAAACATAACTTTTGTTTTTCCTAAGTTTCTAGTATTCCTAACCTTTGCAAACTATATAATGAGTCCTGGGGATGGAGAAATCTTTAAGAGGCACTGCTTTGAAAAATGAGACATTGAACTGGTCCACAAATGAGCCCAGAAATGGGAACACTCAGTAGAAAAATCATTGAAAGTCTGGAGTCATAAAAGAGCATGGAAAATTGGGAGACTTGTGAGCAACTCAACATTGATGTACCATAAGACACAAAAGTGAAATTAGTGAAAAATAATCCTGGAAGGGAACTCAGGGCCAGGCACACAAGTCTAAGGAACTGAATACAGTTGTTTATTGTATAGACTGTAGGCAAGCAAAGAGTGCTAAAGACTTTTCTTTTTTCTTTAGACAAATCAGTGGCTCCAGTTTGGACAATAGAGTAGAGGGGTAAAAATACGAGACAGAAGAAAGTTGGAAGGGAAAGTTTGATTCACAGGGACAGTGGGTGTCAGGAACTAATGTCCATCAGGAGGATAGTAGGAAATACATCCTACGTCAGCAGATGGCTGTTGAATTAGGGAGATGGTGAGAGTAGAGGGTTTAACATGATCTTTAACTGAGACTGTGAAGATGGCTCCATGGGTAAAAAGTGCTTGCCATGAAAGTATGAGGGTGGAGTTTGGATCTCCAGTGGTGAGTTTCTGTAATCCCAGCCCTCCTACAGGGAGATGGAGGGAAAGACAGGAGAATCCCAGAGGCTGGCAAATGCAAAGAACAATGAAGAGACTCTGCTGCAAACAAACTGGAAGGCGAGCACTGTTCTTCCTAAAGATGTTTCCTGACCTTCGCGTACTCACTGTGGTACACACACATTCACTCACATGGAAAGAAAAATGGTCTCTTAATACCTAGTTTATTTGATATGTGCTTATAACCAAACCACTTTCTGCACATCTTCTAAATCTGTTTTAGGTCATATGAGATAGTTTTCAGACTTCCGATCATAACAAATAGTGGGCTATAAAATCAACTTTCTGGATTCTGTCCAACATTTAAAAAACCAAAAGGACTATAATATTATAGACTGCATTGTACATCACAAAGGTAAGAATTATTTCATAAGTTTTGCATTTCAGTCGTGTCATTTGCACATGCATATATTAGTAAATTCAGATGTGAAATATGTGAATTACAGCCAAAATTTCCTGGATTACAAATTCTTCAGGGAAGGGTTTGTGTCTTATCCATCTTGAAGTCATGGAACTGTAGGTTGGAGAAGGCTTTGGTTTTAACAGATACAGAAAGCTTCTGCTGCTAAGGCTTCCCTTCCACCTCTCTCAGTTAGAAAAATTCATTGGAGAAGTTAAGGGACTTCACCATGATCAGATAACCCTCATAACATCCCTCACCATACCAGACTTAATTACAAAAATTATTGGCTCTATGTTTGCATCTGCATATGAGTCCAGATTATAAATTAATATAACATTTATATAAGCAAGTATATAAATGAACTCATTATTTAATTACTATATGGATATATGACTATATCAAAACATGGGTAGATGAATTAACAAAAGAAGGATGAGAGTGCCCTGGGAATAGAGGACTCCAGACTGAGTCTGTGGACTCTTAGCCAAGCAATGGAGGATTTCTGAATTACTCTAGGCAGGGGACCACAGCCAGTTGGAATTAGTCATGTGGCCAGCACAAAAATCAGCCAAACTTGACCAAGTGATGATGGCCTTCCAGTAGACTTTGTTATGCACCCATTTATTGGGTGAGCTATTAACTGGCCCAGCATGGGGGTAGGAAGGCGCCTGACATAAGAGAATGAATGAGGTGTTTGGGGTGGGGAGAGATGGGCTATTTTCCCTGGCTTTGGTCTGCTGAGTCATCCCCGGCATTGCTGCCATGCCGTTATTCATCAGACCCATGAACAGGAGCCAATCAGTTCCATGTCCTCTGGGCTGCCTCAGAAAGCTGCATGATCAGTTAAGGGAGTGCACTGAAGTGAAGAGCAAGAACCCAGTGAGCCACCAGAAGTCACGAAAACTTAACCAGGCTTGAGTTGTTTCAACAGTTGCTGTCAGGTCTATGTTTAAATCTGGGTTTCTTGACCTATTTGCTTGGTGACACTTGTTAAAGTCAGTTTAACTTAAGATTCCCCATTTATAAAATAGACATGATATTAATCTTGTATTATTTTTTATAATTCATGTACTTTTCAAAGAGTTCATGACAGGTAAACCCTTATTCTTTCATCCCTGTCTTTGTCTTTCAAATTCCTCTTGCTTTTCATTTACTTATTCATTCATTTATTTAACAAATTCTCATCTATTGAGTGCTTACTGCCTAGCAGGCTGGAAATACAGAAGAGAATCAAAGAGATAAACTCTTGCCTTTATTGAGCCAGTATTCTGAGGTATGCAGTTCAGCATTGCATAAGTCCAGAGACACCATTTGCACAGCTCTAAAAGACGACTCTAGTAGGACATCGAAAGGGAGCTAGATGAGAAAAGAAGGAAAAAATACTACAGCATTTATTATATGGCGATAAGTGATGCCATCACCAAAGAACAAGAAAAGCAGAAAAAAATAAGGGGCTTCTTAATTTTAAATAACATAGTCAGAAAGGAAAACATTAGAGCAAAAAGATTAACAGGATGGAGCCTGGAGGAAGAGGATCCCCAGCAGAGAGAAACCATGCAAAGGCCCTGGGTGAGAGCATGCCAGATTGTTTGGAAGGTTAGTAGTAGTTCCCTTCCCTGTTTCTGATGGGAGGAATTTTAACCTTCAGGTCCCAGATCCTTTGATTGGCCATCTTGGGCAGATTTTTTAAAAATTTATTTTATTTTTTATTTGAGAGAAAGAGAGAGAATTGGCATGCCAGGGCCTCGGCCACTTAAATCAAATTCCAGATGCCTGCACCACCTAGTAGGCATGTGCGACCTTGCACTAGCCTCACCTTTATGTGTCTGACTAATGTGGGATCTGGAGAGTTGAACATGGGTCCTTAGGGTTCATAGGCAAGCACATTAACCACTAAGCCATCTCTCCAACTCCATTCTCTCTCTTTTCTCCCTAATTGGTGCCTCTTATCCTTCCTCTTACAATGTCATGCAAGAACTTTTCATCCTCCATTATTAACTTTTTCTTTTCTTTTCTTTTTTTTTTTTTTTTTTTTTTTTTTTTTTTTTTGAGGTAGGGTCTCACTCTGGTCCAGGCTGACCTGGAATTAACAATGTAGTCTCAGGGTGGCCTTGAACTCGTGGCAATCCTCTTCCGTCTGCCTCCCTTGTGCTGGGATTCAAGGCATGTGCCACCACGCCTAGCCACTATTAACTTTTGTAGACCATGTTCACCTCTTCACAAGTGGATCTGCAAAAATTTCACAAGAGAGCATCAGTCCTATAGAATCCATTTAGGCACACACCATAGCACATAAGGGGTCCTCAGATGAGTTAGTTTAGACCATAGTTAATCAACTGTACACAGGCTTCTACATTCAGTGACTCCAGATAACTGGTGCTAACAGGTATTGTGAATTTCAAAGAGAGCGATTAATAAGGGATGTTTCTTAAATGTATTTGACTATTGTCCACTTTACACTAAAGTAACAATTTTTAGGAACTGACTTTAGAATAAGTTAAATTATGACTGAGATTCACCCTCTCATCTTTGGGAATGTTCTTAGATTCACCCTCAGCCCATTTCTGTCATTGTTGCTTTCTGACCTAAACTAGCCATCTTGGTTTTGGTTTCTATCTTCTGCTTGCCTGATGAGAAAAAGGCTGTTAAAGAAGGAGAAATGACCTCAGACTTTAAATTTTTTCCTTGCCAGCAGGGAACCCCTAATGAAATATTGAGTCACGGTTATGAGAATTGGGATGAAGCCAAGGGAATGAGAAAGGGACACCTCTGACCCTGGTCTGTGGAAGAGGAGGGCACGGCTTTTTCCTTCCTACCCTCCGTTGCTACCTTCTCAAGTAGTCTCAACAATAAAAGTTTGGCAGGTCAGTTCATGCTGTACAAATTGAATTAGCAATGGTATGTGGTGGATGCAGCTTGATACCCATAGGGATGGGATCTTTATCTTTTCTCCCTGGGGCTGGTGGGAGACGCCAACAGGCCCCTCCAGATTTTGACAAAGGAGACTTGTTTTTCTCAATCTCATTTTGTCTATGCCTTTCTCAGTCATTTTCTGTTTCTGTTTTTCTCTTTGGTGGTCTCCTTTGCCTCATAAACTTGGAACAACTTTTTCCAACTTGGAACTTGATGATCAGGCTAAACTTGCGGAAGTAGAAGGAAGATGATAACTGGTGTAGCACAGAGAAAAGTACAGTTGGTTTTACATTAATATATTTTATGTTATATTAATGTACATTTTTATTTTAAGTCAGTTCTGTTCCAATAAATAAATATTGCTTGCAGTTATCTGACTCCCTATACTAGGTATTGAGGAAAGAAATACAAATAACATGCCTAGCCCTCATTCCAATATAGTGAGGGAGATAGATACTACACAGGCTCAAAGCCTCATAATGCATACTAGCTTATGGGATATAGGCAAGACTATAGATGTGACTATTTGGAAGATGTGTGCTCATGGGATGAGCTTAGAGCAGGGGCTTTCTGGTTTTAAAAGAATGTTTCTTTGCAAAATGCATGTCTTCTCCAGCCTTATTCTCCTTGCAAAACTATATCAGCTGCATTATGGACTACTCTGGGTTCATCTAATCACCTCTGTGTTTGGCTCATAGAACACAACATGAATATACAATATACAACATACACACATGTTGTACAACACACACACAGAATATCACATATGGTTTCAAAAAGACAGTATACAATGCACACTTAGCATACAACATACACACAAAGTAGACAATGCACATATACCATACAGGATACACATAGTATACAACACAAATAGTATACAACATGCACACATGGTGCACAGTATACACACAAGTACACAACATACACAAATGGTGCAAAGCATACACACATGGTGCACAACATACACACATGGTGCACAACATACACACATGGTACACAACATACACACATGGTACACAACATAAACACATGGTGCACAACATACACACATGGTGCACAACATACACACAGGATGCACAACATACATACATGTACACAACATACATACATGGTACACAACATACACCCATGATGCACAGCATACACACATGGTGGACAACATACACACATGGGGCACATCATACAAACATGTTGCACAACATACACACATGGTACACAACATACACACATGGATCACAACATATACACATGGAGGACAACATACACACAGTACAAAACTTATACACTGTGCACAACATACACACATGGTGCACAACATACACACATGGGGCACATCATAAACACATGATGCACAACATACACACATGGGGCACATCATACAAACATGTTGCAAAACATACACACATGGTGCACAGCATACACACATGGTATACAACATACACACATGGTGTGCAAAATACACACATGGTACAGAACATACACACATGTTGCACATCATACAAACATGTTGAAAAACATACACACAAGGTGCACATCATACACACATGGTGCACAGCATAGACACATGGTATACAACCTACACACATGGTGCACAACATACACACATGGTGCACATCATACACACATGGTACAGAACATACACACATGGTGCACAGCATACACACATATTGCACAACATACACACATTGTGCACAGCATACACACATGGTGCACAGCATACATACAAGGTGCATAGCATACACACATGGTGCACATCATACACACATGGTACAGAACATACACACATGGTGCACAGCATACACACATATTGCACAACATACACACATGGTGCACAGCATACATACAAGGTGTATAGCATACATGCACGGGTGCACAACATACATGCATGGTGCACAGCATAGACACATGGTGCACAGCATACACACATGGTGCACAGCATATGCACATGGTGCAGAGCATACACACATTGTGCACAGCATACACACATGGTACACAGCATACACACATGGTGCACAGCATACACACATTGTGCACAGCATACACACATGGTACACAGCATACACACATGGTGCACAGCATACACACATGGTGCACAGCATACACACATGGTGCACAGCATACACGCGTGGTGCACAGCATACACACAAGGTGCACCACATACACACATGGTACACAACATACACACATGGTACACAACATACACACATGGTACACTTCATACACATGAGTACACAGCATACACACATGGTACACTTCATACACACATGGTACACAACATACACACATGGAATACTTCATTCACACATGGTATACAACATACACACATGGTGCACAACATACAAACATGGTGCACAACATACACACATGGTACACTTTATACATACACAGTGCACAAAATACACACATGGTGCACAACATACACACATGGTACACTTTTTACATACATGGTGCACAAAATACACACATGGTGCACAACATATACACATGGTACACTTCATACACACATGGTACACAACATACACACATGATGCACAGAATACACCCATGGTACACAAAATGCACACATGGTGCGCAACATACACACATGGTGCACAACATACACACATGGTACACAACATACACACATGGTACACAATATACACACATGGTGCACAGCATACATACTTGGTACTCAACATACACACATAGTATACAACATACACACATGGTGCACACACAACATACATACGTACTTGGTTCACAACATACGAACAGTACAAAACATACACATTGGTCTCTGCTCTTCTCATGCCTTTCCTGACCCTTTGCCTTTCAGCCACAGGTCACAATGTTATAGCTCAAATCATTCACTTTCTCCAAGAAGTACTTTATCCTTTTCTGTCCCTCTTCAAGGTCCAAATATTAATACTTGAATTCTGTTCCTGTAACATAAAGTTTGTAACCTAAAGTTATAATAACATAATGTTTATATTTTCAACTATTAATAAGTACTTATCAGGTAGGTCCTAGTTCCCACAGACATTTTGGTAGAGGTGGAAGGCACATGTATCCTACAAAGGCATACTGCTCACCACGGAACAATTATAATACTATAGACAACCACATAATTGGAATTAGAAAACTAACAAATTTACAAGAAACCAATCCAGAAAATAAGAACTCTCGTGTATAAGAACTTGAAGCCAGATCAAAGCTGGAATGAGTGAGGAATGATGGATGAACTTGCTATAGCTTGCAGTAGATGAAGAAGACAGTGAGGAAGAAGAAAAGTAGGCAGAATGAGGCCCAGACCTCTTAGGTCTGATTTAAGTCTGTGGGTTTTATTTTAAATGTAATGGAAATTGTTGTGCAAGACTTTGGTTTTTAAATTTTATTTACTGATTTTCAAGGAGAGAGAGAGAGTAAGGCCTCTAGCTGCTACAATCAAACCTCAGATACATGCACCTCGTTTGTGCATCTGGTTTTATGTGTGTACTGGGGGAATTGAACCCATGTCATTAGGCTTTGCAGGCAAGTGCCTTAACCAGTGAGTAATCTCTCCAGCCCAGGACTTTGTTTATTCATCTTTTTCCTAGTAAGCAGATAAATGTCTGGTATAAGGTGCTCAATAAATTTATGAAAAGCTTAGGGTTTTTGGAAAGGAGGAAAGGATTAGTGTTCTAATAAGAACTTATGTTACAAATATCAGTGGACTAATATATAGAGGATGACAAAGATAACCAACACATGGAGAGTGATGTTACAAGAAGGCAGTAAAGGAGATACACAAATGACAAAGAAATGTATAAGTTGGCCTGGGACTATTGCTCATTGGTTAAAGGCACTTGCTTGCAAAACCTGCTGGCTCAGGTTCAGTTCCTAAGTATCCACATAAAGCTAGATGCACAAAGTGACACATGTGTATGGAGTTCATTTGCAGCAGTTACAAGCCCTGGTGCACCCATCCTACACCTACTCTCAAATAAATTAAAATGGTCTTTTAAAAAAGAAAGAAAGGGCTGGAGAGATGGCTTAGTGGTTAAGGCGACTGCCTGCTAAGCCTAAGAACCCGGTTCCAATCTCCAGGTCCCACGTTTAGCCAGATGCAGTGACGCAAGGGTGCAATGCTGCACTTGCCCACAAGGGGGCACACACATCTGGATTTCATTCACAGCAGCTAAGAGACTGCTGGCGCACCCATTCTCTATCTGTCTCCCTCTCCCTCTCTCACTGTCTGTCTCTCTCTGTATCTCTCTCCAAAAATAAAAATAAATAAATAAATAAAAATAAAAAAGAAAGAAATATGAAAGTCACAAGATATTATATTGCATTTTGGTCCTCACTGTTTGTGGCCGTATAGTACCATAATAATTGATAAGAAAATTAGATCCAGTCAGTCCTTGGTTCAAGTACCACTCCTGCCACCATGAGCTTAAATGAATTATTTCAGCAATTATTGCTTTATTGAGGGGAAAAAAATAAGATAGGGCTAGAGAGATGGCTTAGCAGTTAAGGTACTTGCCTGCAAAGCCAAAAGACCCAGGTTTGATTCCCCAGGACCCACGTAAGCCAGATGCAAAAGGTAGTGCATGCATCTGGAGTTTGTCTGCAGTAGCTGGATGTCCTGGCGAGCCTTCTCTCTCTCTCTCTCTCTCTCTCTCTCCTCCTCTCTCTCTCTATTTCTCTCTCTCATAAATAAATAAATAAATAATAAAACATTTAAAAAAAGGATAAGATAAAGTATCTGCCATAATAACTCAAAGGTGAGGTAGATTTACATAATGGCCAAGAACTTAGCTTCTTTTTTTAATTAGATATGGATTTTTAGTATATAAACAATACATGTTGATACCATCCTTTGCCTCCTCCCTGCCCCTTTTCTGAAGAGGCCTTCCTCGTTGGGGATGCAGTCAACCTCATGGGGATTGTGAGCCATGCAGTATCAGCAGGGGTGGGGGGAGCAATGTCTCTGTGCAAAATGTCTCAAATTTTGCGCAGAAAGATTGTTAGATTTCAGCTTAAGTCATACTTCTCAGGTTCAAATTTTGATTCTGTCACTGTGTATCCTTGGACAGGTTCCTTAGACTCGGCTTCCTCAACTGTAAAACAGTGAAGACAGCAAGCAAGTCTACAATCCTTTATAAAGGCTCATTGGTGATAGATGAGTTTGAGACTTCAGAATTTGTGTCTTTTTTTTTAAGTGCATATAACATCCATTTTATATAGTATTCTCAGTGCATTTGCAGAAAATACCTAAATAATAACACTTCTTACTTCTACAGGTAGACATACAGATACACCAACACACTAAGTGGGATTAAAGGAAAAACAAACACATTATAATCAAATGGGCATTTGCTGTCACATAAGAACCTGGGCATGTGAACCTGCTTGTTTTTCAGCACTGGTAGCGTGGGCACAGCATCCAATTATACTTGGCACCTGTTTGTTGAATTTTCTCTTCCTGGATGATCTTTTTTTTGATCTCATGAGATTTTGAAAGTCTGAATTAGCCTATATTAAGGAATAAAGTAATGAAAAAATGATTGACAATGGAACAAGGTCCCCAGAGAGAAGTTTCCAAAGGTCACCTGTGTACAACATTCAGCATTTGAGAGTACAGGAGGGGAGAGTTTCGAAAGTGTCCTCAGACATGGGCCTCTCACAGAAGGTGTGCTCCATTGTCATTAGCTGACAAGAGAGAAAGTGAGGTTGGGTGAGTTAGTAAACTTCTTCCTCTACCCCAAATCAAAGCTGTCAAAAAGTCAACAGTTTATTGCTGAGTGGCTGGCTGGCGTGTTCCTAGGCCCAACAAGAGTGGCGAGCTCATGGAAAGTACCACATCTTCATTAGGTGAATGGAGATGGGAATTAGAATAACCATTCATTCAATATCTACTAAGTGCTGAGCCGTTTCATACAATTTCTTTTATTCTCTCATTAATTTGGTAGAATAGGTAATATTCACAACATTTCACATCTGAGGAAACTGAGGTTCAGATGAACCTCATCATCACATCGTTGGCTTTAAACCTCTTTGTGTCCTGATATATCAAGTGTCTCCTGATAGTCTTTCTTGGAATCTGTCAGGTGTCTTCCATGAGTCTTGGCATACAAAGCAAAGCAAACAGGATGTAGCCTGAGATATTAATGAGGCTGGGTGAACTAAGGGGACAGCTGCATCAGAGTTTTTGGTTGACTAAAGCAGACATAGAAGGCTTTAAGGAAAGATAAGACTTTCTCAAATCTAATACTTGGTGCTTCTTGGGTCCACCTCCCTAAACTGAACTTCGTAGGTCATAGCAATAATATTTATTGCCCAATTCTTTGTGGTTCTGATAAATGGGCTTTATTCCTTTATCCAGGTTTCTTTTGTTTAATTTTGGGAGCATCAAAGACAAAGAGTGAATGTCAAGTATTTAGCAAAGTCTGCTAGAATGCATTGTTAATTTTGCCATACTTGCATTGTTATTTTACCTTATAGGTCTCTAGCTGATCTCCGCCACTATCAGATAAGTGTGGGGACTCATGATGACATATAGCTTTATGCTGAAAGCAGTGTGGGGACAAGGACTCCTCCCCACTTCTCAGTCTTACTAGTCCATAATGGGCTTGTCTTCATTTGCTGAGAGAAAGAATTATAAATGGAGTGAACATAGTGGTTCTGTTTCTAAGCTGATATAGTTCTGACAGGGGACTTCTGCAAAATAAAAAATACAATAATGCACATTTAATAACATGCTCTTGGAACATAGGCAGTGCTGATGGCAAATAAGTTTGAGCTGCTAAGAAACCAAAGCACTAACGGTTCATTTTGCTAAAGGAAAGGTGCATGTGTGAAAATCTTTAAATAATGATTTACTTGTCTGTATTATTGCCATACCTGCTTCATTATAGGGGTTCATAATTGCTCAAAGTTATCCAAAATATATTATTTATTGAAATATTTTTAGAAAATATATATCTAAATATGTAGCAAAACATCAATAGCATTTTAAGTGGAGTAGCTACAAAATATTACACAAAAACAAAATTTATTTTTGATTTAATTATATATATTATCCACTAGTTTTAGCAGAGGACCATGCATTGCTTAGGTGATTTCTATAGGAATGTGAGTAGATAGCTTAAGATCCTCCAATTTATGATAATTTTAGTTCTATACATCAGTGGTTTCCTTAAGGACAGTTTCTAAGTGGCCATGTCTCTGTCTGCAACGAGAGAAAGATGGGAACACACAGAAAAGGGTAGCTGCCACTCCCGCATATTTAGGAATGGTCCTCAAAGGAAGGGATATATCATTTACAGGCTTCTACTACTTGGGGCACATCATGCTGAGTGCTGTAATTATACACTTTCATTTAAACCAAGATTCCTGCAAAGTGACTTATTTCCCATTTCATAGAAAAATAAACTGAGATGTAGAGAAATTAAAGTCCACCAAATCACTTACTTATCTTAGAAGTCATCATCATTTATATTTAATGTGCTATATTTTAAACCACTACATCACTGAATTAAATGATACTATATTAAGACCAGTGGTGGTTATATTTTCACATCTGTCCATCTGCATGTTTCTCTGTATATATATTCTGCCTAGGATCTAGATATAATGTGTGCATGTATACATGTGTATGTACATATACACTAGTAACATCAGCTCTCTAAGCATTTATAGAGAAGCAAGTGGACTAAAATCGGTTAAAGAAAGTGGTAGGTAAGTTGGGCATGTTAGCACATGCCTTTAATTCTAGCATTTGGGGGGCAGATGTAGGGGGATTGCTGTGAGTTCGAGGCTAGCCTGAGACTACATAGTGAATTCCAGGGGTCAGCCAGGACTAGAGTGAAAAAACAAAAACAAAATAAAATAAAAAATAAAACAGAAAGTGGTAGGTACAGTGTAGCATGTCTGAAATTTCAGCAGGCTTGAGACCAAGTGAGGGGAATCCAGACCAGCCTGAGTTACATAGAAAGACCTTGCCACAAATAAAACAAAAAACAAGACAGAACAACAAAACCAAAAATGGGTGGAAAATTACTCCAACTTGTATGGTCACGAAGAAGTTGCACCGATGACCCCGAGTTATTGGATTTCAGTTAGGGACATCTAGTATTTGTGCCCAAGAAAGCCAAGGTTGAAAGGAATATTTCTGATCATCTAGGTGAGTAGGTCTCTCCCCCTCCCTTTTATATTAGTCAAGCCATTTGTTCAAACACAGTTTTAATTTTAAAATCTTTATGTGTGTGTGCATGTGTGTGTGTTGGAGAATTGACCCTAGGCCAGTATCTTTGCAAGTAAGTGCTTTTAACCACTGAACCATCTTTCCAGCTCCTCAAACATAATCTTTAAAAGCTCCGATGAATGAAAAATGATAAAAACAAGTGCATTAGAGATCTGGTTGAAACCTTTATTATTTTGTTTTGTTTTGTTATTTATTTATTTATTTATTTCGGTTTTTTTGAGGTAGGGTTTCACTCTAGCCCAGGCTGACCTGTAATTCACTATGTAGTCTCAGGGTGGCCTCGAACTTACGGTGATCCTCCTATCTCTGCCTCCCAAGTGCTGGGATTAAAGGTGTGTGCCACCATGCCTGGCTATTTTATTTATTTATTTATTTATTTATTTATTTGTTTTTGTTTTTCAAGGTAGGATCTCACTCTAGCTCAGGCTGACCTGGAATTCACTATGTATTCTCAGAGTGGCCTTGAACTCACTGAGATCCTCCTACCTCTGCCTCCCAAGTGTTGGGATTAAAGACATGCACCACCACGCCCAGCTTCTAATTTTATTTTTCATTGATATATATATGGTAGCAAGTTTCCTTATTGCTTAGATAAAGTCTTTTTCTATGGCCTCTGGACACTTCTCAAGGGCTTTCAGCCTTAAAAATTATTGATTTGGGGCTGGAGAGATGGCTTACCCCTTAAGGCGCCTGCCTCCTGAGCCTAAGAACCGGGTTCCAATCTCCAGGTCCCACGTTTACCCAGATGCAGTGATGCAAGGGCGTAATGTCACACTTGCCCACAAGGGAGTGCACACATCTAGATTTCGTTCACAGCAGCTGAGAGACTGCTGGCGTGCCCATTCTCTATCTGTCTCCCTCTCCCTCTCTCTCTATCTCTCTCTGTGTATCTCTCTAAAAATAATAAAAAAAAAACTTAAAAAATTATTGATTTGGACCCTTCCCCAAACACACACTTTTTTGTCCACTGTGAGAAAGACCAGGAGTGATACAGAGTCATTTCTGACATTTCCATTGCATTTCCCTTGGAATGTTGATTGTGGTGAGGTAGGACTTGAACACTGGACTCAGTGCACTCCCCTCTCTTTATTGAACTTATTTCTTCAGCTTTTCCATCTCTTCTGCTGGAAGGTGAAGTATTTGGATGGCAGAAAGAGTGTTTACACATTCTCCATCATGTCCTTGGGAACATAGCTATTCCCCTGGGAGGAGGGGGGGGGACACAGTGCTTTTGAGAAGACGCTGGGATGGATACATATTCTATCATTCTAGTGCTGTCATGCTGTGAGCTTGCAGCACATTTCAGACATTGGGTTCATATGCTGACTCACGCCCCAGATCTACCAGCTCCTAAACTTAGATTTTTCTGGTTCATAATCCACGTCTCCCCCATCCCCACATCCCCAAGCCTCTCCTATTCCTATGGCCAGCAGCTCATCATCAGGGTTATGATATTTCCCTCTTTTCTTTTTTCTTCTTTTTTTTTTTTATACAGATGATTCCTTTTATTGTTCAGTGAATGCTACAAACATGAAGAGGTCCATCTTCCATTCTTTCCTCTTCCCTGCCTGGAGGTGGACTCTTCGTCGCCGTCCTCCCCCAGGCCCCTCCTGTAACTTCAGAGCAGGACCCAACAGCTTTTCCCCAGAGGTCAGCTATGAGATCTGTGAGCTGTGATGGCTTGTGGAAGGTGTGAAAGCTGGGGGATGCAAGGAGTGGAAAGGGGAAAGCCCATCCCAGTTCCACTTAAACTCAATTTTCTGCATTTTTGGGTTGTCCTGATTTCACCCTCATGTTTTGCTATATTTTAAGCAGAGAGAGAGAGGCAGGGCAGGAGAAGGGGCCTGCATCCGGGTCCCTGACTCACTTTGGCTCAGAGATCCAGGCCCTGTACAAGTAGGCCAGCCTGTACAGCTGGCCTTGCCTCTCTTCTTGGCCAGAAAGCAGAGAGGCTCCAACTGGGGAAGCTCAGAGAAATCACAGGGCCTCTTGCTGGGATGGCTGTGGGCAGCTGTGGGCTGTTTTCTCTGGCCTCTGCAGTTAAAGGGCACTTGACTCTTAACAGGGCATCTGTAGACTTACTTTTCTTCCCCCGTGGACACTGTCTTAAGAGTGTAGTTGCTCCTGAGGGTCCAGTTATCACTTTAGATGAATTTGTTTTGCCAGAAACTCTGTCCTTTTAAAACCTAAAGCTTACTTGCTTCTTACTAAGATATAGTAGCTAGTTTTCCAGTTTGGAGAGCACAGGCCCAGGTTGTATGTTTCCCTATTGAAGGACCTGTAAAACCACCATGTCCAATTTCCCCCAACTCTCTTTCAACATCCTGATATGGGTTCTGTGGGGAATACAGAAAAGTTCTTGAACTCCGACCCCTAAGTATGTGTCTGTTAATTAACCAAAGAATTGGTAATCCACATTAAAGACAGTGATTTTTTTTTTTTTTTTTTTTTTTTTGGTTTTTTGAGGTAGGGTCCCACTCTAGCCCAGGCTGACCTGGAATTCACTCTGTAGTCTCAGGGTGGCGTTGAACTCAAGGTGATCCTCCTACCTCTACCTCCCGAGTGATTATAGGCATGCGCCACCACGCCCAGCTTAAAGACAGTGATTTTTAAATCACCACATTTTATTTGAATTTCACAGGGATGTGAGGGAGGGGAAGGGCTGAGTAAGGGAATGAGAAGTGGAGAGAGGGGAAATACAACACGTGGTCCAGGAGCCCCTGAAAAGAACCTGGCCTTGGGGAAAAAAAAAAAATATATGAGATGGGATTGAAAAAAGCACAAGTTTCTAAAGAGATTCAAAAGTAAAAAAGGAATTTAAAAAGTCCCTTCCCACCCTGGCAGCCAGGGTGCCAGGGAGGGAGAGATAATCTTACCATTGTGAAGACCCAGGTGTGGAGTTGTAAGCAGCTCAAGGACAAGGGATAAAAAGAAGACCTTCTCCTTTGGGCCCAAATAAGATATATTTTAGAGCCCATGCTCAGGAAGAAGTGGGTACACCTGTACTAGACATTCCAGCCCATTAGCCTGGGCTCAGAGAATGAATCCACCCATACTTGGGCAGGGTGCATGTCTGAGTAAGTTGAGTCTTGTGATTGAAGTGAGTGACAGGGGGCAAGCCAAGATGATAGGCATGGCAAGGGTGTGACATAAGATCCCTTACAAGGGCTGTCCTGCCTACCTGTGGCTAACCTAGCCTCTCCCAATCCCCTTCACATCTTTTCTGAACCTGGAATATTATTAACTTCATTTATTCTTTTTGAAATTGATGCTTTTATTTATTTCTCAATTCACTGTTTTTGGTTTAAAATAATAATAATAATTATTATTATTTTGGTTTTTTGAGGTAGGGTCTCACTCTAGCCTAGGCTGACCTGGAATTCAAGGGCGGCCTTGAACTTATGGTGATCCTCCTATCTCTGCCTCCTGAGTGCTAGGATTAAAGGGTGTGCCACCACGCCTGGCTAAATCAATTATTTTACAGTGGAAATTTATATCACTACCAGTAAAAGTGAAATGAGGATTGCTTGCCATAAATAGAATATAACTTTAAAAATCAATGCAATGAAAACAAAAGAATTTTATAAAATTCTTGACAGACATTGGAACTTCTGGAGGATTCTGAACCAGAGCCCAGCTTTTTCTTTTTTAAAAGATACATAAAAACATAAAATTAGACATATTAATAGGATATCATGTAATGTTTGTATCTATGTGTACATTGTACAATATTTATATCAAGATAAAAATGTCTAGATAGCATCAAGTATCCTTTTCAAGGTTTTATTCATTTAGTTTTATTACATAAACACATTGCATATTGATCATATTCTAATCAGGTTATACTCTTATGTTCACTCTCCCCTGCACCCATTTCTCTGAAGGCCCTCCTTAGTGGGGTTATCAGTAATCATTGTGGGGTTATGGATACACCAGTCAGTCCCTGTAGAGGGTGAAGATAATGCCCCAATATACCTTCCCAACCTGTGGCTCTTAACATTCTTCCTGCCTACCTCTCTTGTCCACAATATTCCCTGAGCCTTGAAGGGCATGCTCTAAGTATCCTTTAGTATTGAGTACTCAGTAGCCTCTGGTTTTCTATTTTCATGAGTTTTGAATCTCCTCAGTGTCTGTAAACAGCTCCCTGGTGGAAATTCTCAGGCTAGCAGTGAGACAACACTTGTATTTAATCTGATACTTCCTCTACAGTGTCTCATAGGCCTTGGCAAATGTGATAGAAATGACTTCTTCAGGGCTAGGCAGTCGTCTTTCTTATCACACTGATGAATCTTGGACCTACATGGTATTTTCTATAGAAAAGCAAATTCTGTAAAATCCAAATTCTCTAGAAAAGAGTGAGAACAGCATTGATCAAAGGGGATAAACACAGACATTTAAAAAATTTTGATGGGCATAACCTCTCCTTTTAGCCAAAGAGCAATGGGACCTTCCATCTTGAGTCTATGACCTTCCAAATTATGGATTTCTGTCTTGGTTCTCAATATCACATATGAATTCCCTCCCAGTTTGTGGACCTCATATCCAATCAGAGAGCAGTTGATTACCCCATAGACTGTGTGCCATTACTACACTAGTAGGTACATCTTGTCTGGCTGGTTGATTTTGTAGCTTGAAGGATCCATTGCTTGTTCACCATGTTGGGGATCTTTATCCCCCAGCAGCTTGCATAGCACTTTCTAGTACTATGAGAGCTACTTTGCATGGAGATGGCTTACATCTCATTTCCAGAAAGATCTCTCAATGTTCTACAACTGCAGCCTGTGCTATCTTAAGAACTAGGGTTTTACAGGTTAGATCTGGTGGGTAACCAAGTGCTTTGACAATGGTCTACATTGTTATGGTGGCCTTATGGGCCTCCCTGACCGATAGTTTAGTGTGGGGGTAACCCCATTCTGGAAATAGGATTTAACAGCAACAGCTCATGGTTTTAGGGTAAAGATTTCTACACATTTGCAGAGTTCTTCTACTCAAACTATCCTTCTCTTTCTCCATCCCTCTCTCTTTAAGAGAGTTGTATCTTTCCTTGCCATCATAGTTTTGTGTATCTCTCCTTCCATTCTTCCTTTAACCCAGCCCCTCCCAGTCTCTTCCACTCTCTGTGTTCTGTCCCTCCACTTGCCTAATATCCCTTCCTCTGATCCCTCCCTTCTCTTCTCTCCAAGCCTCATTCTAGCTTCCTTAGCAGAATTACGAATGCTTGTAACAATATATAAACAAGTCCAACTAGTCCATGTTAGGAGCTTTATATGAGAGAGAATGTCTAGTATTTGTCTTTTTGAATTTGTGTAATCTTACTTAGTACGATTTTTCCAAGGTCTAATCCATTTTCCTGCAGATTTCATATTTTCATTTGTACATATGGCTGAGTAGTATCCCATTGTGTATATGTATCACATTTTCATTATCCATTCATTAGTACATAGACATCTTTGCTAATTCAGTTTCCAAGCTACTTTGTGAATAGAGCAGCAACAAACAAAGCTGAGTAAACATTTCCATAGTAAAGAGTAGAGTCTTTAGGGAATATACCCAAGAGTGGTATAGCTGGGTCAAATGGTAGATCTAATTTTAGATCTTTTGAGGATCCTCTGTACTGATTTCCATAGTGGCTGTACAGGTTTACACTCCCACCAACAGTAGATGAGGGTTTCCCATTTCCTCACACTCTCACCAGAATTTGTCTGACACATGCTTTCTATTTCTCTGCAAAGTGTAACACTGTTTTAAACACATTGCTGCTGCACAGGAGGTATACACTAAGAAGAATGGTGAAAAATAGAGGAGGGATGGAGAAGAGATACTGGCCACTGCCCCAGTGCTCTCTGGACTTCATCTCATCCCTCACCCAAAGCTACTCAAAAGGTGAATTCTTTTTCTTATTAGTTATGCACATAACGTGAATACATTCATGTTCGTGCCATTGATAGCCTCCTTCCTGTCCTCCTGCCTCCAAGGGGACCCTCCTCGTTGGGGAATGTGTGTGGTGCATTGTGGGGGTAGCTATCAGTTATGTGGCTCTAACAGTCTTTCTGACCCCTCTTCTGTGAATTTCCCTGAGCCATGTTGGATTTGTTTTATGTCTGCTTCAGTGATGAGGTCTTGGAAGCCTCTGTGTCTTTGGAAGCTGGTTTAGTAGGAGTTGAGAGTTCTCTGTGTCTATCTCCTTCACCCTTTGTGTTGGTATCAGGTTCACCAAGAAAGCAGCACTCTTGCTCATTTCCCCAATTAGTCTATGGTTTCAGCTGGGGCCCTGGTGAGGCATAATGGGCTGATCCTCTCCTCAGGTTCAACATCCATCTGAAAAAGAGAAGCAAATTTTCCAACAGAGAGAGAAGTCAGCACCAGATAAATGAGATAACCATTATTATATTAGACAGAATTTTATAGGTGTAGCCCTATAGCCCACGATTGGTAGAAACTTGATGTTGAAGAGTGGGCTCATTTTTTTTGATATGGTTCTGACTTGTTTCCCAGTTCCAGCTATGAGTTCCATTCCACTGAGTGGATCTGTTAGCCAAATCAAGAGCAGTTGGTTACCCACCATGGCTGTGCGCCACTATTGCACTATTAGTCTTCATCACACCCCCTCTAGGGCCCTGAAATTCAGATGTTCCCTCTAAGGACCTGATGAAGTTTCAATCTTTTAGTTTGTCTTTCAGAATATAGGGTTTTATGTTACCTTTTCCATTTGGGTTCCGTTTTGTGTCCCCTCCACCATTACCCTCCCCTCCTGTCCCACCCTCCCTATTGTCCAGTCCTCAAGATGCTTATTAGGTATGTCAGCATCTTGGTCAGATTCAGGTTAGGAGCCACAGATGATTGAGATGATGTGACAATTATCTTTCTGTAATTGGGTTAGTTTTCTGAGAATGATCTGTTCCAAGTTTGACCATTTTTCTTAAAATTTCATTGTGTCATTTTTCCTTACTGCTGTGTAGAATTCCATAGTGTAGATATACCACATCTTGTTTATCCATTTGTCTAATGATGGGTTGATTCTAGCTCTTAGTTATTATGGATTGAGCAGCTATAAACATGGTTGAGCAAATATCTCTGAACTGAGGCATGGAGCTTTTAGGGTAAATGCCAAGTAAGGGAATAACTGGATCTATTAGTAACTCTACAGTCATCCTTTTTAGGAATCTTCATATTGCTTTCCATAGTGGTTGCACCATCTTACATTCCCCCCAACAGTGAATGAGGGTTCCTATTTCTCCACAGCCTTGCCAGAATTTGTTTTCATTTGACTTTTTAAGGTTAGCTATCCTTACTGGGGTAAGTTGGAATCTCATAGTTGTTTTAATTTGCATTTCCCTGATGATTAGGGATGTTGAACATTTTCTAAAGTGTGTGTTTACCATTTATATTTCTTCCTCTGAGAACTCCCTATACAGTTCTCTGCCTCATTTTGTGAGTGGGTTCTTTGACTTCATATTGTTTGGGTTTTTGAATTCTTTGCAGATTCTAGAAATTAGGCCTCTGTCAGTTGTATAGCTGGCAAAAATTTTCTCACATTCTGTGGGTAATCTGTTGGCTCTGCTTATTGTATGCTTGTTTGTGAAAAAACTATTCAGCTTCATGAGATCCCAATGGTTTAATTGTTCAATTTCCTGAGCTACTGGGGTTTTGTTCAGGAAGTCTTGTCCCACTTCTGGAAAGTTCCTTCTATTTTTTCTTCAAGTAGTAGCAGCATTTCCGGTCTTATGTTGAGGTCTTTGATCCATCAAAAGGTGAATTTTATAAATGTCTACAAAAGTTGCATCTTTTTATTTATTTTTAATTTGGGAACTAAAATGAAGTGAGGTCAGACTGGTTATTGATCAGTCTTGTTTTAGAGTCAAAGGTAGACTTCCTGGCTTCTGCGCTGGCATGTTTGCAGATTCATAGAATAATCTACAAACTAGCAAAATCAGAGAGAGAGAGAGAAAGAGAAATCTCAAGAGACAGAGGGGAAGAAAGAGATAGATGAGGGAGATGAAAAGAGAGGAAAAGAGGGATAGAGATGGAGAGAGAAAGAAATAGAGAGAGAAACAGAGAGAGAAACAGAGGGAGGGAGGGAGAGAGAGATATCAGTCCTTCTGTTACATCTGTCCTAACTGGTGCTGAACTGTACTGACCTATACAGATGGCTCCCCCCCCTTTTTTTGGCGGGGGGGTAGGCTTTGACTCTTAGCTCAGGCTTACCTGGAATGCACTAATCTCAGGGTGGCCTTGAACTCATGGCAATTCTCCTCCCTTTGCCTCCCAAGTGCTGGTATTAAAGACATGCACTACCACACCCAGCTTTGGTTTTCCCTATTTTTAAAATGTTAATAATATTTTCATTGATTTTTCTATCAAATGAAACTGTAAGAGTTTACCATGAACCCCAAGTTCCCTGTAGAGGTTAAGTACTGGCCTCAGATCTGGTCACAAATAATACCTAGTTTTAAGACACCAGGCTTTTCTCTTTCCTTGACTCCTGAAATCTTGAGTTAGGTTTGATACCAGAATACCATCAGAGTCACTTAGATGGAGGAATACTGGTGAGAGTCGAGGATAAAATTCTTGACCACAATTCTTCAATGGTTTGATATGCAACGTCAAGTAAGTATTCTCTTCTGTTTATCAAACTAACAGGTTGGACTGGACGGCAGTTTTCAGTAGTATCTTTTTAAACTCGAGGGGTGCTATGAAGTGCTCTGGGAGGTACCAAGAATACAAATTAAAGTGATGGGTGCTTATGTTCCCTTACCAGAAAAAAAAAAAGCCCTCCCTGTTGGGTTTTCCTAAGCTCTTTCATTTATTTTTAAAAATATTCTTATTTATTTATTTGCAAGGAAAGAGAGGAATAAAAAATATGGGTACACCAGGACTTCTTGCTGCTGCAAAGAAACTCCTTATGCTCAACTTTGTGCATTTGGCTTTGCCTGGGTACTGAGGAGTTGAACCTAGGCTTTGCATGTACCCATTTAGACACAGAGTAGTCTCTTCCAAAAATTAAAAGTGGGTCAAGAGAGATGGCTCCGTGTCTAAATAACAGTGTATGGATAATACTCTTTCCCCTTAAACATAGACATACCATTTCCCAAATAAAATACATGAAATGAACAACATATTGCTTTCCTAGTAAAATGCCCATTCTAGAGGATAGACCTAGACATGGAAAGGAAAGTAAGAAAATCATTTCCTCCCTCATCCACATCCTCACATGTCCCGTGCCAAAGAATCTTAGAACCTTTGGTTTTAGGAGTGCCCAGTGTGCTCATTCTGGCCTCTGTGAGATCCTTTGCTCTGTAAACAAAGCCTTAATATCTGCCCTTTATTCCTCTGAAAATCATTAATGTATTTATATATCCTTGAGCCATGTATATATGTATAGGGTGCACATATATGTAGACATAAAATCATACAAGCACACACATGGCAGGGTATTTAAACTCTATTGACCACAGCTTTATGGACAGAGCTATAAACTCGATTATACATCATCTTCCTTTTCTCTGCCTCTTTCTAATTTTCCACAGCTTTTCCCATTCTTTTATTGACTGAGATTTAGCTGCCTCCCCATTCCCCTGCCTTATTTCTTGCCCCCCTCATCCTGTAATTTCTGGCTTCATTGAACGACAATAGCAGGGAGGGTGAAGGGCAGATTCTGAAAAGAATCCACTGGGCATTAGTGCTGCATATATGCACATGTGGAAAGTTGTTGCAGAGTTGATAAAGTAGGTACAGGCATTGAGGGGTGGACCAAGACCATGGGAAATGTATGCTGGTTAAAGTCTCCCAAATTAAAAATAGTGAAGTGGAACCAATTCTAAAAGAAAATAAATAGTGTACCAGATAGAAATAAGTCCCAGTGGAGTCAGAAGTGAGGTTTCATGGATTTGGAACTCATGGTCATGAACTGGTCTTTAGTGAGGCAAAGGAAACCCTTCTCCTATTGATGGGCACAAGTGCAATAAGGTAAGAGGAAGTTATGGGTGAGGGTAGAAGAAAGGGAAGAGGATACTCATACTGATTTACTCTGTGTCTCAATAAAAGATGATTTTGAGGGAGGGGCAGGCTAGGTTGGGGTGAAGTAGAGATAATTTATATCAAGCAATTCGCTAAAGTATTTTGCAGTGTGTGGTCTATTTGTATCCAAACCATCAAGGAAGGCACGTTAATAATGCAAAACATTGGGTTGGCCTTAAAACTACTGAATAGGAATTTCTGGAAATATTTATTTTGTGTGTTCTTCCCAGGTAATATTCAATATCTCAATCCCTCCCCCTGGTCTCTCCTTTTCCACAAGCTGACCTGAAATTCACTATGTAGCCCAGGCTGGACTCAAACTGGCAATCTTCCTAAATCAGCCTCTCCAGTTTCTAAAGTGGCTGGGATTGCAGGTATTCACCACCCTTCTTGGCCCCAGGTGATTTTTATGTCTAGTCATAGTGAGTCTCCCCATGACTAAGAATCTTCTTTGGGTGATAAAAGCAAGCAAGTGTTTCCAAAGGATCCCCAAGCCTTTGAATGTCCCATCTTCTCTCCTGGTTACACAGTCTCATTTCCAGGGAAAGGCAGAGAAGATGAGGTTTCACTGAGCACATTGGGCTTGAGGCACAAGTCAGAGCCCACTGTGAAATTTGTTTATATGGGACCTGAGACTGCTTCTTTTCCTAGCAAGCAGCAGAGCCTTAAACCAAGAATAGGCCCCTTAGGGAGCCTGACTTACCCTACTTCAGACCAGACATTTTCCTGATTGTTGAGGACAAGAATTCTTGCCTATGTCTTAGGATTCTTAGGTGGAGGGAATGAAGTCTTAAGTATGAACATTACATCAGATCTTCCAGCATCCATTTTTTCATCAGTAAAACAAATCTCAACCTTGCATTGCAGCAGTGCAGCACTGCAGGATTCACTCTTGTCTCCTTTCCCATCTCCTCTGCATCCATATCACTTTGAGAAAGTAACCAAACGTCCTTTAAGTAATATAAGCCACACTTCTGAAGACCACTGATGGTTAGGCTATATATTTCACTGTTCCTGCCTTCTTTGTATGCCCCGCATATTCTCTTTGCTGATAACCACATGAACTTTTTGAGGTAAAATGTTGATATCTCTTTACTGTGGACAAGGATCCTCTGTTTCATAGAAAATTGATAGCAGAGGATAGAATGTAGGCTTGAGACTAAAACCTACATCTGTCTGAGACATACAGCCCCAAGTCATAAGGATTACAGAGGACAGGCTGGCCATTTAATGGAAAGTGATAGAAGAGAAATGATATTAAAAGAGGGATTCACAGAAGGGGGTGGAAAAATTGTTAGAGCCATAAGTTGGGTCATTATACACAGAGTCACTGCCTCTTCCGCATAACTGATGGATACTCCCACAATGCAAGACCCACATTACCCATGGGGGGAGGACAGGGAGAAAGCTAATGATGGTACCATCGTGGCTGTATATATACTATATACATAACTAATAAGAACGTATTTTTAAAAAGAGGGATGTCCTTTGTGGTGTGTGAAAATGTGCATGATGTGGGGACATCTATAGGTCCAACTGGACAGGAGAATGCAGCACATCATCAGCAAAGGCAAGGAGGTAGGAAGCTCCCACTCATATTTGGGAAACAAATGGTCTTATAAGCATGTGGGAGAGTGATGGCAGAGGTATTTCATACAGGACCATATATGAGAGGTCTGAAGTGCCATGAAAGGCAGGGTGTCTTGGAAAGGGACTCCAGTAGAAATTGGCATTAAAAAACACCTGAAAACAGAAGAGCAGTTTTCTTCAGGAATGATTTAGCTATTCAACGTGGAAGGATTGTGGGGTCCCCTGCCATTATTTCCTACTTTTAATCAAAATCCTTTGGAGAGGTTGCAGGGCCCTCTCTTCAGGGACTACCTTGCAAAAGGGCATCCCTCCGCCTGCTGCCTGGATTGAGCAAGAGGCTGGCCACAGAGTGAGGAAGCAGAGTCTGAGGCTGTGAGTCAAACCGCCCCCACACAGTCTCCAGCCCCAGGCTTGGGGCCCCAGCTGGGATGGGAGTTCTTGCCTGGTTACATTTGCAGAATACCGACTGTACAGCCAAGGGTGGCTCAGAGCTGTCCCGACTCACTGGAATGATCTGAGCTGCCCATGGCTTCCCTTCCTCTTATTCCTCTTGTGCTTTCACCCTATTCTCTTCCCTTGCCTCCTGTTGTTTTCTTTTTCTTGCTTCTGCTTTCTTCTTTTTTGTTTACTCTGTTCTGCTTTCCCTTCTATCTTTATTTTCACTTTTGTTCTCTTCCTTCTTTGAATCCTTCATTACTTGTTTCGTATTTGCAGTGTGGTTCAGGAGACACAGGTTCTCCACTGGCTCATCAGCAACTCACTGATTTTCTTTAAGCCTCAATTCCTCCAACTTCGCAGTGAAGCAATATAATTCGAAGGTGTTTGAAAGTCAAAGTCTGACTGGAGAGATGGCTTAGCAGTGAAGGTGTATGCCTGTAAAGCTGGAGGGCCCAGGTTTGATTCACTCATACCCATGTAAAGCCAGATGCACAAGGTGAAAGGTGAAGAACCATCACCTTCTCCCAGAATTCTCTGCTTCATCTTCACTTTTTTCTTATAATCTTTAAATGACAGGGATCTCAGTTTGACTACCTACTACAAGCTTCTAAGTAGTTCTGTTTGCCAGACCCACCATATCATACCAACTTGATGAGAACTTGTGGGAGGGCGTCTAGGCTTTCAGTTTTATAAGCTTCCTCAGGTGATTCTCCTTTATAACCATGGTGAAAAATAATTGATTTAGACATACCTGCCTTTTGCTAAAGGCAGAAAAAACAGACACTGAGGCCCAAAGCTGGTAAAGAACATTCCAGAGTCACCCACTTGAATCAGTGTGGACAGAACTAGAACCAAGCCTCCTGCCATCTCTTGGTCCTGATTTTGAATCACCTTAAGTAAATGCCAGGACCTCCAGTGGAAGCAGGGAAGGCAGCAGCCTCCTGACTCTGCCAGGGCCTGGCATAGAGGTGAGGCCCAGACACAGGCCCATTAAGCCAGGCAGTGCCTTACGGGAATCGCCGCTGGCTCTGGCTTAGCAAACAAACAGTTCTTTGGCTTTCTTTGGCTGCATCCCGGGGCTGGGGAGCTTGGAGGAGAGCACCTGAGGACGCAGGTTTGCTGCTCTTTTTGGAGGCAAAATGGGGCTGCCAGAGGCAAGAGTGGAGACAGGTGGGAAGAGCTCTTGGGGGTGAGTCAGTAGTGTATGCCTCCCACAGCTGCTGCCAACAGACTGCCAGAGAATATACCCCACACAGAGGCCAATGCCTACAGGGAGGGAATGGGGTGCAGAACCTCAGCTTGGGTGGCAGCTCAGGGTGCAGGATTTTCCTGAGCTGCCTCCCCAGACATACTCTCAGGAGCATCCAAGTACTAGTCTTCCCACCCCTCACCCCAGAGATTTACTGGCATAGAAAGAAACCTCAGTGGGGATCTTACATGTTCCTGCTTTCCATTGAGAGTTCACTATGTCTTGGGCACTACAGCAATTTCTTTTTTTATTATTATTATACACACACACACACATATACATAATTTTAATTTTCCATTCATGTTAGTGCCTTCAATAGCCTCCTCCCTGTCCTCTCCCCTCTGAAGGGACCCTCCTCATTGGGGAATGTGGGTCATGCATTGTGGGGGTAGCCAACAGTTATGGGGAAGAGGCAATGTCTCTGTGCATAATGGCCCAACTTGTGGCTCTAACACTCTTTCTGCCCCCCACTTCCATGAATTTCCCTGAGCCACATTGGGTTCATTTTAGTTCTGCTTCAGTGATGAGGTCTTGGGAGCCTCTGTGTCTCTGGATATCTGGTTTAGTAGGAGTTGAGTGTTCTCTGTATCTATCTCCTTCAGCCTTGTGCTGGTGTCAGATTCACTGAGAAAGCTGCACTCTTGCCCATTCTTCCCGTTACTCTATGGTTTCAGCTGGGGCCCTGGTGAGGTGTGATAGGCTGATCCTCCCCTCAGGTTCAGTGTTCATCTGAAAAAGAGAAGCAAATTCTCCAATGGAGAGAGAAGTCAGCACCAGATAGATGGGATGGCCATTGTTATTTTAGAGGGAATTTTAGATGCGTAGGCCCTCTTATAGCCCACAGTTGGTGGGAGCTTGATGTTGGAGAATGGGCTCATTTTTGGACATAGTTTTGACTTGTTTCCCAGTTCCAGCTATGAGCTCCATTCCACTGAGTGGATCTGTATGTCTTGGGCACTATTGTAAGTTCTTTATATACAGCTCTCATGTGGATTCTTCATAGCTCAGTGCAGTGGGGTGGGGGCAGGGTAGTTTACCTGCTTCAAAGATGAGGATCACAGGGATGAAATCCACTGTCTCAGCTACATAACCCTGAAGGTACATCACCCAGTTTATACAGGTGGCCCCATGCCAAAGCTCAGCCTCAGCCACAGCACAACATACAACACTGTTTTCACATGAGTCAGCAGCCCTAGGTTGGATTAGCCATAATTTTCATGATAGGCCATGTGATGTAAAACACAGTAGTTGACCTCTCTGAGTTTCAATTCTTTTCAATTGATGCTGATTCTTCCTGTTTCACATGATGAATGTGAGGATCAAATGAAAGCGGGACATGAAAGAGGTTATTAAATAGCAAAAGGATATACAAATGAAAGAGATTATTGCTGTTATCACCAAACACAGCTGTTTCCATACATCGGGAACCACCGTCCCATATACACCTGTCCACCCTTGTGACCTTGGCTGTTCTTGTCAACTTTTTTGGTTGCCAAGGACTCAGGTAGAGAATGGAATGGGAGAGAGAAAATAATAAGAACCTGTTTATAAAACATTTCGCATCTCCCAGATGAAAGCTTCTAGTTAAATATCACACCATATAAATAAAACAAATGAAATAATATTATTCCTACAACCCTCAGCCACATGCCTCTAGGACTGTCCAGTCAAGTGTAGAGAGCACGAGCTTTAGAGTTGGTGACAACAGTTCAACTATTCCTTTTATATGTGTGTTACACAAAGTAGGGTCTGTTTATGTAAGCTTTCTGAGCCTCAGATTCTATATCAGAGTTGGAAATGATATTATGTGAGTAGAATGGAGGAGAACAGAGAGAGACTGTTTGTAATAGTAATTTAATTAATACATAGCTCTGTCATAGTATCCACCCCACCACCCTAGATGCTACTTTACCATGGCATGCATACATTCCCCATTTGTATATAAACTAGGGAAAAGAGCGTACCAACCAACATATGTTGCATACATATGAAACATCTTGTTAATAATAATAATAAACATTAAAAAAGAAAAAAAATCACAAAAGTTAGTGTTTAGTTAATAGGACTTATAACTTGAGCACAGTAAAATCATACTGAACTCTCAGAAGATAAAAAATGCAATAGCTGTGTTTCATTTTGAAATTATGATCTATACTCAATAAATGCCAATTTTCTGTCTTCTATAGTTTTCTTTCAAAGTCAGTCCAACTTTACGCTCCTGGGTCAACATTCAGGTCCTTTTAAATCTGTAACTCAGTGTATTACTCAACAGAGATAGAAATGTACAACTCTAAATTTAGTCTTTTGAGAAACCTTCACACTGTTTTCTGTAGTGGCTATACCAGTTTACACTCCCATTGACAGTTAATAAGGTTTGTTCTTTCCTGAATTCTTGTCAGCATTTGTTGACAGTTTTTCTTCTTCTTCTTTTTTTTTTTTTTTTTAAATGATAGCCATTTTACCTGGGGAGAGATGGAATCTCAAAGTAGCTTTACTTTGTATTTTCCTGACAGATAAGGTTGTTCAACACTTTAAAAAATATTTATTGGCTATATGACCCATCTATACCCCTTCTGGGCATATACCCAAAGGATTCTGTATCCTACAACAGACATACTTGCACATGCACGCTTATTGCCACTGTATTCACAATAGGAAGGAAATACAATCTGTTTAGATGTCTGTCATAAGATCAAGAGATAATGAAAAATGTAGTATATATAGACAATGGATTTTATTGTGCTGTAAATAAAAATGAAATTATGAAACTTGTAGAAACATACATGGAACAGGAAAACATTCCCCTGAATGATCAACATAGGTGCAGAAAGACAAATATCACATCTTCTCTCTCATATACAGGTCTTAGCTGCTCAAATTTTTATACATGTGTAGTTATGTGAATGTGAGCATAGAAACAGGTAATGAAATTAGAGAGAGAACTATGATAGGAGAAAAAGAGGTTTTAAGGAAGGGGTGTGCAGAAAGTAACAAAACACATGAGACATGAAAGTGGAAAGGGGAATGTTGGTGGTAAACGGGTACAAGCATGGCAGAGGGACACAGAGATGATGAGGGGAGCAGGGTGGAAGGATGATACAAAACAAATCATGTTTGAAGAACTCCACTATTTTATATGCTAGTTAAGAAAATAAAGGAAGTTTGTGTACAACTCAAAACCAGGACTGCTGACTCACTGAGTTGTCTAAGTTGTGCTCTTAGTAGTTATTTGATCCTGTGCAAGTGTGCTTGGAATCTGTGACTTAAAATATTGGGGGTCAAGAACTTGTCTGGCATGTGCAAGGCCTTGAGGTTAATTTTCATTAATTCAAGAAAAAGAGAGAGAGAGAGCTTGAATCTGTGATTCAGTTCCTCAATCAAAATAAGAACAAATGTACTTTTAGTCCATCTTGATATTTTCTAGGAAGATCAGGTTCAGTCTTGGTAATTTAAGTGCAAATATAAGAATTTGGAAGGAATAAAGGATTGCCATTTATAATAGGAACTCTCTGTATATAAAAAGGGCACATTCAATTTTAGTATCCTCTGCTACTTTGGAGTTCCACCTATTAATGCCCTTTATACCATCATCTAAGATCCATTATCTTCCCTCATTATTGTTGGTTGAGGAGACTCAGGTATCACCACATTCCTGTTCTTCCCAAGTCACAATCTGGAAAGATCTCAATTCCTTCCAGAGATGCTGAATTTAGAATGCGGGATGCATGGGAAGACTTCAGTTCAAGCTCATTCTCCAATTTGGGGAATAACACTTTCTATATAAGACTTTATGGAACCTGCACAACCATTTCAGGACCAAGAATAATTATAGAAACCCAGGGGCACCCAGTCTCAGTTAGAGGTAAAACTCTAGGCTTTCTCAAAATGTTTTCTTGGGGCCCATGGCCCCAGACAGGCAGTCCTCTACCCGCCTCCCATGCCTCATCTGGCATTCATGGCTGAAAGTTGGCTCATCTTGGCACTTGGACTAACCCTGAGCCAGACACTGCTTCTACAGTCCAAGAACGTTGCTGGGAAGCTGGAAAGAGACTTCCAGGAGCTGTGGAGGAGTGTGGATCATCCATGTTTTCTAAGGCAGACAGGGGAGCAGGTAGTTGGGCCAGGCACTGGCATGGCTATCTCACCTAGGGTCTTATCCCACACATTCCAAAACATACTCCACAGAATGTTTCCACAGCTGGGAAGATGAGGGAATCCCTTTGGGGCCTTTTTATGCTTCATGACTTTTATGTCCTTAAAAGAGCCACAAAAATGTTTCTCAGTTTCATTTTCTTTGCCATATTTCCCATTGATTTGGCTCCTGAAAAATTATACTCGTGTTTTCTCCTGTGGTCTAAAAGCTTGGCCCCTACTGCCTCATTCAAAGTGCAACCTTTGGTATAAGAAGTATATGAGGTCTACATGCCCTTACTGTTTTTCAGTATAAACCTCTAATACCTACAATAACCCATTTACCAGACAGCCTATGAACAAAACAATTTTCAATTGTTATGAATGTGATAGAACCATCAAAATCAGGTGAAATATGGGTGAACAGGAGAACTATATCATACTTTCATTTTTGGGGGGATGTGTAAACATACCAAGTTGCCCATAAAACAGTAAAAGAAAAAGAAAAGGTGGACCATTTCAGGAAAAGGCATTTCACTATCTCGTCTTAAGACACACATGTCCTTCATCAATGGAGAGTTTTGATACCAGACCACTTTTACGGGCAGTGAACTGGGGGATACTGTCACAAAGGTGAGTCACTTGATTAGCTATAGAGGGCTTTGGGCTCATTCCTAATCTTTTTTCTAAATATCAAGGGACACTTGATTTTTCATTCATGTATCTCACTCCTGCCCCCAAACAGCCACAGTATATTTCTCAGTATGACTGCCTCAGTGCAAATTTCCGGGTTGATTCATCATAGCATGCTACAATGTCAGCCATAAAGTGCCCTTGGAGAATTTTAATGCAACTTCCTTAGTCTAAAAACAAGGTCCTTTTGGCAGCCTCTTCCCAATGGCTTCTGTGGGGGATTTGGATATTGCTAACTCATCTCTGATTCTCTGTTAGAACTACACTATGTCATGTTTTAATGGGGGAGATTTGTAGGCTTTAGTCAGCTTTTACAGCTCAAGTTGGCTTTGCAAAGGACAGTGACAAGGTCTGACCTCCTCATCCTCAGCAGTACTTGTGCAAAAGACACCAACAGAAATTTCATGAGCGTCATCCTGACGTCACCAGTCGTTCTGGGACCAGTGGGTTTGTCAGCAGGTCTCAATGAGGACTCTTAATTCACAGGAGAAGGAAAAAAAATTCCCTCATAATCTTGACCATCTGTGTATGAAAATGATATTTTAAGAGAGGCTTTCTAGAGAGGGGGACAGGGAAAAGAAAGCCTATTGTCTGAAGGGAACACGATTGTAAAGGGATTGCTGGTTCTGCTGAGCAACCCAGACTATCACATAGATGTGGGTTACCTTTCCTTGACGTGCTCCTGATTTTTGATCAATTTTAACCTTCATTACAAGTGGCAATTTGTCTAAAACCCGTGACAATCGGTAGAAGAGTATATCAGGCTGCCTATATGCTATAATCTCCAAACCAACAGGTATGAAGAGCCCTTCATTTCCTTTTTATAATTCTTATCATCAACCCTGCCCTGAAACCTTGCAGTATATGTCCTTTAAGGTAGCTATGGAGTAGAGATAATATTCAATTTCAAATAGATTCAAAATGCTATATCTCTGTTGAACACACACACTATATGACTTATTAGTTGGACTAGATGACTGAAAAATTGAGCATGAAAGTTATCCCAAACTTGAAAGTCAACATGTGACAAATGGGACTGATGAGATTGTTCAGTTATTCCATGATGCTGACCATGTTTCCTACAATAATATAAGTTCACTTCGTTCATATTTTTGAAGATGCTTTTTAAAATGATCATTAATTCATATTATTTGCTCACATAATAGGTTTCATTATGACAATTCTATAGAGAGAGACATTGTCTTTTGTTCTGACCTGCCCTCCCAGTCGCACTCCTTTACCCTTCTTGGTTGTCCTCTCTCCAGACCCTTATCTCTTTCCTGGGCAACCCCATGCTACCATCTGTCTGTTTCTACTTTTGATTTCTAACTTAAACATCTAAGAGAATTTCTTTTCTTTACTGAAAAAATTTTATACATGGATACAATGTATTTTGTTCATAATTTCCCCCACTGCCTTCTTTTGATACCCCCTCCTTATTCCCTTCCACTGAATTTCTCTAGATTAAAAAAAATTATTATTATTATTAACAACATATTAAATCTTGTGCGTGGGTGTGATGCTTTCAGTTTAATTAGGACTTCCTACAGGAGCACAGGTGGGGGCTGGGGTTACTTACCAGATATATGGATCCTATCAATGCCATATCACTACAGAAAATGTCCCCTGCTTTCCTAACCATTAATTTTCTCTAAGTCCTCTGGGAGGGATGGGAACTTCATAACCTCCTTTCTCTTCCATGACAGAGTGTTCATGGTCCCATTATTATGTGGATCTTGTGCAGATAATGTCTTGAATTTTTAGATATAGCTTATTTCATGTAACATAATGATTTCTACTTTCATCCACTTTTAATTATTTTTAGTATTGAGAATGAAATACATGAGCATACTATAATTTGATGATATTCCCATCCTGTTATCTTTTTTCTCTTTTCACCTACCTCAAATCCAGTGAGGACCCTCCTCTTTCTAGATAATCTTTCCTCTGTTTAGTTGTCTCATTTCTTTTGTCCATCCCTGTTTAATATTTTTTGGGAACTTTAATATATGAATACACTATATTTTGGTCTTATAAGATCTGAATTTAGAACAAACATCCAAAATAATTCTAATATAGACTGTCCAGGGATTATCATCAGAGAAATCCCACCTTACCACTTCCCCATAGACTTCTTTTGTCAATGAAGCCCCTTCACACTCTGCACCCAAGCAGTCATTTTTGCTAATTTTTGTTTTGTTTTGTTTTGTTTTGTTGAGGCAGGGTATCACTCTAGCCTTTACTGACCTGGATCTCATTCTGTAGACCCAGGCTGTCCTCAAACTCATAGTCATCCTCCTACCTCTGCCTCCTCAGTGCAGGAATTAAAGGTGTGTGCCAACACATCTGGGCCTTTTTTGCTTGCTTGCTTGCTTGCTTTCTTTCTTTCTTTCTTTCTTTCTTTCTTTCTTTCTTTCTTTCTTTCTTTCTTTCTATCTCTCTCTTTCTTTTTTCTTCCTTTCTTTCTTTCTTTCTTTCTTTCTTTCTTTCTTTTTATCTCTCTCTTTTTTCTTTCTTTCTTTCTTTCTATCTTTCTTTCTTTCTTTTTTCTTTCTTTCTCTTCTTTCTTTTTCTTTCTTTCTTTCTTTCTTTCTTTCTTTCTTTCTTTCTTTCTTTGTTTTTTTCTTTCTTTCTTCTAACAGCTTCCATGCTTACAGACAATAAACCATGATAATACCCACCCTGCTTTACACTTCACAAATCCACACCCCATCATATTTCCTCCCTCTCCCTGTTAGTCTCTTTTATTTTGATGTCATCATCTTTTCCTTCTATTATGAAGGGCTTGTGAAGGTAGTTCTAGGCACTATGATATCAAGGATATTGAGGCCAATTTCTGTCTGGAAGAGTACATTGTAAGCAGTCCTATCCTTCCTTTAGTTCTTACATTCTTTCTACAACCTCTTCCACAATGGACCCTGCACCTTGGAAGGTGTGATAAAGATGCTTCAGTGCTGAGCACTTCTCTGTCACTTCTTCTCAGCATCATAGTTCATTTTGGGTCATCCCAGTTGTCACTGCCACCTAAAAAGAGAAGCTTCTCTAACCAAAAGTGAGAATAGCATTAATAGACGGGTATGAATGTTAAGTAAAATGCTTACAGGGCAGTTTGTTGAGCATAATATATACATTTAGCCAGACACTCCTAAAACTCGTGACCTTCCCCACCATAGACTTTTAAAAAAATTTTTTTTGAGGTAGGGTCTCACTCTAGCCCACTCTAGGCTGACCTGGAATTCACAATGTAGTTTCAGGGTGGCCTTTAATTCATGGTGATCCTCCTACCTCTGTCTTCTAAGTGCTAGGATTAAAGGCGTGTGCCACCACACCTGGCCACCATAAGCTTTTTATAATGTTTTCAGTACCAGGCATGTTTGCCCTCCCATAGAGCAGACCTACAGTCCAATTAGAGAGAAGTTGGTTTCCCCCATAACAGACATACCACTATGCACCTATTTGGACATTTGGCCTGGCTGGCCAAATTTGGGGCTTGCAATGCCCACTTTTTTCACTGCTGATGACTTTTGCCTCCCATGGGACTACATGCTGTGCAGCTTTTTCCAGCTTTCTGTCAGCTGGTCTACAGGGAGGAGGTTTTCAGCCCAGCCCCAGCTTGATTTCTCAGTGACTTTGCAGCCCAGGCATGTGGAGTCTTCCGCAATAAGGTCTTACCATCTATTTCTGGTGGGAAACCAAGAGCCTTGGTAATAATCTGCAATGTTTTGTGGGCATCATGGAGCTCCCTGGCCAAGAACTCACTGGAAGGTATCCAATCCCTGGAACTGAAATTTTTCTAGTAATAGTCTATGGCTTCTGGGTTTGCCATTATCCAAAAAAAGTAGGTTTTCATGTGTCTTATTCATAATGTCCTGAATTTTGATTAACCCTCCCTCCACCCTCCTTTTACTCAATCTCTTTCTGTCACTTAGGCCATTTAACCCCTAGTTTTTTGTTAGTGTACTTACATATATATAATACCATCCCTTAAGTCCTTTCCTCTCCTCCCTCACTTATAGACTTTTTCTACTTTACTGGTCTCTGCTACCAATTTTTTAAGTATTTATTTATTTATTTATTTATTTATTTATTTATTTATTTATTTATTATTGGAGAGAGACACAGAGACAGACAGACAGAGAGAGAGGAAGACAGATAGAGATGGGTGCACCAGCAGTTTCTCAGCTGCTGTGAATGAAATCCAGATGTGTGCGCCACCTTGTGGGCAAGTGCAGCATTGCGCCCTTGCATCACTTTGCATCTGGCTAAACGTGGGACCTGGAGATTGGAACTGGGTTCTTAGACTTAGCAGGCAGGTGCCTTAACCGCTAAGCCATCTCTCCAGCCCTCTGCTACCAATTTTTTACTCCAACTTATTCACAAGTCTATACATTTGTAGCTAGTATGCACATATGAGAAAAAACATGTGATGTTTGGCTTTCTGGGCCTGGGTTACCTCACTTAGTATAATCCTTTCCAGAACCATTGATTTCCCTGCAACTTTCATAATTTAATTTTTCTTTACTGCTGAATAGAACTCCATTGTATAAATGTACCACATCTTCATTCAACAGGTAAGAAGCATCTAGGCTGGTTCCATTTCCTAGCTGCTGTGAATAGAGTGTCAATAAACACGGTCTAGTAAGTATCACTAAGGTAGTGAGAAGAGTCCTTAGGATATATGCCTAGGAGTGGTATAGCTGAGTCATATGGTAAATCTATTTTTAGCTGTCTCATGGACCTCCACACTGATTTCCTCAATGGCTATACCAGATTATATTCCCACCAACAGTGTAGAAGAGTTCCTCTTTTTCCACATTCTTGCCAACATTTATTGTCATTTGTTTTCTTGATGATAGCCATGACAAGAGTGGCATGGAATCTCAAAGTAGTTTTAATTTGCATTTCCCTGATGGCTAAGGATATAGACTATTATTTTAAGATTTTATTTTTACTTATTTATTAGAGACAGAAAGAGGGAGAGGGAGTGAGAATGGGCACACCATGGCCTCTAGCCACTGCAAACGAACTCCAGATGCATGTGCCATGATGTGCATCTGGCTTACGTGGGACCTGGAGAATCGAACCTGGGTCCTTAACCATTGAGCCATCTCTCCAGCCCTAGAACATTTTTTAGATGTTTATATGACATCTGCATTTCTTCTTTTGAGAACTCTATTTATTTATATAGCCCCCTTGTTTTGGGTTTTTCAAGGTAGGGTCTCATTCTGCTCCAGGCTGACCTGGAATTAACTATATAATCTCAGGGTGGCCTCAAACTCTTAGCGATCCTCCTACCTCTGCCTCCCAAGTGCTGGGATTAAAGGCGTGCACCACCACACCCTGCTTACATTGCCCATTTTTTACTTGATTTCTCAAATTTAGTTTTCTGAGTTCTTCGTATATCCTACATATTAATCCTTTGTCAGATGGATAGCTGGCAAAGATTTCTTCTATAAGTTTACTGATAATGTTTTATTCACCATTGATTGGAAATATTTTCCCCTTTTGTATGCTCATGATTTAAACATTTTGTCTTTTTCAAGTCTCCCACATTTCTTTTTCTCAAGTCTTCATATTCTGACCTCTACATAGTTTGATCTATTGGTATGGCTTCCTTGTAAGCCCTTTTATTTATTTATTTATTTATTTATTTATTTATTTATTTATTTATTTATTATTACTAAGCAGAAACTTTGTATGGACACATCATATGTTAGTACCAGTATTTACCTTCTCCTTGTCCCCACTCCACTAGGGGCCATGCTTAGTGGGATTGCTGGCATTCACCATGTAGTTGTTGGTGATTAGTTGTGAGAGCTGTGTTTTAACTTTTTATTTCATTTGTTTTCGTCTTCTTCAGAATACCTACCTCTATAATGGGTTCCATTTTTCATTTCTTTGTTTGACTTTCTTATTTCATTTTGTTGATTGTGTTTTCTTTGAGTTCATTAGGTATTGTCCCCTTTGAATTTTTTCAGGTGTCTGTGGAGTTCTTTTAGTTGAGTGTTTGAGCCCTCTTGGTTTTCATTCATGAGTTGCTTTGTGTCCTTTTACTTTGTTGTAGACAGTTATCATCATTGTGTTTTGATTCTCTATCTGGACTTTCCTCTGTGCAGTTCTCATTGCACTCTTCCATTAGGGGACTAGGAATTCTTGGTGAGGATGTCGTGCGTTAGTTTCTTATGTTGCTTGTTTTGCATAGGGGTTTGTCCAAGTGGAGATAATACTTGTGTCTTACCAAGAATGGAGCAACAGCAGCCCAGTGGGGGACACAAAGTGGACTAAGACCAGGGCTTCTCCAGTAACAGACAAGCATCTGAGTTTGGGAAAGGACAGGGTGACTAGAAACTCAGTAGGCATGAGCAAGGGCTTCTCAGGTTGGTTTACTTGTGTCTGATTGAGGTGGGAGGTCAAGTGAGAGCTTACCAGGGACATGTGCCTTGCAGGCATCCTCTTGGCTCTGGTTGTCTGGGCTAGGGATTGGGGAAGAGCTGAGCCTCCATGTATTTTTTTATTCAAATGATAAAATTATATTCTTTACTACAGCTGAATAATACTCTGTTGTATATGTATACTTTTTTTCTTCATTCATCTCTTGATTGGCACCTAGGCTGAATTCATAGCTTGGCTATTGTGAATAGTGTGGCAATAAATATGGGTATATAGATATCTCATATATGATAAGTTTCCTTGGGTTATTTTCCCAGGGATTGTATAAATGGATCATATTTATGGTCTATTTTTAGTATTTGGGAAATCATCATACTATTTCATAGTGGATATACTATTTGTGTTTATATTGGCAGTGAAAAGGGTGAAAAGGGTCCCATTTTCCTGTATTCTAGCCAGATTTAACTATTACTATTATTTTTGACTGGGATATAAGAAAATCCCCATGTGTTTTAATTTGCATTTCCCTAAGACTTAATGATGTTAAACATTTTTCATATATTTATTTACAATTTCTACCTCCTTGGATAAGTTCTGCTCAGACATTAGTTACTTTTAAAGTTATTTAACTTGCTCTTTTCCCTGAAACCATTGTACTGATCTTGACCAAAAGTCCTGAAGGTAAGGCTGGTAAGATGGCTCAATGGATAAAGTACCTGCTTAGAACAGTGAAGACCAATTCACCAGCACCCACATTAATGTTAGGTGGGTGTGGGAGCCTGCCTATAATCCTGACATTTACGAGTTGAAGAAGGGGGAGCCTGGGGCAAGATGGCTAGCTAGAATAGCCAAATCAGCAAGCTCTAGGATTAAGTGAGAGAGATTTTGACTGAGTAAATAAAAGTAGAACGTGATGGAGGAAGATACCTAAAATCAGTTTCTGGCTTTCACATGCATAGCTGCACACATGTGTGCCCACAAGCATACAATCAACATGCAACACACATGTGCGCTCAACACATACTTACACAAGTCTACTAAATATATTAACATAACGGATCCCATTTTAAAAGCATCTTATTCAATTGAAATGACAGGAATAATTAGTCTCTTTCATAGATAATGGTACTTAGAGTATCTAACATACCACTAAAGCTTTATGTTTCCTTTATATCTTATTAAAATTTGTATATAATATTTCACGACATTATCAAAGTTTATTGTTGATATATAAAATTATGAAATCTTCTTGAAGATCATTTGCAATATTTGCCAAAACAATTAGCTTATTTTATTTTTTTGAAACAAGTGCCTTTTATTGACTAAATGTATTCAACTTTTTCCAAGAAAAAAAAATCTCATTAAGAGGTTTATATATAAGAATGCACACAACAGTATATGATAAAATAGAAAATTAAAAAAACACTTAAATATTGCTGTTGGAGAAAACTGGACACATAATAGTGTATGGGATGTCTGAGATTGGAGTTCTAAAGAGGAAAGTGGGGGGAGGGAGGGAAGTACCATGGGATACTATCTACAGTTAAGGAAGTTGTCAATAAAAATTTTTAAATATTAATTTTAGGTCTATTTCAGTGACGAGGTTTTGTGAGTCTCTGTGTTTCTGGATATCTTCGCAGAAGAGGGGGCGGAAAGATTGTTAGAGCCACGAGTTGGGTCATTATACACAGAGTCATTGCCTCTCCTGCATAACTGATGGCTACCCCCATAAGGCAAGACCCACATTACCCATGGGGGAAGACAGGGAGAAGGCTAACGATGGTACCATCATGGCTATATATATATATATATATATATATATATATATATATATATATATATATATGATAAAAATAAATAAATAAAAGAATAAAGCATTTTGATTACACACTGTTGGTATCTTGAGAACTGAATGGAAATTCCCACAAATTAAGGAGACACAGGTATTGGAGAGTTATCAGGAACCACCTTGCTCTTCCTTCAATCTTTTGGAGTCCTCTAGTCTCATGCTTTGTCTTCTCTCTGTAGTTCTAGCTGCTCATAGTGAGTTGGTACACCATTCTAGTGTTTCATCTACCTGTCTATCTCTATTGGGTCAATCACCTATTAAAGAATTGGAGTTTCTTAGGAAAACCCTGGCTAATAAGCTCTCAGCGCTCTGTGCATGGAGGTTTTTAGAAGTTGGCATTGTAGACTGGGTAGATCCGCCATAGCTCATATAAATATCTCCCTGTGTATGTAGGTGTGTGAATGTGTCTATCTATGAGAAATGGTTACATGATTACTTTCCATCATGTTCTCATATTTCCAGTTGTTTTTATGCTACATATGACATATTGATATTCTTCCTTTTACCTCTAATTTTCTATTTTTATCATTTTACTTTTTATTTATTAGTGAGAGAGAAAGAGGAAAAGAAAGAAAGAAAGAGAGATAGGGAGGAAAGAATGGGCCCTCTAGCCACTGCAAATGAACTCAAGATGCATGTACCACCTGGTGCATCTAGCTTTATGTGGATACTGGGGAACCAAACCTGGGTCCTTAGGCTTCACAGGCCTTACCCGCTAAGCCACCTCTGTAGCCCTCCCTCCAATTTTCTATAATAATTATATATTCTCTTCTATCATAAGAAAAATTGTTCAAAATTAGAAAAATTAAATTTGTGAAAGAATATGGTATCATGCATTTATTATCTGATGGAAATACAGAAACATAAGCAAGTCACTCAGAAATATACCAGCATAAAGTGATCATAATTTTGGCGTATTTCATTCACAGTTTAAACCCATTTCTTATAAAGTGAAGAATGTGATGTATCTAATTTGTCTAATTTTCTCATTAGATTTGGCATTCAGACTTTTCTTAAAGTGTTCCAAAATTTTGTAAACATCATCCCAGATATTGTTAACCATTTCTTTTCTTCAGCATTCTACATTTGGAAATCTGAAATTTATTTATTTATTTATTTAATTTTATTTATTTATTTATTTATTTATTTATTTATTTATTTATTTTGGTTTTTAAGGTAGTCTCACTCTAGCTCATGCTGATCTGAAATTCACTATGTGGTCTCAGGGTGGCCTTGAACTCTCAGTGATCCTCCTACCTCTTCCTCCCAAGTGCTGGGATTAAAGGTGTGCACCACCATGTCCGGCTATAATATTTTTAAAACTGTTAAAATAAATGCAAGTTTTTGGCTCTGGACCTGACCCATTTTTGACCTGGGCTGGTTCACTCCTCCTTAGGCAATCGGGTGATTCCCTGCTTCCAGGAGTTCACCATATTGATGCTTAACTTAATGCAGACACCCAGTTATCGTAGCCCACTACAGTCCATATCTCCTGGACTCAAGTGATCTTAATACCTCAGCCTCCCAAGTAGTTAGGACTAGAGGTGTGCACCATTTCACCCAGAAGTTACTTGCATTTTAAATTAAAATCATCTATTATTAAGACTGACTATTAAAAGAAATTTCAAAAGCTTCTTTTCAAATGCCCTTTTCTGATTGAACTCACAAATAGTCAAATAGTTTCTTGTCTATCTGAAAGCCCCATTTCTATGATAGCTCACTTTGGGTAATGACTTCAGATGGCTTGGTTGGTGCCCTGCACAAAAACATAAGAAAAGAACCTGCAGGCTGGGTAGTCACTTGCCATGGGGCTAATGCTGATGTGCCCTCCATGGCAAGTACATGTTTTGACCACAAGCTTGGAGTTTTCCTTCACAGGTCATCATTCCATTCATTCTTAGGTCTCTGGAGATCTAGGACTCTGAGGAGATTAGCAAGTGACTCCAGTAGGAAAACTGAAAGACATTCTTTCATCTTTCTCTCCCAGCACATTCCTTTCAGTGGAGGGTAAATTTTGATAACTGTGAACTTGTTTTATTATTTTCAAGTCTGTGATCTTGTTGATGGAACTTATGAATGGATGAGTTTCCAAGAAGATGAATAAAAAATTGGGTTAGAAGCAGAATATCTCAGAGCCAAAATGATCCTTAGAAATATATCCATTATAGAGACATGGGAACTTAGGACTAGAGAAAGGAAGGGATTTACCCAGGATTTTATAGTTAGTCATTGATTAGAAAAATCATCTCCTCTAGCTGTAGTGTGAGTGTGTGGGGGGTTCATTTGAGTTTGAGTCAGGACCTCACTCTAGCCCAGGCTGACCTCACCTGATACTCAGGGTGAACTCACAATGAACCATGTAGCTCAGCCTCCCAAGTGCAAGGATTAAAGATAAGAGCCACCACCTCACTTCTACATCCTATCACATGGAGTTGCCATTCATTTTAAGTGCCACTTTATTTTGAATGCCATTAAGCAAAGGAAGAAAATGCTGCCAACTGAACCATAAATCAAGGCTTTTTTATTAATTGAACTTTTAGATTTTATGTTTATTGACAACTCATTTATTTGGATTATAATTTTATGATATACTCATGTGATTTACAGCAAAAAAAGGACATTGAAATATGTATAAAACTTCCTTGCACTCAGCATCTTTCTTTTCTAAATCTCTTTTTGAATACGTATAAATTCTGTGGATTTTCTCCATATATTATTGTCCTCTTGGCCAGTTTGAGAATTGGCAATTCAGCATTTTCTTGGTTTCCTCCTCATAATTTGTTAAAAAAAAAAAAAAAGGAAAGAAAAGGAAAAATGCTTATTGACATTTGATTTACATACTATAAATGTCACCCATCTCAAGTATACAGTTTAGTTGTTTCAGCACATTCACAGCATTGTCTAACTCCCACCATAGCAAAGTCTATGGGAAGGCATTTTCAACAGCCTCAAGGGAAAACACATATCCATTGACAGTTGCATCTTATTTTTCCTCTAGGCTTCCATACAGGCACACTCATAACTCTATGTGTCCAGCTCTATAGAGTTTTTCCAGTTCAAGACACTTCATGGCCATGGAATCATATATACATGGTCTGTCATGCCTTGTACTGAAGGTTCTTCCATGTTGTAGAACACATCCATATATCATTCCTTTTGCTTTCCTTCCTTCCTCACTTCCTTTCCCCTTCCTTCCCTCTCTCCCTCCTTCCTTTTTCTTTCCTTACCCCTTCCCTCCCCCTCTCTATTTTCCTTTTGCTCTTTCAAGTTTATTTTTATTTATTTATTTAGTTTTGGTTTTCTGAGGTAGGGTCTCACTCTAGCCCAGGCTGAGCTGGAATTCACTCTGTAGTCTCAGGGTGGCCTTGAACTCATGGCAATCCGCCTACCTCTGCCTCCCGAGTGCTGGGGTTAAAGGTGTGCGCTGCCACATCTGGCCTTCTTTCAAGTTTATTTTTATTGATATATGTTTGGTATACATAGTTCTGGGTCTTGTGAAGGCAATTTATTTCAATTATATCATGTACTTTGACCATATTCACTCCTCCCTTCCCCTTTCTCCACCGCCTATGTAAATGTTATTTGAATTTACATTTCCCCAATGGTTAAATATGTTGAGCAGTTTTTCATGGGTTTATTAGCCATTTGTTCTCAATTTCTGTTTGTTGAGTCCTTTGTTTATTCTAGCTACTAATCCTCTATCAGATGTATAACTCTGTTGTTCCCCTTCTTCACTTTCTGTGAAGAATCTTTTCCAGCTCACGAAATCCCACTTGTCAATATTTTGTATTTTCCTAAGCTATTGAAGTTATTTTCATAAATTCCTTATCTATACCTATATCTTGAAATGTTTTGGGATATATTTTCCTTTAACAATGTCTGAGTTTCAGGTCTTACATGAAGATCTTTGATTCATTTTAAATTAGCTTTTGCATGAGGTGAGAGGGACCTAGTTTCATTCTCCTACATGTGGATATCTGGTTTTCCCACCTTTGTTTGTTGAAAAGGCTGTTTTTTTTTTTCTCTAATGTCTTCTTTTGAAACCTTTGTCAACAATCAGGTGGCACAGCTCTGTGGGTTTAACTCTGGGGATGCATCTGCTTTTGTGCCAGCAATATGCTTTATCTGTCATTATGGTTCTGCAATATAATTAAATCAGGTTCTATACTACCTGTAGCATTGCCCTTTGTGCTCACAATTAGGGTCTTTTGTGCTTCCACATGAATATTAGGATTCTTTCTTTTTTGCAATCTATGTGAAGAACATCATTGGAATTTTGGTGGAATTGCATTGAATCTATAGATCATTTTTGGTGTATAGACATTTTCACTATAATAATTCTTCTAGTTCCTTGGCATTGGATACAGTTTTTTAAACATTTTATTGACAATTTTCATATTAACAGACAAGATAGTATGATCATTATCCCCTCGCACCATCCTTCCCTACCCCCCAACTAAATCCCCCTTTCACTAAATTCTTTCTTTACAACTAGTCTCTCTTCTATTGTGATATTATCATTTTTTTCTTCTGTTATTCAGGTCTTGTATAGGTAGCATCAGCCACTATGAGGTCATAAATATTATGGCCCTTTTGTGTCTGGAAGATAACATTGCAAAGTACTCCTTCCCTTCCTTTATCTCTTACATTCTTTCTGCCACCTCTTCTGCAATTGTCTCTGAGCCTTGGGGGATGTGATAGACATGTTTTACCTAATGCTGAACATGGCACTGTCATTTCTTCTCAGCACTTTGATGAGTTTTGAATTATTCCATTGGCTACTGCCATCTGAAAAAAAGGTTCTCTAAGAAAAAGTGAGAGTAGCATTAATATATGGGCATAAACATAAGTATTAGAAGGAATTTTGATGGGCAAAATGTTAACAGTGGTAGGAAGGCATGACAAGATGGAATGACTTTCCATGCTCATGGACTGAAAGAATTAATATTGTTAAAGTGTCCATCCTATCCAAAGTAATATACAGATACCATGTAATTCCAATCTAAACCCTAGCACAATTCTTCACTGAGTTAGAAAAAACACTCTCTCAATTCATTTGGAAGCACAAAAGGCCACAGACAGACAAAAATGTACTCAGCAAAAGGAACACCTCTGGAGGTATCACCATACCTGATTTCAAGTTATTACTATAAAGACCATAATTATATAAACAGCATGGTACTGGAATAAAAACAGACACATAGATCAATGGAATAGAATTGGGATCTGCATGTGAGTTTGAATAACTACAGCTATGTTATCTTTGACCACGGGCCACAAATGCTCACTGGAGCGAGTGGAGACCAGAAGTAAAAGTGGGATGTCTTCTTCAATCACTCGATTCCTTATTCTTTTAAATCATGGTCCTCATTGCTTTGGCTAGATTAGTTAGCCAGCAAATCCTGGGGAATTCTTTTTTCTCTACCTAAACAGTGCTCTGAATATAGATGTGCACTGTCATATTTGGTTTTTACATGGTGCTTGGGAGCCAAACTCCAGTTCTCATAGTTGTGTGGCATAACCCCAGCCATTTAAATAATTTTGTTTTGATAGAGTCTTTAGGGTCTCTTCTACAGAGTACCATACAGTCTATGAATACTTGACTTGACTCTTATTTTCTATTTATATCCCTTGTTATTCTTTCCCTTGTGTTACTGCTCTAGCTAAGATGTCAAGAACTACATTGAATAAGAGTGGGAAAACTGGACATCTTTGTCTCATTCCTTATTTTATTGGAAATGCTTTTAATTTTGCATGCTTTTTAGGAGAGAGAGAGAGAGAGAGAGAGAGAGAGAGAGAGAGAATGGGCATATCTTGGTCTCTAGTCACTGCAAACACACTCCAGGTGCATGTGCCACCTTATGTGGGGACTCAGGAATCCAACCTGGGTCCTTAGGCTTTGCAGTGAAGCACCTTAACCACTAAGCCATTTCTTCAGCACAGTTTTTAATTTTTTCTTGTTTAATTTAATGTAAGCTATAAGTTTGTCATATATGGCCTTTATTGTGTTGTGGCATGTTCTATTTCTAGTTGTCATGAATGGTTGTTGACAGTCTGAGGCCTTTTCTGCATCTAATGAGATTATCATGTGATTTCTGTCACAAAGTCTATTAATGTGATGTGTAACAGCTATTGGTTTGCATATATTGGACCATCCTTTCATCCCTGACATGAAGTCCACATGTTTCTCATCTTTCTGAAATATAGTTGAATGTAGTTTGCAAATATTTTATTGAAAATACTTGTTCATCAGGGAAATTGGCCAATATTTTTCTTCTTCTGTTGCATCCTTTCCATTTTTAGTATCAGAGTAATCTTGCCTTTGTAAAATGAGTTTGGTAGGTTTCCTTCCCTTTGTATTTTGTGGAATAGTTGGAGTAGCATTAGTATTAATTTTTCTTGAAAGGTCTCTTAAAATTCAGCAGTGAATCTAACCTTTAAGGAAAAACAACATTGCTACTTCAATATCATTATTGGGTGGAGATCTATTTTTCTTTTCTTTTCTTTTTCTTTTCTTTTCTTTTTTTTTTTTTTTTTTTTTTGAGATAGGGTCTCACTGTAGCCCAGGCTGACCTGGAATTCACTATGTAATCTCAGGGTGGCCTTGAACTCATGGCAATCCTCCTACCTCTGCCTCTCAAATGCTGGGATTAAAGGTGTGCACCACCACACCTGGCCTCTTATCTCCTTTTGATTTAATTTTGAAAGATCATGAGTGTCTAGAGTGGAGTTTCAAAGGGGAAATTGGGGGGAGGGAAGTACCATGGGATATTGTCTATAATTAAAGAAGTTGTCAATAAATAAAATAAAATAAAATAAAATAAAATAAATCTATCTACTTCTATATTTCCAGTTTATTACTGTAAGACAGAGTTTCAAAGTATACACTAATTATCCTCTGAATTATAATGGTATATGTTGTAATGTTTCTCTTTTCATCTGTAATTTCATTAATTTGGGTCTTTGTTTTCTTTCCTTAGGTTAGTTTGCTTATGAGTTTATTAACTGTTTATATTTTCAAAGCATCATTCATTTCCTTAGCTCTTTGTATTGTGAAATTTCCATTTCACTGATTTCTGTCTTGAGTTATTATTTACTTCTACTGATTTGGTGTTTAGTTTAGACTTGTTTTGCTAAGACCTTGAGGTACACCATTACGTTATTCATTTGAAATTTCTTTGATTTTTCTAATGTGGGCATTAATTGTTATAAACTTCTCTTAGAACCTGTTTCTTGCAGTGACAGGATCTCATATGTTGTGTTCTCATTTTCATTCTCTTCTAGGGTTTTTAAATTTCCCTGCTGACTTCCTCAGTGATCTGTTTCTGATTCACTAGTGTATTGTTCTGCCTCCATGAGTTTATGTGTATCTTGTAGTTTTTCTCAATATTGAATTCTAATTTCATTCTATTGTGATCAGAGTGAATCCAACACTTATACTGGTGGATATATGTGTATAAAATATTTGTATATAGATGTAATTTTATTTGTACCAAAATAAAACTAACACAAACAACTTAACCCTACTGTCCAACTATGACACACAATATTATCCCATAGCATAACTGCTTCCATGAAATTTTTACTCATAATTAAAATTAAAATTGAATAACCAATATCATAAAATAGCTGTTAAGGTGATAAAATAAAACCAGTCAGGCCACTGACATATAAAAGTACAAACTTAAATAGATTTACTGTAATAAATAAGGACTATATTATTTAAAATATTTAAGTAGTACACATGGACATTTTTACATGTGGTATATAAACATGCATTCATAAAAATATACAGTGCACATAAAATTAGATGTAACAGGGCTGGAGAGATGTCTTAGTGGTTAAGGCACTTGCCTATAAAGCCTAAGGAAATATATTAGACTCTCCAGATCTCATGTAAGCCAGATGCACAAAGGTGAGACAAGTGCAAGGTCGTACATACCCAGTAGTTCATACAAGTATCTGGAGTTCAATTGCAGTTCCTGAGGCCCTGGTGTGTCAATTCTCTCTCTCTCTCTCCCTGAAATTTTTAAAAATATATACTTTAAAAATTTAGATGTCACAATCTTATCTGGAGAACAAAAAAAACTAAATATACTAATTTACTTTACATTCTAAAATGTTGACTATTTGAAAAAGAAGTTCCATAGAATGTTGAAAAGAATATGTATGCAGTGTTTTGAAGGAATATTCTGTCAATAGCTCTTAAATTCATTTAATCTATAATGTCATTGTTTGAATGTTCTAATTCTTTATTTATTTGTTTGAGAAAGAGAAGAGGAGAAAGAGAGAGAGAGAGAACACCAGGGCTTCCAGCTACTGCAAACAAACTCCAGACACATGGTCACCTTGTGCATCTGGCTTATATGGGTTCAGGGGAATCAAACCTGGGTCCTTTGGCTTTGTAGGCAAGTGCCTTAGCCATCTCACCAGCCCATTGTAATTTTTCTACATTATCTTTAAGCCTTGTTATTAGGTTTTCTATTTGATCCATTCTATTATTGAAGCTTTTCATTGTGTTTATTTTACTTATTAAGCTTTTCATTTCCAAGATTTCACATTGATGTCTTGCTAATATTTTTATCTCTTATTTGAATTTCTCTTTATATCCTGCATTGACTTCTTTATTTCATTTAATTTTGTATGTCATTTTTTAATCCACTCAAAAGTGCATTTACTCTATTTATGCCCATTTTAATTTCATTGAATATTATTTTTTCAATATGTTATATTTATTTATTTGAGAGAGGGAAAGGGGGAGAGAGAGAGAGAGAGAGAAATGGAGAGAGAGAAATGGAGAGAGAGAGAAATGGAGAGAGAGAGAGAGGGAGAATGGTTGCTCTGGGGCTTCCAAGCCATTGCAAACGAACTCCATATGCATGTGCCACCTTTGCACCACCTTGTGCATCTGGCTTATGTGGGTACTGGGGAACTGAACCGAAGTTCTTTAGCTTTGCAGGCAAGCACCTTAACTTCTAAGCCATCTCTCCAGCCCCTGAATATTCTTGTAATCATTCTTATGAATACTTTGTCTCAGATTTCATTTTGTTTCTTTCACTGGAGTCCTTTGATGCAGAATTAGTACACTAGTGAAGTTATATTGCCTTGGTGTTTATGTTTCTTATATTGTTGTGTTGATACTTCCACATCTATGATCAAACCATTGGTTGGATTGATTTTAATCACCTCTATTGAGATACTTGCAATGTTCATGTAGGATTAAGTTGCAGTAGTATGGAAGTGTCATTTGCCCTTACTGAACTGGTGCTGTAGCTCAGTAGCTAAACTCTCAGACCATATGCTCAGACTACTGCTAATAGATATGCTCACTGTGAAAATACAGTAATATTATTAAAAATAGTTCCCTCCTTTTGTGTTTCTGTGTAGGCGTGCATGCATTGGTGTGTGTGTGTTTGTGTGTGTGTGTGTGTGTGTGTATCTTTCTAAACTTGTACTTTATTAAGGAAGGGTATCTTATTTTTTGTGTTTTTCTTTACAGCTTGATACACATCTTTCATTTATTTAGGCCTTTTCTTACTTTATTTTTATGCTTTATTATTATTATTAACAACATATTTTGTATAGATACATCATGTGTTGGTACCAACTTTTCTCTCTTCTCTGCCCCCATTCCATTGGGGGACACTTCTCCATGTGGTTTCAGGTATTCCTCATGGGGTTGTGGTTTACGTACTGTGGGAGTGGCAGTAAGTTATTTTGGGGGGGGAGGGAATGCCTCTAGGCAGGATGTCTTAACCTGTGACTCTTACAATCATTCTGCCCCCTCTCCTGCAAAATATTCTGAGACATGATGGGTGTGGGTACCAAGATATTTGGTCTCTTAGCTTTGGTAAAATTATCCTTACTCCAACACTATTATTCTCTAGGTACACTGGGATTATGGACTCTAGCACTTTAGTGTCGCGTCCGCCCTCGACCAGCAAGGAAGACGCAACACTCGGGCTCTTCTTTCAGCAGTTTATTCAGGAACCTTGAACAATCTTCTGACCCCTTAAACAATCTTCTGACTGACTGACTGACTCACTCACTCACTCACTCACTCACTGACTGCCTGCCTCACTGCCTCACTCACTCACTCACTCACTCACTCACTCACTCACTCACTCACTCACTGCCTGACTCTCCCCCACTCACTCACTGCCCACATACTCACTGCTTGACTGCCTCACTCTCTGACTCACTCATTCACTCACTCACTCACTGACTGCCTCACTCACTCACTGCCTGACTCACTCCCCCCCGGGACAAGCCCGCCCAAAGCTTAAGAAGCCTTTGAACAGCCAACCCTGGTGAGCCACGTGGTGAATGCAGATAGGTCCACATATGCAGAAGCAAGCCTAGATCACAGCCCAAGCCAAATAAGGACTTGTTTATCCAGGAGAGCACTCGCCATCGGGAAGGCGGAAGGCGGAAGCCAGCGCCATCTTTAAGGCGCGGCACCTCGCAGCTCTCTACAGTTCCCCCTTTTATGTTTTAAAACAAGCCACAGGTAAGAGTAGAGGTCTGATCTCTGATGTTGCGTATTTTTGCAACCCTGATGCCTTTTTCTCAGAGGCGGGATCTGGGGCATCAACCCGCATGCAATCAAACATGCTCTTCTCTGGAGTTTTAAGGCTAACCCAGAGTGCAGTGCTTAGCCTCGCAACCTGAGCAGGAAGAAGATTAACTTTTAGTTGTAGCCAGCCAGACTTAGGGGGACTGTGCAGCCTCTATGGCAGTAAAGTCTTGAATGATCATAGCTGCATCCCGTCATTGCGTGACCCTGATTTTACACAGACACCACAAGCAAACCAGAGAGACCAGTAACAGAAGGCCTGCTAAAGAGCACCCAAACCCGCCCATTCCTTCAGATGATTCATAGCGGAGATCAGCCAAGATGACAATCCAGATGTGAAAGAGAGGTCCATGCGGGTAGAATTCACATTAACTACTGCCAGTCTCAGTTCTCTTAAGGTATCTTCAAATTCAAGCAACCAATTCTGTAATAGAAAACTAGACAAAAATCTGGATAAATTTGCAGCCCTAGTATAATCCAAGGTCTTTTAACAACATTAGCAAGGAGAAACTAAAACAATGCAAAAACTCAACCACCATCAGCAGTCATCAATTTGCATTTTTACAGTCTTTCCTCAGGCATCCTCTCCATTGTTTTAATGTAAATCAAGTCAGGCCACCTTCCTTCCACCTTCCTTAAGATTGCTAATGCGTTGACAATAGCAGCTTCAGTAACCTAAAACCTCAGTGCCTCTGCTTTTACCTTGCTTGAGATTTTCCAACTTAAAATCTTAAAATCTCAGTCCGATATCTTTAGCCAAGCACATCAGTCCATTACAAATTTAACCTTGATCAAACTTTCTGGGCCTGGATAGCAGAACGTAGCCATCCCTTATGCCAGTAGCCCAGTTCCAACAAAGTCCTCTGCAGTCTTTCCTTCCCCTTTTCATTGTTTGCCTTTTCCGACCTTTCTTCCTCGAGGCAGTTCCTCACTAACCTCCAGATCGATCTTACCCTGCCCTTAAGCGTGCCTTGGTCTGCTGCAAAATCAAGATCTTCGCCCAAATTTTCCCATGAAGGGATTGTAAGACTTCCAGAGCACGCAAACCAAGGGGCTATGGCATCACATTCCTCCAGGAACCTCTCCAGGGTACTCCCCTTTATCTTTAAGTTTTTTGAACGAAGCAGCTCATTCAGAGCCAAAAAATTGGGTGCGAGTGAGAAGCGCCCATGGCTAATTTTGCAAAAAATTCTTTTAAAACTTTTACTTTTGGTTCGCTACAACGCGAACCCTTCCTGCTCCCTCTTTTTCTACCGAGAGGAGCAAAAATCCCCGCTTTTGTCGCGGATTCCCACCTTACCTGGGAACTTTCCTGCTCCCTCTTTTTCTACCGAGAAGAGCAAAATCCCGCTTTTGTCGCGGATTCCCACCTTACCTGGGAACTTACCAGTGCACTGCCCTGACTGCAGAAAGTTCTGAGTCCCTCTTCGGACTCTTCTTTCAACAGTTTATTCAGGAACCTTACTTTTTCTTTTAGATGTTTTACTCGAGCGCTCTTCTCTCACCTCCTCTAAAATTTTTTTTTTTTAACTGCTTCTGAATCATTCTCGTTTGCCCTATGTAAGAAATCTTCTCACTGCGTTTCCTCTAAGGAAACCTTATTGTGGCGCCTTTTAACCCTAATACTGGAAGATGTATTGCCCATTTTGCTATGGGACCTTATCGTCTCTCTACCGGAAAACTTGCCTTTACCCTTTTTGTCCACTTACCTGGAACTTACCAGCTAGCTGCCCTGCAAGTTCTGAGTTCCCCGTACGGGCCACCATTTGTCGCGTCCGCCCTCGACCAGCAAGGAAGACGCAACACTCGGGCTCTTCTTTCAGCAGTTTATTCAGGAACCTTGAACAATCTTCTGACCCCTTAAACAATCTTCTGACTGACTGACTGACTCACTCACTCACTCACTCACTGACTGCCTGCCTCACTGCCTCACTCACTCACTCACTCACTCACTCACTCACTCACTCACTGCCTGACTCTCCCCCACTCACTCACTGCCCACATACTCACTGCTTGACTGCCTCACTCTCTGACTCACTCATTCACTCACTCACTCACTGACTGCCTCACTCACTCACTGCCTGACTCACTCCCCCTGGGACAAGCCCGCCCAAAGCTTAAGAAGCCTTTGAACAGCCAACCCTGGTGAGCCACGTGGTGAATGCAGATAGGTCCACATATGCGGAAGCAAGCCTAGATCACGGCCCAAGCCAAATAAGGACTTGTTTATCCAGGAGAGCACTCGCCATCGGGAAGGCGGAAGGCGGAAGCCAGCGCCATCTTTAAGGCGCGGCACCTCGCAGCTCTCTACACTTTAGCATTGGCTTTATGTGCTTCTAGGGATCCAAACTCAGGTGTTCACATTTGCACAGTAAGTGCTTTTCCACTGAACTATTTCTCTAGCTTAGCAATTGCTTCTGAAACTACAATAATTTGGGGTTAATAAAGGAACAAAGATAGTATGGTGTCTACTATGATGTTCATTATTAAGGGTAGGAATGGAAAAGAAATATTCAGAAAAACTAGCAATTAATGTTAAAGAAACAGAGGAAAAATAGAAGAAAAATGACTAGAAGAATGGAATAATAAAGATGAATAGGAGAGATAAGGCCGCTTCAGCTAGTGATAGAATGAAGAGAAAGAGGTAAAGACATGTTTGGGGTCTTGAGAGATGGCTTAGTGGTTAAAGCATTTGCCTGCAAAGACTGAAGACCCAGGTTCGATTCCCCAGGACTCACATAAGCCAGATACACAGGGTGACACAAGCATCTGCAATTCATCTCTGGTAGGTGGAGGCCCTGGCACACCCATTATCTCTCTCTTTCTCATAAATAAATAAATAAATAAATAAATAAATAAATAAATAAATAAATAAATAAATTTTAAAAAGTGTCTTTGGACAACACAAAACAATCCTAGCACTCAGGAAACTGAGACACAACTCCAGGCCAACCTTCTTTTTGCCTTTTCTGAAAGGCCAATCAAAACAAACAACAACAAAAACAGTGAGAAGGAGAAAAGGACAGGATAAAACTGGCTCACTAAATTAAAATTAATTATTAAATAAGGAAGCATAAAAGTGAAGGGAAGGGTATTGGGCAGGAGTCCAGAGTCTGTATGCAGCCCTTGGCATGAGCACAGTGGCCATTCTTGTCTTGTCGCTTTGCAGTTCATTCCAGACTATGGATCAGATCAGATTTACCCTTCTCCTACAGTAGAGTTTCTCGAAACTTTCTCTAAGTTCCCACAGTGAGCCATTCAGAGAAACACCTTTAACTCTGGAGCAGCCAACTCATCAGGGTAGTTTTGAAATAGTTTCTTACTACTCCTGAAAAGAAAGGATTCTCCTACCAGCTACCTTCTCTCTGCTGCTGTAGCCACCATGTGTAGATTTCCTCTCTTCCTTCCCTTTTCCCCCTCTTTTCCTCTTCTCTATTTCCTCTTAAAATTATCTGTTTCTGAATGTATTAAGCAAATTTTCTGAAACTTTCTCTTTTAGTTTTTATTTCGTGTGTGTGTGTGTGTATGTGTGTTTGTATGTGTGTGTGTGTGTGTGTCCACACACACACACCAGGACCTCTTAGAACTGCTGCAATGGAATGCCAGATATTTGTGCAATTTTTTGGGTCCAGCTTTTGTGCATGTCTGAGAATAGAACCCCAGCCAGCAGGCTTTGAAAGCAAGTACCTCTACTTGCTGAGCATCTTCCCAGATGCTTCCCCAGAAACTCTATTAATCTGTGGTTGCTATCCTCTGCAGTCACATTCAGGTACACTGGAAAGAGAGCATGACTCTGGCCTGAGCCATCTGAAACTGACACTGGGTTCTCCCTCCTTCTGTTTTCCAAGCCTTCTTTTCCTTCCTTTATAATGCAGCTAGAGTTTTTCTGCCAGTATTGACTAAGTAGTACGGCAACTCTCCCAATCTCCATTTTATTATTTGAAAATTCTATTCTCTTCCTTCCTTCTTTCTTGTCATTAATTGGGTTAGACTAGCTAGTCAGTAATACTCCTCTCTCCAGATCCCCAGTGCTGGTATTACAGGCACAAGCAACCACACCTGACTTAAAAAAACAAAGAGGAATGGGAGGCTGGAGAGATGGTTTAGCGCTTAAGCGCGCTTGCCTGTGAAGCCTAAGAACCCCAGTTCAAGGCTCAGTTCCTCAGTGTCCATGTAAGCCAGATGCACAAGGTGGTACATGCATCTGGAGTTCACTTGCAGTGCTGGAGTCCCTGGTGCACCCATTCTCTCTCTCTCTCTCTCTCTCTCTCTCTCTCGCTCGCTCGCTCGCTAATAAATAAATAAATAATTTAAAAAAACCAAAAAACCTTTTTATTGACAATTTCCACATATAAAGACAATATTCCATGAACCATGAACATATTACTCTCCCACCACTCTCCCTTTTCCCCCTCCCTATCCACTAAATTCCTTCTTATTTCCAACTAGTCTCTCTTGTATTTTTTTTTAATGGTTTTTCGAGGTAGGGTCTCACTCTAGCCCAGGCTAACCTGGAATTCACTATGTAGTCTCAGGGTAGCCTCAAACTCATGATGATCCTCCTACCTCTGCCTCCTGAGTGCTGAGATTAAAGGTTTGTACCAACACGCCTGGCTCTCTCTTGTATTTTGATGTCATCATTTTCTCCTCTCCCATTATGCAAGTCTGTGTATGTAACATCAGCCACTGTGAGGTCATGAATACCATGATCCCCTTTTTTATTAGTTATGGATATACTCAGTATGTAAACAGCACATGTTGGTACCATCCTTCGCCTCATCCCTGCCCCTCCCTCCAAAGGTACCCTCCTTGTTGGGGATTCCAGTTGTCCCCACGGGGATTGTGGGTTGTGCATTGTGGGGGCAGCCATCAGTTATAGGGAAGAAGCAGTGTCTCTGTGTGTAATGTCCCAGCTTGTGGCTCTAAAAATCTTTCCACCCCGCTTCCATGAAATTCCCTGATCTATGTTGGGTTCGTTTTTGGTCTATTTCAGTGATGGGCTCTTAAGAGCCTCTGGATCTCTGGATCTCTGGTTTAGTAGGAGTTGAGTGTCTCTTACATTCTTCCTGCTATCTCTTCCTTAATGATCTTTGTGATTGCAGAGCAAGAATTTTTCTGAATGAGTTATCTCCTTGGTCCCTCTTTTTGCTTTTTGTTTTGACACAGAATTTTACTAAGTTGTTTGGGCAGGCTTTGAACTTGTAATCTATCTGTCTCGGCTGCCAAAGTAGTTGGAATTATGGTCTGCACTCCCAGCCCATATCATTTCTTCATTTTGTACGCAACAGCTTTGTTACTACCTTTGGGATTTTCATTCCAGTTAATGGTGGTGCTTTCCTAATTTTTCTTGGTCCAGTCAATGAATATTGTCAGACATCAGTCAGTCATGACTCATCTTCCTTTCACAATGTTCACTTCAAAAGTTCATGGACAAAAATGTCACAGGTTGTCCGGTTAAGATGGTGGCATAGAATCCATGCCAAAACAGGCTAGGGGAAAAAAACACAAAAAACAAAAAATGCAAAATACACTCTTCTACTAAAAAGTGAGGTGTATAGTAAAGTATCAGCTGCAGCAGAGAAGTAGGGGAGATCCAAAGCATCTAGAGCCCACCGAAGCAGGCAGAAGCGGCTCCAGCAGTGGTAGCGAGTTTTATGTGGCTGCAGCCGTCAGGCTCCACCTGAGTCACAGGATTTTAAAGCCAGGTGAGGGGATTTTCCACTCATACCGGCCTCCCCACAAACTCAAGAAATGAGGAAGGAGGACGGCAGAGACCAAAGAAGCAGCTTGTGAGGAAGAGGGTCACATGGACCAGCACATGGACTTTAGCCACCATCCACAGTCTCCCCTCCCCCACCACCAGCACAAGCGCCAGCAAGCACCAGAGACCTGGGGAAGAAAGCTCACCAACCCAGCATCTGGCACAATTAAAACAGTGACCCACAGATGCAGCTGGCCTTCCTGAGCCCACAACACAGCAAAGAAGGACCCAAGTAGTTGTGCAGCATAGCTGAGATCAAAACCACCCCAAAAGAAAAATGGGATTACACCAGGTCAGTACCCACTAAATAAGCCCGGTGTATAGGCTTGCATTGGAAGGGCTAATTGCACCGTCCATGTCAGAGTAAATTATATGTTAAACCTGATGTATGGTCAGATCTGACATTCTTAAATAAGCTATATTTGGGGATGCTCATTTGTTGCTTCCTGATTTATAGTGCCTTTGTTTCCTCTTCTGTCATTCATTGGGGAAGGGTCTCACTTGGTCACAAGCTGACCTTGGAACCCTCTATAGACAAGAAATCTTAGCCTCCCAGTTGACAGGATTGAGGGTGTGGGACAACACACACACTTAGGGACTGTGACGGTGTTAAAGGATCTGTTTGTCATAATACCTACTTTTGCACAAATAATCTGTGCTGTATTTCATTGAATGGGTACATTGTTTAGTTAAATCTTTAGAATTTGACTGTATTCTGTTCCATTCAGCCCACTTGAATACTCTCATAGCAGGCAAACCCAACTCCTAGGGTCACTTTTGTGATTACTCTGAGAGTCTTAAGAGCCACACCTAGCACCTTAAGGTCCTACCCTGAAGATATATAACATCATATCGATTGATACATCTAATATTACTGCAGATAATTAGAAAACCCAAACATTAAATTAATCCAAGATGCAAAAATCTCTACATTATAATACAAGAAACACACACAAAAAAATCAAGATAATATAAATCCACCAAAAAGTATTAATGTATCAGAAATGACCTTCAGTGAGACTGAATTAGAGGAAATGCCTGAGAAAGATTTCAAAAGAATGATTATAAATATGTTCAAAGAACTCAAAGAGGAAATTAAACGGTTCAAAGACCTCAAAGAGGAAATCAAAGGATTCAAAGAACACACAGGAAACCAATTTAATGAAATAAGGAGGTCAATACTAGACATAAATAAGGAAATAGAAATAATAAAGAAATACTAGCAGTATTTCTAGTCAGAAATACTAGCACTAAAGAACACAGTCAGGGAAATAAAGAACTCTGTACAAAATCTCTCTAGTAGAATGGATGAAGGAGAGAACAGAATATCAAACTAGAAGACCAGGTGGCAGATCTAATACAGTCCAACAAAGAGAAAGAAAAAATAATAGGAAGGTATGAATGAGAATTTCAAGATATTCGGGACACTATGAAAAGATCAAACATAAGAATTCAAGGTATAGTAGAAGGAAAAGAATTTCACTCCAAAGGCATAGTAGGTGTTTTCAACAAAATCATAGAAGAAAACTTCCCCCAAATTGGGAAAGAGATGCCAATGCAGATATAGGAAGCCTTTAGAACACCAAACAGACAAAACCTGGAAAGAACTCTTCCCGCCATATTATAATTAAACTACCAAACCTAAAACAAAAGAAAATATATTGAAAGCAACTAGAGAGAAAAGGCAAGTCACCTACAAAGGCAAGCCCATCAAAATCACAGCAGATTACTCAACACAAACTTTAAAAGCCAGAAGGGCTTGGAGTGATGTATTCCAAGTTCTGAAAGATAACAACTGTCAACCAAGGTTACTTTATCCTGCAAAGCTATCCATTCAACTAGATGGAGAAATAAGGACATTCCACAACAAAAGCAGGCTAAAGGAATATTTGAAGACAAAACCACCTCTACAGAAAATAATTGAAAGGATCCTCCATGCTGAAGAGAAAGAAAAGCACACATATAAGGAACCTGGAAAAAACAAACCATACTCCAATACTATTTAATACAAGAGAGCAAAGGTAAAACTGGAAGAACTACAAAACAAGAAATATGGCAAAAATAAATTCACACCTTTCAATAATAACTCTTAATATCAATGGCCCGAATGCCCCAACCAAAGGACATAGGTTTGAAGACTGGGTTAAAAAGCAGGATCCTTCAATTTGTTGCCTCCAAGAAACTCACCTTTATACAAAGGATGGACACTATCTTAGGGTGAAAGGCTAGAAAATGGTGTTTCAAGCAAATGGGCCTAGAAAACAAGCAGGGGTTGCGATCCTAATATCTGACAGGGTAGACTTCAGACCAACATTAATTAGGAAAGATAAGGAAGGTCATTTTATATTGACTAAAGGAATGCTTGAACAGGAGAACATTACAATCCTAAACATATATGCACCTAACATGGGGGCTCCCAATTTCATCAAACAAATGCTATTAGAACTAAGGTCAGAGATAACACCAAATACACTTGTAGTGGGTGACTTGAACACCCCACTCTCACCAATAGACAGGCCATCCCAGCAAAAAATAAACAGAGATGCTTCTAGATTAAATTAGGCCATAGAACAAACAGATCTAACAGATATATATATATGATATTTCATCCAAATGCTGAAGAATACACATTCTTTTCAGTAGCACATGGAACATTCTCTAAAATAGACCATATATTAGGACACAAAGCAAATCTTAACAAATATATGAAAATTGAAATCATTTCTTGGACTCTATCGGATCACAATGGGATCAAACTACAAATTAATAACAAGAAAAGTTATAGAGCATACACAAAATCATGGAAACTAAATAATACACTACTAAATGATGAATGGGTCAACAAAGAAATCAAGAAGGAAATAAAAAAAATTCATGGAGTCAAATGATAATGAGAATACAACATACCAAAACCTTTGGGACACAATGAAGGCAGTCCTAAGAGGGAGATTTATAGCTTTAAGTGCCTATGTTAAGAAATTAGAAAGGTCACAGGTAAACAACTTAATGCTGCACATTAAAGCCTTGGAAAAATAAGAACAAGGCAAACCAAAAAATCAGTAGATGGGAAGAAACAATAAAGATTAGGGCAGAAATTAATGAAATAGAAACCAGAAAACAATCCAAAGAATCAATGAAACAAAGAGTTGGTTCTTTGAAAGGATAAACAAGATTGATAAACCCTTAGCAAATCTGACCAAAAGAAAGAGAGAACAGACACAAATTAATAAAATTAGAGATGGAAAAGGCACCATTACAACAGATACCACAGAAATTAAAAATATCATAGGGACATACTATAAGAACATATGCTCCACTAAGTTTGAAAATCTGAAAGAAATGGATAATTTCCTTGATTTATATGACCTACCTAAATTAAATCAAGATGAGATTAACCACTTAAATAGACCGACCGATAACAAGTATGGAGATCCAAGCAGTTATAATAAAAATCTCCCAACTAAAAAAAGTCCAGGCCCAGATGGATTCACTGATGAATTTTACCGGACTTTCATGGGAGAACTAACACCAATGCTTCTTAAACTTTTCCATAAAATAGAAGAGGAAGGGATCCTACCAAACTCTTTATGTGAAGCCAGCATCACCCTGATCCCAAAACCAGGCAAAGATAAAACAAAAAAGGAAAATTAGAGACCAATCTCCCTCATGAACATAGATGTAAAAATTCTCAACAAAATATTGGCAAACAAAATACAAGAATATATCAGAAAGATCATTCACCCTGACCAAGTAGGCTTTAGCCCAGAGATGCAGGGATGGTTCAACATACATAAATTGATAAATGTAATACATTATATAAATGAACTGAAGGACAAAAATCACATGATCATCTCATTAGATGCAGAAAAAGCATTTGACAAAATCCAACATCCCTTCATGATAAAAGTCCTACAGAGACTGGGAATAGAAGGAACATATCTCAACATGATAAAGGCTATTTATGACAAACCGACAACCAACATAATACTAAATGGAGAATAACTTGAAGGTTTTCCACTAAAATCAGGCACAAAACAAGGGTGTCCACTGTTCCCACTTTTGTTTAATATAGTACTGGAAGTCTTAGCCATAGCAATAAGGCAAAAGACACACATAAAAGGGATACAAATTAGAAAGGAAGAGATCAAGTTATCATTATTTGCAGATGATATGATTCTATACATAAAGGACCCTAAAGACTCTACCAGCAGACTGTTAGAGCTGATAAACACTTATAGCCATGTAGCAGGATACAAAATAAACACACAGTAATCAGTAGCCTTCCTATATGCTAACAACAAACACACAGAAGATGAAATCAGAGAATCAGTCCCATTCACAATTGCATCAAAAAAAAAAAAATACAGTACCTTGGGATAAATCTAACCAAGAAAATGAAGGATCTCTACAAGGAGAACTTTAAAACACTCCAGCGAGAAATTGCAGAAGACACTAGGAAATGGAAAAACATCCCCTGTTCCTGGATTGGAAGAATCAATATTGTGAAAATGGAAATCCTACCAAAAGCAGTCTACACATTTAATGCAATCCCCATCAAAATTCCAATGGCATTCTTCATGGAAATAGAAAAAAAAAATCCAAAAATTCATTTGTAAGCACAAAAAACTTTGGATATCTAAAATAATTTTGAGCAATAAAAATAAGGCTGGTGGTATCACCATAGCTGATTTTAACCTATATTACAGAGCCATAGTAACAAAAACAGCATGGTACTGGCACAAAAACAGACATGTAGATCAATGGAACAGAATAGAGGACCCTGATGTAAGTCCGAGTAGCTATAGCCACCTGATCTTTGACAAAAATGCCAATAATACTCATTGGAGAAAAGACAGCCTCTTCAGCAAATGGTGCTGGCAAAACTGGAAATGCATCTGTAGAAGGTTGAAAATAAATCCTTATTTCTCTCCATGCACAAGAATCAAGTCCAAATGGATCAAAGACCTTAATATCAGACCTGAAACTCTGAAACTGCTAGAGGAAAAAGTATGGGAAAAAAATAAAAATAAATTTAAAAAGTAGGGGAAACTCTTCAAGATTTTGGTCTTGGCAAAGACTTTCTGAATATAACCCCAATCACTCAGGAAATAAAACAACAGATCAACCTCTGGGACCTCATGAAATTACAAAGCTTTTTACAGCTAAGCACACTGTGAGTAGAGCAAAGAGGCAACCTACAGAATGGGAGAAAATCTTTGCCAGCTATACATCTGACAAAGGGTTAATATCTAGGACATACAAAGAACTCAAAAAATTTAAAACTAAGAAATCAAACAACCCAATTAAAAAAATGGGCTATGAAACTAAATAGAGGGTTCTCAGAAGAAGAAATACAGATGGCATATAAACATCTATAAAAATGTTCTACATGCCAAGTCATCAGGGAAATGCAGATTAAAACCACCTTGAGATTCCATCTCACTCCTGTCAGATTGGCTGCCATCATGAAAACAAATGACTATAAACGCTGGTGAGGATGTGGAAAAAGAGGAACCCTTCTACACTGTTGGTGGGAATGCAACCTGGTCCAGCCATTGTAGAAATCAGTGTGGAGGTTCCTGAGACAGCTAAATATAGATCTCCCATATGACCCAGCTATACCACTCCTAGGCATATATCCTAAGGACTCATCTCACTACCTTAGGGATACTTGCTCATCATGTTTATTGCTGCTCTATTCACAATAGCTAGGAAATGGAACCAGTCTAGATGTCCCTCAACTGATGAGTGGATAATGAAAATGTGGCACATTTACACTGAGTTCTACTCAGCGATAAAGAAAAATGAAGGTATGAAATTTGCTGGAAAATGGATGGATCTGGAAAGGATTATACTTAGTGAAGTAACCCAGGCTCAGAAAGCCAAACATCACATGTTCTCTCTCATATGTGGATCCTAACTACAAATAATTGGACTTCTAAGTGAGTAAAAATAAAATGCAGAGACAAAAGCCAGTAAGCTAGAAAAGGGATATAAAAGGAATAGAAAGGGAGGGAGGGGGCTTAGTAGGATGGTACTGTATATATGTAAGTAGAAGAACAGATTAATGGGGGTGAAAAGGCCTAAGTGAGGTCAGGGGAAGAGATTGATTAAAGGAACAGTGGAGGGAGGGCTAATCAAAATCTAAGAGGATATAAAAAAAGCCATATGGAAACCCACTTTTCTGGACAATGGAACACTCAGAAGCCATAGATTGTTACTAGAAACTTTTCAGTGCCAGGGATGGGATACCTTCCAGTGAGTTGTTGACCAGGGAGGTCACAGATACCCCCAAAACATTATAGGCCATTGCCGAGGCCCTTGGTTTCCCACCAGGAATAGATGGTAAGACCCTATTGCTGAAGACTCCACATACTTGGATGGCAAATTCATTGAGAAATCCTGCTGGAGCTGAGCTGAAAGCCTCCTCCATGAGGACCAGCTGACAGAAAGTTGGAAAAAGCTACACTGCATGCAGGTCAATGGGAGAGAGAAAACACCAGTGAAGGTACTCAACAGTGAACACTACAAGCTTTAAATTTGGCCAGTCAGGCCAAATGAGCCAAAGGGTGCAATAGTGGCATGTCTGTTATGGGGGAAACCAACTGTTCTCTAATTGGACTGGAGGTCCTCTCTGTGGGAGGGAACGCATCCCTGATACTGAAAACATACGACAAGGGTAGTCATGAGCCCTAAGGGTGAAATGTCTGCTGGAGTCGCACTAAATGTATATACTATGCTCACCAAACTGCCCAGTAAGCACTTCTCTTAATGTCCACACCCATATATTAATGCTACTCTCACTTTTGGTTAGAGAAGCTTCTCTTTTCAGATGGTGGCAACCTTGGGATGATTCAGAAGGCACCATGGTACTTAGAAGAAGTGACAGAGGAGTGCTCAGCACTGAAACGTCTCAAAACTACCTTCCATGGCTCAGGGTCCATTGCGGAAGAGGGGGAGGAAAGAATGTAAGAGCCAAAGGAAGAGTAGGACTCCTTACAATGTGCTCCTCCAGACACAAAATGATCTGGATAGCCATGACCTCATAGCACCTGATACTACCTATATAAGACCATCATAATTGGAGGAAAAGATCATGACATCAAACTGAAAAGAGAGACTGATTGAAAGGGGGAGGGGATATGATGGAGAGTGAAGTTTCAAAGGGGAAAGTGTGGGGAGGGGGGGAATAACATGGGATATTGTCTACAATTAAAGAAGTTGTCAATAAAAATAAAAATTAAAATTAAAAAAATTAAAAATTAAAAAAATTTTTTTAAATGTCATGGATTGTACATATCCTATCAGACCACTACAAGTGACATTCAACTCCATACAGGCTCCAGTGGTGATGCCAGCTGCCTTTTAAAAAAATATTTGTTTGTTTGTTTGCAAGCAGAGAGAGAAAGAGAGAAAGAGAGAGAGGAGGGGGAAGGAGAGAAAGAACATACCAGGGCCTGTTGCCACTGCAAACAAACTCCAGATACATTGTCACTTTGTGCATCTGGCTTTATGGAGATACTAGGGAATCAAATTTGGGCTGTCAGGCTTTTCAAGCAAACACTTTTAACCACTCAGCAATCTCCCAGCCCACCAGCTGCCTGTTAAAAAAAAAAAAATGGGCTGGAGAGATGGCTTAGCGGTTAAGACGCCTGCCTCCTAAGCCTAAGAACGCTGGTTCCAATCTCCAGCAGTTCCAATCTCCAGGTCCCATGTTTAGCCAGATGCAAAGTGATGCAAGGGCACAATGCCACACTTGACCACAAGGGGGAGAACGCATCTGGATTTCGTTCACAGCAGCTGAGAGGCTGCTGGCACGCCCATCTCTATCTGTCTTCCTCTCCATCTCTCTCTGTCTTTCTCCAAAGGAAAAAAAAAATGTTTATTTATTTGAGAGAGTTAGACAAAGAGACATAGAGAATGGGCACACTAGGGCCTCCAGATACTAAAAAGGAGCTCCAGATGCATAAGCCACCATGTGCATCTGGCTTATGTGATTACTGATCTCTTTATCCCCAGCTGCCTTTTTGTTGTTGTTGTTGTTGCTTTTGTTTGTTTTTTCGAGGTAGGGTCTCACTCTAGCCCAGGCTGACCTGGAATTCACTATGTAGTCTCAGGGTGACCTTGAACTCTCAGCAATCCTCCTACCTTTGCCTCCCAAGTGCTGGGATTAAAGGTGTGCACCACCACGCCTGGCTTGCCCAGCTGCCTTTTTGATGGATACTATCAACATCATGACTTGTAGGACTCATCTCAATTTCAGACATAGCCAAAGACAAAAATGTATCTCTTTTAAAATTAACCATCATAAATAAGTTATTAGTTATTTCCCCTGAAGTCAACACGAAAGATTTCCACTGTAAGCAACTGTGAGCACAGACAGGATTAACAGCCCCAAGATGTAAAGGAGTATGAATGTCACAAGGCAAACATCATAGATGTTTGCCATGTACCTGGTTCAGTTTGGAATCCTAAAAACCTGGTTTCAAATCTCTACATGACCACTGAATAGCCTGAATAGCAATGTGTCATCAAGCAAACTACTAAGCATCTTTGTGGCGCAATTCTACCTACTTTAAAATATTAACAGCTTGTGGTGATAGCTTTGTAAAAGAATGACCTTATGTGTCATGTGTGTGAGAATGGCATCTCATCCAAAGCCACCTGGGTCAGCCTCTCTTTCTGGTTTGAATCACTACCATGCCCCCCCACCACCACCAACTATCTGTTGACATTCGATTTGTGATTTCACATCAGTACCCTATCACCATGCGTTACTCATTCCATTTCTCAGATACCACCAGAGTCCTAGAATTCTGTCATTAATGTCATTTTGAAGAACACACTGTTGCCCAAAGCCTGAAATATATTTAAAACTTTTCTCTAAAACACTCACATTGACTTTCTAGCTTTGCAAACATAAAGGCAGTCAGCCTGCTCTAAAGCTCAGTTACTTATCTTCCAGGGCTCTTCCATATATTTGTAGTTCCCAGTGTCCCTATTACTCATAACCTGCACCACGTCATTCATTATACATGCAGTTCAACCTCACATAATGTCTGTAGGTCCCAGATTGAGAGAAAAACATGCCCCTGTCAAATAATTTGATAGGACTGTTCAGTGAATGTAAAGTTACCAGTGTAAACTGTGAGACAAAAGTCAAAGTTCTGTCCATTCCATCAGTACCATCAGTATGTGAACATAAAGAAACTGGTGAATGGTAACACTAAAAGAAAGAAAAGCAAGCCATGGACATCAGTACACAGAGGGACCTTAGACCTTGTGTCAAACAGAAGTTTACAGTCACAGTTGTGCCTGTTACTCTGTTTTAGTACCCATGAGAGTCTACTTGTCACCTACACACTAATGAAAGCAGCTGTGCTTTGGAGATCACTGTCTATAGGCTAAGAGAAAAAGCCACAGACAAACCCAGCTCCCATGGTGAGGAGGTGGAAGAGGCCATGGAACCATAAACTGTGCCCCTAAGCAGATACAGGAAGGAGATCATGGGTAAGACATGGGTATTAGCTACTCAATAAACTTTACCTTTCATCTTGACAGACAGGAATGTCTTTTGTTAAAAATAAGAATGTCATCTATTTAATGAGTATGTACTCAGTCCATGTGGCACTGTACAGTCTGTCTGTCGTAGGTGCTGAGTATTCTTTGAACATAAGATAACAGTCTCTATCTTTTGGGTTTTGTCGAGTGGCACTGACAGGCATTAACCAGTTCCACTGACATACGTTTACACTATGATAAGTGTTATGAAGGGAAGGATTAAGTGTCATTAAAATACCTATCAAGAAATATCCTAGTTTAATTTAGTATTCTTATATTGAAAGCTATTCTCTCCTGCTTCTTGAACTTGACTGGTTTATTGTTTCATTCATTCATTCATTCATTCATTCAGAATGACAGAATTTTCTGCTCCTGAAAACACCATCAACATTTCACTGTGGGGTTGGAGAGATAGCTTAGTGGTTAAGGCACATGCCTGTAAAGCCTAAGGACCCCGGTTCAATTCTCCAGGTCCCACGTAAGCCAGATGCACATGGTGATGCATGCATCTGGAATTTGTTTACAGGTGCTAGAGGCACTGGTGCACCCATTCTTTCTCTCTCTCTCTCTTTCTCTCTCTCTCACACACACACACACACACACACACACACACACACACACACCTCTCTTTCTCTAATAAATAAACATAATTCTAAAAAGAAAACATTTCATTGTGTCTTTATTGTACATTGTCTTTGTACATTCATTAGTGTCTAGAAACTTAGGCTGGTTCAATATCTTATCTACTGCAAATTTCATATACTTTGGATTTGTGGCCAGTAGTAGAATTGTAGATCATGCGGTAGTTCTTGGTTTTGAAATTTTGAGAAACCTTAGACTTTTCTATAACAGCTGTATGAATTTCCTGTATGAATTTATGAAATTACACACACATGCATGCACACATGCACACACACACACACACATACACAATTAGCATTGCAATACACCAACATCCTCTCAATTCTTTATATCTTTTGTATTTTTTATAATAACCACCATAACAGTGTGAAGTGATAGCTTCTTGTCATTTTCATATTACCATCCCTGATGATGAGTGATTCTGAACATTTTTCATATGCCTATTGGCCATTTGTATATCTTCTTTTATGAAGTGTCTCTCTAGGTACTTTATCCATTTTAATTGGGTTATTTTTTTCTATTATTTGGGATTTTTGAGTTCCTTGTATGTTTTGGATATTAAACCTTTATAAGATGTATGGTTTAAAAATATATACTGCCATTTTTTAGGTTGTCTCTTCATGCTAATGATTTCCCCCCAGCTGCATATAAACTTATTAATTTGGTACAACTCCATTAACCTATTTTTGCTTTTATTTCCTATATTTTGAGGTGACACTCAAACCATCCAGACCAGTACAAAAGCAGTTGTTCTTCATTTCCAACAATTTTAGTTTCAGATATTATTTTATATCTTTTTTAAATTTTTTTAAAATTATTTTTTATTTATTTTTGGAGAGAGAGACAGAGAGAGATAGACAAAGAGGGAGAGGGAGACAGAGATGGGTGTGCCAGCAGTCTCTCAGCTGCTGTGAACGAAATCCAGATGCGTGGGCCCCCTTGTGGGCAAGTGCGGCATTGCGCCCTTGAGTCACATTGCATCTGGCTAAACGTGGGACCTGGAGATTGGAACAGCTGGACATTGGAACCAGCGTTCTTAGGCTTAGCAGGCAGGTGCCTTAGCCGCTAAGCCATCTCTCCAGCCCACTTTTATATCTTTAAATTCATTTTGGATTGATTTTTGTTTATGTTTGAAATGAAGGTCTACTTTAAATCTTCTAAATGTAGGTTGTATCAATTCCTGTTATTGAAGACACTGTCTTTCTGCCAGATATTTTCTTTTCATATATTTTATTTATTTGCCAGAGGGAGAGAGAGAGAGACTAGGAATAGATACACCAGAGCCTCTTCCATTTGCAAACATGCATGCACCACTTTGTGCATCTGACTTTATATGGGTATTGGAAAATCGAATCTAGGCCAGCAGGTTTTGTAAGCAAGTGCCTTTAACTGCTAAGCTAACCCCAGCCCTGGATATTTTCTAATCACTTGATTTGGGCCAATGTAGTCTAAATATTTAGGATACTGATATCAAACAGAATTCATGAAGAACAGCTGCTTGGTGGAGGGGATTCTAAAGATCATAATGGCCAAGTGATTGCATTTCTGAAATTAAAATCCACTTCAACTTCTGTCATGTTTTAATAATCACATCATACATAATGGCAGGATAAATGTTATGATTATCCCCATGTTTCAGATAAGGAAAGAGGAGCTTTCAGGGATTCCCATTCAGAGTACCTGGAGACAAGTTGAAGCTCATATTTGAAGCTGAATCTTATGTCGTTTTTTGTGAATGACATCAACAACAATGATACAGGGCAGCTGTGAATTAGTGAGAAAGGAATGGATAGAGCTGTGGAGTGGAGTGTAGATCAAGAGAGTCTTTCTTAAAAGATGGCAGTTGAACCTGGCTTAGAAGTGAGTAGCATTTCAATGAAAGGATTATATTCCAAACAGACATGTGGACAAACTGAAATGATCTCTGAAGCTGAGACAGAAGCTGAGGGGAAAATAGCCCATGGAGTTTGAAACTGTGAACTCTGGGGCTGAATCTGGAGGGGATGGTTTATTAACAGACCAAGTGTTCAATGGTGATTGACCCACCCATCTAGGGCAACTCTGAAGAGCTATGAGCCTTTTCAGAGACTCTCTGATGATTGTGATGATTGTGAGCAGGGATCCCGTATGATAAAAGTTTTACTTGGACTGGATGAGAAGATAAAAAGCACACTGAGAAGTCTCCACACACCCTCTACTTATGTGGTTGAATACAGGTGGCTTGCTTTAACAGTGCTCCCATGGCTACTGCCCTTGGTTACCATGCTCACACAGATGAACGGATCAGTGTTAGAGCTAATGCTTGATCGTGAAATTACTACTTGGACTAGAGGTCATATGCCACCCATGAGTGACAAAAAAGCTTTCACACTGAACTAGAGTAGAAGAAATAAGGAAGTTCCAGCCTCGGAAGTCAAGAGTTCCTGGCTTCTGACATTTTTTCCATGCTACACCTCCCATTTGCTAACTTTACCAAGAAAGACCAAGAAACCACCTGATATCCACCACAGAGTGCCCATGTATCTTCCAGCCATTGCTATCTGTTAGTATTCTTTTTGTGGAGATTATGGAATTTGGAAATTAAAGTTATTGAATCAAACATGCCTCATGTTTTGTTATTATTTTTACTGGGGAGATATGAATAAATCTCTATTTACCCAAGACAGGGCAACAACAACAAACCAGAGAAATGATTCTACTCAAGATGAATTTGGTGAATAAATGAGTTTCATTGGGGTTATTTACAGTAGCATGTATAAGGAGTTAAATTTTCCTGTGGAAATCTTTTCAACCATGCTGGTTGTAATCTGTGTTCAAACAGTGCAGCATTGACTTTCAGCAACTTACTTGCTTTACAGTCAATCTAGTTATATTTTATATAATGAACATCTAATAAGACTATAACAAAGTCAAAAAGGCACAGGTGTGGAGGGAACTTGAGGGCAACCATACCACTGAAGAAAAGCCCTTTCCTCCAGCAACAACTAACTGCTTATATACCCTTGGGGATTGGAGGTGGGGCTTCTTCAGGCACTGTCTGGTGAGCCTTCTCTCCCTTCTGAAAGGGAATATTAATGGGCCCCGTATTGAGAGGAATCTGTCTATTTACAGCTCATTTGGTTTCAAGACAACAATCACCAAGCTAGGCTATTCCCAAAGAACAAGTGCATAGCTTAGAGAGAGATGTGGGCCCATCTCCATAGGGAAAAGGGGGGACCTTGACCAATGTGTTCCTAAGAAGTGATATCATCTTTTACTTCCATATAGAGGCTGTAGGGAGGAGCTTACTTCCATCAGATCAGAGACTTACTAACAATTCTTCACAATTTTACAAAGAACATCAAAGATTTCAAAGCTCTTCCACCAAAAGCCCAAACCCATAGGAATTTTAATGCCTAGTTGACAGAAGGAAAGTAAGTGAGACACAGAGAGTTTAAGAGGTCACTCAATTCATGGAATAGGAAAAGTGGCCTGAACTCTAGTTATCATAGTTTAAATAGAGCTCTTCTCCCATTTCAGCATTCTGTATACCAGAAATCAATGAAAGCCTTGGAGGGAAAGGTGTTTCTGGCACCACGGCCCAGAAGGAAACTCTGACCACATTTTCCCATGGGAACATTTCTGGCCATGCTGTGGATGTTCTATGGCTCACACAGTGCAGTCCTATCTGTTAGCAATTCACTTGCCTTCTAGTCCTTCTAGTCACACTTCACTAGTTTGCATCCAATAGGTAAGGTTATAACAAAACAGAAAATGGCATTTTTCCTACTCTGACGACAAGCATAAACATACAGAAGCTTCTCAGAAATAGGAGCCTTTTAATGTTTCTTACACCACAAGTCATTTTTTTTTTCCTCTAAATTTCAACTACCAGGGAGTCCAATTCACGTCAGAAGTCTATCAATGAACTGTGGGAACAGCATCCACAATCCAGTTCTAGGATAAGACAGAGCACAGTGTCAATTTTTGAGTCCAAGCTTTGACAATGTGCAATGGTTTTTTTTTGTTTGTTTGTTTGTTTTGTTTTTGTTTTGTTTATTGACAGCTTCCTTAATTGTAGACAATATCCCAGGGTACTTCCCTCTTTCCCCCCACTTTCCCCTTTGAAACTCCACTCTCCATCATATCCCCTCCCCCTCTCAATCAGTCTCTCTTTTAATTTTGATGTCATCATCTTTTCCTCCTATTATGTTGATCTTTTGTAGGTAGTGTCGGGCACTGCAAGGTTGTGGATATTCAGGCCATTTTGTGTCTGGAGGAGCACGTTGTAAGGAGTCCTCCTCTTCCTTTGGCTCTTACGTTCTTTCCACCCCCTCTTCCGCAATGGACCCTGAGCCTTGGAAGGTGTGTTAGAGATGTTTCAGTGCTGACCACTCCTCTGCCCCTTCTTCTCAGCACCATGGTGTCTTCTGAGTCATCCCAAGGTCATCATCATCTGACCATCATCTAACCAAAAGTGAGAGTAGCATTAATATATAGGTATGGACATTCAGAGAAGTGCTTACTGGGAAATTTGGTGAGCATAGTATATACTTTTAGCCAGACATCAGCAGATGTTACACCCCTAGGGCTCATGATGACCCCAGTTGTAGGTTTTCAGTATCAGGGATGTATTCCCTCCCATGGAGTGGGCCTCCAGTCCAATCAGAGAGCAGTTGGTTTTCCCCATAACAGACATGCCACTATTGCACCTGATGTTTTCGTTAACATTTTAGCATCCTCTCTTTGTTAAAAATCCCACTAGGACTGATCATAAGATATACTTCATGAATCTAAATCCCAGAGAGACTGTTCTCCCCATTAACTGAGAACTGATTCTGACTGTCTCATAAAAGGCAAATACTCAGTATGGCTGTCTTGAAGCAGCAGAGTAGTGAATTTTGTTGTGACTTTAGAGAATAATATTTGACACTGATGTCAGCAGCCTGGCATAATGGGAAACCCCATGTGTACCAAATACAAACCTGGCAGGCATCCCATTCATGCCTCTACTTGACAACAAACATGTCCATCACTTTCAAAGCTGCAAGAACTCTCTACTACCTGGTCTTACTCTGGACCAGAGACTGTCCAACCCTCACAATTGTTCTAGTGACTTCCATATGAAAGCCCAGTATACAGACCCTCAGAGAGCTCGATAACCTCATCTAGCCACAATGAGTCTCCTACAGTGTGTCATCCAGGCAGGCTGACTCAGCTCTGCTGGGGATCAAATGCTTTGGAATTTTTAAGGAAAATAGACAGGATTGTTTTTTCTGTTCTTCCTTTCTTTTTGATCAAAATGTCCACATCAAAATATTTAGAGACTCCCAAACACAAGTCTGAGTTCATATAACTTTTCTCTCTTTCTTTCTTTCTTTCTTTCTTTCTTTCTTTCTTTCTTTCTTTCTTTCTCTCTCTCTTTCTCTTTCTTTCTTTCTTTCTTTCTTTTTTTTTTTTTGTTTTTTTTTTTTTTTCAAGGTAGGGTCTCACTCTAGCTCAGGCTGACCAGGAATTCACTATGTAGTTTCAGGGTGGCCTCAAACTCACAGTGATCCTCCTACCTTTGCCTCCCAAGTGCTGAGATTAAAGATGTGCACCACCATGCCCAGCAACTGGTTTTTTATTTTTTTGAGACAGGGTCCCATGAATCCTAGCTGGCCTCAAATTCACCATGAAGTCAATGATGACCTTGAATTTCTGTTCTTTTGCCTCCACCTCCCCTAGGATTACAGGCTGTACCTCCTAACCTTGTTTTATTCAGTCATGGGCATGGAGCCAGGACTTCGTGCATGCTAGACAAGCAATCTACCACCTGAGCCATGCCCCCAACCTCCTGTAACTGCCTTTGACAAGTCTTTCTAACTCTACCTTTTATACCATATATTTTTAACTTATTATAATTGTCATTTTAAAAAAATCTCTGAAATATTTGATGGGATTGGTAATAAGAAAATCAAACTCAAGGAAAAGAGAAAATCAAGATTCATATTGATATCCAAATGGCAATGGTTTAAAAATTCAGCTTGTTAGGGAACATGTTTAAAGATTGAGTGGTAGGGGAACTTGAGGAGATAATTCAGTTGTTAAAATGCTCAGTATGGAGTTTGATCCCCAGTACCCATATAAAATGCCATGTGTGGTAGGTACCCATAATCCCAGAACTGGGAAGGCAGAGACAGGAGAATCTTTGGGGCTCAGTGGCCAGCTCTAGACCAATAAGAGACCCTGTCTCAAAGGAGGTGAATGGCATTCCTGAGGATAACATCCAAGGTTGTCCTCTGGCTTCTATATGCACTGACACATGTATACACACACACACACACACACACACACACACACACACACACACACACACATAATGATTCAGACATGGAAGAGATGAATAGGATAGAAATGAAACTACAGAAGATGACCCCTACACCTCCAGTACTACCAACTGGAAATGGGCTCTGTAAGCATCCACTTGGGTGGTACTTCCTTACTCTATGGGCTGGAGAGATTGCTCAGTGGTTAAGAGCTTGCCTAGAAAGCCTAACTAGGTTCCAGTACCCCAGTACTTATTTAAAGCCAGATGAATGAAGTGGTGCATGCATCTGGAGTTCATTTGCAGCGAACTGGTGTGCCCATTCTCTCTCTCTTTTCCAAATAAATAAAATAAAAAATATTTAATGTTTTAAAATAGCCTTCTCTTTCATTCTGCACAGCACTTCTTCAATGCAAACATATCATTCTTTGCTCCCTCTTCAGTGTCTTGTCTTATATGTGCAGGTGCTCAGAAAGAACTTTGACAGCAACTTACTAGAGCTGAATCTAGGTCCAAGAGCCTTCACAATAATTCCATAGTCTCTTATCCACACTGTTCATTTTGGCTATAGACAACTCTCCTTCCTCATTTTCAGTTTTCTTCCTTTGTAAAGTAAAAACAATATCATCTACTTAGAAGCAGTGTTATAAGCATCATAATGCTGAAATAACATGGCTCGGGTAGTAGACTGCTTTGTAAGCTATAAAGTGCCATGCATGTGTGCTAGGGTGCTGATGAAGCCTTCATAAAGCAAGGGCTGAGTCTTTAGTGTTCATGAGCATGCATGCATTCACACATACTCACATACACACACGTTTTTGATTGGGTTTGTTGAAATGATGCACTCAGTACAAATCAAAGTTCTAAGAAAGTGGAATACTCCCCTAGGTTGTAGAACTAGACAAGATTATGAAGACATTGACCATGACTCTACCATGCAGGGAGTCTGTGATACCTGCTCCTCTCAATTCATGTGACATGATGATCCTCATAGCAGTTCTCTGGCACTCTTGTCACATGTGCTTGTTGTCGAGCAAGATAACTACAGCTTATAAAAGTTGTGAAACTTGCCAACATTTTTAAGTTTATAAGGTCTCTGTGGCCTAAAATAGAAAGGAAAAGTAGTGTGAATGGGTGTGAGTCTTAAAGCTGAGACCTGAACATTGAATTTTCAGAGGAATGGAAAGAAAGCATCAGACAAGGAAAAAAAAGTGTGCATAAGAGTGCCACTGTGGGGAGGCGCCAAGGATAATCAGGAGAGGGTTTATCTTGTCTGAGAATCTACCTATTTATTGATCAAATAAATGGAATATCATATATCGGAATTTTCTAAATACCTACTGAGTGCTGGCATGGACTTGTGAGCTCTGGGAACACATTGTGGTTCAGAAGAAGGCTCTGGAAAAAACATTCCCTAGGGACCCTTACCCATCAGAATAACAAAGGGCCACTTTTGGACTCAGCAGTAATGATGACATGGAGTCACTGACACTCTGTTCCTCTTTCTCGTTTAATCAAAAGATTTGGTTTGGTTTCAGTTAGACTCTGTCTATGTCCCACTGCATGACTTCCTCACTCACTTTTCTTTCTGTATCTATTTCTTTATCTGGAAAATAGAGGACTCATTTCATTCTTTACTGGGCCCTAGCTCTGACTCTTAGTCAGGTCACAATATCCCAACTGCTCACTTGAGGGAAACCAGTTATTAAGTACATGGGTAGCTCTGAATTGTAATCTCAAAATTATTGTTATCTGTGTGAACTTGGAGGTGTGCAATGATACTGCACCTCCATGTCCTCAAGTGTCAAAATGAGTATGATAATGCCAACCTCACAGATTGTGAGGATTAGAGACTCTGCGTGTAGAACACAGGCACAGTGTGACTTGTAGCAAGGATCTGATCCTTGGCACATGCAGAGGTACAAGTCTTTCCTGACACCTTCTCCTCCAAACCAATCCCTGGAGTTCATCCAGGCCCAAGTAGTCTTTAAATAGAGGAGAAAACCAAGGTCCAGCGAGGGCAGGTGAGTCACAAAGTAAAAGGGAGTCAAAGCATAGACCAAGTCCAAACCTGACTTCCTTCCTCTCCAGAGAACTGAGAGTCACAGAGCTACTCCCACCCCAACAGGACTTGGCCACAGGCAATAGGCAAATGGAAATGTAGGAGCTGTGAATTCATCATCTCTTTATGGAGTGGAAATTACTCCGAAAGGGCAATTGGACTTCTGCTGACTATCTGGAGCCTTAGAGATGACTGGAGTAATTCTTGCCCTGTCTTCTTCCTATATCCTCCAAACTTGAAATCAGTCTTTCCCCACACATTTTGGCTGCTAGTGGTTTGTCTGGCTCGCACAGGCTCCGCTACCTATTTGCAGTTGAGGGAAAGGACCCTTGTTTGCCCATAGGATTCTAATAAGACTTGTGGCTGAGTAGGGAATACGTCTAGAGGTTACTTCTTACACATCTATCTCCCGTGGCTTCTCACCAATTTTCCATTGTGCACTTGGAGGTGAGGGGAAGAGACACAAATCAGCAGAGGGGAAGGGATTTAGTATTTGAATTTGACAGCTCAGTCCACTAGTGCCCCCTCTGTCACTTACTAGCTGAAGGCCTTTGGAAATGTTTCTCTACTAATCTGGGCCTCAGTTTATGCATGTGTAAACTGAGTCACAATGCCATCCTTTGCAGCCTGAGGGATTTCATGATGAATCATGACTTAAGCCCTTCAGTCAGCATGTACTGAGTAGCTGCTATGCACTAGACATGAGCCTAGAAGCTAAGGATAAAACACAAGCAGGCTTCAACTATGGAGCTATGGTTCCAGTTGGGGTGGAGGTGAGAATGATGATAAAATCACATATACACAATATAACTTCAATGAGTAATATGTGTCTGATGAAAAATAAAATAGGAAAGAGTTTGGGGATGCCATCTTATTTACAGTGTTTTGGGAATACTTCCCTGAGAAGGTGAGGTGTGAATAAGTCTGAAAGACAGGCAGAATGCACACATGGCTAGTTGGGTTGCCTGCTGAGCACACAGCAGAAGTAAAGGCCCCAGGGCATGCTCAAGGAGTACCATGGTAGGCATTCCCAGAGTATAGTCTGTGGAGGGAGAGGAGACACGGCTCTAACTGGAGGAATAGTGAGCTTTCAGTCTGTTTGATTCACAGACTCAGGTGAAGAGTTGCTGCATGTGAAGCACCATGTACACTATAAAGATTTTGTCCAATGTGAGTTCTTAAACCTAGAGCCACTTCTTGTCTTGGGACCATACTTCATGCATCAAGGGCAAGTAATAGCTTACTACTTTGCCTCTCATTGAATCGTTGAGACCTTCCATTGAAGTGAGAATATTTTGTTTCTATATTTTACAGAAGAGGATATAAAAGTCAGGAAGCTCGGATGTGTCAAGGCCAAAGACTACTTTTCCCACTGTGAAACTCCATAGACAAGCAGTGTCAGTGATCCAGGGTCTTATTTTTATTTTTTATTTTTTATTTTTTGGTTTTTCAAGGTAGGGTCTCACTCTAGCCCAGGCTGACCTGGAATCCACTATGGAGTCTCAAAGTGGCCTTGAACTCGCGGTGATTCTCCTACCTCTGTCTCCTAAGGGCTGGGATTAAAGGCATGCAACACCACACCCTGCTCAGGGTCTTATTTTTCAGCAGAGCATCACAAATGACTTTTTTCTCTGTAGAATCCAAATATCTCCAGGAAAGGGTGCTGTTTTGCTTTTTGTTTTGGGTTTTGAGAAATTTTATTTTGAGGCCATGTTGGCCCAGAACTCACTACATAGATGAGGCTGGGCTCAAATTTGCAGTTCTCCTCTTGCCTCTGCCTCTCAAAATCTGGAATTATAGATGCAACTACCACACCTGGTTGCCTTCTTTTCTTAATGATTTGCAACGAATGAATCAGAGACTAGCTGTGATTCTCTGACCTAGACCTGTGTCTGTAAAATGAAGCTCTGTTATAGATGATGGTTCAAGCTCCCCTGGGCTTTGGATAATTACAGACCACGAAATGTGTACTATTCTACCCAAACTCCTGAAAGCTGTTAGGACTGTGGGGATGGGAACTGTGACAGTAGCTCTGACTTCTTAGAGATACGTGGAACCTCAGAGCCTGCGCCTCAATCATCAGTACCTGCAAACTGGGCGGTCATAATCCTACCTGACTACCTTTAGGATTGCTGTAAGGATCAAATAAAGAAAGAGTTCTTGGCACTGGAGAGATGGCTTAGTGGTTAAGGCACTTGCCTGTGAAATCTAAGGACCCAGGTTCACTTCTCCAATACCCATGTAAGCCAGATACACAAGATGATACGTGCATCTGCAGTTCATTTGCAGTGACTGGAGGCCCTGGTGTGCCCATTCTCTCTCTCTCTTCCTTTCTCTCTCTTTCTTCTCTCTCTCTAAAATAAATAAATAAAATAATTTTTAAAAAGAGTTCTTTACTGCTCAAAATTGAATTACCTGAACATACACAGAAGTACTAGCACACACATATTGTATTTCTGTGTTTGTTAGGTGCATATTATATGTATGGGTATATGTGTCCATGTATCTGTATAATGTATATGTACATGCAGCATTTATGTGCATCTATACAAATTTATGTACCTGCACATATAGAGTATATAAAGCTGCAAACCCAAAGAATTGGTCATGAGGTAAAAGCTAATAAAACATGTTTACTCATTCAGGGTAACCCAAGGCGTGTATTAAACAGTAGGAAAAACTGACCAGCCAATTTTTCCAAGCTTAAAATCCCTTTTATAGATTTCATTGTAGAATGAAGGGAGAATTTGGTTTCTTTTTTCTATTTAAAGGAAATATTTAATGTAAGTTGGTAACAATGGAGTTATTTTAATAGAGGATGAAAACAATCCGCCTGTAAGTTGGAGACATAGATGGAGGAGGTGGATGAAGGTTACCTACTCACTCTCTGCTTTACCACACAGACCATTTGACACAGGCTGGTGGAAACAGGTTCTCCTGTTAAATGTCATGTGGCATCCATCTCCAGTGGATACTCTCAAGCTTCCTTCCTTTCTTCATTCCCTCTTTCCTCCTTCCTTTCCTTTTTTCCTTCTTCCCTCCCTCCCTCTTTCTCTCTCTCTCTCTCTCTCTCTCTCACACACACACACACACACACACACACACACACACACACACTTGGAAATCTACCTCTCTGTCATCTTTCAGATGATTCCTACCTCTTTTCAATGATTCATCTCAGTCTATTGAAATGGTGTTGCTCGCATTACCAGAAACCCTGATTCATCTTTGCCTAGGGACTCTCTACACCCTTCTCTAGACTGGTAGCCTCCAGGGATGGTTGGGATGTATTTATATATGCTATACACATTCATGAAGAGAAGGAAATAGGCTCAAAATCTCATGCAACCCCTTTGGTTCTTTGTTGGGGCTGCAGAGGTATCTTTTGAGGGTTGTGATCAGAGGTGTGTTTGAGAGATGAGTTATTCTCCCACTCTAGCAGAGAGTGAGAAAATCTGCACTAGTTTATTGGCTGAAGATGCCCCTGATATCTTCTAGCCACAGGCTTTGAGGTTTATATTTGGAAAAGGGAGGAAGATTTAGGTATTCAGCAGTTTCTAATCTCTGGCCACATAGTTGTGGAATTTCTGGTTTGGGAGGAGCAAGAAGTGCTAAATACATGAGGACAATTCACTTTTCCTAGTTTGTTGGCTTTTTCTTGTTTGCTTACCCCATATATAATGTTGTGTGAATAGCACTTTTCACAACAATAATGACAATAAAGTTTCCATTTGTCAACTGTTGACCAGTGCAAGGCAGTGAGCTCAGTGCTTTCCATGCACTGTTCTAATTCGCTCCATAGTATTTCAGTTACTCCGAGTCAGTATGTTCACATACACTTTTGCAGATGTTATAAATGAGGCTTAGTGTGAAGTCATTCTTTGAGTCTAAGAGTTGCTTAGACTCATTTAGCAAAGCAAGGATTCACACACAGGGTGAGCTCCATGTCGCCTTTCTTGCTACTTTTTCTCTACAGAGAATTTGATGCTGGTATCTTTGTCAATGCTATTGTCTACTTCAGTGCTCATATGTGGAATGCTCCCGTAAGGGTGAGTTCTGGGACAGGAACTGTAGATGTGGATATAGAGCTGTGTGAGTCATGAATCAGCTCACTGCCTAGATGAGGAGACAAGAGTACAGGATTTAACACCAATGATGAGGAGCAGGAGTTAGGAAATCCAGTGCCTCCTCTGGTAGGTATATTCCTTTCCTGGGCTTCATTTCCCACTTTTCTCAAATAGGAATTTTCCTGCCCATCTTATATTCAACTCATCTTGAGCTTTTGAGGCTTAGTGAAAATGAGGGAGTGGGCATCCATGGTCAATTGTCAAGGGCTTTACAAAAGGAGAGAGTTGGAGAAAGATACAAGCAGCCTTTGTTACCAAGATAGAGGAGAATCACAGAACTAATGGTAGCTTATGTGGAGAGCAAAAGATTTGGCCAGACAGAAGTGCCAGTGTTGGTCAGATATTACTAAGAAATAATATTGAGCCAGGCCCAGTGGCATAGGTCTGTAATCTGAGTCACTCAGGAGGTTGAGAAAAAGGATCACAAGTTCAAGGGCAGCCTGGATAACTCACTATTTTGAAATAGAAAGGTGAAAAGATGGATGAGATATAGAACTCAGTGGTAGAGTACTTGCCCTGCATTGACAATTCCTTGTATTCAATCCCCAGTACCAAGAAACAAACAAAAAAAAGCAATGATATTTAGAGATATGTCCTAGAATAAAGGGTTTGGGAGCTAGACATATGGCCCAGAAAAATTGGGGAAAACATAAAAATTATATGATAAAATAATTACATATAAAATATCTATAGAGGAAAATAAAGAGACAATGGGACACTGAGACTACTTACAAGACAAAATCAGGTCAAGTCCTGGAGAAAGCCTGGGCATCATTCCTTCTGTGAAGGTCATATGCTCTGACAGAGAGAGGTAAACATATTTGTACAGAATCTCACAGAGAGGCTCGGGCAGTGGTCAGTGCCTTGAGTCCTAGTTGGTTCCCTTTCATATAAGATCCAGTGGCTTCAATGGATTGCTCTTCTAACACTTCTCAAAGATAGATGCACAAGGAAGCACTCAAATCCCCTTCCTCTGTAGGCCTTCCTTCAGGTAGGAAAGGAAGCCATGCTTGTTCATTGACTTAAACATTCTGAATCAGTCCATGCACTAGGGTTCCAATGGTGAATAAGATATAACAGGTCCTTTTGCACAGATCTCCCCAGTCCATGGGCTAAGGGAAGAGAATGGTGAGTTACAAACCACAGTGCAGGGAGGTTCAGAGGACCAGGAGCCCAGATAATGGACCCAAAACATTACTAGGTATAGGCAAAAGGTGGAATCTTATACGATAGAGTCTAATCAAAAGTTAAAGGATGGGCTGAAGAGATGGCTTAGCGGCTAAGGCGCCTGCCTGCTAAGCCTAAGAACGCTGGTTCCAATGTCCAGGGGTTCCAATCTCCAGGTCCCACGTTTAGCCAGATGCAAAGTGAGGCAAGGGCGCAATGCCACACTTGACCACAAGGGGGCTCACGCATCTGGATTTTGTTCACAGCAGCTGAGAGACTGCTGGCGCGCCCATCTCTGTCTTCCTCTCCCTCTCTATCTCTCTCTGTCTCTCTCTCTCTCTCCAAACATAAATAAAAAATTTAAAAATTAAAAAAAAAAGTTAAAGGATGAGCATGAGTTTTTTCCAACATATTTACTAAATCTTGCCTGAATCATTAGGGAACTTTCTAGTCTCGCCCCCTCCTCCAGTTCATTCTGGATACCTTTCATAAATAATTGCTGTGACCTCCTCACTGCCAGATAATGGGGCCTCATGAAGAAGGTGGACAAAGATTCTTACCTCAGAGAGCCATGTTAATAAGGAAATGAAATGAAGGAAACAAGAAACAAACTGACAAATTGTTCTTAGTGATGGAAAAAAAAAAGATCAAGAGTTGTAAGATGATGTGGCATAGTGGAGAGCAGGCAATATGGGCTGCTAATATGATTGTATTAGGTGCAGGGGATGGTGTGGAGAGCTCTGAAAGTGGGGAAACTTTAGCTGTGTTGAAGGAAGAAAATGAGACAAGAGTTCTGGAAACCCTTTATACTATCTTCATTTCCCTAATTCCTTTCATTGGTGGAATGAGTTCCTTTGCACTTGACTTCCTTTGTATCATGGGTGTTTCAAGTTGGGAAAGACCTATCACTGCACATTTCATGTCCCTTTATGTATCCTTGAGGTTGAACACTGACACATCCTTGCACTTCCCCATTTCCCCTTTAGCTCCAGCAATATACATGTTGTCATCCACCACATCCTGTGTACTCCCCTGGAGTTCTTACTACAGCCTCTTATATATGTGTCACACTGAAGACTGTAAAGTACTTTCATAAACTTAATTTACTCGTCATAGATACCTTGCAGAGCTGAGACTGATGTGTTCATTTCAGAGACAAGGAGATTGAGGTTTATAAGAACAAAACAGTGAAAAAGTATGTTGTTGGGTGGGGAGTGGAATAAAACCACAGGTTTGGAATTGGATCAACCTAGGTTCAAGTCCAAACTTTGCTGTGCAGTAGCTCTATGACCAGCAAATTGCCTCAACAGTTTGAGCCTCACTTTTCTTCTTCACAAAGAGGGACATTAACTCCAGTCCTGCCACCACAATCCTGCATATGCTGTTGTATCACATTTGTGGGCAAAGAGGCTCTTGGGACCACCATCCGAAAACTCATGGGTCATGTCTTTTTATGAACAGAGAGGAAAATGTTGAATGAAGTGTTTGGCCCAGAGCAAGCTGAAGTGTGAGGAGAGATTAGAACTGAAGAGAAGCTCATTTTGTCTGGTTGCATCTTTCCATTCTGCAGCAGTGTAATATTTGAGAATGTGATGCAGAAGAATAGAATAAAAGAAAAAAGAGCCTTCCTTGGATGAGTGCATTATAGGCAATGGATACACACTGTGGTCCTGAAGGAGTGAAAGGGGGAGGGTTTGGGGTACAACGCCTGGCTTTCCTTGGACTTTCCTCTTCTTTCCCAGTTTGCTTCCTAAATCAGCTCTTCTCACACATGGTAGCAATACCCACTTCAGCCAAATGCATTAGCATCATTTGTGCTCAAGACTGTGGAGATGACGAGGGCTTTATGGCCTGATTAGTCCAACTTTAGAAAAAGGAAGGCTCCATTAGCCAAGTACATGTTAATGCTGTAGTTACTACTATTAAATTCTATATTAATAATAAGTTTCAGGACTCCTCTGTGGGACTCATGTAAAAGCAGCCCTCACAATTCTCCCTTGCTAAGCTATGACCACCACAGGAAAGAGATGTATGGGCTTCAGTGCCGTGTCTGCATTTGTAAGCCATTCTCTGGCACCTCACAGGTGTCCAATAACAATAGTAAACTGTTTCTACAGTAGGTCTATTAAGTTTGTTTTCAACCTATTGAAGAAGGCATAACACTTGTTCTTTTTGCAAAGTGAAAGACAGAGATAGGACAATCCATCTGGGGCTGTGCTATATCCTCTTGTCACAGTGATATTGCACTGATAGCTGTGAAGAGCAGATTTTTACACACCCAGGTTCGCTGTGACCTTCCAGTGATCTCAGATACATACTTGCATGTTTCTTGCACAGCCTTATAGAATACTAATGGATCTTTCCAAGTCTGTGTGGGATCACAGCTAAAATATGTAGAAAAATTCACACTCTGTGGAGAAAGACTCACTTAAAAAGAATCAGAAACTGAGTGTTAACTACTCCAGCAGCTTGATTTCTAGTCAGACAATCCTGCGAGACACCCCATTCACTTCTTCAAATGTTCCTACAGTATCCGGTCCTAAGTGCCCATACCAGCAAACAACTGAATTTTACCTTGACTTTTCTTCTTCCTTCCCTTTATTCTTTCTCTGCTTCCTGAGATCACCTCTCCATAAGCTATGGTCTTAGGTTCTGATTTTGAGAGAATGCAAACTAGGACTTCAGGTTTGTGTTTTCAGCCATTAGCTCAATTTACATTACACAGTAGATCTATTCACTGACTAGGAAAAAAAAAAAAAAAGAATATGGCTTAGCACTTAAGGTGCTTGCCTGTGAAGCCAATAAACCAAGTTCGATTCCCCAGTACCCACGTAAGCCACATGCACAAGCAAGGTGATGCATACATCTGAGTTTGTTTTCAGTGGCTAGAGGTCCTGATGCACATATTCTCTCTCCCTCTATCTGATCTTTCTTTTTCTCTTTCTCATAAATAAATACATAAATAAATACCTTTTTTGCTTTTTCTGGTGGGATATTTTCTCCCTGAAACCACAATGACCCGACACTTTATATATATCCCCATGCTAAAATAGTCCAGCAGAGGAATAATACAGTATTTTTATTAACCAGGGGAAAGTAGATACAAGAAATATTTCTCAGAATTTGTGTTTTTGAAGAAAAATACTTACGGAGTTGTGGTGTATATAGGCACCATAGTAAGTGATCCCTTTCTTGTGGAGTAACACCAGTGGATTCAGACAATACAATAATGTATTAATTTAAGGGTGATAGCCACACAAATAGGGAGACAGCCTGGAGTAAAAGTGGATGCAAACTTCAATTGGGTGAACGGTCAAAGGTCTTTCTGAAGAAATGACACTGAAGTAGGGATTTAGGTCAGCCAAGGGAGTGATTCCTCCAGACATTCAACCACGGGTGAAAAGGCCTTGTTGCAGAGTTTGCCATGTTAGAGGAAGAGAAGAAACACTGTCAGTATGGCTTCAATGAGCAAATGAAGAGAACACAGACAGTGAGGAGGAGGAGTGAGGGGAGCAAAGGAAGCAGGTCCTTGGAGATATTCAGGGAATTCTTTCTGAGTAAAAAGATTGATCTTTGTGTCCCTCATCCTACAGTGTTTTGCAATGTTCAGTTGTTGAAGTTTGACAGATCTGAACTTGAATTCCAGTCTTGTTATTTAGATAACACAAGTCTTTGGGCAACTATCTTCCAAGCTTTGAACATGTTGTTTTTCATTTGTAAAATGGCCATCTTAAAAGTCACATTAAGTCGGGCGTGGTGGCGCACGCCTTTAATCCCAGGACTCAGGAGGCAGAGGTAGGAGGATCACCATGAGTTCTAGGCCACCCTGAGACTACATAGTGAGTTCCAGGTCAGCCTGAGCTAGAGTGAGATCCTACCTTGAAAAACCAAAAAAAAAAAAAAAAAAAAAAAAAAAAAGTCACCTTAAGGATGTGGGTCTGGTGGGACTCCTGGTTGCAAGTAACAGAAACCAAATGAAAACTACCTTTGGCAGGTATCCAAGGGCAGATAAAGCTTCACACATAACTAGGTTTTGGACCTCAAATATTGACATCTTGACTTAGTTTCTGTCCCAGGAGTTGGTCTAATAGGGAAGGCCTAGGTTATTTTCTTTCTGGCTTCTGACATGGGCTGCCTGGCAACTGATCACATTCCAACCTCAAGAGAGTAGAGCAGCCTTAGCTCTACCTAAATCATGTAAGCAGAGACTGGAGGGGAAAAGATTCACCAATGGAAAACTGAGAAGCAATTGACAGAAAAAAGCATGGCTTTTCAGCAGGGCAATTCAACAGATGGACCCAAGTAGGTGGGCATGCAGATGTGACAGACACCCCTTGGCACAATGTCTGGATAATAGGGATTCTGAAAACACATATTCAGGTCACCATTCCCTTTTTCAGAAGCCTTCTTTTCTGCCAGTCTCTTCTTCCCAACTATGCCACATGAGTCCTACGTACTGCTGAAAGGTCACACAGAAGGCAGTATGGGTCTCCCAAGAGAGGCTTCTAATGTCTGCTGCTGGTGCTGAGGGAATGGGGATGGATCCAGGATTCAACCACTGCAGTTCATTTCACAGAATTCTGTAAACAACTGCATGGCCTGGCAACACAGCTGTGATCATAACACAACGCCCACCTAAAGTGTATCACAGTCTGGAGGCCAATGCAAAGTAGGCAAAGCACAGATTTGGGATCCCAGATGTCCACCCCTTACCTGACCATTCCTAGGCAAGTTATCTATCCTTCTTTGAGCCTGTTCCTTCCTCTGTAAAGGCAGAATCAACCTAATCCATTGAGTTGAATTTAATTTTAATCAGGACATATTATTTGGAATGTTTTAACCAGATAATTTAAATATTAATATCTAGCATTGTTACTGCTATAAGTATTTGCTTTCTCTCTCTTTCTTCCTCCCTTTCAAAATTACTTCTGCTTACAAAAATAAGAAGGTTCTAGGAAGTTAGATAAAATGTGTCTAAAAGCAATTAAGTGACAGCACTAAAAGTTTTGCCACCGGGTGGATTGAAGAGGCCTGCTGAGGGTAGAGTAGTAAGGAGTAGGGAGCAGCAACAATGACCTTTCATGTACCAAGTACACTATACACTACTAGTTCATTTATTCCTCATTTGATTATCTGAAACAGGTAGGACCATCTCTTTTGCATGTGAGAAAAGCAGTCTCTAGGAGTTTAGTCATCCATCCCTGGGTAAAATGTGGAGTTCATAAGTGATGAGCCTGGCTGCAAAATCAAACTCCCATATACACACAAGACTCGTTCTCTTCCCATTATTTTATGCTGTCATCACAGTAGAGGTACATGCTAGTTCCTAGAATTTAAAATGCCACCATTTTTGGAAAACAAAACAAACAAACAAAAAAACCCTGCAACTGATACATATGAGGGCCCGAAATGTATTTTGTTACTGATAAATTCTTGGAGTGAATGTGTACCATTGCCCAAATAAAAGAAAGATGGAGAAGAACCTCTTCCCCCTGGGTGCCCTAGGCAGGAGTATCTGTAGGTTACAGAAAGGTCAGCCCTGAAGTGGCGCAGAGTCTCCTTGGTGTTTCCTGAAAAGAGTGTAAAGTCCTGAGATGAAGACCTTTCTCTCCACCTGGGCTGAATAGCTCAACGCCCCCCTTTCCATTTCAGAATTTCTTTGCTGTTTTTCTCCCAACCTGTTTTCAATTTGCTCTTGTGGCCAGCTTTGACTGTGACCTCAACCCAGTCAGAAGGGAGAAGGGTGAGGGGAGAAAAGAGAAAAAAAAAGCAGAAGGAGGGCTGAGGGGAGTGCTGAAAGGAGAGGGAGAGAGAGGGAGAGAGAATAAGTTGAGGTAGGGGAGGGGCCTATAGGAAAATTGCTCTGTGCTTTGTTGGTTGCGGCAGAATCCTCAGTAAGCTCTGCTGTGGAACGTAATGAGAGTAGGGCTCGGGTATGAGTGGATAAAGAAATGTGTGGGGGTCTGGCCCCAGCCACTCAGGTTACAGCCCCAGAAGAGTTATAATGGAGAACAGGCACATTCCTCTACAACAACTCCCAACTCCCTATCTGTTTTCAAGGAAAGAAAAATAGAAAAAGAATGCTAGAGACTTGCACAGGCTAGTGAGCGGCAGTGGCAGCAACCCATTGCATTCTCAAAGGGCTCTGCCAAGACTGTGCCAGAGAGGAGAGGTCACAGAGGCATCATCTAGAGTGGCTAAGGGTAAGGCACAAGGACCCAGATACAAGAAAGCTGGATTGGGTTCTGGACTCTGCCCTCTGAGGCCCTGCAAATCCTAGAGTTAGAGGGCAGTAGTTTGAGCATTCATGTTTCAGTGAGGGAAGGTGGCCATTATGGGGTTCAACCATTTTAATCCATAAAACTTTAAGTTTGTAACGCGTTTTTTAAAAAATAAAAATATACCATTAATATAGTTGAAGGTCTATGTGGCCACAGGGGAGACCAACTCTAGCCCTTTCCACATGATATTCATTCTTATCCTTGGAGTTCTGTACATTCTAATTTTCAAACCACTGCATGTTATATATTGCAGAGCCACTGAACTCCTTCTGTCTTTTCTGTACTTTATATCTTTCTCAGAGATTCCAGGTTTGGGATGATGGCAGGGTAGAGCTCCAAACCTGATATAGGGCCTTACACATATTAAATGCCGAGGAAATACTTATACATGCTGTATTAATGTCAAATGAAAGTGTCAGGACTTGAGGAGGAAGAACTCCTTTGGCAACTTTGAAAACTCTTTAATATTTTGTATATTCTCTGTATATTTCACAGGATGGGTGATAAATGTGATAATATGCATTACAGAAGTCAAGACAGAAGGTTTTTGTTCACATTTATCTCTTACTCTGTGTTTGGTGATAGACATGTAACTTCCTATCTCTGTGTTTCACTTCCATCACTTATGAAGTTTAGATTAAGAAAAGAGTCTTTATCTGTCCTCTGCTGTGGTGACAAGAAAGAGAACAACAAAGCCAGTGATTGCAGTTAGCAATCTTGACTTCTTGCTATGTGCTAGACATTTTGCTAATTGATTTTATGCAATATTTTGTACATTTTTAATGCTGTATTATCTACCATTATCTTTCTGCAGCTAAAATAAGATGCTCAGAGTTAAGAAACTCTTACAAAACAAGAAGGTAATTGGACTGTACTGGGTTTTAGTTCTTAGAGGGGCAAATTCAGAGCCTAAGCTTTTAACCACTGAACTCCACTAATATGTACTGAGCTGTATTGCTACCAGATGCAGAGTGTAGCAAGTTCTGGAAGACAAGACACGTAGATGAGTTGCTCTGATTTTCATTTGTGCATAGAAAAGCTCTGATGTCTTTTTTAGGACTCCATCTAGGTGAGGAAGGACATGGATCACTTTATTCACCTGTCTCCCGCTATACTGACTTGAAGTCTAAAATACAGTGCCAAGAAAAACAATCTTACAGCTTACCTCATGAGTCTGCTCCTGTATTGAACAACCATCCCTGTTGTTAGATTTCAAACTGTAGAAAGTCATGGCCCATTTCTTTTATAATCTCATTCCTCAAGCCCAAAGCAGTAAGAGAGTGGCATGAATTCACTTGCACCATAATGAATAGATTTACAAAACCTCACTTTCCAATGTTTTTGCTTTAAAACATTCTCTAGGAGGCAGCATAGGATAAAAGAAAAGATATGCTTTTGGAGTTGGAAGAACAGGATCAAATCTCAGCGCCCCATTTTTTAACTTTAACCTCCACTTTACTGTGGGATGACATATTACTTATTAGGTTATTATAAATATTAAAAAGAAAAAAATCAGAAAGAAAAGCATATGACATATGACAAAGATCACTTCCTTTGATCTTCATGTTTTAAAGGTCATTACATGCATATAGTCTCAAGTAGAACTGAGCACTAAGTATATTTACAATGCCCTTGATTTAAATAGTTATGTCCCAGGTATCTTCACTGCAACTTGACTTACATTCCTTGGCACTGTTTAGGAACTCTGGTGACCCTACTAACTTTACGTGATTATGGCACTTTTGTTGATAATCCAAATTATTCTATGTCTACTTGAAAATGAATGCTTGCCATCTTTTGGCTTCAAGGTTGTCAATTATTACTTGCCAAAATTATACTGAATTCCCTCATGCAGTGCCAAATTCTTCAATGGCTATCTGGAAATAAATTGAAAGGCAGACAGAACTAAGTTCAAAGAAAACAAATACAAACAGCCAGACTTGAAGTCCGAAGAGACCAAGTGAAACAAGACCTTCATTCCATCCAGTGACTAATTCCACGTTTTCTCTCTTTTGTCTTTTCTTTTGTTTTGTTTTCATTTCACATATCATTCCTTGTTATTTATTGGAATTGGGATATTCCCAATTTATGATCATATTATGGAAGAGCTTGATGTAAGAGGCCTACTGTACAAATGTGTAGTGTTTAAGGAAAGTTTCATTTGCCTCCTCATGTGCCAGCAAATCCTCTGGTTCTAGACCTTTTTGTTTCATTCTGGACTTATGAATTTATTTTCTAGACTCCAAACTCATACATTAGCTATTAGCTCTTTGCTTGTAACCAAAAGGGAAACTGAGACCTTTGCATGTTTAAGGACTGGCAACAAATGGTGGAAAGTAGCTATTAGTCTAGGTCTGAAGCTGACATTGCATCAGCCTGGTTGAGACCATGGAGCTACAGGTGAAGCCTATGAACAGTGTATCATCTTGGGAACAAATGGAAAACAAAGCCTAATGCTCAACAGAGCTGTTGTATCAAACTACAGTAAGAAATACATTATAAAATTGCTGTTTAACTGAATCTCATGGCCCTCTGGGAAGTTTGGTCAGACAGATGTTCAAAGTCTCACTTGTTAAGTGAAAAATGTTATTTATTTTTTAACTGTACTTCATTAAGACTATGATTTTCTTTGAATGATCAATAAGAAGTTATGAGTATATTCAGCCCAAACAGTTTTCCGCTGAAGGAACACCAGATGGTTTCTTTTGAGTCTAGTCTGTTCAAGCACCCTGGGTCATGGCTCCATTCTATCAGCTTGTCTCTAATCCCAGTCAGAGTGGGTGAAACTGAACTTACTACTTAGAATGTACACACACAGGAAATCTGAGAAACATAACACCAGGACTAAGAGGGGACAAAGGCACAATGGGAAGGAGTATCACTTCATTCTATGTAGAACAATATACCTTACTCCCCAGTTTTGCTCCTAAATCATTTAATTTTAGCATTGGGAGGGGAATAAGAAGACATTTAGACTAGATAATGTATCTATTTTTAAGTATTTTTATTGATTTTTCTTGTTATAAAAGCAATACATATTTGTTGAACATAATAGAGAAGGTAGAAATAAGCAAGACTAAGATGGGGAAAATGTCCATTACTTACTCCAGAGAGAACCACTACTAAGCATTTGCTATATTTTCTTATTTCTGTTTTGAAATCCATACAAATGTAAAATTTCCACAAAAATATCTGGATACAATAATCTGTTTTGAGCATGGTAATATGCCATGGACATCTTTTCACATAGCTTCAAATTTTGTGCATATAATTGTTTTTGCATGTATTTGTATGTGCAGCGTGCATACATGTGCATGGGGGTACACATGTTTGCAGATGTGTGTGTCTATGTGGAGGCCAGAGTGTGACACTGGTGGTCTTCCCCAGACACTGTCCACCTTGTCTTTGGGACAAGGTCTATGGCTGAGTGTACAACTAGTTGCTTCAGATAGATAGACTATCCAGGGGCTGGAGAGATGGCTTGGCAGTTAAGGCACCTGCCTGCCAAGCCTAAGAATGCCAGTTCCAATCTTCAGGTCCCACATTTAGCCAGATGCAAAAATGTGACACAAGGGCACAATGCTGCACTTGCCCACAAGGGGGCGCACACATCTGGAGTTCATTCGCAGTGGCTGAGAGGCTGCTGGTGTGCCCATTCTCTCTCTCTCTCTGTATGTATGTATGGATGGATGGATGGATGAAAGAAAGAAAGAAAGAAAGAAAGAAAGAAAGAAAGAAAGAAAGAAAGAAAGAAAGGGAGAAAGACTGTCCAGGAAGTACCCAGACTCTGCCTGTCTTCACCTCCCCAGCACTAGGATAACAGGCACAGGCCAGTACTCCTGGCATTTGAAGTGTGGGTACTGAAGATTTGAACTCAGGTCCTAATGCTTACATTGCAAGAAGTTTACTAATTAAGCCATCTGCTGAGTCCCCATAAATTATTTTAATGACTTTAAAAATATCATTTTTCATCATAGAGCTACAAATGTTGTAGCCATTTCTATATGTTGAACATTTAATAATTTCTAAATCCTTGCTAAATATAAATAGTATGCCACTACTGATTATCCTATCTTTCATGAATCCTAATAATGATTCTAGCATTTTCACTTTACAGCGGAGAAAATTAAGGCACAGAATTGAGGACTAAGCCACTCAAATCAATGTAGCATAGTAACAAGACTGAAATAGTTACTCTGGATGAAAAGAAATCATAATCCCTTTTGCCTTTTCATGTTTTTTCATTATATACCAATTTACTTCATATAGCCTTCTATAATCATATAGAGGTAGGTATTAACTTTGTCACTTTACAGGTGAAAAGTTTCAGGCATAAATTTGAGCAGAGTCATCAGTGGACTTGATATGGTGGTGCATGAGTACAATCCCAGCACTTGGGAAGCTAAGGAAGGAGAATAATGAGTCCGAAGCCAGCCTCGGTTATATAGAATCATCTCGTCTCAAAAAAAATTTATTTGTGGAGCTAGACATTGTAGATACTAGTCAATGTAATTTCAGGTATTATACTATTGGTGTTGGCTTATGTCCCTGAAAATGCTATCTAGACAGTTGAAAAGTATGGACACAGCATGGATGTGAGCTCATCAAGATCTGGGCTGGGGAGCTCACGTGTTTTTGTCTCCCTCCAGGAGAATTCCTGAGTTTCGCTGATGACTTACTCTCTGGCCTGGGCACATCTTGTGTAGCAGCTGGTCGAAGCCATGGAGAGGTTCCTGAAGTCAGTATCTACTCGGTCATCTTCAAGTGCCTGGAGCCTGATGGTCTCTACAAGTAAGAGGTTGTGGGAATGTGGGGAGTATAAAGAAGGCAGGGGCCTTAAAGTTTTAAGGAAGGGTGGCAGCCATTGTTCTCTTGAATCTAGGCTTAATGTTTTCTTAGCCAGCCTGCATGTGCACCTTGTGATTCTAAGCTTTATAAATATCTACTTGGGATGTATGTCAATAGTGAAGCACTCAAGCTGAGTGCCAAAGAGCCCAGAAATTAAAAACTACTCTTCCTACTAACAAATGCCCTGTAACTCAGAGATGTATTTGGTTTACTCCAGACCACAGAACATCTTGCCAAAGAAGGCTTACAGGGGAATCCCTGCCTACTGCTCCTCTTTGTTTCCTATACCATCTTCCTATAGATATATGAGATTACTATAACACACACACACACATGTAGATGTACTAATATATCACTTATATATCTTTTGTGATGTTTATATCATTTAAAATATACTGGACTCACTGCTGAGTTTCATTTGGTAGTGTTGGAAGAGAGAGGGGGATCATTTTCAATTTGTTTCCAACTTCAATGAGTATTGTTATATCAGCAAGTTGCCTTCATACCAGTAATAGAAAGCTCTAGACATCAACTTTTTGTCTTCCTAATTATAAAATCACAGGTCACCTCACATTAATTGTACACAGCTGTTAAGAAATTTTAGTCACCAATTGATCAACTCATTCATTGGTTTGCAGCATAATTTGCAATTTATTTATTTACTCCTTCATTACCCAACCATTCACATGTTCTCCATTTATTTCTTCCATCTAGATTCATCTATTTATCTAAGTCACCCATCTATTTGTATACTCTTACATATCATCCTTCAGGTCACTCGCTAATTCATTATTTGTATGTACTTATTTACACCTCATTTACTTATTTGTGTGATTTCTTGTGTCTTGGTACTACGCTAAGGTCTTCTCAGGTATGAATGTTGCTGATGCAGAGGTACTCTCCTTAGATAATCCATAACCTATTGTGCTATGAAAGAACACAGACTTTGCTTTCAAATATGACTTAGTCGTGTTTAGTTATGTGACCTGAAATAAGTTGCCTTGCCACTATATGTCTCAGTTTTAGCCTTTGTAAAGCTGAAATAATAAAATTTGGCTTTCAGGGGCTGGAGAGATGGCTTACCAGTTAAGGCGCCTGCCTGCAAAGCCTAAGAACTGATGTTCTACTCTCCAGGTCCCACAGTGACACAAGAATGCAAGGTCACACATGAGCACAAGAAGGCACAGACATCTGGAGTTCAATTGCAGTGGCTGAAGGCCTTGGCATGCCAATTCTCTCCCTCCCTCTCTCTTCCTCTCTCTCCCTTTCTTTCTTTCTCTTGCATTAAAAAAAAAAAAAAAAAAAAAAAAAACTGGTCTGTTGGGCTTGCCTCAAAAAAAAAAAAAAAAAAAAAAAAAAAAAAAGGCTTTCAGTGTTGTGTGGTAATTAAGCAAGAAATATCCTAACAGTCTCCCCAAGTATGTGTTCAATAAATATTAGTGGCTTCACTATCTATGAAACTCTAAAACATGTTGCATCTTTCCTTTCCTTTCCTCTCCCTTTCTGAAGATCATAACTGTTGCAAACACTACTTAACATATTTAGGCTCCTTGGTAATGACCAATGCATTAGTGCACCAACTCGGGAATATAATTTTGAGCTGGGAAGTGTCACTCCTCACTCTTCCTCTGCCACTGACTATCTCAGAATTGTTTGGGATTCAAACTTTGTCTAAAATCATTGGGAGAAGTCAGTGTTCTAGGAATAAAATCCCTGAGGTACACAAGGCTATCAGATATGTTCCAGTGGTACTTCTTGGGAAACTAGCCAGAGAAGGTATGGTAAACCTTGGCTCTTAAGGGACAGATACAGTCCTGATAGCCAGTTGTGGGGCTGAGATCCAGACTCTGCAAGTACAATTCTATAGCTTCAGAGTGACTTCACCTACAGAATACAAGCAGATGGCTAGAATAAGAGCTACAAGGTCCTCTCTGCCTCTAAAAGCTATGAAGAGATGACATTATTAGATTTCCTGATGACTGGCTTCTGGCACCTCTGTCCTGCTCTCCTGAAGAGAGTAGAAAAGAAGCAATTTTGAATTTTAACCTCAGTATCATCTATCCTCTGACTGATGGTAAGATAGCATCCAGCAGAAACATTGAGCCCTAGCAGGTGGTTCCCTACCTCTAAGTCTGATATGACTCTAAGTCAGTGGGTGGCACTGTAGTAACTTGATGTTAGCTGAGTCAATCTCTACAGTCCCATTTTATAGAGAGCAGTGAGATATGTCCAAGGATCCTCAAAGCAATTAATGCTGAGAACTGACAAATTAATTATTATTCTTTAAAAGTGATGAAAGCCTTCCCTTGGCCTGGCACTACCCCTACTTCCCACCTCTTGAAACATCTTCTGTCCTCAGTCCTGGAAATGTGCTCATCATGAACTTGTCTTCCCTATCCCTGAACACTCCTTTATTTTATTTATTTATATTTGAAGTTGATTTTATTAATGGTCTGGGATCCAGGCCGCTCTGACAAGGAGCCAAGGAGCTTGTTTGGAACAGTCTCCATCCCACTGGCGGCTCTCCTCCCATGAAGTCTGATGGACTCGGCTCGAGTTTTAAAATAGTCTCAATGTCAGTTGTTGGGATTTATGTTTTCGGCTTTCTTGTCCTGTAGCAAGAATTACTTTCTTCCTCTTAAGCAAAAAAGGTTATGTGTGGCCACAAAAAGAGCACAAGCTTTGGGGACAGGCTGGGTTGAGGGTGGATTCTGGTTCTTCCCTGTGTGTATTTACACCCTGACAAGTGCTTTTATTCATTGCTCCATGCAATAGTTTCTTCCTCTAGGAAAAAAAGCTGGCAATCACCCTGTCTCTCAGGGTTATAGAAAAGAGGATTAAGTTTGAAAAACTAAAAGCACAGGGATTGTCAGTGTGGCTGGCCCACACATGGCCGCAGGAAGGGCTGGTAACACTCTCCTCCCCATTTCAGTCTCCAACTCAATCAGTCCCTGGTTATCAGTGACTCTTCCTTCCAAGGACAACTGTGGGAGAACTGGTTCTAAGGAAGCAAGTTGGGTTCACTGACCATCTAGAGTCATCTGGAGGAAAAAGAGGATAGGACATAGCCCAAGGAGAAAGGGCTCGAAAAGACCCAAGCATATGTTTTAAGCACAGTTACACACCAACCCTACCATCCAGGCTTTTGGAAGGGTTCAGCTAACAGGAGAGTGGGGACCATTCTCTCCACCAAGGAGCCTGGCTTTACATTAAGCTACCATTACTTCTAGAACCTTGAGCTAGAAGTCCACATCCTCTGCTTGCGCAGTTGTTGCATGTTGACATGAAGGTGCATTGGCCCTGCACATGCTGAGAGTGCTGGCACACATACTTTTGCCATGGAATTTATTTTCATTCTCTGTCCTTTTTTTTCCTATCCTGGGATCTTGACCTTCCCATCTCCCTACTTCTTTTGCCCCTTGAGACTCTATTTCTTCGTCAGTATCTCCTCGTCGTCTCAGCTCCTCTAGGTTGGGATTCTCTGTGTGGGATCCTGTTTTTATTGTCATTCTCCTCATCATCCTTTCCTTCCCATGTGCCATGCTCTTAGTTCACTTCTCTGAGAGCATCTCAGTCTCTCTGTTCTATTTCTTACTTGAATTTTGGCTCTCCTCCCTCCCATCCTTGCTCCTTCTCTTCACCCCATCAAGGAAGGCAAATTGCTTTTGCAGCCCCTCCATCCATGTAATTTTACACAGTGCCTCAGGGAGAGACCAGTCAGAAGAGTGAAAGTCAAGGCTGATTTCTGTCCTAAGCTCACCCTGGTGTAACAAAACAGAAACATCAGCACCGTGCCCTATTTAAATTGAATTTCCTTGTTTGTTTCATTTGTTTTGCTTTGAATGAAAACAAACAAGGGCAGCAGAGAGAGAGAGGGTCCCCACAAGGTCTAGCTATGGAGCCAGCTCCTGTTCCCTTGGGGTGTTGGAGTCCAAGGGTGATCCTGAGTAGGAATGCTTCTCGGACAAATGGCTGAGACCAGGCTAACCATCTGTTATCCCTGTCCTTGTCTGGCTAAGGGCCTAGATGCCCGTCTTATAACTGCTATCCAATTTCTTATTACCCAAGGTCATTAGCCTCCATCTTGTCTTGGCTGCCTTCCTTCGCTCATTATGGATGGTTGCCAAAGGGTCCTCAGTGATCATGCCAAGAGCAGCCAAGCCTGATTCCTGGGGTGGGGGACACATTCCCACACATTCAGAGGCTTGCCTCAGGCCCGCCCTCACCTCTCTGGCTTCAGCTCTATGAAAGGAATGCCAGGAGAGCCTGGGTACTGGGTCCCTGGTGGGAAAAGTCTCAGGGGAAAGATTTCTTGGTAGGGGCATGTGGAGGAGGAGGAGCAGAATGAAATCCAAAGCCCTGGAGGAAAGAGGAGAGAGGATGTTACAGAAAATAAGAGTTTGCTGTCGGGAGGCAGAAAGCCACTCCACTGCTCTCTGTATTATCTTAAGCCAGTTCCGTGGCCTTTATATTCTCCTGTGTAATGAAACGTTCCATTCAGTGGGCTGTGAGATCTGCACACTGCTGTAGCTATGGAGAATCCTAATGAAGATGCGATTGTCAGTGCCACCAGCACTTTTTTTATATAATGGCAGTAGTCACATTATTTTAATTAGCATTCTCTTTGTGCCCGTAGCGATGCGAGATAAATATGCTATCTCATTTAATCCTCACCATAGCCCTATGAAGATAGTAGCTGTATATTTATCATATCCCATATCATAGATGTGAAAACTGGGGTTTAAAGGCATAATCCTTTGGCCTAAACTCACATGAAAAAGAAGGAATAGAGATAAGCTTATATCCAAGCTAATACCAATGACCACCTTCTCTTCCCACAACCTGCCCATGTCCTTGCCCACACATAATGGTGGAGTTGTATAAAACACCTGGTGAGGATAGGAGTGGCAGAGCATCACTGTTTACAATGGAAAGTCCACCAGGCTTGGGGACCAGAAGACCTCAACCACAGCCCCAACATCCTAGGGAAGACACATCATGCCTTATCTTTCTTAACTTTAAAATGAAGATGATTAACCTCCTCTCTTGACTTGGACATAAATAATTGCAGCTCCCATGGTTGTTGAACATATTGAACTGGATCAGGAAATGCTTTGACATGTTGTAAAGCTATGTACAAGAAGGATTTTAGATCTTTCTGAATCCACATTCCCAATACTGTTGCATACACATATATACTTATTTTTATTTTTTTTTTAATTTGGAGAGAGACAGAGAGAGGGAGAGAGGGAGACAGATAGAGAATGGGTGCACCAGTAGCCTTTCAACTACTGTGAACAAACTCCAGGTGTGTGCGCCCCCTTGTGGGCAAGTGCAGCATTGTGCCATTGCGTCACTTTGCATTTGGCTAAACGTGGGACCTGGAGATTGGAACCGGTGTTCTTAGGGTTAGCAGGCAGGCACCTAAACCATTAAGCCATCTCTCCAGCACTATACTTATCTTTTAATCAAACTTTTGTACTCAGAAATGGGCTCTATCTTGGTTTACCTTGGCTCTCCCACTGTGTGCCTTTGTGCATGTTTCTCTACCTCTCTCTGTTTCTTTGTTTTCATATGTAAGGTGGAATTATAATCAGAACTATTTATAGGGTTGGAGGCATACGGTGAACTGAAACATGGAAATAGGACACAATGCTGCTCACCACAATATTGCTACTAAACAAATGGCAGGAGGAACGGTAGTAATCATTTTTATTACTGTGTGTGATTATTTCTTTTACCTAAGCAATTGTGATTTCCATCACCTCTGTCTGATGACATGATGTGCACAGCATAAGAGGAGAGCAAGTTAGGTGTTAACTCCTACCCTGTCCTCTGTTCTCACCACTCTCCAGACACATGTCTTTCCTTTACCTCCAATGTCCCCTCTTGGCCATGCTCTTCCCTTGGCTCTCCCTCAATTTCCCTCATTTTTCTTCAAGGCCATTATGAGATTATTTGAAGAGCTCTTCTGACCATATTATCTGTCACAAATCCTACTTGTCTTCTACACAAACACACAAAGCTATGTGAGCTACTAGACCTGAAATGATTTTGTGTCTGTTTGCTTCTTTACTTTTGTCCTTTTTCATTTGAAGTACATATGAGCAGGGTCTAGTCCTTGTTCATAGTCTATTCCTGATGCCAAAGCTGTACCTGGTGCCAGTTAAGAAGACAATAATTGTTTAGAGTGGTCTGAAAAAAGTTCCAAGTCAATGCAGAAATCTTTAAGATGCCAACTTCTCCCTTTCTGTCACTAACAAACTTTGTACTCTCTTTCTCATCAAACAATCAATGGGCACTCACTATGTACCAGTGTATAATGCCTTATTCCTACATCTGTCCTCCAATTCTCTCCCCCAATCTCTTTCCTTTCTACATCTTCTTCCTCAGCTTCTCCTTTCTCTCCTTTTAAATTCCTCATAACTCATATCTAATTTAATCCTCCCACAAACAATTCTCCAAGTAAGTTGCTATTGCTCTCACTCAACAGGTAGAGTTACTAAGGCACAGAGAAACTGGATGATTTTATATATGCAGAAAGCTGGTAAGTGGAGAAGTCAAACTTTACACAGCTAACTTAGGTCCAGTGATTAATCTCAAAACTTTTGTCACTAAGTTATGGTAAGAATTGGACATGTAGACATGGAGAGGTGGAGAATGTAGGAAGAGGATCTTCTGTACAGACATCCTTGCTTGGATAGGTTGTATGTCAGTTCCTCCTGATTGACAACTTGTTGAGATCTGAATAACCATGGAAACAAACCTCTGAGTATGTCTGTGAGGGAGTATCTAGGTTGGTTTAATTGAGGTAGTAAGACTCATCCTATCTATGGGAGACACCATTCCATGGACTGGGGTTATTGACTGTATAAAATGGAGAAAGTGGGGGCTGAAGAGGTGGCTCTGTGGTTAACGGGGCTAAAAGTGTTAAAGGCACTTACTTGCGAAGCCAGTGAGCCCTAGTTAAATCCCTAAGCTATCCACTTAAAGCTAGTTGGTATTTGGCTCATCCAAACACACACATATGCAAATCAATAAATACTTTTGAAAAGCAGATAAGTAGCTGTGCACCAAAACGTATCACTCTGTGCTTTCTGACTGTGGATACAATGTGACCATCTGCCTCCTGCCCCCATGCCATCCCCGCCATGATGAACAGTAACATCAAACATTGAGATGAAATCAACACTCCCTTCCTCCCTCCCTTCCTTCCTTCCTTCCTTCCTTCCTTCCTTCCTTCCTTCCTTCCTTCCTTCCTTCCTTCCTTCCTTCTTTCCGTTGCTTTGTCAGAGCAATGAGAACAGTAACTAAAGCAAGTTGGGAACAATATGGACACAAATGTTCAATCCTCCCACCAAATTTCACATGCCTGCTCCTGAACTCAAAATTTTGCCCTGCCCTTCAGTCCTCATGGTGTCATGCCAACAAGGAAACCCTGAATATGCTTTTGGATACCCACTCCTCTTTAGGAACAGACTCCCAGTGCCCTTTTTAGATGATCTCATGTCTAGCTCTCATTTGCCAGTTTCTTTCTCAGTCCCCAGACTCAGATGTGAAGACATCTGGGCTGGTGGCTCAAAGGCTCCTTTCCAAATACCCAAGGGACAAAGATCCTTGGGTGGAGTGTTACAGGCTCCCACCACCCTGTAGAATACCTCCCTTGCCAAGCACAGCCTGGCCAGCATGTTATAGAATTAGCAAAGGCAGCTACCATAGATACTCTAATTACATATTAGATGAAATCCCAGTGTTTCTCTTTATTTACATTCCTACCTTACCCTCTTCATTTCCTCTCTTTGTGCCAAGAATCAGCACAGAATTTACTGGAAATAGCATGCAAGTCATCAGGAGCCCTCCATGACTAGTTTTTAAAGTGCATGCCCAATTTCTGGAAAGCCAGAGAGGGTTACTCTGCCTCTGGCCCTAAGTGGTTTCAGAGCCTTTGGGCAAGTGACTGGCATTTGGGAGGCCTCAGCATCTCCGTTTGTAGAAGAGAAGAGAGATCTTCAAGGGCATTCTCACTTTGGATGCTATACATCTCCAGAGATGGAAGAGATAAACTAAGATAAACTGAGATAAACTAAGCCCCTGGCAGCAGGGGGCCGGGAGGCTAGAATGAGTCTGTATGGAAGAATTTCATTCAGGTTGTAGCTAGATATTCTCCTTTCTCCTGGCTACTATGGCCCAATCGGTTTAGCAGGTCTTCTGAGCTAAGTCCCAGACATGACCCAGCTAACATCTGAGGGGACTTCCAGCTGCCAGGAGAAGGATATATGCAGAGAGGAAGCCTTCCTGGTGGAGCAGGCTCAGACTGAAGCTTTTGCACCAGAGCAAGCAGAGACTGTGGCCCAAGGTGGATCAAGGACACACCAGGAAGAGAAGCCAGGAGGGGCCTGACAAGGTTCTTGCCCCATTCCTTTCTGGCTTCTTATGTCCCAATGTAAACTTCTCTTGTTGTTTTTCCTTTGTACTCCTTTTATTCTCTCTTATTCTTTATTCTTTCTCTCTTTTCTTCTTTCCTTCTCTTTCTTCTTTCCCTTTGTCCCTCTTTCCTCCTTCTCTCTTCTCACTCCCATTTTCAATATTTTTGTGCTTTCTCTTTTGTTCATTTCTTTATTGTATGTTTCTGCCTTTTTGCATCTGTATGTATCACTCTTCTACTTGCTATCTCCATATTTTCATATCTGTCCCCTTCTCTTTGCTTATTATTTCTTGGTGTCTTTCTCAGAAACCTCAGAATCTGTATTTTCCCATCACCCTGTCTGTTTTCTCCTCTGTACTCCTCCCCATCTTTACCACACAAACCTAGGTACCACACTCTGTGGCTATGACCAGGCTCTGCACTGAACAAACAGCTGAATGTTAACAACCATCCCAGATATCACATGAGACCAGGGACTTCTGGTGTCCCCAAACTTGGATGGAATGTGACTTTCCTTGGCTATGGTGCCCTGTCCTATTGGTCAGAGGATGAGAGTGAGGGGGTCAGTCTAGCAACTCGATTCCCTCTAACATCAGGTCACACTGACATTTCCAAAGTGCACATTCGTGGCCCCAGAGAAGGGAAGAGCTGTCTTCCAGCCAGGAGCTAACAGAGCCATGGATCCTAAGCCAAGAGAGCCTCAAAGAGGAAAAATAATGCTGTTTTTCAGCCGACAGACAGTAAGGCTCCTAAAACCTGCTGGGGACTCTAAGGCAGGCTGTTTCTTTCCTCCAACTGCATCAGGATTTCATCCAGGAATGGGATGCTAGCCAGGGTTCCAGAGGGACAGGGCACAGACTGCTCGTGTGAACTAGTGGAGTTTGGAAGGGGGTGGAACCTGAAGCTGTGCTGCAGAACTGGGTTTTTAGTGCCTAACAGAGGAGCTAGACTTTTGCAGGTAATGGAAAGCCGGCAAAGGCTTGTGAGAAGGGATAGGATGTATTTTAACTTGTACTTTGGAGTTATAGTTCTGACTACAGTGTTAGACTGAGAGTCAGAAGAGCTACCTTGTGCAGGTACAAAAGGGAAGGGTTGGGTCTCACAATTTGATACTCCATGAGTGATGAATGCATAAAATGCAGAGCAGCATGGTCTTAGTGTGGTTCCAAAACTTCTGGAAATAGCCTCTCATTTTGTTCATAACTGTCTGCAGTGCAGAGGTCTTAAGAAAAGGTCATGTTTGTTGTGCATCTATAAGGTGCCCCTAAGGTAGTCATATGTGCAGAACTAATGCAACAATGTCTTTGCATGCATGGAGTTCATGATCATGGCAGGGAGAGAGAGAGACAGAGAGGAGTATCCAGGTTGTTACATATTGCTGCCCTTCATGCTCTAATGGAAATGCCCAGAGGCTGGAGGAGAGTAAGGAGGAACCATGAACCCAGTGGGTATGGGTATTCTGGTACAAAGTCTTCCTGGGGAGGATTCTCAGTGGGCTGAACATGTCCTCTTCCCAATTCATGTACACCAAAATCCTCTGATTATGACCTTATTTGGAAATAGTCTTTGTATACATAATTATTTAAGGCTCAGGATGAGATCATACTAGATTAGGTTAGTTCCTAAATCCAATGACTGATGTCAGTCTAAAAAGGAGAGAGACCCAGAGAGATACAAAAAGAAGTTTTATGAGGATGGAGGCAAGCCAGGAAATACCTGGTGCCATCCTGAGATCATTCACAGGACATGTGGTTGATCCTGATGAGCCTTTGATGTCAGATATATAGCCTCCAAAACTGTGAGATAATGTTGTAAGCAACAAAGTTTGTGGTTAGCTTTTGTGGTAGCCATAAGGGTGAAGAGGGTCTCTGACAAACAGATGACAGAGTGTGGGAAGGTTGGGAAACAGGAGAGGGTGTGGGAAGTAGGAGAGGTGGGGGCACAGAGCCGACAAGGCGCTTGTCAGCATTGCTGCATTTTCTCAATGAGCATGGAGAAGCTCCAAGGAAAGACGCTGTAATTCTGCCCCATGGCTGCAGGGAAGAGGTGACATGCCAGCCAACTTAAGATGTGACAAATAAATCAATTGATAAGGAACAATTAACCTGCAGCTCATGACTCATAGACTCAAGGTTAAGTCTCTAGTTGTATAGATGAGGAAGCCAAGACCTGAAGAAATCCATAGCTGTCATTGACAGGCAGAGCCAGGACTGCCACATAGGATTCTGACTCACTATCCATGGCTTTTACTAGGAAACTGACTGACACCATCTACTTTAGCATACTCTCTGAGATGAAGTTATAGAGAGCTCAGCACGGGGAGGAAATAAGCCTCACCTAGGCCCTGAGTAAGTTTCCTTGCTCATCCACATAGAGGCTTGAGCAAAAAGCTTTGTCCATCTCATTTCCCTCTCCAGTACAATTAAGGGTTCAGTGAAACAGTCCCTTTCTACTCTGATCATCCAGGGCTGTAGGAATGAACCCGGGCTAAAAGCCAGGCTCCATAACATTCCCCTTTTCCTATTATTGTGACTTTGGGCTTAGCACTTCACAGGGAGGCCTGGCTTACTCCCCCTTACTAAAGCCTCCATCTGTCAAGAATGCTGTTGCTGTGGGCAGTCTTGAGGTCATCACTGGAAAGGTGTTAGTGGACTGCTGGGGATCACCATTAATGATGTGTAGAAAATCAGAGTCGAGACAGAATCCAGACTTCGGCCATTTTCACATCTACTCTCTGTTCATTCTCCTCCAAAAGACATATTTCCATGTACCAACAACTCTAATCTTCTTTCATATTTAAATCATAAAATAGCAGTGTCTGAGACCACTGATATAACTGACCAATTCCTCTCCTTACATGAGAAACTGAAGCCTAGCAAGGGGGCAGGGCTACACCTAGTCACTCAGAGAACACCCTGGACCAAAGGACCAAAGGCCAACTGCTGCTCCCTTGTCCAAGATCTGAGATTCCCAAGTATCTGAGAAATTAATGCTATTTGAGTCATATTATCCTAGGACCATTTCAATTCTCAAATACTTTCTGACTGTACAAGATACTTACTTTCCTTGGATCTTAATTTCTTTATCTATGGAGTGGGGATACTGCTACTTTCTATGTTTGGGTATGGGGGAGGGGTAGGTTTTGCTTTTTATTTTTAATTATTTTGTTTATTTTTATTTACTTATTTGAGAGTGACAGAGAGAGAGAGAGGGAGAGAAAGAGAGAGAGAGAATGGATGCACCAGGGCCTCTAGCCACTGCAAACTAACTCCAGATGCATATGCCATGTTGTACATTGGGCTTACTTGGGTCCTGGGGAACCTAGCCTTAAACCAGGATCCTTAGGCTTCACAGGCAAGCGCATAACCACTAAGCCATCTCTCCAGCCCCTGTTTTTTCTTTTTAAGACAAGCTATCATCCTGTAACCCAGGTTGACCGGGAAGTTGCTCTGTAGGCCAGGCCAGTCTGTAACTATCTTAAACTCAAGATCAGATCCTACTGCTTCCATATGTCAACTGCTGGTCCCTAATAGGCCCTTTATTCATAAGAACTTCTCCCCATGTCCTTCACTTGTACTGCTTGCTGTATGCATTCATAAGAATCCTCAGTCTCTCTCCACCCCATTCACTGCCCAGCTCCCCTCTCTCTGTCCCTCTTTCCCTGGGATGCCAAAAAGGAAATAACATTCTTTGCATGTTTGTTCTCCAGCTCCTGGCAGCCTTCTCACAGACCCCTGGCTGGGTCAGGACTGATTTGCATTAGCATGTGCAAGGCCAGTGTAAAGGGGAAGAAGAGGCCCTATTTGCAGGGAGTTTCATCAGCCACTTTTTCCAGAAAAAAGAGGAATGACTATTTCTTTCTGGGAAACATTCACAGATTAAGACAAGCAAAGAAGGTCGGGAGGGGAGCTGCCTTGCTTGCGGAGAGGTTGTGGGTGAGTGGGCTGTATATCTGACTCCCACAGCTGGATCCAACTCCTTTTCACCCTTATCACAAGCCAGTAACTTAAAAGCATTAAATTGCTCTTTCTGAATGGTATCTAAGGCCTATAGCAGAGAGAGGAGGGAAAACTCCCCAGCAAAGAAAGACGCTCGGAAGCCACAGGATACACAAACAGCAGTTTAGCTGGCTTCTTCATGGAATATTAAATCTTTTTAAAAGGCAGAGAATTTGTTATTTGTTTGTTTTTACTTTAATCTTGAGAATTTTTGTATATTACGTCATCTTGGAGTCATAACATCAATAACCTTTTTGTAGATCTAGACAGCCAATTGCAGGCCAAGGGAAGTCCCCTAGAGGTGTCTCAGGAATTCCACTGGCACCATAAAGTGTGTTATTCCTAGAGGCAAGATTTACACTGCTTAAAGAGGCAAACTGGTACCTGATTAGATAATGTTTCCTAATTATCATTATTTTTGTGGTACTGATGATTGAGTTTAGTGCCCCACACATACTAGGCAAGTGCTCTACATAAGCTATATCCTCCACTCTCTTATGACCTTTGAATTTTTTTTATTGACAGCTTCCATAAATATAGACAATAAACCATGATAATTCTCTCCTCCACCCCCATTCTCTCCTTCTCAAATATACTTCCCATCAAATTCTCTCCCCCTTTGAATTAGTCGCGCTTCTGTTTTGATGTTACCATCTTTTCATCCTATTATGACGACCTTGTATAGGTAGTGTCAGGCACTGGCAGGTCATGAATATCAAGGCCATTTTGTGTCTGGAAGACTTCATTGTAAGTACTCCTACCCTTCCTTTGTCTTTTACATTTTCTCCACCATCTCTTCCACAAGGGACCCTGAACCTTGGATGATGTGATAGAGATGTCTCAGTGCTGAACACTCCACTGTCACTTTTTCTTAGCACCATGGTGACTTTTGAGTGACTCCAGTGGTCACCACCATCTTGAAAAGAGAAGTTTCTCTAACCAAAGTGAGAGTAGACTTAGCAATGAAGGCACTTGCCTGCAAAACCAAAGGACCCAGGTTCGATTCCCCAGAACTCATGTAAGCCAGATGTACAAAGTGGCACATGCATCTCGAGTTTTTTTTGCAGTGGCTAGAGGACCTGGCATGTCCAATCTCTCTCTTTCTCTCTCTCTCTCTCTCTCTGCCACTTTCTCTCTCTCTCTCTCTCTCTCTCTCTCTCTAAAAATATGAATAAAAATTAAAAATAAATATTTTAAAAGTGAGAGTATCATTAATATATGGGTACAAATATTTTAAAAGTGCCTACAGGGCAGTTTGGTGGACATAATATATGCATTAAATCCAACAACAATCAAGTGTTTCTCCCCTAGGGCTCATGACCTCTGTAGTCATAGGCTTTTGACTAGGTTTTGTGTACCATGTATTCCCTCCTGTGGAGCTGGCCTTCAGTACAATTAGAGAGAGGTTGGTTTCCCGCATAAGAGACATGCCACTATTGCATCATTTGCCACATTAGGCCTGGCTGGCCAATCTTGAGGCTTGCAGGGTTGACTTGGTATTTAGCATTGCTGATGACTTCTCTTTCCAATAGGGTTGTATACAGTGTAGAGTTTTTTCAGCTTTCTGACAGCCATTCAATAGAAAGGAGGTTTCCAACAACTCTAGCTTGATTTGTCAGTGACCTGCAGCCCAAGCAATTAGTGTTCAGCAATAGGGTCTTACATCTAGTTCTGGTGAGAAACCAAAAGCCTGAAATGTTTTGGGGGCATCATAGCCTTCCCTGACCAACAACCCTCTCTGGAAAGTATCCCATCCCTAGCAGTGAAATTTTTGTAATAACAGTCTCTAGCTTCTGGGTGTGCCATTATCCAAAGAAGCAGGTTTCCATACGGCTTATTCATAACATCTTAAATTTTGAGTAACCTTCCTCAACCCTTCTGTGTGTGTGTGTGTGTGTGTGTGTGTGTGTGTGTGTGTGTGAATGTGCCATGATGTATATGTGGAAATGAGAGAATAATTTCATATATTACACCTCACCTTCCACCTGGTTTGGGAAGCATCTCAGGATCTCCCATTCTCCTTGTTATTCATCTTGTGCTCACCCAGTCTGTTTTTATTGTGAGGCAGGGTCTTCCTAAGTTGCCCAAACAGGCCTTGAACTCAGTCTATAACAGAGAAAGAGAAAGACGTGAGATCTTTTCTGCCTTTGCCTCCCCTGTAACTGGGATTGTAGGCCTCTGACACCAAGGCTGGCTTCTCTCATTATTTCCCACTGTTCTTCCCTAGTTCTGTCCTGAATATGTCTTCTCCAGGCAGTCCTTTCCATTCTCCTTCACTATACTGTCCATGCAAATACTTTGGAGTGCTAGTGAAAAATCAGCAATATGAATTCTTCCTACTTCAAAAGTGTTGACACCATTCAAATGCTTTCCCTTACTTAACTCATCCATTAGCCATATATCACAGACGAGAAAAACAAATCTGGGAGAAGTAAAAACATTTGCCATAGACCATCCCACGGGTCAGTATACGAGCCAGGATATGAACTTGGACAGGTTGGTCCCAGAGCCCAAGTTCCTTATCATTAACCAATTCAGAAACCACATTAGCACTTAATGAGCCTCTTAGATACTAGAGTGTATGTTCTCACCCACCACATTGCCTTGGCACATGCTGGGAGCCTTTCCTTGGTTAATTCTATTCATTCTTCAGTTGCTATCTTTGAATGACACTCTCTAACATGTAATCTGCATTATCTACATAATCTCTTACTTTGGCTAAAATTATCAATTGTTGTAATTATCAATACATATATGCATGTTAATATAGGCTTCTACTAAACTTAACAGATTGTAGGATAAAAGTCACTTCTGTTTTGCTTTCCTGTGTCTACTCAACTGCACACAAAATGAAGACAGTGAGTACATACTGAGTATGTGTATATAATAGTATGTAGTAATCATAACTAGAAGCATGGCATTGGCACTTTTTTATCTTCACTTTAGAGGTGAGTAAATAAGGGCTCATGGTGGCTTAATAACCGGCTAAAGTCACAAGAAGCATATGTGTCAGAGGAAGCATTTGAAAGAAAACCTGAAACCGTGAATGTTGGAAGTTGGGCTCTGACCCTCAAACTGCGCTGGCTCTTGTGATGCTGTGTGAGGGACATGCAGAAGAATGAAAGGCAGTTGTCCAGATGAATTTCCTGTTCTAGGTGGAGCCAGATATATATTCAAAGCACTTTTCTACAAGCCAATTAATTGGTGCACTGGTTCTAGAATGACATGGGGGGGTTAGAAGAATAAGGAAGTTTGTTTTTCTTTTCTTCCAGGAAATCACCTCCTCCTGCTTTGTTTTTAAATTTACCAATGCAGAGTTCTCCAGGGTGTGCTCAAATGTGGCTTCTTCCCTATTAGCATTGGGGATGTTTATTCAATTAGTTTGTATCTGCTTCTCTTGAAAGATTCTATGCTTCATTCTTGGAACCCAGAGATGAACAAGACATGGGCCCTGCTTCCACAGAACTCGTGATAATATGTGGTCAATGATGTGAGCACTCAGAGGGCACAGTGCTTTCTGCCCAATAAAAACCATCCAGAACAAATGATGTGACATTGCAATTGAATCTTAAATGATGACTGGGATCAGTCAGATGAAGACTGGGAGAGAAGGGAGGGTGGTTTTTCCAGGGAGAGGAAGTCATAATGTACAAAGTTATTGAGGAGCAAACCCAGCTGACAAGTTTATAGTCCACACTGTAGGGCAATGGAAATAAATCAGGGTGCTAAGGAGAAAGATATCCCTCACATCATGAAGGGACAGTGGGCAAAGTTAAGGAGTGTGGACTCTTTTTTTTTTTCTTCAAGGTAGGGTCTTGCTGTACTCCAGGCTGACCTGGACTTTACTTTGTAGTCTCAGGCTGGCCTCAAACTCACGGTAGTCCTCCTATCTCTGCCTCCCAAGTCCTGGGATTAAAGGCTTGCACCACCATACCCAGCCAACTTTTAAAAAATATATTTTTAATTATTTTCATATTTATATAAATGAGAGAGGGGGGGAGGAATTAAAGGCCTCTTTACACTATAAATGAACTCCAGATTTGTCAGGATTTGTATGGGTTCTGGGAAATCAAATCTTGGCTGTTAGGCTTTGTAAGCAAGCACCTTTAAACACTGAACCATCTCTCCAGCCCTTGTGTGGACTTTATGTTGAGAGTGAAGGCAGCTATTAAGGGTCATGAGCCAGCTGTTTAGTAGATATTGCAGGCTTGCATGTTAGGAGAATCTCACTAACTAGTATCCCAGTAATAGAGTCACAGGTAGGCATCTGTAGAAAGAGACTCTGTTTGCCTTAATTGAGCAATGTCACTATTCCTGTAGTGGGATGCTAGGACAGGATATGAATAACAGCACCCAATCACCATTAAGAGCTGGAGAAATGCTTTTTCAGTGGGTACTGCATTTCCATAAGGATGGTGGCGAAGGGAACATAAAACTGGAAGATAAAACTGTTGTTTCCAATATATTACTGTCTCCATCATATACATGAGGCAGTAGAGGCTCATAGAGCTTAAGCACGGAGCAGAGTCCACATCTTGGTCTTCATGAGGTGAGTGCCCTGGGTCTTTCACTAGCACACTGTGATACCCCACTCACTTGACACTTTCAGCTCTGTCTGTGGAAGGTATGGAAATCAGAGAGCTCTACTAAGATGCAACAACCAAAATTATGACATAGGAATAGCTGAGGAGGGCCACAGAGAGAATATACTGACATGAATTGTGAAACAGTTTGCCTAGGAGTTCCAGCCTCACTTCCCAAATTCAGGAAATATTTGCATAGTCAATGATGGGAACCCTCATTAGGGGACTATGAAATGCTGTGAAGTTGGGGGTCCAAAAAGCCAGAATTCACAAGGGCTTTGGTGCCAACTCAATCCTTGGACTGACCTGATGCAAACCTTACATAGATATGTTTTGTTGTTGTTTAATTTTACATTCATATTGGTGCCTTCGATAGCTTCCTCCCTGTCTTCCGCCCTTCAAAGGGACCCTCCTCATTGGGGAATGTGGGTCGTGCATTATGGGGGTAGCCAACAGTTATGGGGAAGAGGCCAATGGACATGGTTTTGACTTGTTTCCTAGTCCCGGCTATGAGTTCCATTCCATTGAATAGATCTGTTAGCCAAATCAAGAGCAGTTGTTTTTTCTACATGAGGGGAACAGTTGTGTCTTCAAAGTCAAGGTAAAAGCCACACAAAGAACTTGGGATTAGCTGGTGGCTAAATGCCAGCTCTCTGGCTACCTGTCCTTGGTTGAAAAGCCCCCTTGCCATCCTCCTCACCAATAGCAACTGCTGAGAATACAAAGTGTGGACTATAAACCCTGCTTTGTCTTGGTCTCAAGGTTATTTGTACAATCAGTTTTGCAAAAGTGTAAATTGATATATGTGAGGAATGCATTCATTTGTTTTAACCATGAAAACTAAATTACGAAGTGCAGACCATATAGGGAATCTACCACATGCCACCAGGCAGGTTCAGCCCATGTCAGTACTATACCACACTTGCCTCAGAGTTCAGAGAAATCCAAAACAAAGATGCATTGAAGATGACTTTTTGCCCTCATCAGTCTTATTCTGCTCTTCCATCCCTCTGAAAATACCATCACAGTCTTGGATCTATATTAGTCTAGTACACAGAGCAAAGTAGGCTCCTATTTCTTTGTTTACTTGCTCTCTGATTCCCACCATTGTCTCTGGTTTATATGTTACCGGGTTTAAACTGCACTGCTTCCAGCTGACACTTGTAGCTAACAATGCTTCTGTTTAATGTTAATACTAATTTAATTTCTGTTATAACCACATGCTCACAACAAAATCACAAAAAAAAAGCCCACTATGTTTTATCTTTCTCCTGGGAATCCTCCTCCCACCCCATTTTTATGTCAATACCTGTAAGAAAATAAATATTTTAATAATGTATTCTTCTAATCTTGTGTTTACGCAAAGCCTTACGTCTATGGGAGCTCAACCAGCCGTGGCAAGTTCTTATCAGCACTGGATGCCCCAACTGTGCCCAGAAACCCCATTGCCCCCATTCTGGTGACTCAAGGTTTCCAAGGCTAATGTGTCCATTTGACCACAGAGGCTTATCTTCATAGGGCCAAGCTCCAGGGTAGCTGGGGCTCTGAGATATGAGATGAAGGCTACACGGGGTTGCCTGAGTTCAAAGCAGCAGTCAAATCTTCTGCCAAAAAAGCAAAGAGAAGCATTATAGCAACATAGTTCTTATAGGGGATGCAGACAGATGACAAGTTTGAATCTTACATTCCACCATATCTCAGCAGGTCTTCTTACATAATGACAGTGTCACTGTTCTGAGCTACTTTCCCTCGTGAAAAATTCATGTTCTCTGCAAGTTTCTAGAGGAAGTAGGGACCAGGTTTGTAGCCCACTGTGCCTTCACTACTGTTCCTGTGACTGTAGCACCCAGACATGTCTGTTGCAGAAGTGGTACACAAGCAAACATTAGAACAATGTGGCCAGAGATCATGAATCAAAGGAGTAAAAGACAGCCAAGTAAATGAAGAAAATCCAAACAACATGCAAATTTCCCAGTACCAAGAATGTGTGAAAACTTCCATGAAAGCTCTTGCTAAGGGGAATGGAGGCAAGAGCTTTTGGAAGAGAACCTCTTTTAGGGGAATTATTATTTTTTTCAATTTACTTATTAAAGTCAGAGAGAGGGAGGGAGAGAGAGAAAGAGAGAGAGGGCATGCCAGGGCCTCTAGCCACTGCAAACAAACTCCAGACACATGAACTACTTTGTGCATCTGCCTTATGTGGGACCTGGAGAATCAAACTTGGATATTTAGACTTCACAGGCAAGCACCTTACCTGCTAAGCCATCTCTTCAGCCTAAGCGAACCTCTTCTAGTATTTCTCTCAGTGGTTGCTGACTGTTCTCTAGAGTGAGGGTCATGGTTTTCTTATTCATTATGGGGAGGGGTGAGCAGCCCACCTTGGGTTTGCATTGAGCTCACTATATGACCTAGTACATATTGTTTACGCCTCTGAGCCTTAATTAAATAAAGGCTTTCAATAAGAAACTTCACAAGATTCCATCCTTCTTTTAACAAAGTCTCACTTGTGAGAGTAATTTCAATACAATTTTTTTAATTAGAAACTTTGGACAATTTTCATCTATTAACATACTGCAGTTTGATCAGAATCCCCTCCCATTACCTCATTTTGACCCATTTCCATTAAACCCCTTTATTCTAATTAGTCCCTCTTCTAGTCACAGGAAAATAGATGGATCTGAAAAATATACTAAGTCAGGTGACCTAGGCTCAGAAAGAAAAATGCTGCATGTCTGTCTTCTATGCTGATCCTAACCTCAAGTTCTTTGATTTGTCTACAGGTTGGCATAAGAGACAATAGTGGCCAGGAAGCTAAAAAGGAGCTTTAAGTAGGTTAAGAGAAGTCTGAAGGAAAGAGGATAGTGGATATGTAAGTGGAGGGTAGAATACCAGGAATGGGAAGGTGTTTGTGCGTACTCCTTAGCAACTCAGAGCTGACAAGGATATGGTTTCTCTTAGCTGCTTCCATTTCTTTTGCATTTCCCACCTCTGTTTGAAATCCTGCCAAGATGTCATCATCTCTGACCTTTTATTGACAGCCTGAATAGAATAGCTGATCTAATTAATGCACTATTTGCACCACCCAACTTCATGCTTCATTGCTTTGCCTTCATAACTCAGTGAGAGTGATGACTGCCATTTCTCACCAAGAAAGGCTCACTTATGACTTCTCAGAATAGCAGTACCAATCTTCTGTCCTTTCTTGTTCAGTATTTTTTCATATGAATGTGTCTACTCAAGTAAGATCACAATCATCTTTTGTATTAGGACAATACTGTAGGTTCACTTATGGAATAGATACTATATAATACAAAGACCATATTATTTGGTGATCAAATGAACTTTTGGATTGGGTCTTACCTTAGAACTGACTCTCTATCTATCTATCTATATATATATATATGGTGTGTGTGTGTGATTAAATAGATTTTATATAGTGCTAGAGAAAAGATGATTGAAAATTGATAATAATGATTGACACATAAGAATCTTCTTGAGGGAAATGCACTAGATTGTTACATTTCCTTTAATTTTACACTCCAATAATGTATACTGGACACAGGGTTACTAGTCTACGTCTGTATTTCTAGCATTTATATCAAAGGTACTTGTAGTCATTTGAATGTACAATTTCCACCCCCCCCATAGCCTCATGTGTTTGTGATTCAGCCTCATAATTAATCCCAAACTGGTAGAGCTTTAAAGAGGTGGAACATTGTTGGAAGAGGTTTGACATTCATGGAAAGCTTTGACATTTTGTAGCCCAACCCCACTTGCCATACCCAGCTCATTTGTGCAGCTTCCTACCTGCCAATGTGACAATATGTGATGCCAAGCTTTCTGTTTGTGTCATGATTTTCCTGCCATGATTAAAGTTCCCCCTGTAAACTATAAGCTGAAATAACCTTTGTCCTTTATAAGCTCCTTCTGACTGGGTGTTTTGTCTTAGCAATCAGAATGTAACTGTTCCAATACCTAGGTGTAGATATATTTTAGAAATAGAGTCAGGTGAACACATGGCTACTTTCCCTCAAAGAGAAGATAGATTTCCAAGGTCATAGCATGTTTGAAAAGTAGAATCTCTTCTCCTCTTCTTTCTTCTAGGAAAGCCTTTTCCAAGACTTCCAATGCTAACTGAAGTGACATGCAATTTCTCACATTTAACCCCTGCCCTTCCCCAAACACACAGCATATACACAGACACACATTTAGAGACATGCATACCTACATGAATGAACACAAGTTGCTCTCAGGAAGACCATTATAACTAACATTTTGAGTGTCATATGCCAGTTACCACTGATAAGTCTTTGGTGATATTTCACAATGGCTGCAAGAGACAAATAATATCAACATTCATATACTTACAATTGATACAAGTTAGTCTGGGAGAGATAATATGACTCTATCTAAGTCTCATAATTAGTGGCAGATGTGATCCTCAAAGAATAGTATGTTAGAAAATTGATATATAAACATGTCCCTTATTACCACCTCTAATTCATGACAGCCACACTCACCTATTCTCATACACATTAACACCAGCTGGACATGGTGGTGCAAGCCTTTAATCCCAGCATGTGGGAGGCAGAGATAGGAAGATCACTGTGAGTTTAAGGCTACCCTAAGACTACTTAGCAAATTCCAGATCAGCCTGGACTAAAATAAAATACATAAAACAATAACTAGGCATGGTGGCACATGCCTTTAATCCCAGCACTTGTAAGGCAGAGGTAGGAGGACTGCCGTGAGTTTGAGTCCACCCTGAGAGTACATAGTGAATTTCAGGTCAGACTGAGCTAGACTGAGACCCTACCTCGGAAAACAAAACAACACCAACAACTACAAAAACCCATTACTACCAGACAGGAAAATAAAGCCTTGTGGTACCTACAAAAGAATATACAGAAAAAATATGTGTCTATTGACAAATATACATTCCACAATGATTTCATTTATTTATTCAATAAATGTTTTTATCCTCTGATAATGTGTCAGACTATAGCTATATAATGACAGACAAGATACAGTGCCTGACTTCAAGAAGCTCACAGGGCTTATAGAGATGCTATTGTAGGAAACTAGGTTGAAAACAAAATTAATATCTGTGCCCAGCACTAAGAAGAGCACAGAAGAACAATCACTGTTTCTTATCAAGTCTAAGATCACATGGCTGGACTCTGCCGAAGATATTGTAGGAGTCTTTTATGAGTAAGGACAAGTGAAGGAGGAGTAAATATCCCAACAAGGAGAAGGAAAGGTGGACATAAAAGGCAAAGAGAATATTCAAGAGAAAGAGAGCAAAAGATCCTTAGGTTGAAGGATAATGGTATATTTGAAACACACTGTTATTACCAAAGCATTGTTTAATGGGGAGAGAGAAGCTGGGAGGGGCTGAGAAAGAGTTTAAAAGGTAAAGGCTTTGTCCCAAAGTTCATTGTGGAAGAGCTTAAAGAAATTACATTTTGTTTTATGGAAGGGACTGATGTTTTCTTTTTTGGAGACAGGTTTTGGTATAAGTGGGTAATCTCTTCAGAAATAGAGCTCAGGAGAAAGATGGAGAGTAAGTCAGGAAGGTGGTACATATACCTCTTGAGATTGGTTAGCAAATGGCTTCAGATGTCTAGGTGGGAAATGACAGTAGCCTAAATAAGGACAGTTGTATTGGAGAAAAAAGTAGCTGATAAACTGGATAAATAATAAGAATCGGATTTCAACAACATTTGGAAACTGATTGCATGAGAAGTGAGGTGAAAAGGTGGGTTTACAGGGATACTTGAGAACCAATTGATGCTACTGCCATTACTAGGATGAACAGCATAAAAAGATAAACAGATTGGTGGATGGAGAATGAAAAGTGTGGAGGCAGGAGTTTAAGTTATTTGTGGGTCCAAAAGTAGAGATAACCAATGAGTAGTGGTTCCCTCTCATCAGATGTTTGCTTGAGAATAACATATGAACACTTTCTAGATAGGATCAACTCTCTCTCTCTCTCTCTCTCTCAGACATACACAGGTATACAAACACAGGTTCACTCAACACAGTAGAGTAATCCTAAGAGGCTAAATCTGTTGAAGTAAAAAACTAGAACCTCTCCTTTACCCAAGGAGAAGATTAACTTACCATCTCTATATTACAACCAAGTCTACTAGTCTTCAGAAAGGAAAGTCATTGGTTCAAGAGACTGGGAGTATATAAGTTATTTTTATCATTGCTGTGTCCAAGTACCTGAGAAGATGCAGCTTAAGGGAGGAATGGTTTGTCTTGGCTTACAGTTTGAGGAGATACAGTACATCATGGTGGGAAAGGCATGGTAGCAGAAGAAGGAGTTAGCTGGTCGTAAGACCTTCATGATCATGAGGCAGAGAGGGATGAATACTGATGGTCAGCTAACTTTTTCCATTTTATTCAGTCTGAGAATTGAACACATGGAATGATGTCACCAATAGTTGGGGTTGGGCCTTCTCACTTCAATTAACCTAAACCAGAAGTCTCCTCACAGACATGTCCATGGATTTGTTTCTACAATAGCTCTAAATCTTATCAAGTTGACAGTCAGGATTAGCTATCACAGGGAATCAATCGTGAATCTAGAGCAAAACACTAGGCTTTCATTTTAAGCATTTAACACTGTTATGTCAATGTCATGTTCTGGCTGATTCCCAATACCCACCCCTCCCAAGGCAACAAATTGCCCCCTGTGTGCCCTTTGGGAAAGAATGTTGAATTATTGTCCTCAAATTATGTGGCTAAAGATAAGAGTTCTAAAGAACTGATATGTGGAATGACTAGAGTGTTGAGTCATGGTTTTGAAACCAGAATGCCTAGCTATGAATCCTAGCCCTACCATTTCTCTAGACAGGGAAAACCAGGCAAGTCACCTAAGCTTCATGTCCCCCACATTCCTTTCTCTGTAATGAGAGAACAATTACCAAACTTATCATCTGAGACTATTTTGTGGGCCTATGACCCTTCTATTACATTATACATACTTGATCAGTACAAAGTCAACACATCTGGGGTGTAGTATTTAAAAATGTCCCATGGAGGCATCATATTGTAGCAGAAAGAGGTCTTTAGAATTAGAAAAACTTGGGTTCAAACGGCGACTTGCCAATTACTAGTGGAAAGAGCTAGGAAAAAAATAATGCCAAACCACAACTTTAGTGGCTTCAATTATAAAATGGTGATAGTAACTATTATTTAGCAAAATGAAGGGAAAAGCAGAGGGAACACATATAAATTTTCTGGTAAGATGCTTAAACTAAAACATATGCAAATACATAGTCACATGATCTATTCTTGAATAAGTTTTTCCTTATTGTCTTCCATTTGTGAATGAGACATGCATAATCCAGGCAGAGCAAAGTGTGCTGAGTGAACATGGAATGTTGATGCACAACATATAATTCTCATTCATTTAATATGTCTGGTAAAAGTACAGAGAGCTCCACTCATTCAGTCACTTAGGAACCCACACTATTAATGTTTTCATCATCTTATCAATATTACATTTTTCAATGCACTGGCCCTTGGGGTCATGATGGAAGAGAAGATAGAGAAGTCACTTCAGATTTTAAACTAATGCTCTATCAGTCAGAAAGTCATGTGGCCCAGCGGACGAGGGACAAAATCATATTCTAGGAGCTGGAACTCCAGGGATAGTTTTTGTAGGAAAGGACAAAATCTAAGAGCTCAGATTAGATTGACTGATGATTAGATAGATGACAGACCCACTGATATTTGTGTGTGTGTGTGTTCTTTTATTTATAATGGGTATATATCAATATGAAATAGTCAAAGTCATAATTCAAAGCTTCATTAATGGTCTAAGGATGTGAACTAAGTCTTAAATTCAATCTCTAGAACCCCATAAACTATGTTTGGTGGGACATACCTGAAATTCCAGCACACTGGAGGTGCAGCCAATGGGACCAGAAGTTCAAGGTCATCCTCTGCTACATAGTGAGTTCAAGGCAAGCCTGGTCCATGTGAGATCCTTTTCAAAAACTGTATTTAATAGTTACCAAATATCATATCCTAGTGTAAGCTATCTTAAACAGGCTCTTAACAGTGTGTAGTAGCCTATAGTTGGACAAAATCATCTAACTGGAAGCCGATTTTATAATAAACTATCAATTATCTTATATAGCTTCCTGAATACTATACATGTGTATCCATGGAAAAGTCTGCATGTATTTCTGTGGTTACTCTCTCAGTGTGTGTGTGTGTGTGTGTGTGTGTGTGTGTGTGTGTGTGTGTAAGTGTCTATAAGTGTCTATGTGTTTAATAAATAATTACTTGGGGCTTACCATATGATCTGGCACAGACTTTTTCAGTGATTTATCAGTGAATAAAACAGACTGTTCTTATGAATTTTATATTCAAAAAGGTGTGACAGAATGAATACAAATAACAACCAAATATATATTAGAAAATCAGAACTATTTTTGAAGGAGAACTGAGTAAAAGGTGTCAGAAATACAGCATTTGTAATTCAGATGCAATTTGAAAAGGGAACCTCTTTGGAAATGAGTCATTTCCAGAAGATCTTAAGGGAGCTAAGGAGAGGAATTGGGGAGAGACCATTACTGGTGGTCTATGGGTGTTGCCTGGTTCTTGGCATCATATTCAAAGAATTGGCAAAGATGATCACAGAGAGGAAAGAAGCAGGGAGTGTTATTAAGAAGCAAGAGAGGCAACAGGCCTCTCATATGAGAGGCAGAGTGCTCAAGAGCCTTGGATAATTGCTTGGGGCTTTTCTTAAGGAGTCCATGAGAAGGAAGGGTTGTTGTCAAGGGACATAGTTTAGGTGATTCTCTATTTTGAGTGATAGGTTTGGATTAAAAAAAAACATGTTTTCTACTGCACAAATCTCTTTCCAATCTGTTTTTAATTATTTGCCTGTCAAATCATGCACAGGCATAAGATGTGTATAGATAGTGTATTCTCTCTAAAAGTTCATTTCGAGGATATAGTTTGCCTTACTGCACATACATTCAAAGCTAGTTCAGGCTGAGTGGCTTCTGGCTGTTCCAATTCTAGATAATATGTAAGAACTTTTTTGGATAGATACTGACCTCCTATAATGGCTCCTAGAGGAGGAAAAGTCTATTTCATTCTTTGGAGTGAAGTAAATGTGCAGCTTGGTGCAAAAGTTGGGGTGGTCCCAGGTTGCTCAGTGCATTTTAAAGAAAGGGAAATCTTTTTGTCTGAGTGAAATGGAGTCCCAAACATCTAAGCTATATCCCATGCTTGCTTTCTTCAACTTCCCCCAGAGAAAGGAGCCAATGTAGGTTGCTGGCAACACGTCAGAAGTTCAAGGGGAAAGCCCACTAGTTTGAAAGTAGTTATTTATTTTTGTATAGCAAAGAAACAGTAAACACAGATCAGGATCCAAACCTATAAGAATAGTAAATGTAACTATATATGGAGCTATTACTGTTTGCCAAAACTTGGACTAAGTTCATCATATCTGCTCAAGGAGTACTCCAAACAACTCTAGGAGTCAGGTGGAACTGGGTGAGGCCAAGTACTCACTTAATACCACACAGCCTATAAGCAGAGAATTGTCCCTTAAATCCATACACCCCACCCCAGCACACACTCTTTGAGTCCACTCTCCTGAGCACTTCATTATCCTGAGGATATGAGCAGTTACAGCATAATCCTTGGAATCCTACATTTACAAATAAATCAGATTAGCGCTAATAACTTAAGGTTTCCTTGAAGAGAACAGATTTTTTTTGTTGTTGTTGTTGTTGTTTAAGTAACCCTTTCTGGTTACAGGAGGAAATATGAGATAGGAGTTGGGGCAGAAGATGCTTGTGTAAACCCAGAAGCTAGAAAACTAAAGGTAGAACCAGCTCCTCGACCCCTGGCAATACCAACATTAACTAGGCAGGTTTCTATCTGACTCCACTGTGCCTTGCTGCTGTATGTTTATTGTTGTGGATACCCAAGAATGAACTCAAAACTTTGCTCATGCTAGTACTAAATACTCTGATCCATGCTCCAGCCCTTACCTTGGCTTCTGAATATTTTATACAGTTTTTAAACAATATAATTCATATACAATGAAATTCACCTTTGTACAGTGTGTAGGTCATGGGTTTTATATTTTAGATTATTTATAAAGTTGTACAAACATCACAACAAATGCAAGAACATTTTCATCACCCTGAAAAGAAACTCACTAACAAATCATAATCATTCACCCCTCCCTCCAGCCCCTGGCAGCTGCTAATCTACCCTCTGTCTCCAGGAATTTGCCTGTTGTGGATATTTTACATAATGGAATCATATGGTTTTGGAGCTTTTGTGCCTGGATTCTTTCCCATAGCATAATATTTTCAAGGTTCAGTAAAAGTGTAACTTAAATAAAGCCCTCATTCCTTTTCATGGCTCAATAATACTCAATTATATGGATATACCATATTTTATTTATCTGTTCCATCAGTTGATCTGATAGTTGGGTCATTTTACACACTTTTAGCTATTATGAATAATGCTGCTCTGAGAAATTCCATGCAAGTTTTCCCATGGGTATGTTTTTGATTCTCTTTAATATATACATAGAAGAACTGCTGGGCTACTCTGTTTTGATTTTGATAGAAACTGCCAAATTGTTTTCCATTGTAGCTGTATCATTTTGCATTCTCTCAAGCAAGATGTAAGATTTCACTTTTCTCACATCGAGACTACCACTATTATCTTTTGTCTTTTTTTGTATATTGATTGGTGTGTAACCGTGCCTTGAGTTTCTGTGTGTGGTTTTGATTTACATTTCCCTGAAGACTTATAATATTGAATATATTATCACATGCTTAGAGATTATTTATATAACTTCTTTGGAAAGATGCCTATTCAAATTGTTTTATTTTTACATAATTTTAAATTGTTCTATTTATTTTTTATTGTTGAGCTATAGTGCTTATTTATTCTAAATATCAAACCATTATCAGGTATAAGACTTTCAAATACTTTCCCCCATTTTGTGAGGCGTTTTTTAACCTTATTGTGTATTTTGAAGTTTTTAAGTGATATGAAGTCTAATTTATGTATTTGCTTTGGTTTGCTTGTGTTTTGGGATAGTATTTAAGAAAACCATTGTCTAGTTCAAGGTCATAAAGATTTTCTGTACTCCTTTTTCTCCTTTATACTATTAGCTTTTACTTTAAGGTCAATTTGAGGCTGATTTTTATTATAGCATGAGGTAGGGCCCAGCTTTCTTGTTTTTCATGATTAGACAGTGACTCCATCTGATGCTGTGACTACTGATAAGAAACTATTCATCCTTTGCCTTCTCTGATCATAGTGTCTCACATAAAGTAATCAGATAATATCTTTATTAATTACATGAGTAAGTACTATGATAGCTTGGCATACAAAAATTACAATAAATTTAGAAATTATTCCAATCATTTTTAAACTGGTTGTGTGCCAGATCTATTTGTTTAATAGCAATTCACAATTAGGAAAGCTTCAGTCAACCAGATTAATAATATTTCCTTTTTGTAACTTACTAAAAGGACATAAAATATTTAAAATAATGTCTATGTATTATACATTACAGAGTAATTTAATTACAGAGTAAGAATACAACCAGAGTATTTTCCAAGTTGAGCATCCATTTCACAGAACCAATGTGTTTCTTCATCCCAAGATTTGTGAATTTTAGGCCTTTCATTTTAAATTTAAAGTTTAAATTTCAATTAAATTGGATGAAATCGTCTCTGGACTCCCTAGGCTGAGTCTAGCTTGTGTGCACAGAAGGACATGTGCACATTCTCAACACACCAAACACTTCCTAACTGATTGAGGAACTGCTGGGTTTTGCAAAAGCTTTTCCTGCATGTATTGAGATGATCATCTCCTTTAGTTGATTAATACAGTGGAGGGCATTGGAGTACATTGATGACTTTTACATCTAAGGAACCAATCTAGATTTCATGGAATAAATCCAATGTCATCATAAGACATAGGAGTGTGTGTGTGTGTGTGTGTGTGTGTGTGTGTGTGTGTGTGTGTTGAGTGAATCCAGCCCCTACATGTGCTGGGCAAGGTCCTTCCCTCTCAATTATAGCCTCAGCTCATTACATAGTTTTTATAATGAGATTTCAGTATAGTTGACACTTTGTTGTATCTATAGTTTATTTGGGCTACTGAACTATGTAGCATTTTTTCATGTATTATCTTTGTTACATGTTATTTATTTACTTGTGTTTGATGTGGTGTGTTTGTACATGTATATGTGTGTGTGTGTGTGCTATATGCATTTATATATAAAGATGTACATGCTCCATGTGCATTCTTAGGACAGAGGAAGGGTATTAGGTATATTCATTTATCATTATTACATCTTATTCCTTGACATAGTATCTCATGCTTAGACTGGAACTCTCCATTTTAAGGTAGACTGGCTATCCAATAAACCACAGCAATCCTCTTGTCTTCATCCCCATCTTCACTGGGGTTGCAGGTATTCATTGCCACACTCAATTTTTATGTGGGTGCTGGGGATCAAGGTCAGGTCTTTGTTATTGCACATAAAGCACTCTTACCCACTAATCCATCTCCCCAGCTCCTGCTTGTTTTATATTGAGACAATACTAAGATAATAGTAGCTTTATTGAACAGTTGCCAATGTTCCCTCCTGATTAGTTTTTGGAAGGGTTGTGTGAACTTGGCAAGAACTATTGCTACCATTTGTTCTAAATCTCCATTGAAGACACCTAATCTTTCCTTGTTGAGAGAGAGAGAGAGAGCAAGATGCATGGGTGAAGGACTACACCAAAGGTTACAGTGTGGATCAGTGGCAAAATTAGTGCTTTCCAGCCAGTCAAGCATCCCTTAGCTGAGCCCTTAGCCAAGCCTGGGCCTCACTGAATTATTTCTAACTCTGACCTGATGAGACTCATCCATCCACACAGTAGCAGAGATGAAACAGTCACTGAATCTTAGAAATCACAAGGCCCTGAGCTCCTTAACCAGGGTCGTTGGCTTTGCAATGAATTGGTTAGCAATTTTTGTGCCATGTGTGTGTGTGTGTGTGTGTGCGTGTGTGTGTGTGTGCGTGCATGCACGCGCATGTGCATGATTGTGAATATGTGGGCCATGTTTGTGTAGATGTATTTGGGTGTGTGTACTATATGTGCATGTTTGTGTATTTGTGGGTGTATATGTGTGTATAGATGTGTGTGTGTGTGTGTGTGTGTGTGTGTGTGTGTGTGCACGTGCATAAAGAGGCCAGAGTCTGACATCAGGTGTCTTTTTCCACCCTACTTACTGAGGCAGTGTTTCTCTGTTGAACTCAGAGCTTGCTATTTTGACTTGTCTGGCTGGTACGTTTGCTCTGGGACTCCTGTTTCTCTACCTCCTGATTTCTGGAATTACAAACAGGCCACTACACCCTCTTGGCATTTACATGGTATTGTGGTCCTCAAGCTTGTGAAGAAAGCACTTTACTGACTAAACCATCACCCTGGCCCCAAATGACTAGCTTTGACTTTGAAGAAACAGTTTCTACTTTATCTCATTTGAGCATCATAAGTGAGCAAAACAAGCTAGATAACATTGCACCAAACAACCTTCCATATACTTCCCATGTTAGTTCATTCTGTAACACAAATATTGTTGACCCCACCTTAAAGATAGTGAAATTAAGGCTCTCAGAGGTGTTTATAAACAAGAAACAAACTATGATATGGAACCAGTCTTTCAGACTCCAAGCATAATGCCTCCCATCCTCCATTCTGTGAGAAATCACAACTCAATGATATGGTAGGGGCTGATTCAACTTAAAGCAGACAAGAACTATCTTGCTTATAGCCTCTCCTATCTTAATGTCTGAGGGTAATTGCTTATAAGTAGCCTCTGCTTGGCCTTTCCTTCTTTGGGCTTACTTTTAACAAATGTGATATCTGAAAGCATCATAAAAGAAAAAGTATTGCAGGCATACACAGAAGAGGGGGATAAGTGATGGTACTTCTATGGTAAGCTATCTTTCTGTTCAAGAGTTGTGAACAAGTTTCTTCTCTAACTCTAACTTCTCTGATCTAAAACTCAGGACTCAGATGAGACAAATGAATGCCTGCTCATTCTATTTGTAAAGAACACTGGGTTTTGCATGGAGAAACTGTATTGGGACCTACTAAAATGGTATCACTATCTCTGCTGCCATGGGGATGTCTGTTCAAATTTCCATGGCTCACTGGCCTCCTTGTAAAGTGGATTTAATTGTATACACCACTTTGGGTGATTGTATGGAGAATATAAGACAGCTGCATAGCAGTTCCCAACACTGATAAAGGGGAAGCACCTAGGAAATGCTTGTGGAATAACTTTTACTTCCATAATGATTATTTTCTTTCTCAATATCCCTATGGTGTTATCAATGGTATTTGAGGAATAGATAGGCCAAGAAATCTGATCAAAACAGTAATGACAAGACAAGACATAAACCATGTTCTTTACCTCTTAAAGTTATACCTTTCTATAAAATCATTTCTATAAATAATGGTTTAAGTAATTGTGTCTTAGTTTTTGAGATGCTGTCTAGTATACAATGAAAGTATAAGGAAGAGCCCATAATTTATTTTGAAGAGCTCTTAAAAACAGATTCACGTAAAATAGTTTAACATTCTATGCTTAATTTATTCCTTGTCTTGGGCCATGAAGTCAGTCTATGTCAGCCTTATCTCCAAATAGCCTATTAAATGATCATCTTCCAGCTAAGAATTATGGTTAGTCTAAGTATGTCTTATCACATAGGGCTGTGGAGATGGCTCAGTGGATCAAAGTGCTTGCCATACAGGGATAAGGAATTGACTTCACATCTCCAGACCCATGCAAAATGCAGATGTCATGGAGCTTGCTTGTAATTCCATTGTTCAGGAAGGACTGGCAAGCTAGTTTACCTAACATGGTGAGATCTAGGTTCAGTGAGAGACTCTGAATCACAGAATGAGGTGGAATCCAGAGATAATTGCCCTCCACAGCCCCAAGCACTGAGTAGGGTAGGCCACCCAGGGCACAGATGAGTGTCCCCTCACAGGTACTACTTGGGCTCCTACTTGCTGAGATTGTAGGTCAGACTCATTTGCACTGACCTCACTCTCCTGCCTACCACCACCCCAAGCTTCCACTTTCAGAATATGCACTGTGGAGCTGATCACACTCTAGAGTCCCCAGCACTTAGTAGGGCATGCCTCCCAGGGTCCAGCTCAGGAATACCTGGAGACTACACACACAAGGAGTCTTCTCTAATTACAGTCTGCTTAGCCTAAACCTACACAGATAGACTGATATCCCACACTCACCTTGATAAATGCTAAGCAGGACACTCAACACACCACAGGCACCACAACAGCTTCTATTTCTTTCTTCTTAGCAAGAAAGAAGGGCTATCTTGAAATGACAAACAACAATGCAAAACAAATAATCCAAGAAATCAAGGCAAGATATACAACTAAGAATTATCTAGTCCTGGGGCTGGAGAGATGGCTTAACGGTTAAGGAGCCTGCCTCCTAAGCCTAGGAATGACAGTTCCAATCTCCCGGTCCCACATTTAGTCAGATGCAGTGACACAAGGGTGCAATGCTGCACTTTACCACAAGGGGGGCGCACGCATCTGCATTTCGTTCACAGCAGCTGAAAGGCTGCTGGCATGCCCATCTCTATCTGTCTTCCTCTCCCTCTCTCTGTCTCTGTCCAAAAAAAAAAAAAAAAAAGAATATCTAAGAATAGTCCCATAGTGGAAACCTAAAATGAAAATATAGAGGAAACTCCAGAAAGAGAATTCCAAAATGAAATTATGAGAACAATATTCAACAAATGAATGAGGCCATGTACAAATGGTTGAACAAATGGAAAAGAAAAAACAAAAAAAAATGAAGAAAATCAAATAGATGGCCGAATATAATGGAAAAGAATAAAAAAGAAGTCCAATAGATGATTGAATGAGATAGATTAGAATCATCAAAAAGAACTCAATAGAAAGTGGGATGAACTCACTGAGGACATGATCAAATACAGGAATGAATTCCAAGAGATTATAAAAAAGTAAATCAAGAACTGAAACTGGAGTTCAATAAAGAGATGGAGACACTGAAGAAAAATCTAATGAAAAGCAAACATGAAATAATGCATTTAAAAGTCTGCCAGAAAGGCTACCATCAGAATAATAGATCATGTGGAGGACAGATTATCAGAGACTGATGACAGACAGAGGTAATAGATTGGGAGGCCAAAACCAACTTCAAGTTCAAAATAAGTACAAACAGAACATGAGGAAAATGTGGTCAATTTTAAAAGACCAAACATTTGTATCATGGGCATACAAGAAGGAGAAGAGCTATAGACCAAAAAAATAGAGAATATCTTCAATAAAAATAAAGAAAAAAACATTTATGGATCTTACAAATTAGAAGCCCATCCAGGTACTGGGGCACACAGAATACCAAATTAACAGGACCAGAAAAGAAATTTCCCATGTCACACTATATTTTACAAACTAAATGCAGAAAACAGTACTAAAAGCTGAAAGAGGAAAACAGCTCATCACTTACAAAGGTAAGCCCAGTAGAATTGCAGCTGATACAGAAGGGGTTGGAATAGAGTATTTCAAATTTTCAAAGACGATGGCTGCCAATCCAAACTAATACCCAGTGAAATTATCCTGCATAAGGGAAGGTAAAAGAAAAACTTTCATGATAAAAGCTGGCTTTATGAATATATGAGCACTAAATCACCCTTACAGGACAGTAGGGCATGGAATACTCTACAATGAAGAGGGGAACAAACATAGTTAACAGGCTGGAGAGGGGGGAAAAGCAACAGAAATAAAAACTAGAACAAACATTTAAAGTAAATGAAGATGAAGAAATCCCCACCAAGTCTTCAACTTGACAAGGAATAATTCATACCTCTTAATTATAACTCTGAATATCAATGGACCCAACTCCCTAAACAAAAGACACTAGTTTACAGGAAGGATCAGAAAAGATGGTTCATCATTTTGTTGTCTACAAGAAACTCATTTTGCCTTTAAAGATGGACACTACCTTAGAGTAAAGAATGGAAGAAGATATTCTAAGCAAAAAAAAAAAAAAAAAGGAAACAAGCAGATGTGGCTATACTAATTATCTGACAAAATAGGCTTTAAACCAAAAAATACTTACAAGAGGTATAGAAGGCCACTCTATACTCATCAATGGAACAATACAACTGGAGTATAATATATTTATAAACATATATGGACCAGACATCAAATAATCATGAACCTAGGTAGAGAACTTATCACCAGGAAGATGTCTCTGCATTGAGCATGAGAATTCTGTATTTATATTGGTAGAAGTATGGGCTGTCAGCCTGACTTGCAAGATTGGAAGATTGGGGGTTGATTCTTGGTAGTGAGGAGGTTGCACATGAGCAAACTAGGACTCCATAGCAGCCTTCACCATAGATATCTACTCAGGGTTCACTTTGACATCTCTGGACTAGAGAAACAGAGAGATTTGGCCTAGCAGCCAGCACTCAGCTGGGGAAAACTTCTTCAGAAATCTGAATTTTGGCAGCCACTCTAGATTACCTAGCCTAATAACCTCATGTGCCCTGAGAAATAAAGGGTAAAATATGCTGGGACATGTTCAAAGCCACATTGCTCCCACAGAATCTGTTCTCGATGTAAAGTCTAGCATATTAGCAGGCGGTTGTTGTATCAAATCAGGAGATCCATGAGCTTGAACTAGCTGATTAAACATTCTGACCCTATGTGTGCAATGAGAATGACTTCTGACCCTGAGTTCAAATGAAGAAACACAGCAAAAGAAAGTCCCTTAAATGCTGCCACAGCTCTCCCCCAAAGTCTTCAAAATGTTCACTAGAGGCTCAAATGTTATAATAAATGTTATAGAGTCTGTGGTCTCTTTCACAGTCACTTCTGTCTGCTACTCTAGTGTGAAAGCAGCCATACAAAATACATTTAAAACAAACAAACAAACCAAAGCGTGATTGTGATTGTTTTCCATTACAACCTGATTTACCATAAAGGCAGGAAGGCAGATTTGGCCAAAGATCTATAGTTTACTGACCTTGCTCTCCATGCTTAGAATCTGTTGCACTTATAATTGACTTAACAAAAATGATCAACAAACACCTTCAAGAAAAACCATTGTTTTTACTTCACTCATGGATTCTGTGATTCAAGCTTCTGACTGAGCATACAAGGCTGGGTTCTCTCTGCTCTATGAAGTGTGGTGCCTCAGGTGCAAAGTGGGGCTCAAGACTCAAGTCCTTGTGCTGAAATAATCTCAATGCTCCAAGATCACCAAGTTCCCACACATGGCATTTCCACAGACTTTGGCTTCTACAGACTACAGAGGCATCTGAGTAGTCCAATTTCCTATGGGACCCAAATGAGGATCAGGTTCCACGTGAGACTGATTGAAAAAAGGCACATCTGTCTGCTAAATCAGCCTCAACACTCACCCAGCATATCCTCATGGTGGACTATAGGACTGGATACAACAGCCACCAAATATGTCCTCAGGGTGCTCTGAGCAACCAGGCTCAACACTCACCCAGCATGTCCTCAGGGTGCTCTTTCAGTCAAAGCACCTGTGAGGCAACTCTACATTCAAAAATAACGAGACTGGACTGGGGTTTATGTTATATCCATTGTAGAACATATTAATAATTTAAATGCTTATCTTTTATTCAGCATTTAGTGCTTCCTAAGCACTTATCATATACCAAATACTGTTTCAGGTGTCATATTCCCACAGTGTAACTATTATACAGAAGAATATAGAACATAACCTCTTGCTGAGGCTGTGAAAACTAACATGTGAACCTAGGTATTCAGGCTCTGGGATGTTACAACCCTCTTCACGCTGTTTCATTGTAGTCGCAAGAGTGAGATGTTTCTTGTGACTGGAGTTGAGACAGGTTATCAAATTGTAAAGAACCTGGGACTTCTCTATCAAGGCTTCTTCTAGCCATCTTCCCACTAACATCCAATTATGATTGTACACCTTACTTCATGCTATGCGGGGACTATGAATTACAAGAGAAAAGAATTGCTACAAATTTTGTACTTAAGAAACCTAAAATTATGACCAGAGAGACTGAATTCTAATTTCATCTTCATAACTTCATGGGACAGAACTTTGATTTCCGTCTTAGACATATAGAGCCTGAAACTTAGTTGTCTGGTCTCCTATTGCCCAGAGTTGATGCAGCCCAGGCTGAAATCTAGAGCAGAGTGATTTTCAAGTCAAGTTCTTTGTAGCCGAGTCCAAGTAAGACGAGTTTTATCAGAGAAGAAAACCCTCTGTACCTCAGAGGTGATCTTGGCTCAGTCCCCTACTGCAGAAGTGGAAAACTGAGATTCAAGGAAGGCCTCCCTGCTACTCAGATCCAGGGCTGGCATGGGACTCCCAATTTTCCCCACCACCACACTGTGCTGGGGGCTCAGAGAGTAGAAAGATGGGGGTGGAGAGGTGGGTGTGAGCTAATGGGAAGTTGTTTGCCAAAGCTGTGTGGGGCGGGGCGGGATGGGGTGGGGGGCGTTTTTACAAGACCAGGGCCTCTGGCCTGGAAACATCTGTTTCCCTTCAAATCAGCGAGGAGACTTTTGCCTCCCCAGAATGCCTAAATCATGCGGTGGCTGGGGAAGAGCAGGCGTTAGCCTGGAGACTTCAAACGCATTCTCCTGTACTCTCCTCCGGGACCTGCGTCTGACACGGGCCTCTGGAGCTCCATTCCTACTCTTACCCCCTGTCAGATCCGTGAGAAGCTCTCACCGCCAATTAACTTCTCGGTTTCATTCTCTCACCCCTGCTGAGAGGAGGTCTCAGGATCTTAAATGGGGACCAGCAATAGCTCCTTTTCCACCCACCCACCTACCTCTGTTCTCCACAAGGGCCACTTTACCCCAGGTGGGAGTGAAACCAGAGCCTTGGGTAGAGGCACAATAATGTAATGATAATAATACCTAGGGTCATTTCTCATGATTGCTCAGCACATGCCAAGTGTCATGCTGGGCACATCCCATATCATGTCTTGTTTTATATCAACAACTCCATCCAAGGTTAGTCATGATAGTGTGAGTAAATTGAGATAAAGCTTCACACATCCGGTGAATAGGCAGCCAGAACTTAAAACCTAATTGTTTGTTTCCTGTAGTCCTACTGTTATACACCTCTTAGAACATTTCAGTCCAATCAACTTTTATTCATCTCACAGATGGAAACTGATTTCTAGAAAAGGGTAATGACCTTGATAGGGTGAGATGTTTGAATCATACATTGACTACATCATTCTGACCAATATTTACTGAGTGTCCAGGCACCAGGTGCCTTAACAGAAAGGCAGAGCCAGTCTTGTTCTGAAGCGTCAGACTCAGGGGCAAGAGAGAAGTGGATAGGGGTAGGCAGAACGGTCACATGACATATGATCAAGGTATCTCTGCTAGATAGGAAACAAGAAGAAATGAGGTTTGGAGAATGTTGTAAGGACAAGGTGAAAGGTTCACCTGAAGGAGATTCAGCTAGAAGGTGTAGCTTGTACAAAGACTTGGGATCCACGTATCTGAACAGTGAGCCTCATCTGTGAAATACAATAGGAAGCAAAGATCAGCAAACAAGCATGGGCCTTTGGACATAGTTTAGTGGGGTTTCAATGACAGGGTACAGTTGAGTGCATGAATGAACAGCAAGGAGTCATGCCTAAGGAAAGTCATTTGTCCTGAGAATATGACAGATTGTTCCAGAGATGATGAGAGACTTGAGGTGGGTGGCACTGCCCTGACAATGATGAAAACCCATTGGAAAATTCTTTTCATCTTAGTAGTCATGCTGTTTGTTTTCTCTTGGTTTCTCAACACAGTGAGACCATTTTGCAGTAGATGCTTGGGATCTCATGCCACAGTCTGTTGAAAGGCAGGGACTCAAACTGGTTTTCAGCCACATTGGCCATTGCTCTTGGAGTGGAATAGCTGCAGGATCCTATAAAGTCCTTCCAACTTCACCCTTAGAGCCACCTCTCTTTTCAGCAAAGCTCCCCCAAATCAGATATGGATTTATGTTAGCTAACTGTGTAATGCACAGCACAGTGTAGAAAGAATGCTGGTGGAGGACTCAGCAAGGACGTGGTATTCTCTCTGGATTTAGTGGCAGTGGGTCCTTCTACAAGTCACTTTTCTATCCGAGCTGGGGTTTTGCCACCCATGAAATGAGTGTTCAGTTAGAGGAAGGAGCTCAAAGGTTTCAGTTCAATTGTCTCTGCATTTCACAAAGTGCATAGTGGACCAAGCAGTCATTAACAGTACCCTCCCTCCCCTTCTAAGACACATAAAGGTCTGACTATTTCCTTCTTTCGCTCTCTCTCTCTCCCCCTCTCTTTCTCTCCTTTCTTCCTACCCTCTCACAAAGAGTCCCTCCAAACTCTTCCCAGTCCCCTAACAGATTTCAGATGTTCCCTGGAACAGTTCTACAATTACAGCTGAGACAGGCAGAAAGCACATGGCCTTATGACTTTTGACCCAGGCCTGTGAAGTTGACATCTTTCTCTTCCATATCCCCCACCCCCTCACCTCAGGCAGGGTGGCCTGAGGCTTCCTCCACCCTGAAGCATTCCCTGACAAGTTTGGTCATTGTAATAACAAAATTGGAAACTACATTTAAAGGAGCAAAGATCAAACCAGGCTTATTATGATGATTATATCTCATTTAGCCTTGATCCTCAACATATCTCATCCTGCTTTACAGGTGGGGAAACTAAGGGTCAGACATGATGAAATGACTTCCCAAAGAATGCTCAGCCTGTAAGTGGGAAATGCTAGGATTTTACCCAGGTTTCATAACTCAGTACTCAACTGGGGATGCAGCTCAGTGGTAGAGCACTTGCTCAGCATGTGTATGACCCTGGGGTTCAATTGCCATCACTGTACAAAGGAAAAAACAACCCTAAGACTGCTTCTTTCCCCAGCACAGTGTTATATATATTGTTTGAACAAGGAGATAACTGATCCTAAACACTCTGGGGCAGAAGCACCACAAAACAAAAACCAAAAAAACAAGTGGCCCAACTGGAGTGATGACTCAGTGGTTAAGGCACTTCCCTGTAAAGTCAAATGACCTGGGATCAATTTCCCAGTGCATAGTAGAGCCAAAGGCACAAAGTGGCACATGCATCTGGAGTTTTTTTTTTTTTTTCCAGAAGATAGAGGCTTTGCCACTCCCATTCTCTCTGTTTCTCTTCTATCTCTCTTTCTCTGCTTGCACATAAATATTTTTAAAAAGCAAGTGATGAATAGGAAAGCAGACTTCCTCACATATTTCATTCACCTCAGGCCTTATATGTGTCTTTTTGTTGAAATACATATTCTCTTAAAATTTCAATAAAGTGTTTTAAAAAATGTTTACACAGGGGTTGAGAAGATGCCTCAGTGGATAACAGCTCTTCCTGTATAAACATGAGGACCTGAGTTTTATTCCCAGTACCCACATAAAAAGCTGGGTGTGTCATCCAAGTCCTTAAAGGGGATGCAATGGAGACAGGCATCACTAATCTATCCAAAAAATGGTGAGTTCCAGGTTCAGAAGGAAACTCTGTCTCAAGGAAATAATGCCAAAGAGCCATAGAGAAGGTGACCTGATATCATCCTCCGGCCTCTTCAGGTGTGTGCACAGGGTGTGTGCATCTGCATATACATACCCCACATAATAGACACATCCAGAAAAGTAAAATAATAAAAATGTGTGCTCTTATAAAAATAAGTGCTGTGTATATGGTCTTTATAAAAATCTGCAACTGCAAGCGCCTCCCTCATGCATCATTCCATGAAATCTTTGAGACTATTATATGTCCATAAAATTACCCATTTCTATTGATGGAGAATCTGAAAGAGAGATATGAGATGGAGTATTCTCAAGTTCATTACTTACACAAATACTGACAGGTGCATAGTGCTATGTTAAATATTGTGATATGGTTGTACCCAAACTGAAGAGTGCTCCTACTCACCCACAGGCAAGGATTCAAAACCTGCTTCTGGTACTGTCTCCATAAGTTAGTGTATGGAATAAAAGTGCTTACTCAGACACTGGAGAGAAGGCTAAATGGATAAAGTGAGAGCCTGGGTCTAGATCCTTAGCACCCATTAAAAATCCTGACACAGAAATGCATGTCTATAATCCCAGAGCTGTGCAGACAGAGCCAGGCAATCTCCAGGGCTTGCTCGCCAGCTAGTCTAGCTATATTGCTAAGCTCTCAACTCAATATGAAATTCTGTCTCAAAATAGAATGTTGAAAGAAATTGAGAAAGGCACCCTATACTGACCTCTGGCCTCCACATTCATACACACACAGGCAGCTGAACCCATACACATATGTGTGCCCACAAATATATAAAGACACATACACACAAGACAGAAAAGTGATTACTCAATGTTATTCAATATAGTTCTTCCTTTTTAACTTTGCCAATTGTCTTCTCTCACATTCCAGGTTTTCCTTCTTTTTTCTTTCTTTGGAGCAGGATTATTTTTGTTGCTATTTTGTATTTTGAGACAGAACCTTGTATGTCACCCAGGCTTACCTCATCATCACAATGTAACCCAGGCTAGCCTTAAATTCAAAATCTTCCTGTCTCAGCTTCCTGAGTGGTAAGGTTACAGCTGTGCTACCATGCCAAGTAAGTAAATATATTTATGTATGTAGATAGAAAAGTACATGAAGCTGCAGTGGTTCAGCATTGTTGGTATAGCTGGCAGAATTACATCTGTACATAGTTGAAAACTGCAAATTTGTAGCCAGAAGACAATAGCTGACAATGGTTTATTTTATTTTATTTTTATTAAGTACATACGGATTCATCATGTGTTGGTACCATATTTTCCTTCCTGCCTGCCCCATTCCACTGGGGCCCCTCATTGGAGGGGTTGCTAGTAATCTCCATGGGGTTATGGGTTGTGTGTTGTGGGAGCAACAGTCAGTTTATTGGGAGGGAGGCAATGCCTCTGGGCATGGTATCCCAACTTGTAGAACTTAACATTTTTCTGCACCCGCCCCCTGCAAAATTCTCTGAGCCAATGTGGGTGTGTTTTAAGTCGATGAGGGAGCAGTAGTCAGTTATTGAGGGAAGGCAATGAGAGTAGTTTTTTTTTTATCATTTTTCTTTATAAGTTATGTACATACTCAGTGTGTAAATAGCACATGCTGGGATCATCCTTACCCTCATCCCTGTCCTCCCTCCTCTGAAGGGACCCTCCTTGTTGGGGATGCCAGTTATCCCCATGCGGATTGTTGGTTGTGTATTGCTGGGGTAGCCATCAGTTATGGAGAAGAGGCAATGTCTCTGTGCATAATGTCCCAACTTATGGCTCTAACAATCTTTCTGCCCCCCTCTTCCATGAATTTTCCAGATCCATGTTGGGTTCATTTTAGGTCTACTTCAGTGATGAGGTCTTGGGAGCCTCTGTGTCTCTGGATCTCTGGTTTGGTAGGAGTTGAGGGTTCTCAGTGTCTACCTTCTTCACCCTTGTACTGATACCAGGTTCACCAAGAAAGCAGCACTCTTGCTCTTTTCCCCAGTTACTCTGTGGTTTCAGTTGGGGCCCTGGTGAGGTGTGATGGGCTCTTTAGGTTCTGAGTCCATCTGAAAAAGATAAGCAGATTCTCCAATGGAGAATGAAGTCAGCACTGGATAAATGGGATAATCATTATTAGTTTAGAGAGAATTTAATGAGTATAAGCCCTTTTGTAGTCAAAGATTGGTGGGAGCTTGATATTGGAGAGCAAACTCATTTTTTGGATATGGTTCTAACTTGTTTCCCAGTTCCAGCTATGGGTTCCTTTTCACTGAATAGATCTGTTAAACAAACCAAGAGCAGTTGGTTGCCCACCATGGCTGTGTGCTACTATTGCACTTGGATGAGCATCATTTCAGGTTGTTTGCTGCTGAGTAGCTTAGACCAAGAGTTTCTTGGACAGATGTTGGCCATTTTCCCCCAGTAGCTCATGTAGCACCTTCTGGCACTAGACAAGCTGTCTGGGGACTGTCCTTCCAAATTACAGCCAGGTCTCTCCGTGTTCCATACCAACAACATATGGTGTCTTTGGCAGTAGGGACTTACCATTAACCTTTGGTGGGTAATCAAGTGCTCTGACAGAAGTCTGTTTTGTTTTGGGAAACCTTGTAAGTCTCTCTGATCAACAGCTCATTGTGGATATTAACCACATCCCGGTACTGGGAGTTATAGGCCAGCACCAAGGGAAAAGAAGGAAGAAAAAGATAGGTAATATAAAAGAGAAAGGGAGAAAAGAGAGATAAAAACAGGAGAAAATTAAGATTAGTCTTCATCATAACCTCTCCAGGGACCTTGGTTCAGGTACTCCCTCTAAGGGACCTGATGAAGGTTCAACCTTGTAGTCTGTCTTTCAGGATATAGGACTTTATGATACCAGTTCCATATGGGTCTAGTTTTGTTTCCCCCTCCCCACCTTTGCCCTCCCCTCCAGCTCCACCTTCCCTATTTCCTGGTCCTTGAGATGCCTATTAGGTATGTCAGCATATCAGGCAGATCCAGGTTAGGAACCACAGATGAGTGAGACCATGTGATGATTGTCTTTCTGTGATTGGGTGAGTTCACTGAGAATGATCTGTTCCAAGTTTGACCATTTTTCTACAAATGTCATTGTGTCATTTTTTTCTTACTGCTGTGTAGAATTCCATTGTGTAGATAGATATACAACATCTTGGTTATCCATTCTTCTAATGCGGACATCTGGGTTGATTCCAAATCTTAGCTATTATGAATTGGGCAGCTATAAACATGGTTGAGCAAATACCTCTGAACTGAGGCATAGAACTTTTAGGGTAAATGCCCAGTAAGGGAATAGCTGGTTCTGTTGGTAACTCTATAGTCAACCTTTCTAGGAGTCTTCATATTGCTTTCCATAGTGTTGTACCATCTTACATTCCCACCAACAGTGAATGAGGGTTTCTATTTCTCCACATCCCGGCCAACATTTGTTTTCATTTGATATTTTAATGTTTACTGTCCCTACTGGGATAAGGTAGAATCTCATAGTTGTTTTAATTTGCATTTTCCTGATGGTTAGAGATGTTGAACATTTTCTTAAGTGTGTGTTTACCATTTGTATTTCTTCCTCTGAGAACTCCCTGTTCACTTCTCTGCCCCACTTTGTGAGTGGGCTGTTTGATTTTTTGTTTTATTGCTTAGGTTTTTGAATTCTTTGTAGATTCTAGAAATCTGTCAGTTGTATAGCTAGCAAAAGTTTTCTCCCATTCTGTGGGGAGTCTATGGGCTTTGCTTATTGTATGTTTGAATGACAGTAATTTTAATTCATGGGCTTTGGTGTCAAACAATCCAAGGTTTATTTTATTGTATTCATTTCTTTGAGAGAGAGAAAGAGAGAATGAGAGAGAGAGAGGGAGAGAATGGATGCTCCAGGGCCTCTTACTACTGGAAACAAACTCCAGACACATGAGACACTTTGTGTATCTGGCTTTATCAGGGTACTGAGGCATCAAACCTGGATCCTTTGGCTTTGGTTGCAAGCACCTTAACCACTGAGAAATTTTTCCAGTCCCAATTTCTTATCTTTTCCCTTTCTTTGTCTCTCTTTCTTTTCTTTCTTTCTTTCTTTCTTTCTTTCTTTCTTTCTTTCTTTCTTTCTCCCTTTTTCAGGGTAGGGTAGTTCTTTAGCACAGGCTGACCTGGAATTTGTTCTGTAGTCTCAGGTTGAACTCAAACTCACAGTTATCCTCCTATCTCTGCCTCCCATGTGCTGGGACTAAAGTCATGAGCCACCACACCTGACTCAATCCAAGGTTTAAATTATCAATCCCAGCAAACAAAACCTATCAAGACAAAAAAAAAAATAGCTGAATCCCTAACAGGAGATGATATCAGATATTATCAGTCCCAGCAAACAAAATCTATCAAGACAGAAAAAAAAAAAAAAAAAACATAGCTGAATCCCTGACAGGAGATGATATCAGATAGGGCCCAGATTAAACCACAGAGGAATTGGCAGATGAGAAGAATACTACTTTCATGGTAAGCTTGATAGCCTGTGCTAGGGTAACAACCTGAGGATACTCAAAATATACCAAAGCAGAAATCCAGAAGCTTCTGAGAGCACAACACTAAAGTAGACTTAAAACACACTGAGCATGGCTTGGGAATTTCGCAGAAGAAGGTGTTGAAAGATTGAAAGAGGCACACGGTGGGTGGGAATATCCAGAGGCATTGTCTCCCCCGATGGCTCACTGCTGCTTTCACAACTCATAACCCACAACTCCATGGTGAATAACAAAAATCATACTTAAGAGGGCCTCAAGGGAGTAGAGGCAGGGTGAAGGGAATACGCACACATACACCCCAGTCCCAGTAATTACTATGTGGCTCTGGAAAAGTTGTCTTTTATCTCTGAGTCTCCAGTACAGAATAGAGAAGATAGTTGTACTTTTCTCTTAGAATTGCTTAGTGAATTAATTGTAATGGTGTAGGTAAAACTGTTTGCCTCAGTACTTGGCATAAGTTAAGATCTTAACACATATTAATGAATTCATTCCCGAGAGCCATAGTTATGAAGTACCCCATATGTACAGTCAATCAGGACTCACAGCTCTCGAGTTATGTGATCATAACACTGAGCCCATTTTATACCATGAATTATATTTAACAGCTGAAGAAGGAGGAAATAAACTAGGGGTTAAAAGATTCAGGCTCTGCCCCTTAATAAAGAAAACCCTGGACCCACTTGGCACTACTGGTTGTATCCCTAAGAGTTGGTGGAGAAAGATGGCATGGCCAAGTCAGAATGCTCAAATGCATGTTCCATCCTTCTGTTCTTAATCCCTGGCTTCTAAGTTCTACTTCTTCTGGGAAGTATTCTGTGTCCTCTTTAGACTTTGTGTTCACAATGTAACTCAGAGATCTGATGCTGTCCAGGGCCACAGAGCCATCCTGAAGTTATAGGATGCTCTAAAAGGAACTCTGTCCTCTGAATCTACCAGGTCTGCCTTTAGCAGTTCTCCTTGTATGCTCATAATAATGTAAGATAATGTTTCCTCCCCTCAAGACTTCATAGACCTCCAAATGGCATGGTGGAGAGGTGGGAACATGTCCTATAGCTATAATAATCCCCTGAATCCTGTCACAATCTATAAGACCCTTCACTGAATTTCCATTCCATCACACTTTGCTCCAGTCACACCACCTATCTAATCCTTAGCATGGTCCTTCTATCCTCAGTACCTTTGCATTTGCTGAGCCTAGAATGCTCTTCCCATAAGCTGATTCATTCTTATTGTTCAGGTTTTCGCTCAAAATGTTCCTGCTTAGAAAGACCTTCCTAATGCACATGTATGTATCCCACATGGCCATGTTCTTCTTTTTCAAATGACCTTGGTGTGTTCTATATTATACTTGCCATTATTTCTTACATATGTATACAATTTTTATTTATTAATTAAATCCCCTCTCCCTTTTCTGTGCTGAAGACTGAGGAGGTCCCTCAGTGGGATGGGGCATGGGAAAGAAGGGATATAAAAAAATAACATGAGGGGATGGACTAACACACAATTTGTTTATCTGATTTTTGTTTGCCTTTTGGTTAGCTTTATGCATCAGGGACATTGACTTTCTTGTTCAAAACCTTAGCGCCTAAAATAATTCCTGGCCTCCAGTTAATGCACATTAAGTACTTGTGGAATGAGTGATTGAGTGAATGAATGAATGAACACCTAAATGGGTATATTCATCCAGCAAGAAAGCATCGAAGCTTACAATCCCTTGGTTCATTGAGACTTCTTGGTTTTGAGCCCCTGTTCTACCATCAGTAACTATGAGTCCAAGGAATGATATCAAATCTCAGTGCTTTTTTTTTTTTTAACAAGAACATACTTTGTATGGATACAGCATATGTCGGTACCATCTTTTCCCTTCTCCCTGCCCCCATTCCACAGGGGGCCCTCCTCAGTGGGGTTGCTGGTATTCTACATGGGGTTGTGAGTTATGTGTTCTGGGAGCAGTAGTCAGTTATTGGAGGGAGGCAATGCCACTGTGCATGACATCCCAATTGTGGCTCTTACACATTTTATGCCCTCTCTTCTGCAAAATTCGCTGAGCCTTGATAGGTGCGTTTTAAACCTACTTCAGTGATGAGCTCTTAGGAGCCTCTGGATTTCTGCTTTGGTAAGTGTTGAGTATCCTCAGCACCTGTCTCTTTCACCCTGGCACTGATTGTTAGGCTCACCATGGAAGCAGCACTTCCTCTGTGGTTTCACCTGGGTCTTAACTGAGATGTGAGATGTGGTTTATCTCCTCAACTCTCACTACCTTCTGAAAAAGAAAAAAAAAGATTCTCCAATGGGGAGTGAAGTCAGTATAGGGTAAATTGAATAAGTGTTATTAATTTAGGGATAATTTGATGGATGTACACCCACTTTTAGCCAAAGATTAGTGGGAGCTTGACATTGAAGAGCATAATCTTTGTCTCCATAGGACTCAGGCCTGGTTCCAAGTTCCAGATATGGGTTCTTTTCCACTAAGTGGATCTCTTAGCTAATCAGAAAGCCATTGGTTACCCACTAAGGTTGTGTGCCACTATTGCACTGGTGTGTACCTCTTGTTAGGCAGGTTGCTTCTCAGTAGTTTAGACACCTCCTTGCTCACACCATTGTTGGTCACTTCCCCCAGTAGCTCATGTAATGCTTTCTAGAAATAGAAGGGCTAACTGTCTGGGGACTGACCCTTCTATATTCCAGCCAAGTTTCCCTGTGTTGGCAACATATGGTGTCTTCAGCAATAAGGTCTTACTTTTTACCTCAGGTAGGTAATCCAGTGCTGTGACAGAAACCTGTCTTATTTTGGGGACCTCATCAGTCTCTTTGATCAATGGTTCAATGTGGCTAGCACCTAATTCTGGTACTGTGAGTTACAGGTCAGAGCCAAATTAGTTTAAGGTTAGGCTTCATTCCACCCTCTCCAGGGACCTTCTTTTGCAGCACACCTCATATACCCTTGTTAAGAGTTATATCTTTTAGTCTACCTTCAAGGAGAAAGGTTTCTATGGTACCAGTTCATTTTGGGTTTAGCTTTGTGTTTATTATCCCTCACCCTCCACTTCCCCTCCTACCAAACCCTTCCATCCATTGTCATGGCCTCAAGTTACCTATCTCATATGCCAGCAACTCACGGTGATCCAGGTTAGGAAATGCAGATGAGTGAGGACATGGGGTGTTGGTCTTTCTGTGATTTGTGTGTGTTCACTAAGTATAATCTGTTCTAAGTCCATCCACTTTCCTACAAATTTCATTGTATCATTTTTTTTTTCTTAATGCTGAGTAGAATTCCATTGTGTATATGTACCTCAACTTCATTATCCATTTGTCCAATGATGGGCACCTGGGTTGATTCCTGTTCTTAGCTATAATGAGTTGAGCAGTTATAAACATGGTTGAGCAAATATCTCAGTATTGAAGCATGGAGTGTTTAGGGTATATGCCAGTAAGGGAATAACTGGGTTTGTTATTAGTTTTATATTCAACATTTTCAGTAATCTCCACATTTATTTCCATAGTGGTTGTACAAGTTTCTGTTCCTAACAACAATGAGTGAAGGTTCCGCTTTCCCCATATCCTCGTCAACACTTGTTGTCATTTGATTTGGGGAGTGGGGGAGAGAGACACAGAGAGAGACAGAGACAGAGAGAGAGGGAGAGGAAGACAGATAGAGATTGGCGGGCCAGCAGCCTCTCAGCTTCTGCGAATGAAATCCAGATGTGTTTGCCCCCTTGTGGTCAAGTGCGGCATTGCACCCCTTTGCATCTGGCTAAATGTGGGACCTGGAGTTTGGAACTGCTGGAGATTGGAACCAGCTTTCTTAGGCTTAGGAGGCAGGCGCCTTAACCACTAGGCCATCTCTCCAGCCTCATTTGATTTTTTTAATGATTGCCATCCTTACTTGAATAAGGTGGGATCTCATGATTGTTTTAATTTGCATTCCCCTGATGGCTAGGGATGTTGAACTTTTTCTCAAGTGTCATTATCTTTTCATTTTTCTTCCCCTGAGAACCCTCTATTCAGTTCTCTGCCCCATTTTTTTCCAGTGGTTTGTTTGATTTTTTTTTATTATTCAGTTTTTGGAGATTCTAGATATTAGACTTCTGTCAATGGTATTGTTGGCAATTTTTTCCCCATTCTGTGGGTAATCAATTGACTCTCCTTATGGTATGTTTGTCTGTGAAAAGGCTTTTTAGCTTCTTGAGATCCCATTGGTTGAGAGATGGTTTAAGTTCCTGTGCTCCTGGGTTATTGTTCAGGAAGTGCTTTTCTATTCCTATATCATGGAGGGTTCCTCCTAATTTTTCTTATTTGGAGTTGATTTTTGTGTATCGTGAAATGAGTTGGTCTAGTTTTATTTTTCTACATGTGGTGATCCAATTTATCCAGCACCATTTGTTGAAGATGCTGTCTTTTCTCCAGTCTACATTACTGGCATCTTTGTCAAAGATCAAGTAGCTGTGGCCACTTAACCTAAGGTTTGTGTCTTAAATTCTTTTCCATTGGTATATTTCTGTTTTTATGCTAGTACCATGCTGTTTTTGTTATTATGAGTTTGTAATATAGGTTTATAACAAGTAGGGTGATACTTCTAGAGGTGCTTCTTTGGCCAAGGATATGTTTGGATATCTGAGACCTGCTTCCATTTCATATGAATTTTGACATCCCTTTTTCTATCTCTGTGAAGCATGATGCTGGAATCTTTAGAATTAATATTGTATCTGTATTTTGCTTTTGGTAGAATTTCCATTTTCACCATATTAATTCTACCTATCCAGGAGCATGGGAGGTCTTTCCACCTACTTAAGTCCTCCTCAATTACTTTCTTGAGTGTTTTTATGTTTTCATTATATAGGTATTTCATATACTTGGTTAGTGATATTCCAAGGTATTTAATTTTTTGTGCTTATTGAAAATAGGACATCCTTGATTTGTTTTTCTCAGTGTTTGTTCTTTATGTATAGAAATGCTACTGAGTTTTGTGTGTTGATTTTGTATTCTGCCACTTTGCTGAAGGAATTAATCATGTTATAAATTTTGAGATGGAGACTTTCAGATCACTTACATATAGGATTATGTCATCTGCCAATAGGGCTAATTTGACTTCTTCCTTTCCAATTTGTATCCCTTTTTATTTCTTTCTCCTGTTATTGCTTGGGCTAGGACTCCTAGTACTATGTTGAAGAACAGTGGTGAGAGTGGGCCTTTCTGTCTTGTTCACAGTCTCGTGGGAACTCCTTGAGTCTTTCCCTATTAAGTATTATTTGGGCTTTAGGTGCTTTACATACAGCTTTAATTGTGTTGAGATATAAACTGTCCATGCCTATTCTCTCCAGCATTTTGATCATGAGGTGATGTTGAATTTTGTCAAAGGCCTTCTCTGTATCTATTGAAAAGATATTGTAGTTAAGTTTATTTTTTTATATGTGATTAAGTTTACTTATGTGGTGTTTTCTGTTGACTGATTTCTATATTTTGAACCATCCCTACATCCCTGGGATGAATCCTGCTTGATCAAGGTGCATAATGTTTTTGGTGTGTTGTTGAATTCAGTTTGCAAGGATTTTATTCAGGATCTTTGCATGTAATTTCATCATGGATATAGGCCAATAGTTTTCTTATGGTATATCAATCTGCTTTTGGTATTAGGGTGATGCTAGCTTCATAAAAAGAGTTGGGTAGAATTTCCTGTTTCTGAGTATGTGAAGCAGTTCAAGGAAAATTGGTTTCAGTTATTCCATGACATTTTTCTAGAATTTGGATGAGAAGCCAGCCAGTCCTGGATTTTTCTTTTTGTGGAGGTTTTGATTACCTTTTCAATTTCGATGAATGTGATAGGTTTGGTTAGAGGGTTAATCTGCTCAAAGTTTAGTTTTGGTAGGTGGTATGTGTCTAGGAATTCATCCATTTCTTCCACATTATCCAATTTTGTGGAGTAGAGTTTTGGAAGTATGTCCTGATGGTTCTTCCAATTTTACTGATGTCTGTTGTGACCTCCCTTTTTCTGTTTTGATTTTGTTAATTTAAGACTTCCCTTTTTTTATTTAATCAAATTGGCCAAGGGTTTATCAATATTGTTTATTTTTCAATGAATCAGCTCTTCATTTAACTGATTTTCTTAGTTATTTTCTTAGTTTCATATTCATTAATTTATGCTCTGATCTTGATTATTTATTTTTGTTTGGAGCTCTTAGGGTTGGGTTGTTCTTATTTTTCCATTGAGTTTAGGTGGATGGATATGTTATTGATTTGGGATCTCTCCATCTGTGTTATGATGACATTTAGTGCTATGAATTTTCCCCTTAGGGCTGCCTTCATTGTGTCCCATAAGTTTTGATAAGTTGTGTTTTCATTATCATTCATTTTTTGGAATTTTACAATTTTTCTTTTGATTTCTTTCACAATCCATTCATTGCTTAAAAGTGTGATGTTCAGGGCTAGGGAAATGGCTCAGCTGTTAAGGCATTTACCTGTGAAGCCTTAGGACCCTGGTTTGATTACCCAGGATGCATGTCAGTCAGAAGCACAAGGGGGCACATGCATCTAGAGTTCGTTTGCAGTGGATAGATGCCCTGACATGCCCATTTGCTCTTTCTCTCTGTCTCTTCCTCTCTCTCCCTAATAAATAAATAAATAAATAAATAAATAAATAAATAAATAAATAAATAAATACAATACAATACAATACAATACAATACAATTTTTAAAAAATGTATTGTTTAGTCTCCAGGTGCTGGTGGAGTTCCTGATGTGTTTCTTGTTGTTAATTTCTAGCTTTAAAGCATTGTGATCCTGACATGATGCAGGAAACTACATCAATTTTCCTGAACTTATGGAGGCATATTTTATGGCCAGTTTTGTGTTTTATGATCAGTTTTGGAGAAGGTTCTATGGGCTACTGAGTAGAATGTATGTTCTGCAGTACTTGGGTAAAATGTTCTTTAGATGTCCCTCAGGTTAGTTGATCTATGAGCTCTGTTATTATCCTGTTGATTTTCTGCTTGGTTGATCTATTGATGGTAATGGAGTATTGTAGTCCCTAACTAACTATGATGGTTTTAATTCTGTTTTGCTGTCAAGTAGATTTTGTTTCTCAAACTGTCATGCACGTGTATTTGGTGCATATAGATTTAAGATTATGATGTCCTCATGTTGTATAGTGCCCTTGATGAGGAAGAATTGGCTTTCTTTGTCCTTTTTGATTACTATTCATTTGAAGTCTATTTTATCAGATAATAAAATAGCAATACCTGCTTGTTTCTTATTTCCATTTGCTTGGAATATCACATTTTCCCTCATTTCATCCTGAGGAGGTGTCTGTCTTTAGAGGTGAGGTGGTATTCTTGAAAACAGCAGATAAAGTCCATTTTTTCTGATCCATCCTGTTAACTTGGGTAATTTGAAAGGTGAGAAAAATATTAATATTTATAACTTTGAGGTTTGATTTAATCCCTGCCATGATGGGGTGCTTTATGTGGTTGGTGTTTTCATAAGCTTTTTCTTGTCTGAACCTGCTATTCTTTTGGTTATTGTAATCTTCTTCTAGGTTCTTGAAATTGTTGACTCTTCTATGTGGAGTATTCCCTGAAATAGTCTCTGTAGGTTGGAGATTTTATATATATATATATATATATATATATATATATACATACATACATACACATAATCATAGAGCTGACATTTTTCATGGAAAGTTTTACTTTCACCATCTATTATGAGGGATGTTTTCTGGGTACAGTAGTTTGGGTTGGAAGCCATAGTTTTTTTTAGACTTTGAAGTGTTCCATTCCAGGCCTTTCTGGCTTTCAGGGTTTCCATCGAGAAATCTGAGGTAATTCAGATGAGATTGCCTTTGTATGTAGTGAGTTGTTTCTCTTGTGCTACTTTTAGCACTCTCTTTTTGTTTTCAGTGCTAAGATTTTTTAATTAAGCTGTGTCTTGGTGAGTTTCTTCTTTGGCCCTGCCTTTTTGGTGTTCTGTGTGCTTCTTATATCTGGATAGGACTCTCTTTTGTGAGATTGGGAAAATTTTCTTCAATAATTTTGTTGAATATATTCTCTATACCTTTTGCTTGGATTTCTTTCTCTTTTTGGATGTTTGGTTATTTTAGGGTATCCCACACTTCCTATGTACTCTATTCACACAATTTTTTGAAGTTAGCAACATTTTTGGGCTCCAAATCAATTTCTTCTGTTTTGTTTTCCATCTTAGGATTTCTGTTTTCTACATGACTGACTCTCTTATTGGAGGGTTCCAGAGAGGTTTTTAAAGGCTCTATTTAAATTTTGGTTTTTGCTGTGTTATTTTGCATCATGTCCATCTCTTTTTTGATGTATGATTTCAGTTTGAGGTCTGATTTTCTTGATGATTGCTGAAATTCATTCTTGCATTTGATAATGTTTTCATTAAGCTAAATCATCTGGTTATTGAGATCTCTATTTGTTGACTCACCTTCAATTCATTTGTATCTCTTTTGAGCCTTCTCTGGTTTTATTCCATTAAGTTAAGCCTAGTGACAAAAGCTGAGTACTCTCAGAGATGATTCTGCTCAATTTCATTTATTCAGTAGATGGCTTTTTAACCATTTCTTTCCAGCTCAGCAGTTATCTTGATTAGCTTGTTGTGTTTTCATCTTGGAATTCAATTTCTGTTGTTTTCTCTATGAATTATTCGAAGGCTTCAAATGTGGCACTAGACATACTTGATGCATATCTCTGTTTTCTGACTTTTATTTTTTTTTTTCTTTTTGCATTGTTGTCTACCCATCTTGGGGTAAAAGTCTTATTTTATTGAGGAGGAAGCAAATATTTGTCCTTGTAGCATGTTTAGTGAGTGTTGTGTTTTAAATGTGAATCAGATTGGAGTAAGATGGGATTATAACTGCAGATGCACAGATTGTGGAGACCGCAAGTACATCAAAGGTACCTGGGCAACTATGACATGAGGAACTGGGATCTCAGGCCTACACACTCTACTTGAATGCAATCTTCAGCACAGGGCAAGCAGGGGTAGTGGAACCAAGAGTAAGGAACCTGGGGAGTCATGGGCAGAAATCCAGCTCCCACAGTGGCCCCTGGCTCAGGGAAACAGGGATTTGGGTACCCAGCAGCTGGTCCACCAGAAAGATGGAGTAAAAGCCCTGCTTCTGTAGCATACATGCAGGGTCTATGCCACCCCAAGCCAGGAGCATGTGTACCAGGACCAGGGAACTGGGAAGTAGGGAACAAACCATGAGTTCTGGCCTACTTAGTCTACACATGCACCCTCCAGAGAAGAGTATTCAGGAGTTGGGGACCAAGGAGCCTTTCACTAAGGAAAGTGGTGCAAATGGTCTGCTTCCACAGAACACATATGGGGTCCAGGCATCCCCAAGCAAGAAGCAGGAGAACTGGAACCAGAGAACTGGGAGGTGGGGAAGGAATCAGGAGTTCTGGCTTACTCACTCTTCACACACAGCCTCTGGAGCACGGGATTCCAGAGCTGGGGACCAAATCTCAGTGCTCTTACTGATGAAATACATATATATCTTCTATTTAGGCTTGCTTGATTGCAAATTACTCAATTAAGTAAAACGTGCCCAGCAAGGTTTTCAATAATCAATAATTGCTTTATATTTTCATTCTTAAAATAAATGTCATTTATCTAGCAGCTTAAACATCCCTGGGTTTTTTTAACCATTCTTTATTGCCATGATTATAGGTTCATCCCCTCAACTCTCAGTGTCTTCTGGGAAGTCTAAGCCTGGTACTGTGTTTCCTTGCTGTGTTATAGGTTCACTCTGTATGCTGTAGATACACGAGGGAGACACTCAGAGCTCAGCACAGTGACCCTGAGAACAGCCTGTCCACTGGTGGATGACAACAAGGCAGAAGGTAGGCGCTCCATCTCTGTATTTCCAAATAAGACCAATACTTTCCCTTCTCAAATTTTGTACCCCGCAGTCACTGACCAATGTGCATGCGTGCATGTGTGCATGTGTGCACATGCACACACACACACACACACACACACACACACACACACATCATACCTACTGGCACAGAAAATTTAGTAAAGGAATAAGAAAGCAGGAGGAACATGAAAATAAATGAATCATGATAATGTAGGGAAAAGGAGATTTACAATATCTTTAATAGTTGCAAGACTTCCTTTTTAGAATTCAACCATGTTCTGGCTAATAGGCAAGGAATAGACAGCATCAGAGTCCTTATCCTAGCCTGCTTAGGGTCTCATCAGTTGCTTTTACTTAAGTCTATGTTAGAATTGGGGAAAAGATGGTACCTAGAAGACCATTTCCTCATTTTGCAGACATTACTAACTGATCATAGCATCCTGCCCCATGAAGCTCAGTGATAGGTAGCCTTTGATTCCCCAGAATGGAGTTACTATCAGTCAGAATTATCATGAAAAGTAAATGGTTTTTGCTGCTCCTCATTCATGAAATTGTAAACATTACACACAGGCACTGAAAAGAATCCAAGAGTCAACCATATTCATCACATATTTAGGTATTATGTAGATTCAGTTCCTACATCTACACTGGCAAAAGGCTATGGTAGCTCAAAACTCCTAGAGGCCTATGTTTTATTGCTCAAATATTTCCCCAAAGTTCTGATCCAAGTCATGTAATGGGGACAAATCTCTACCTGCCCTTTGGGAGTTCCCATTCTGGGTGGAGAGACATAACACTTCTACTAATGAGTCAATAAAAAGCTTTATAATAATGTTTTATGAGCTACCAGATGAGAGGAACCAGTGAGCTATTGAGCCTCAAAGGTGAGGGGATTTGAGATGTTTTCTGGGTCATTTTATTATTATTTTTAAATATCATGAGGACATAGTTTAAAAAATTAGAAAAATAAAAATTAAAGCAGAAAATAGCACAAAGTTAATGCTCTTCCCATTTAACTTAAGTCCCCTACATTCTCCCAGAGTCAACTGTTGCTGATTTATGGAAACAGACTTTTGATTAGCACCTTCAACAGTGAATGAATGTGCCATGGAGTCATGATGTACTTAAATCGTGGTGATTAGTAGGAGTGCCTGAAGTAGGAATGGCCATGACTGAGAAGCTGAAGCCTCTGTATTTTCTTTAAAAGGTGTTTGAACAAGGACCCATCAGACTTGACTACTTAGACAACTTTATCTTCAAGTAGTAAATAAGAAAACTAACCCAACTAGTCAATGACATGTTCAGGATGGAATGTCTATCCCCAGAGACCATGCAAGTGAACTCGCTCCCACACAATAGTGCTTTAATTGTTGTGAAACATGCTTCCACAGCCAAGGTTTCCCACATTCAGTGATCTTCTCTATAATTCTTCCTCCTCAGAGATCGCTGACAAGATCTACAATCTGTACAATGGGTACACTAGTGGAAAGGAGCAACAGACTGCCTACAACACACTGATGGAGGTCTCCGCGTCTATGCTTTTCCGAGTCCAGCACCACTACAACTCTCACTATGAGAAGTTTGGTGACTTTGTCTGGAGAAGTGAGGATGAACTGGGGCCCAGGTATGCATATGAGTGTGGGTAGAGGGCCAGATTCTTTCTGCTGCCCATTGATTCTACTGGATTCTTTCACACCAGGCTGACAGTAAGCTTTATCAAATAAATAAGGATAGGTGGTGATGGTTGTAGTCATGTCACAACTAGAAACAAAAAGTGGGAAATGAGATTAGCAAATAGATAAGACTTGATGAGCACATGGTCAAACAATAAGAGAGATCACTCCCTGGGGTGAACCTTTTCAATTCTGTTGAGTACTGAACTATAAATTTATCCCTTTCACATGAAAGGAAGTTTCTTTAGATTAATACTACCAGAAGATGGACTGACGGGAAGCAGTACAGAGCCCTAGATGAAAGGCACTATGTGAGCCATCTCTATTGCCATGGACCAAGAGAAGCAGTCAGCTTTATTGGGCTTTCCCATGGGGCTCAGTGAGTTTTTGTAGAAACTAAACCAGAGCCCCACTTCTTACACTGCTAGCATCCCTTATGTCTTTTCAGTCCATAAATCTTTCCAGAAAAGCCTTCTGGCCCCTTAAAGAGGCAGCAGAACCCACTAGGTAATAGAATGTGATAACCCGCTAACCTTCAGGTAGCCACTGTCTGCTAATTTTCTCCTTCTCTGGTCTCTGTAGTCTCCCAGATGGGATGTTATATTGTTTCCACATCCCATACTGGTATGTCAGCAAGAATCATGATGCTCTGTCCTAATACATCCTGGCCCTGCTACTAGACTAATACATGTGGCTTGCCCATAAGATGATTTGGATGAATGAATGTTGTAATATTCTTTTCTTTAATTAGTGGAATTACTTTCCCTAAATAAATCCTGAGGGTTTGGATAGAATGCCATTCCATCAGAGAGTTCTGTAAAATTTCCCTGTTTGCCTACCTTGATTCTATGTTCTACTCACTAATTGCAGCTTCTTATTTGCTTATATGATGTGTCATCTCCTTCTTACTACATGCAAGTCATTCATCATTAGTGATCCTTTATGTTCTACTTGCTTTGAAAATCAGTGATAAATATTACTTTTTCAATAATTGGATGATAGAATGCATCTATAAAAGTGTGGGACGGGGCATTTTATAGTCATTCTGGGAGAAGCCCCACCTTTTGAGATTGACTTAAGTGCCTCTACCTCATTGAACCCCAAGGGTCCCTTAGGTCTCTCTGTGCTCACAGAATCTATAGATCCCATTTGGAAATAATTGTATCTATGAACTCTAACACCCAAGCAATGAAGTGATGCTGCAAATACTTAAGGAGGAGATTTATTTATGTAATTATTTATTTATTTAGCAAAGAGATTTAACTTCATTAACTGATTCATTAACTTCATTGACTGATGCATTAAATGTGCTAACTGTACTTTCAGGCCCTGTGCCAAGGGCTAGAAATAAGAGGGAAGAAAGCAGATCTGGTTTTGTGCACACACAGGATCTAGAGAAAAGATATTGGCCCTCAAGTAGTTACAATGGAGCATGCCATGTAAGAGTGAGGGGCTGAGGAGACAGATAAGTGGGTAAAGTTAAAAAAGTATGAGGACCTGAATTCAGGTCCCAGTATCCATGTAAAATGCCTCATATGGTGGTGTGTGCCTGTAATCCCAATGCTGGGGAGGAAGAGATGGATAGATCCCTAGGACTCACTAGCTAGCTAGTATAGTGAATTAAGTGAGCTCTCAGGCTCAGTGAGAGACCCTGTCTCAAAGAACTCTCACATACTAATGAATGCTCTCCCCCCCCCACACACACATGCACTCACATGCACATACACATGCAAATACAAAAATGGGAGCATGAGAGGATATTTTAGAAAAAGCCTTCTCAAAAGTAAATATGCATGAGAGTCACCTGGGGATGGTGTTAAAATTCCTGTCCGCTTACAGATCTGATCTGAGATGAGTTTGAGACACAGCAACTAGCTGTCAGGTGATATCAATGTTGTTTATATATCAGACACTTTTGGGGATAACAAGATTCTAGATGCAAGTAGATAGAATTGCTGATCAACACCTGAAGCTCAAAGGAGAATCCCTGCAGAAGAAAGAGAGGTGAATGCTTAGAATCAAAGAATGAACAGTCTGCTAGATGGAAAAGGGAGGATGTTTTCATCAGAAAGAACACCAGTGCAAAGATGAGAGTGAGTGAGGTAAGAGAATATAGTTTAGTCAGAAACTATAAATATCACTGGAGCAGAGAGTTCAAGGTGAGAGAGGAAAGGAAAAAATATGAAAAATAGTACTGGAGAGTTTAGCAAGGGTCAAATCATGATGTCTTTCATGAATCCTGCTCAGAAGTTTGTTCTTTATCCCAAGAGTTATATAAAGGCTTTTAAAAGAGGGGCAATTTGAATAAATTTCTCCTGACTCTCAATGATTAGCAAATATGCAGAACAAACATGTAAAGAGAGGGAGGAAGATACACATTATTCTGGATCCAGAAGCTCAGGATTCATGTCCAAGCTTTGCCACTTACTTGCTGTGTAACCTCAAAGTCCTTCCCCATTTTGGACCTCATTTGTTATAAAAGGGCTTAAATTCAAAGTCTCTTCCATCTGGGAAACCAAGGAACCAGAAAGTTCTGAATGTCAAAGAGATCATATAAGATTATAAAACAGAAACAACATGATTGTCATTTTACATCCAGCACAACATCTTATTTATAAAGGTCCCTGGTTGAATGGGGAGATAAGTGTTCTTTTCAGGAGCACACTGAGGGCTGAAGTGGAATAAACTCTGTTAGGATTCTCAGAAAAACAAGATGTTTTCAACTCCTCCCTGGATTTGGGTTCGCATACCACCATAAAATTCCGTGACAAAAGGGCATCTCTTACTTCTGCCTAATAAATCTATCAGGCTAGTGTTCCCCAGAGGCTGGTTCTCATGACAACTATAGGTTACTGCAAACAGCTGCTCAAAGAAGACCCGCTGACACCCAGCTGTCTCACCATAAGGTTCTTATTAGAAGGCTTGAAAAACTGATCTCATAGGTGGCCAGGGACCAGAATTTGCTCCGCTTAGAACATCCTTGACCACTCCCTCACTTCTCTATACTTACAGTTATGTTTGATCAGATGAAGAGGGTAGAGAGAGGAGTAAGCACATGAAGAGATTCAGTTTCAGTGAATCTGGTGGATCTCAACTAGAAATGATTTATTCATGGTGTCAGGCACTTCTGCTTCCATGACAGACATTACTTACAGACCACAAGAATTATCACAGGGTTTGTTCAGCTTCTGAGCTCTTTCTCAACATTAGGGGTAAGACACCTCATCTGCAAAGAGCTGGTGCATCCACTGCTGTACCCTTAGAGAAAGTAAAGAAAACCTGGTATATTATTTCACATTCTTCTAAGACTGTATTAGCACCTTCCTTGGGTTAATGTTTTTGGAATTTTTAAGATACTGGGGAAAAGAATAGACACAGGCTGCTAGAACAAGGTTGTTATAATCCCAGATAATTTTTTTTTCCCATATATTTTAGCACTTCTAAAATGAGGGTGAATTGTGTTCAGTAAATGCATGTTAAGTACTATGTTATCTATTGAAAAGCTATTCAGGCATTCATATTTCTTACTTCTTAGATATCTCTCCATGGATAGATACTAATAAACATAATGTCATGATGTTTCCCTAATTTGAACATTGACTTCCTTTCTCGCTGATAGTGTAAGACAGTTTCTTATCATCTTAAAATCCCTATGAATTTCAAGTACAGTCATTTCTGGTCATTCTTAATATTAACCGAGACATAAAATCATGGGCTGGAGAGATGGCTCAGTGGCTAAAGTGCTTCCCATTTAAAAGTGAGTACCCAAGTTTGGATCCCCAGAACCATGTAAAGCCAGGTGCTGTAGCATTGATGTCTATAATTCTAGTGTGCCTTCAGTTAGAAGGAAAGCAGAGAGAGGATGATCTTGCACGACTAGTCTCCCAAAGGAGGCAGTGACCAATGAGAGAGTCTACTTCAAAACAAGATGGAAAGTGAGGACCAACACCCAAAGGTGCCTTCTGACCTCCTCATATGCATTGTGGCACACATGTGTCCACATTCCAAACACGAACTCTCACATACATACAGAGAGAGCAAGAAAAAGAAAGAAATTGATTATTGAAAAGGTCTCATGAGCCAGGCATAATGGTGTTGCACTCCTGTAATACTAGCACTCAAGAAGATGAGGTATGAGGATTATAAGCTGGAGCCCAGTGAAGTATGCATACCAAAACCCTATATCAAAGGGAAAAAAAAGAAACAAAAACAAAAATAGGTCTTGTGATTTTTCATGAGGGAACAAGTAGGAGAGAAATCCAAATGTTAACATTTCACAAATATCAAGGTATATGTATGTATCTATCCATATATAGTGCTGACTTTTGGCTGGAGGTGTAAGGTAATTTGAGGCTAAATTTTGATGAAAGTTTATTATGAAAGAAAGCCTAGTCAACTACTAGGAAGTCATAAAAACATGGCTTTGGTCTGCAGGGATGGTTTAGCAGTTAAGGCACTTGCCTGTGAAGCCTAAGAATGTAGTTTTAATTCCCTAGTACCAATGTAAGCCAGATATACAGGTGATACATGCATCTGGAGTTCATTTACAGTGGCTGGAGGCCCTGGTATGTCCATTCTTTCTCTATCTGTCTCTTTCTCTTTCTCACTCTCTCTCTCTCTTTCTCTCTCTTTCTCAAAGAAATAATAAATATTTAAGAAAAATATGGCTTTATTGTACTAATTCACCACAACTCAAAATTTTATATATCTATCTCTCTATATATATGTATATATATATTCATTTTTTTCAAGTACAAATCCCTTTACTTCATTATGAAATAATTCTTGCCCATTCAATAGCATACAAATGCAAATGATAAAGAAGAATAAAAAATGTAAAGTAAAAATTTCACAGCTGTGAACAATGCCAGTTCAACTCTTCCAAGAGATAAAATTGTTAACAGTTTCCATATAACTTTCTAAGCATGGATATGATTATGGACAGGGATATTTATATGATGGGACACAGTTATCCATTTAATAATATATACATGTTCATAGCCTCATCTCATTTCTGCGGTTTCTCTTACATTTCACAAATATCCACATGCTCTGTTCTCTGCCTGTTTATGCCTTAAGAATATGCTAGACAAGTTAACACATACTTAATAATGTCATGATTTTGAAGGACCTTTTAGTCATGAAATGAAGGTTTCATGCTTTTGCCCATTACTGTCAAATCCAACTAGATTTCTTTGCTATTACATATGACGTCTCAAACTTGTGCCTATTTGCCAAGCTATTTGCCTAGTTCACATGGTGTTCTAGTCCTATTTCATCCCCTTTACTAGCCCTTGCTAGAAAATTTGCTCTATTTTAAAATTTTAGGACTGAAAATTTCCTCAGTTCATATCAATTTACATTTATGAATCCCTTCTTCTTGTAGAGTTAGAAAACCTAGACACTAGAAGATTCCCACATAGCCCAAGAAGCAGCTGGGAAATGTTAGTTGAGCATCTATTATGGATCCAATCATTTATTTCCCTGAACAGTAGATTTTGAAGATTAAGCAAGAGAGACTTAGTAGGGTTATATGAATTGCTGAAGGCCAAAGACCTAATGGGCCAAAGACCAAAGTCAAAACACTGTCTTGTCATGTCAAACCAGCATCCTGTTCAGTATAACACATTGCATCCCAAAATGTGTACACAACTCAGAAAGAATATATTATGGTTCTCAGGAGAGAAATAAAATGCATCAGCAACAAAGGGGAAAATATGACTTATGATAGCTGGAAATATTTGGAAGACTTCCTGAAGATGGAATTTCAGTTTAATTCTGAGGCATGAATAGAGACTCAGTGAATGTGGTCCTCTTATCTCAGGAGTCTAGTGCTTTGCAGTTCTCTCACACCATGTGTCCTTGTGACCTGCTCATCAGACAAACCCCAGATGACATTACTTTATAAATCAAGGCTCCAGTACTTTTACAAGAAAAATATACAGACAGATCACAACTAGCAGCAGTCACCTTTGTAAAACATACTTGAGGTGATTACCCCCAGAAATGGAGAGCCCACTACCATACCTCTTTTCTTTTTAGATTAGTCTTGTTTTAAGGTTGCTGAAAAAAAATATTACTGTAATAAGCCAAATCCGTCTTCTGATGATTTTAAGTTAACTTCCTTTCTAACACTTGATGCCTTGTAGCAGAGATATGAGACCTAGTTCTGGAATTCTTGTCACCCTGTTAAGTCACATGATGGCCACTGGCTCTCCTGTAGACTGGGGGTAAAGCATACACTCTAGAGTGGTGGTGTGGGGTAACTTTAAGATACTGTATAGACACTACTGTTCCTAGCACACAATGGTGCTCGAATATGATCATTATCATCTCTCACCCTCAGTTTTTGCTTATATAGCTTCAGTTGTTCTAACTCCATGGCTGTTTCTGTACCTCTCTTTCCCATTCATTCCTGCCCTTAGCTCAGCAGGCTGGCACCTCCAGCATCAGGTCTGGCTACAGTGTATTCATATCCCTATTCCCCTTACCAGAAGAAACCTGGTTTCTTCAACTGTGGCCAGATGAGGGCAACATGAATGGAGTCTTTATATCTCTTTATCTGCCTTCTCTACTTTTGGAGTTTTTGCAACAACATCATGCCCTTGACTCTCATTAAGCTTGGGGTCAACTAACCTTCAGCCATTTAAGCTCAATTTGGGAGACAGGAAGGAGGGAGAGAGGACATTGGGGATGTTTTCTTGATGCCTCTCATCTTTTTCTCCATCTCAGCCCTCCTCCCCCTTATAAATTAGCACTTTTTATGATAACTGGGTCAACAACTGATTTGGGTAATGGATCTGGGAATAGAATTATTGGTCAAAGGTTCTCTAATTCCTGGAGAGTTGGCATCTGGGACTAGCCCCTGATTTCTTCACAAGTCAACTCTGTTTCATTCTTGCCTGCTGATGCAGGAGAAATATGTGGTCTCCTTCCTTCACCTCTTTCTTCTTTTCCCAGAAGGCCTAAGTCCTAACTCTGATGAGGAAGATTTTGTTTCTAGTCTTTGAGAAAAGTCTGATCTAGGATTCCCCTCCAGGGAAAGCTACAAGCATGCTCAATCTTTGATTTATTCATCTCCACTCCTTACAAATTATTACCCAGCACTCTTGCCTTTGGTCTCTCTCACTCCTTCTCCTCACCAGTGTGTGAGCACCTCTGACCTATTTCTACTTCACTTCCTGAATTCTCTTGTATTTATTTGCTAAATGTAAACACTAATTTAGTGCCCATGTATGCTATGCCCTGTGCTGTATTATGTATGGTGAACATTTCAATTCATTCCACATTCTCCCACATATCAGTTCCAATCAACCAAAGCTACACAATTATGTTTTCAGAAGTAATGCCCCCACTCCCCTGGTACCAATGTCCTGTTTAGTGACCTTCTCACTTCTGGGTAAAAGGCAAGAGCATTTGATGGAGGAAGAAGTTTTTATTTTGGCTTACAGTCCCAAGGGGAAGCTTCATGATGACAGGGGAAAAACATGGCATGAGCAGAGGTGACTAACGCTTCTGCCACAGCATGTGGAAAACAGCACCAAGAGAGTGAGCCAAACTCTAGCAAGGGGGAGTTGTCTATAACACCCCTAAGCCTGCCCTCCAAACAACATACCTCCTGCAGCAAGGCTCCACCTCCCAAATTGCCACCAGCTGGGAACCAAGCATTCAAAACACATGAGTTTATGGGGAACAGCTAATTCAAACCACCATATATGTACATATGCATGCTCATATGTGCGTGAGTAAACTGTATGTGAAAGTTTGCATGCCTATGTGTGTGCACGTAGAAGCCAGAGGTCAACATTGGTTACATCCCCACCTTGTTTTTTGAGATAGGATCTTTCACTGAACTGGGAACTCATTTATCCAGCTAGACTAACTGGCCAACAAGCTCCTGTCTCTACATCTCCAGCACTGAAATTACAGGCATGTGCACACCTGGAATTTTACATGTGTCCTAGGGAATCTAAACTCAGGCCCTCATGTTCATAAGACAAGTGCTTACCAATTAAGCTATCACCTAAGTCCCTGCCTTATCCATTTCAATCAGTTGCTTTTTTAAACTCTCTCTTGTCTTGTTTGGGATGGCCTGTATCTTCTACCTTCTCATTTATCTGAAACATTTGCTTTATCACTGAAGATCTATCTCAGATACTACATCCTCTTAGAAGACTTTTCTAAGCCTCACATTGATGGTTAGGTACTCATCTCATATACACCTGTACTATGTTGCATGTTTTCTAACCCAGCCATCTGCCTCTGAATTACAGACAATTAATATCTCTGTCTGTCTACCTCCTATAATATATAGACACTCATGACATCGCCAGTGTTTGATGGGCAAAATGTATCAATAACATCATGATGGTGGCAGAGTAGCGATGGTGGTGATAACAGGTATCATGGCAATGATGGTGATTATAAGACAGGTTTAACATTTATCACATGTTCTCCGTAAAAACTCCTATGATTCTATGTAATACCTTTTAGAGTTTTAGATGTATGTATTTAAGATGAGTTACGTACTATTCCATTTTCATATTTCAAAAAATAGAATAAGTATATTTCAACACTTCAGAGAGAAAAATCATACAAGAATGCTAAGTTGAAATTTGGTTAACAACTCCTAGAAATACCCTTTACTTGGTTTATTGTGGCCTTTTTGCCCTTCCTCTAATCAATTTCCAAAGCAGCCCAAAACATTTATAAATCATCCACCTCCAATCAGGTTTCATTCTCTTTTTAAACCCTTCAGTGACTACTCCACTGACCCTCAAACAATAATATAATCATAAGTAATATATATGGAAATTCTATTATAGATTCATTATTGCTTTTTGAAAGAATTCATGGTAATAGATAAAGGTATTCCCATTTTATTAGAAGGTGTGGTGGTTTGATTCAGGTGTCCCCCATAAACCTAGGTGGTCTGAATGCTAGGTCCCCAGCTGGTGGAAATTTTGGAATTAGAGCCTCCTGGGGGCAGTGAGTTATTGAGGGCAGGCTTGTGGGTGTTGTAGCCACCTTCCCCTTGCCATTGTCTGGCACACTCTCCTACTGCTGTTGTCTACCTGATGTTGGTCAGGAGGTGATGTCCACCACCTGCTCATGCCATTGTTTTCCCCCACTATCATGGAGCTTCCCCTTGAGTCTTTAAGGCAAAATAACCCTTACCACCCACAAGCTGTTCTTGGTCAGGTTCTTTGTGCAGCAACTCGAACCTGACTGTAACAATTGGTAAGGCAAGGAACTGAGGCACGGGTGGCAAAACAATTTGCTCGTCATCACTCAGCTTGCTGGTGGCTGAGCTGAGATCTGAATGAGCATTACTCCACATACACTGGAGATAATATTTGAACACTGGTAGTATACCAACAGCCTGGCTTCTTCCTACTTCTTCAGTTTCCTAAGGTCCCTACTTGTGTACTGTATCTCAGACATAAGACATCAGAATATCTATATAGTCTTTTACTTCTCTAGCTTTCACATTGAGGCCTGCTATGCCTCTGCTTTCTCTTCTTCACCTAATACTTCTTCATTTCTGATGCTCAGGACAAGTTCTCCTTCCACAGGGAAACTTTGTTGGACATTCTCAGCCCAAATGAGGCAGACCTTCCTCTGTCTTCATATAACTCCTTTAAAAAAAAATAAAAGTCACTGCTCTGGTATGTTGTTGATAATCTCGCTTTGTCTGTCTATCCCATTTAATCCTGTTGAGTAAAGGCTCATTCTCAATTACCAAGTATGGGTTATATTCTTCTCTTTTATCTTCATGCCAGCCCCTTGACAAAGGTGGAGGTAGGTTTAGGGATGTTGGGTAAATGTGCAAGTACACAGAGCAAACAACAGCAGTAACTCAAAAAAAAAAAAAAAAAGAGTGTGATAAGAGAGTCATTATGATCTCTATGAGTTCAAGGCCAGTCTAGACTACAGAGTTAGTTTCAGGTCAGTCTGGACTAGAGTGAGACTCTGCTTTAAAAAAATAAAAGAGGAGCCGGGCGTGGTGGCGCACGCCTTTAATCCCAGCACTCGGGAGGCAGAGGTAGGAGGATCACCGAGAGTTCGAGGCCACCCTGAGACTACATAGTTAATTCCAGGTCAGCCTGGACCAGAGTGAGACCCTACCTTGAAAAACAAAATAAATAAATAAATAATAAATAAATAAAAAATAAATAAATAAATAAGGGAGGAGAAATAAACTCCCCAGGCTACTCGGGTGGGAAGGGAGACTTGCCTAAGAGGAGGGAGGGCTGTGGATAGAGTGTGATTATGAAGTAGTGAATTCTTGGCTCCTCATGAAATATTCCACCCAAGTGGTGAGCTATACAAAGAGGACGTTTGGAAAAGCACCTCATAAATCATGCCCACGAAATGTAATACATAAGCTCAGTCCTTTCTTAGCTGCCACACAGGTGCCTCACACAATCTCCCATTTACAGAGTCTGTGTTGTAAAAATCCCTTCCCTCCAAGGGTCTCAGAGGGCATGGAAAGGACAGCAGGATAGAGAGCCTTTCCATTAGCATCTAAGAACTGAAATGCAGAGAGAGGTGGGTTTCCCATTAAGACTGACACCCTGATGCAAAGATGACTTGTAGGGTGGCCTGGGAAAGTGACCATCCTTCCTTTCCCTCTCAGTGCCTCCATTTCTACATTTTGTGTGTGTGTGTGTGTGTGTGTGTGTGTGTGTGTGTGTGTAGGTTCATATGTATGCATGTACATGTGGAGGTCAGAAGACAATCGCACTGGGATTATAAGTGTACACCACCACACCTGGCGGTTTTTTAGTGAGTACTAGGAATTGAACTAAGATCCTCATACTTGTAAGGCAAGCATTTTACCTACTATGCTATCTCTCCAGCCTCCATTTTCCACACTTTTTTGATTAGTTATGTACATAGTGTGTATACAGTTATGTTGGTACCATCACTAGCTTCTTCCCTATCCTCTCCCCTCTGAAGGGACCCTCCTCGTTGGGGAATGTGGGTTGTGAATTGGGGGTAGTCATCAATTATGGGAAAGAGGCAATGTTTCTGTGAGTAATGTCCCAAATTTTTGGCTCTAACAATCTTTCCACCCCTTCTTCCATGAATTTCCCTGAAACATGTTGGGTTCTTTTTAGTTCTACTTCAGTGATGAGGTCTTGGGAATCTCTGTGCCTCTGGATATCTGCTTTGGTAGGAGTTGAGTGTTCTCTGTGTCTATGTCCTTCACCCTTTGCTGGTACCAGGTTCACTGAGAAAGCAGCACTCTTCAGCTGCTTATTATTATTCCCTCTTATTATTTTAGAAGGAATCTAACAGGTGTAGGCCCTCTTGTATCCCACGATTGGTGGGACCTTGATATTGGGGAGCAGGCTCATTTTTTAGATATGTTTCTGACTTCTTTCCCAGTTCTAGATATGAGTTCCATTTCACTGAGCAGATCCATTAGCCAAATCCAGATCAGTTGGTTGCCCAACATGGCTATGTGCCACTATTGCACTTAGGTGAGCAATATGTCAGGTTGTTTGCTGCTGAATAGCTTAGACCTCGAGTTGCTTGGACAAATGTTGGTCATTGTACCCCAGTTGCTCATGTAGCACCTTCTGGCACTAGACATGCTAACTTTCTGGGAACTGACTCTCTTCCAGATTCTAGCCAGGTCACTCCATGTTCCATACCAACAGCATATGGTGCCTTCAGCAGTAAGGTCTTACCATTAATCTTTGGTGGGTCAAGTGCTCTGACAGAAATCTGTCTTCTTTTGGGAAACCTTATAGGTCTCTCTGATCAGCAGCTCATTGTGGATGTTAACCACATGCTGGTACTGGGAGTTATAGGCCAGCACCAAGGGAAAAGAAGGAAGAAAAAGGTAATATAAAAGAGAAAGAGAGAAGAGGGAGAGAGAAAGAGAAACAGAAAGAAGAATAAGGTTAGTCTTCAACATACCCTCTCCAGGGCCCTATGAATCAGGTGTTCCCTCTGAGGATCTGACGAAAGTTTAACCTTTCAGTCTGTCTTTCAGAATATAGGATTTTATGGTACCATTTCCATTTGGGTCCAGTTTTGTTTCCACCCCTCCACATGCACCCTCCCCTCCCATCCCACTCTCCCTATTGTCTGGTCCTTGAGATGCTTATTAGATATGTCAGCATCTCAGGCAGATTCAGGTTAGGAGCCACAGATGAGACCATGTGACAATTATCTTTCTGTGATTGGGTGATTTCGCTAAGAAGGACCTGTTCCAAGTTTGACCATTTTTCTTCAGATTACATTGTGTCATTTTTCCTTACTGCTGTGTAGAATTCAATAGTGTAGATATACCATTCTATGATATACATATGTGGTTATACATTTGTCTAATGATGGACATCTGAGTTGATTCCAACTCTTAGCTATGATGAATTGTGCAGCTATAAACATGGATGGACAAATCTCTCTGAACTGAGGCATGGAGCTTTTAGGGTAAATGTTCAGTAATGGAATAACTGGGTCTGTTGGTAATTCTATAGTCATCCTTTTTAGGAGTATCCATATTGCTTTTCATAGTGGTTGTACCATCTCACATTGCCACCAGCAGTGAATGAGGGTTCCTATTTCTCCACAACCTTGCCAACATTTGTTTTCATTCGATTTTTTAATGTTTTCTATCCTTACTGAGGTAAGGTGAAATCTCACGGTTGTTTTAATTTGCATTTCCCTAATAACTAGGTATGTTGAAATTTTCTTAAGTGTGTGTTTGCCATTTGTATTTCTTCCTCTGAGAACTCCCTGTTCAGTTCTGTGCCCCATTTTGTGAGTGGGTTGTTTGACTTTCTGATGTTTAGGTTTTTGAGTTATTTGTATATTCTAGAAATTAGGCATCTGTCTGTTGTATAGCTGGTGAAAATTTTCTCCCATTCTGTGGGTAATGTATGAGCTCTGCTTGTTGTATGTTTGTCTGTGAAAAAAAATTTTCACTTTCATGAGATCACAATAGTTGAGTGATTATTTAATTTCCTGAGCTACTGGGGTTTTGTTCAGGAAGTCTTTTCCCACTCCTATATCATGGAAAGTTCTTCCTAATTTTTCTTCCAGTAGTGGAAGAGTTTCCAGTCTTATATTGAGGTCTTTGATCCATTTGGACTTGATTTTTGTGCATGGCTAGATATGTGGATTGAGTTTCATTTTCCAGCATATGGTTATCCAGTTTGTCCAGCACCATTTGTTGAATATGCTGTCTTTTTTCCAGTCTACAATGTTAGGGCCTTTGTCAAATATCAAGTAGCTGTAGTTAGTTGACCCAAAGTCCAAGTCCTCAATTGTGTTCCATTGGTCTATCATCCTGTTTTTATGCCAGTACCATGTTGTTTTTATTACTATGGCTCTGTAATATAGCTTTAGATCAGGAATGGTGATGCCTCCAGAGGTGTTTCTTTTGCTGAGGATATGCCTGGATATCTGAGGTCTTCTGCCATTCCATATGAATTTTGAGATCATTTTTTCTATCTCTGTGAAGAAAAATGTTGGGATTTTTATTGGTATTGCATTAAATCTGTATATTGCTTTTGGTAAGAATGCCATTTTCACAGTGTTAATTCTACCTATCCAGAAGTATGGGAGGTTTGTCCATTTTCGCAAGTCCTTAAATTCTTTCTTGAGTGTTTTTATGCTTCCATTGTATAGGTATTTCACATCCTTGGTTAATGTTATTCCAAGATATTTTATTTTATTTTTGTTGCTACTGAAAATGGGACAATGTCGCTTATCTATTTCTTTGTATCTTTGTCTTTTGCATATAGAAAGGCTACTGATTTTGTGCATTGATTTTGTATCCTGCTACTTTGTTGAAGGAATTAATCATTATCATTATCACTAAGAGTTTTAAGATGGAGGTTCTTGGGTCACTTATGTATAGAATCATGTCATCTGTGAATAGGGCCAACTTAACTTCTTCCTTTACAATTTGTACCTCTTTTATTTTGTTCTCCTGCCTTATTGCTTGAGCTAGGACTTCCAGTGCGATGTTGAAGAGCAGAGGTGAGAGGGGACACCCCTTTGTCTTGTTCCTGATCTCAATGGGAATTCCTTCAGTCTCTCCCCATTAGATATTATTTGGGCTTTAGGAGCTTAATATATGGCCTTTATTATGTTGAGGTATAAACTGCCCATGCCTGTTCTCTCCAATTTTTTGATCATGGAGTGATGTTTTTTGGTCAATGGCCTTTTCTGCATCTATGGAAATGATCATGAGGTTTTTGTTTTTAAGCTTATTTATGTGGTGTATTACATTGACAGATTTCCTTATGTTGAACCACCCCTGAGATCCTGGGATGAAGCCCACTTGATCAAGGTGGATAATGCTTTTGATGTGTTGTTGAATTTTGTTTGTGAGGATTTTGTTCAGGATTTTTGCATCTAAGTTCATCAGGGAAATAGCCTTTAGTTTTCTTTCCTTGTGGGATCTCTGCCTCGTTTTGGTATCAGGGTGATACTAGCTTCATAGACGGAATTGGGGAGCTTTCCCTGTTCATAGATTGTGTGGCACAGTTTGAGCAAAATTGGTGTCAGTTCTTCCATGAAGGTTTGATAGAATTCAGCTGAGAAGCCACCTGCTCCTGGACTTTTTTTTTTTATGGGGGGGGGAAGGGGTTGATTACTTTTTCAGTCTTGGCGGTATGATAGGTTGGTTTAGAGATTAATCTGCTCTGAGTTTAGCTTTGGTAGGAGGTATGTGTCATCCATTTCCTCCATATTATCCAGTTTTGTGGAGTAGAGGTTTTTGAAATAAGTCCTGATAATTCTCCCAATTTCACTTATGTCTATTGTGATCTCTCCTTTTTCATTTCTAATTTTGTTAATTTGAAGTGTGTCTTTTTTTCACTTGATCAAATTGGCAAGGGGTTTATCAATAATCTTTATTTTTTCAAAGAACCAGCTTTTTAATTTTTTATTTATTTTTATGTATATTATTCCTGTTTTACAGTCATAGTGGTGACTCCATTATCCTCTTCCCTGTCCTCTCTCTTCCATAGGGACCCTCATCAATGGGGAATGTGGTTCACGCATTGTGGGGGTAGTCAAGAAGTATGGGGGATAGGCCAAGTCTCTGTGCATAATGCCCCAACTTGTGGCTCTAACATTCTTTCCGCCTCCCTCTTCCACAAATTTCCCTGAGCCACATTGGGGTCATTTTAGCTCTACTTCAGTGATGAGGTTTTGGGAGCCTCTGTCTCTGGATATCTGGCTTAGTAGGAGTTAGGTGTTCTCTGTGTTTATCTCCTTTAGCCTCTTTCTGGTGTCATAATCCCCAAGAGCGCTGAACTCTTGACCTTCGTCCACAATACTCTATGGTTTCAGCTTTACTCTCTCTTCTCTCTCCCTCTCTCTCTCTTTCTCTCCATCACCTCTCTATACTCACTTTCTCTTTTATATTATCTATCTTTTCCTCCCCTCACCTTCCTAGGCACTGACTTATAACTCCTAGTACCAGCACGGGGTTAACTTTCACAATGAGCTGTAGATCCGAGACACCTACAAGGTTTCCTAAAAAAGACAGATTTCTGCCAGAGCTCTTGATGACCCACCAAAGGTTAATGGTAAGACCCTACTGTCAAAGACAGCGTACATGTATGAGAACACACTTGGAGAGACCTGGCCAGAATCTGGAAGAGGGTCAGTCCCCAGACAGTTAGCTAGTCTAGTGCCAGAGGGTGCTACACAAGCAACTGGGGGAAAATGGCCGACATCGGTCCAAACAACTTCCAGTCTAAGATACCCAGCAGGAAACAACCTGATGTAATTCTCAAACAAGTTCAGTAGTGTCACACAGCCATGGTGGACAACTAACGGCTCTTGATTTGGCTAATTGATCCACTCAGTGGAATGGAACTCATTTCTGGAACTGGGAAATAAGTCAAAACCATGTACAAAAGAACCAGCTTTATGTTACATTGATTTTCTTAATTGTTTTCTTAGTTTCTAATTCATTAATTTCTGCTCTGATCTTAATTATTTCTCTCCATCTAGAGCTTTTGGGGTTAGATCATTCTTGTTTTTCCAGTGCCTTTAGGTGGATGGTTAAGTTATTAATTGGGGATCTCTCTGTCTTTGTTATGAAGGCATTTAGTGCTATGAATTTTCCCCTAAGGACTGCCTTCATTGTGTCCCATAAGTTTTGGCACATTGTGTTCTCATTGTCATTCATTTCCGGAAATTTTGAAATTTCATTTTTTATTTTGTCCACTACCCATTTATTGTTTTAAAGTGTGTTGTTCCATTTCCAGGAGCTGGTGGGATTCCTGGAACATCTTTTGTTGTTAACTTCTAGCAATACAGCATTGTGATCTGATATCATGCAGGAAGATCGATCTTCCTAAATATATGAATGCAGGCTTTATGACCAAGTATATGATCTATTTTAGAGAAAGTTCCATGGGCTGCTGAGAAGAATGTGTAATCTGTGGATTTGGGGTAGAATGCTCTGTAGATGTCTGTTAGATCCAGTTGATCTATGATTTTGTTGAGCTCTCTTACTTCCCTGTTAATTTTCTGTTTGGATGATCTACCTATTGCTGATAATGGAGTATTGAAGTCCCCAACTATCATGGTGTTTTTTTCTGTTTTGTTGTCAAGTAGGTTTTGTTTTATGAATTGTGGTACACCTGTGTTTGGTGCATAAAGATTGATGATTGTGATATCCTCTTGTTGTATCATTCTCTTGATAGGTAAGAAGTGGCTTTCTTTATCTTTTTTGATTACTTTTGGTTTGAAGTCTATTTTATTCAATATTAGTATAGCAATACCTGATTGTTTCTTATTTCCATTTGCTTGGAATATCATTTTCCACTCTTTTACCCTGAGGAGGTATCTGTCTTTAGTGATGAGGGGTTTCTTGAAGACAGCAGATTGAGGTGTATGATTTTCTGATCCACCCTCATAACTTATGCCTCTTGATGGGTGAATTAAAGCTATTACTATTTAGGATAATAAATGTGAGGCTTGATTTAATCCCTGACATATTGTGGTAGTTTATGTAGTTTGGTGTTTTCTTGGACTTTGGAATTTCTTGTGCCTTATCTGAGTTTGGTTATTGTGATCTGCTTCTTGGGGGCACTTGATATTGGTTATTTGATTCTTCTATGTGGAGAATTCCCTGAAGTACTCTCTGTAGGTTTGGCTTTGGGTTCATATACTTATAAAGCTGAGTTTTATTGTGGAAAGTTTTTCTTTCACCATCTATCATGAGGGATACTTTTGCTGGGTAGAGTAGTTTGGGTTTGAAGCCATAAGTTCTTAGACTCTGCAGTGTTCCATTCCAGGCTTTTCTGGCTTTCAGGGTTTCCACTGAGAAGTCTGAAGTAATTCTGATGGGATTACCTTTATATGTAATCTGTTGTTTCTCCCTAGCTGCTTTTAGGTCTTTCTCTTTGTTATCGATGTTTAGAGTCTTACTGATAATATGATTTGGAGACTTTCTCCTTTGGTCCAGTCTGTTTGGAGTTCTGTTAGCTTCTTGTAACTTGATGGGACTTTCTTTTGAGAGAGTGGGAAAGTTTTCTTCAATAATTTTGTTGAATAAGTTCTCCATGCCTTTGGTCTGAATTTCTTCCCCTTCTGGTATTCCCATGATCCAAATGTTGGGATGTTTAAGGTTATCGCACAGTTCCCTCATGTTGTGTTCACATAAATTTTTGAACTTATTGAAACTTCTGGATTCACGAACTGTTTCTTCTGGTTTGTCTTCCAGTTCTGAGTTTGTATCCTTCACATGGCTGACTCTATTCTTGAGAGCTTCTATAGAGTTTTGGGCTTGTTCAATTTGGTTTGTATTTTCTAATACTTTTACATGTATAGTTTCCATCCCTCTGTCAAGTTTCCTTTTCACATCATATTCTGATTTTCTTAATGCTTCTTGGAATTCATTCTTGCATTTATTTATGTCTTCATTGAGCATAGTTAGCTGGTTATTGAGGTCCTCTTTTTTTTTCCCACTCTCCTTCAGATCATTTAACTGTCTTTGGAACCCTTCCTGGTTCTTTTCTATTAGGTCTAATCTAGTAAGGACAGCATTCATACAATTATTGGCCCTTTGTTTATTTTCTGCAAGTTCTGCTATTTGCTTGGCCAGGGTTGCATAGCTTGTATCTTCATTTTGGGGTTCTGATCCTATTGTCTCTTCTATGTTTTGATTGGAGACATCCATTGTGGGACTGGGCAATCTTATTGGATTTACTTGCATTTGATTTTTCATGTCATTTCTTTTGCATTGCAGTCTGCCCATCACAGTGAAGGGATCTTATTAACTTTAGGAGGAAGGTGTAGTTTACCTTGAAGTGTCTTCAGTGATTATTCCCTTTTATGTTTGCTTCAATTAGGTTTCTGATGGCAATGGGGCCTGCCTGCTGTGAGGGCAGGAGCTCGTGAGGCTCTGGTGAGGTCCTGAGGACCTGATGAGGGGACTTGTTGCTTGGTGGTTCGGGGCATGGACTGCATGGTCAGGTGGCCTGAGGGGACAGGGATTGGGGGGCAATGGGATAAAGCAGACTGGTGTTGTTGGGGGGGAAGAATGGGAATGTGTGGTCATTTTGCCATGCTGCTGGTTGAGGGGATGTGACAGTGAGTCTGTTGGGACCCTGTAGCGGGGGTGGCTAGTACTGCTGGGTCCTGTGACAGGGCAGGGCAGGGATATGGGACTCCTAGGGGTCAGGTGATGCACTGGGATGGATTTGTGGTATTCCAGGTGGTGTGGTGGGTAAGGGGAGAAATTGATGAAGTATAGCTTGCTGGCCTGGGTCTAAGTCCATGCACAGGAGTGAGGGGTGGAATAGTGGCATGGGGAAAAGCATTGGCTTGGGGAGCTCCCATGCTATGGGGTGGGGGTGGGTCAGTGGCAGTGAGGGGGAAGTTGTTTGTGTGTGGAACCTAGGGCAGGGGGAACAGTAGCCTGCTGACCTGAGTCAAATTAGCCTGCAGTTAATGCAGGAGGAACCTGTGTCTGGGACTGTGGCTAGGACAGCTGCTTGAGGGGTTTGGGGTACTGGTAGGCTATCTGAAAGCATGGGAATCAGTGGATTCCCTACTTTGCTCCTCCATGCCCTTCCACGGAACCCCAATGAACCCTAATGAACCCTAAAGGTCTTGTTTTTCCTTCCCTGTGAGGTGAGGCATGGTTAGGTGGATTCCATCTTGACCCAAAGAGGCAGCAGACTCCATTTTCTACACTTAATGGCAATAGATGAGGCTAACTCAGTGGTTCTCAAGCTAAGGGTATATTTTTCCCTGAAAGGATATTTGGTGATGTGAGCAACCAGTTTTATTAACCTGACTGGTGTTGTGATGCTGTTTTTGCATCTGATGGGTTGAGGCCCATGTGATGCTAAGCATCCTATGTGATAATTCATACAACAAAGAATATATTGTATCACTGTTGAGAAACCTGGAAGGGAGAAACCTGGACTATGCAGCCATTTTGTCTCTCTAGTGAGAAGGGTTCTAGATAAGTTCCTAGTGATGACTACCACATAGAATGATGCTTTTTTTCTTCTTTTTTTAGATCCTGTTCAGTTTAACCTTGGTCCTGATGTATCATGACAACAACATTTGTAATTATAGCTCTCTAGTACTCTTCACCAGACACAGGGTGTGCCTCATCTGTAGTCTAACAACCAATTGAGGCTGACATCACTAGTTGAGAAAAAATAAATGGGGCACCAAGAAGTTCTGATTTGAGGGCATTTATATTTAGGCTTTGATGAAAGACCAGCACAAAGGGCACAATTTCCAAACGTCGTGACTGAAAGCACATGAGAGCGAGAGGAGTAAAAGGCAGGAGGAGGCCCAGTGCTCATGCTTGGCACCCTGTGGTCAAGTTGATATTTGACCTCAGTCTAGTAATCCCATTTCAATGAGCTAAGTTTGGGATCCTCACTTGTAAACTGGGAATGAAAAGAACAAGATATTCAGACTTAATATGAACATTAAATAAAAAAATGTTAAATGTATGCAAGGTATACATCCAATGGTATAGTATCAAATTTTGGTTGTTATGTACATTAAGTTTTCATCATTACTATAATAATTTCTGTTTGGCTAGAGATCCCAAGTCCTATAAGTATAACTGAAGAAAGTAGTCCCTAAAATAATTTGGTGGGGGCCATGGGGTGCTACTGGATATCTATGGCAAGACCTTGCATGTATAAGACAAAAGCTCTACCAGTGAGCTACATCCCCAAGTCCCTGTGCAAATTCTTGAATAGGTGTTTAATATACCATACTTATCTTGGGAATATATAGGACATCTCTTTAGCAAGAGGTTTTCATGTGTCTGTTGACAGTCATTTATCATACCCAGGTTGACTGTAGATTTGTGCTTGACCAGTGTTATCTCCTCATTCTTTTCAGAAAGGCTCACCTGATCTTGCGACGGCTGGAGAGGGTGAGCAGCCATTGCTCCAGCCTCCTGAGAAGCGCCTATATCCAGAGCCGTGTGGACACGGTGCCCTACCTCTTCTGCCGCAGTGAAGAGGTCCGGCCAGCAGGCATGGTGTGGTACAGCATCCTCAAAGACACCAAAATCACATGTGAAGAGAAGATGGTGTCCATGGCCCGGAACACGTATGGAGAATCCAAGGGCCGGTGAGGGATGGTACTGCCCTTCATGAGTACAGAGACTCTCCCAGGGGAAAGCAGTACTCTCATGGATCCTGGGGCCTGGGTGGGCTGGGGTGCAGCTGAAGATGGGCCTGGCACATGAAGTTTGCCAGCAAGGCCAAAGCAAACTGTTTCTCCCATGGACAGTGGACAAAGAACTTCGTAACCAATGGAATTATTCATTTTTCTCTTCTATTTTTTTCTAAGATATTATTTGACTCTGTCAAACATCTTTTCTTTTTAAGCCTTTTCTTATGGATGGAAGTCTGTGGGGAGGCAAAGGTTTTCAGGTGGAGACCAATCAGCCTCTCCTCTTCTTCCTCCCTCCTGTCATGGATTCCTGGAGGAGACAAACTTCTTCAGCATCAACATGGATGCCCAGAGGATCATTGCAGTGAAGAAACTTGGGTCTTTAAGAACTTCTTTTCTTTCTCTCCCCTTCTCTCCCCTTCTCTTCTCTTCTCTTCTCTTCTCTTCTCTTCTCTTCTCTTCTCTTCTCTTCTCTTCTCTCTCTCTTCTCCTCTCCTCTCCTCTTCTCTTCCCTTCACACCCCCTTCCCTTTTTTCTCTTTTCCTCTTTCTGTCTTTCTTCTCTCCTCCTCCTCCTCCTTCTTCTTCTTCTTCTCTCTCTCTCTCTTTCTCTCTAAATGTTATTGAGGTTACAAGTCTGCTGCTTCTTCCTGCTACCTACTGGTCTTCCCAGAGTCCCTGCAGGACTTTCTGTGCATTAAAGTTCCTATTGTCTCTCTTTCTGCTTGAGCGATGTTTCTTGTCAATGAAGTGTGTTTAAGGGTTCTCTTATCTATTCATTAAGCAAATACTGGTTGAGGAGGTACTGTTGAAAGATAGAGGGAATATAATTACAAACAGAGACTTCTTCCACCCTCCCAGAACTTTCAGATTGGCAGTTATGACATAGAAGCAATCTGATGATATCAGGCTGTGTCAGGGAAGAATGAATATTTGTCTAAGTCATCACTGAGTCATGAGACATACTGAAAGAGTCATGACATGCTTCCTTAAAAAATATTGTTAGTTTAGCTGCAAAAATAAAGAGGAAGAAGCCAGGCCAAGGTGAGATGGGTAGGATATAAGCCAAGCAGAAGGCAAGCCATGATCAAAAGCAGACAAAAAATCTATAACTCATTTAAGCACCGAAAGCACTTCCATCAGGGCTGGAGAGATGGCTTAGTGGTGAAGGTACTTCCCTGCAAAGCCTAAGGACCCATGTTCAACTCTCCAGATCCCATGTAAGCTAGACACACAAGGTGATTCAAGTGTACAAGGTTGCACATGCACACAAGGTGGCACACATGTGTGGAGTTCAATACATGGCTGGAGGTCCTGGCATGCCAATTCTATCAAAAAAAAAAAAAAAAAAAAAAGATGAAGAAGGAGAATAGGAATTGAAGTAGGAAGAGACTAGAGGTGAGGCCCAGAGCTCAGCACAGCTTGTGCAGTTGTGAGCCAGAAGCTTGCCATATCTTGAAGTAACCACTGTAGGATTTTAACAAAGGAATAAAATAGTTGAATTGTTTTCTAAGAAAAGCCATTTTGGTGATAGGGAATAAGACAGAAAGGTTGACTAGTGACATGTTCCAGGCAAGACATGATGACAACTTGGATCCTGTGGTCATGAAGAGACATTCTATCAATGAAACCTATCTTTCTTTCTTCCAATCTTCCTTCCTTCCTTCTTCCTTTAATTTTCTCTCTCTCTCTCTCTCTCTCTCTCTTTCTCTTTCTCTCTCTCCATACACACACACATACACACAGAGGGAGCTTTATTGAAGCTTAACTGAAATTTCTATTTAGTGGCAACCTCAGTGTCTCCAGTGTGTATTCTGGGAAGGTAGTGACAACAAAAAGCTCTATACATTCTCAACACCTTAGTAGGAGTTCAGGTAAACTGGTTATCTAAAATGGAATGATATGTAGGCCAAGGCATGTCATAATGCATAATACCTGCCACAGAGAAGAGAGTAGGGTACTGTGGGATTCAGAGTATGAAAAGATACTGAAGAGGGGGAAACAGGAGCAGTTCAAAACATAACTAAGTCTCAGTTTGGATGAGGGCTGGTGGGATCAGCAGTCCTGTCTGTGAAAACCTCTATGCTGAGATGTGCTTCTCCAGAATTATGATCTGCTTGAGGAAAATGATGAATATAAGAAAAAAGAAAGCAGACTGATTCTCCCAGATAACTTAGAAGTCTAGAGATCTGCTGAAGCTCCGACAGTCCAAGTTCAACAGTGTTCTTTCAAGTTTCATTAATTAACTCTTCTGTAAGTATGCAGAGAGTTTTCCTGAGAAAACCTTTCTGTCATGCTGATGCTTCTTCTTCCATGGATAGTGCATTCAAAGAGGACCCCCACATTAAACCAAAAAGTTAAAATTAGAGATTAAAAGTCTTAATTGCCATAGTTTGAGTATTTGACATGTTCTAAGCCCTGTTCTAAATGCCTTTTTGTGTTCACCCTTTCCTGATACCTTAAGTCCAGGCCTTCTCTAAACCAAACCCTTGCCGTGGCTTTCCTTTATGTTAGCCAAGCCATTGCAGAAAATTATCCTGCTCAATATACTAGGGCTGTGATCTGAGCCTGAATTACTTCAAATCTGACTCCATTACAGCTCACCAGCTGCTGCTTTTAAGTTAGTAACTTGAAATATTAATTTCAATTTCCTCATCAAAGAAATGGGTCAATGAGAGTCATATTTGGTGGGATTGCTGTGCATACTGAGTAGAAAGGAAGTAAAATATATTCAATATAATATGTAGGAGTACATATTGGGTATGTCACTTAAATCCTAATAGAGACAATATGAAAAATACTATGAATCTTAGGGATATCACTAAGAAAGTTTGGCTGAGCAAAGCTACTGAATTCTGATCAAAAGACAGAATTTGCTGGGCGTGGTGGCACACATCTTTAATCCCAGCACTTGGGAGGCAGAGGTAGGAGGATCGCCATGAGTTCGAGGCCACACTATATAGTTAATTCCAGGTTAGCCTGGATCAGAGTGAGACCCTACCTCGAAAAAACAAAACAAAACAAAACAAAACAAAACAAAACAAAACAAAAAAAAACAGAATTAGGACTGGAGAGATGGCTCAGCAGTTAGGGCACTTACTTACGAAGCCTAAGTACCCAGGATCCATTCCCCAGTACCTACGTAAGCCAGATGCACACAGTGGCAATTGCATCTGGACATTTGCAGTGACTAGAGGCCCTGGCATGCCCATTCTCTCCCTCCCTCTCTCTCTCCTTTCTCTCTTTCTTTTTCCCTGTTTATCTCTCTCTCTAAAATATAAATAAATAATGTTTTGTCCTGGATAGATGGCTTAGTGGTTAAAGAGCTTGCCTATGAATTCTGAAAACCCAGATTCACTTCCCCAGTACCCATGTAAGCCAGATGCACAAGGAGGCACATCCATCTGAAATCCTTTGCAGTGGCTGGAGGCCCTGGTATGCCCATTCTCTCTCTCTCTTTCTCTCTGTCTCTCTCTGTAATAAATAAATAAATAAATCTTTTTAAAAAAGAAAGAAAAATGACAGTGCTTAACAACTGTGTTAGATACATCACAAATTTCACTCAAAGAGAAGTGCTATAGTGTCAGAGATTAGTACCATAACAAGACCATCCAAAAAATGTGTGGTCCTCTATAAAAACTTAACAGATGGTGGAGGTCCCTGGAATAGCTATCAGTCTGTGCCAAACCCATGCTCCTTTCTCTGCACTGTGCCATCTGTTGTCCTTCTCAGCCATTACAAGGCAATCAAGACTAAGAAGAGTAAGAAGCCAGAATCCAGGTAAAGTAGCTGTGTGGTGTGTATGTGTGTGTGTGTGTGTGTACATGTGCAAGTGAATGCTTACATCTTACACACACACACACACACACACACACACACACACACACCACATGTGCTCCGTCATGGCAGGCAGAAGGTTAGACTAATATTTGTTAATATATTTCACTGAATAAAAAAGGAAAAGGAAAATTCTTTAATTGTAAATGCAGCTGTGGTTCTGGTGGCCTTGCCTCTCACTACAGCCAGACTGAATCATGTGCTGCCACAGAAAATGCCAGGGGAACTCATATCCCATTGTGCTGGCAAGGATGGGACTTCTCCTGTGGTCTTCTCAGCAGAGAATGACGTTATAAACATACAGAGGTATTTGCACAGGATATCACTCCTCACTGAGCCCTTCCTTCTGCATGTTAAGAACCCTCTTCTCAAGGCAAGTCTCATGATGGGGCACCTCACACAGACAAATGCTGATGACTTCTATTTTGGGAATCCTAATTTTATTAAGGACTTTGCATACTTATTTAATCATTTGAAAAATAGGCATTCATTGTTTTGATTAAATACTTTAAAACATGAAATTTAGGTACACTGAGTTAACCTTCCCCAAAGCCTATAAGTAGTAAGTGATGCTGCTGAATTACTGGGAGCTAAACTGGGGCACACAAAGAAATTCCAACTGGTAAACACTGTACTTGCTGCATCCTAAGGCAAATTTGTGCAATGCTTTTGTCCTCCTTCTTTAGGCAGAAGCTAAATGTCTCTTTCAGCAGGGGACCTGAGTCCTATTTTCCAAGTTTGGGAGACAAGATGAGGTAAAGAGGACCCAGCTTGTGCCCTTGAGGATCTCCCAGAACTTAGCTAACCAAACACAATGTGATAAAATCAGACACTTTGGATTCAAGCCAATCTGATTTTAAATATTCACTGAATAACTTACAGCGGGGAGGGGCTGAACTGGGAGAAAAATCTGGAAAGCACAGTGGATAGATTTTGCTAAGAAATACAAGTTAGCAGATACCAACTGAACTGTTCTAAGCCTTACTTTCCTCATCTGCTGAGAGGTTAGATAAACTTTTTCAACAATCTGCTGAGAAGATTAAAGGAAAAACTTAGATATAGTCTAAAAACAAATGCTATGGATAGCTATGATAAGGACTAATGGATAGTTATGATAGGTTCTGCCCTCAGTGCCAAGGTCTTCACAGTGAAAGGATGTGTAAACTTTCAACAAGTAGAGCAGTAGAGAAAGGGGAGCCAGATCAATGCTTCTTTTAGAATATGGTGCTTGAGGGATGGTGAATAACAGATAAGCAGCAAGATGGAGGAGGTTTAGAAGGGTATTCAGAGCCATATTAGCCATTGGAAGCTACTAGACTGAAATCAGAGGTCTGACAGGTCAGGCGACAATTTTTCAAGGAATAGTCTGACTTTATAACTGATGTTATAGGAGGAAACGGAGTGAAGAGGGATAGCTAGTGGTGCAGAGACTAAACAGGAGATTAGGTCCTGTTTAGAAAAGCCTGAGCAAGGTCCCTGACAAGGTCTCTGACGAGGTAAGACCGGATTTCATCAGAAATGTTGAAGGAAGTTGATTCAAGAAGACTCACTGTCAGGCATGGTGACTTGGGTTTTCTCTTTCCCACTGTCACAAGTGCAGAATGTGCAGAGCCAGCTGGGTCTGAAGTGGATGAGGAATCACAGAGGCTTACTGAGCCATGTAAGGATGAGGCAGGATGTGGATCACATATAGTTAAAGTGATCATTAGCTTGGGCAGGCCCGTTCACTAGTTCTCTGAGACCATTTGCCTCTCACAAAAGGAACTGATCATTTTTTTCCCCACTCAGGATTCTCAGAGTTCTCAGAGGGACTCCCTGCCCTTACTTCAGTGCTTCCCATACTTAGTGTCATTCTCTTCCACAGCCTCTGAACAGCACAGACATAGCATATGTTCAATTTTCTCTGTACCCTGTATCCCATCACTGGATTTACCTTATGACTGACCACCAGTCAAACTGAACTTGCTTCCTAGATTGAGATGAGCCTGAGCAAAGATCCTCCAGAAGCACCATGAAGGTCTGAGGTCCTTGGAGAATGGTTATCTTTGCAATTTGAACATCATTGCAGCATATGTGGGGACTGGAGAGAAGAAGGCCACAGCCAAACAAAACCCACTGGCTTTGTGCAGGATGTACTTTTTAGTTGGCCTCTGCCCACAAAACTTCCAGTCCCTGAAAGGCATTCAGTGTCTGTCTCCCTTTGGAAACTTTGTTCCATGTGTTTGTACATGTTATAGCCAAAGCCAAGCTTCTCTTTTTGCCTGTTTTACAAGAGCTGGCAGCAGGAGATGGAGCGGGAACACAGATGTGCCCTGTTGGGCAAGCAGGCATGTGAGCATCTGTGTGTGTGTGTGTGTGTGTGTGTGTGTGTGTGTGTGAGAGAGAGAGAGAGAGAGAGAGAGAGAGGCAAGGATTGTAGAGAGGTTGTCAATTGAGATTACAACAAGCACCCCTTCAGAGCCCTGATGCAGCTGTAACACTGGCAGGCTTTGGTTTTTCCCCAGATAAGAGTTCCAATCCATGCATGCATTCATTGTGTCTTCATATATGTGTTGGTGGGACTTCATTTTAGAATCCTTTAGCTTGAGTGTTTGAATATTTCCCTCTTGTGATTATTGATAATTTTCATAAACTCACATAATGTATTTTGTACTCCCCTCTTATTGTTGTCATTCCCCGGCCAATGGAAACCTTCTGCTTTCCAGCCAATCCTTTTTTTTTTAATTTTGATGTCTTCCCCTTCACATCATCCATGATGACATGTTAAGGGGTCCAATATTGTGCAGACTAGTACCGCCACTGTTAGGTCATGAATGCCTTGGCCGCTTACTATCTGGAAGGCAGCATTCCACAGCACTCTTCCCCACCTTTGTCTTACATTCTTCCCATCACTTTCTTCAGCAAAGTTCCCTAAACCTTGGAAGGTTTGAAAGAGATATGTCTTACTTAGTTCTGAGCGTTCAACTTACATCTTCTCGGCGCTCTGGCAAATTTTAGATCTTCCCTGTAGTCACTGACATCAGCAAAAGGAAGGTTTTCTGACCAAAAGTCAGAGCAGTACTATTCTATGAGCATAAATCTAAACACTTAGAGGGCAATTTAATGGGTACAAGTAATCCATTTAGCCAAACAAAGTAGCTTCCCCCCTAGAATCTTTGACCTTTCCAACCACAGGTTTTTGACTGGGTTTCCAGTAGTAGACATGAATTCCCTCCCATGGAGTGGGCTTCAAATCCAATCATATAGCAATTGGTTACCCCCATAGCAGCCATGCCATTGTTCTACCTGTTGGCATTTCTTTTCTTGCTGGCCAGATGTATAGCTTGCAGTGTCCACTGATGGCTAGGACTGGTACTGGCTTTTCTCCTCCAGCAGCCTACATAGCACTTTCTTGCATTAAGACAGCCTGTCAGCAGGGAGGAGGCTTCCAGCTCTGTCAAGCTTGATTTCTCAGTGTTCTGCAAATGAAGCATATGGTATCTTTAGCAACAGGATCTTACCAACTAATTCTGGTGGGTAGTGAAGAGAATTGCTAATGGCCTCTATTGTTTAGGTGTCCTCACGGCTCTTCATGATTAACAATGCACTGGGAGTTTTGCCACCCTGGCACTAGTATTTTTCTGTAGCAACCTATGTCTTCTGGGTGAAGCATTATATTCTATTTCCAAGCTCTTATGATCTGCAGCTGGAAGTTAAAAGTAAACAATCTTATATATTTGTAAAGGACATTGATATTTACAAAGCAAACTCCTGGAGCATATTTGCCTTTCCCAGAAAGGCTGTGCTGATCAAAATTCAGGATAGGGGATCTTCCTTTTGGTTCTCACAACCTCCATATTTTTATGGTGTATCTTTTTAGCCCATTGAATTGTAACAGTGCCTGTAGGTGGTTTTCCCTAACGTATGGATTCTTTTACAATACACTGGTTGATGATTCGAGTGCTCAAAATAAGTTCAGTTGTTTGGAAAGATGTTTAGAAAATGTGTGCTGGTGCAGCTCCATGGAGTCTCACAACCATTCTTACTTTCCTTTACTTGGGCAGGGCTCCTAATCTGTGCTTTGTAGATGAGGACTTACCACCTGAGATAAGGACTTATGTTCAAACGTTATCTCCATGCTAAAGCAGGATTGTGGGCTACTGCTGCTACTACTGCTGCCTCCTCCTCTTCTTCTTCTTCCTCTTCTTCTCCTTCTTCTTCTGAAGCTCAGATCAATTTTCTTTGGATTCTGCCAAGAGTCCCACTTGTTGAGGGACCAATGAGGGACTGGAGGTTTTGTGTACAAGGTCTAGCCTACACATTCTCCCTGTCAGGCTTAGAGATTTAGATGTAAATGACAAATTTCAATAGCAAGAGCAATGATTGCCACTTGTTGAGCACTTTCCATAGCCAGCGTCTCTGCCAAGCATTTTAGTTACAACATTGCTTTTAGTTTTCATCCACACTCCATATGGTAGCTGTCAACACTCCTACTGCACAGAACAGGGCTTCAGACTCAGGGAAGTGAATGGCTTGGAGTCATGCTGTTAAGGAAGGAGCCAGCTTTAGACATGGCCACTCAATAGCTCTATTCTCATAAATCCTTCAGAGGCCAATGTTCCAATTCTTTTTAGAAATGCAGAGACTGAAGGCCAGGAGGGAAAATGAACCCATCCAAGGTCATGCAGGTAGTAGAACCATGAGTGGAATATTCCCTGATTTTATCTACAGTGCATTCCTGACCCCATAGTAACCCCAGGCCCATCCTTGTTCCTAAGCTATGGGCAGGTATGGAAATGAAGGAAGAAAGCCTTACCTTGTCTCAGAATCAGGGCAGGTGCCACTTCAGGCCAGGCTCCCCAGGTGGTTTTGTAGCACAAACCCCCACTTGCTTGTGGTTCACTGGGTTTTACAGTCAGAGATGACGTCGCTTTTCACTCATTTGCAAGCTACCTAGCTCCACAGAGAATAAACAGTCTTCCTGAGGCAGAACAAGAAGCAAATGTTAGAGGGGCTGTCTGTAAGGAACCTAGAGGACAAGTTTGCCTTGTCATAGACTAAAAAGATGACAAATTGGCTCTGCTGCCTTGGGAAATTTCATCTCTCCTTTGTATCTTGAGACCCTCCTCCCCATTTCAATGTAATTTAGAGGTTTGGGCTAATATACCCAAATGACCCAAGAGCTTAGGGGAAAATACAGATTACTGTATCCCTAAATTCACTGAGAATCCAATTGAGAAAATCTTGGAATGGACCTAATTAAGGATGTGTACTTTAAAAAGATTTGTAGGATTGCTTTGATGTGTGTTATGTTTTATCACCACAGATCTAGATGTTTTCCAAAGGCTTTCCAAGCAGAGTACACAGGCTGTACATGAACATGGAAACACACCCAGGTTCATTTTCTTATCCATGTATCTCAATAGCAAGCATGCAGCTGAGAGAATTAACTCTTTAGTTTGGGGTTCATTCAAGTGAAGAGTTGAGACAAGATCAAGTTTTCTAAGAGATTATCGGCATAAAAGATTTTTAAAATTATTTTTATCTTTTTATTGACAAGTTCCATAATTATAGACAATAAGCTATGGCAATTCCCTCCCTTCCCCACTTTCCCCTTTGCAACTCCACTCTATATAATACCCCTTCCCCCTCTTAATCAGTCTCTCTTTTATTTTGATGTTATCATCATTTCCTCCTATTATGATGGTCTTGTGTAGGTAGTGTCAGACACTGTGATGTCCAGGCCATTTTGTGTCTGGAGGAGCACATTGTAAGGCATCCTACCCTTCCTTTGGCTCTTATATTCTTTCTGCCACTTCTTCTGCAATGGACCTTGAGCCTTGAATGGTGTCATAGAGGTGTTTCAGTGCTGAGCACTCCTCTGTCACTGCTTCTCAGCACCATGGTGCCTTCTGAGTCATCCCAAGGTCACTGCCATCTGAAAGAGAAGCTTCTGTAACCAAAAGTGAGAGTAGCATTAATATATGGGTATGAACATTAAGAGACGTGCTTACTGGGCAGTTTGGTAAGCACAGTATATACATTCAGTCAGACATCAGCAGACATTACACCCCTAGGGCTCATGACTATCTGTCATAGATTTTCAGTATCATGCATGTATTCCCTCCCATGGAGCAGGCCTCCAGTCCAGTTATAGAGCAGTTGGTTTTCTCTATAACAGACATGACACTATTGTACCCGCTGACTCAATTTGGCTTGGCTGGCCAAATTTAATGTTTGCAGTGTCTACTGTTGATCTCGATCTCTCTCTCTCTCTCTCATTGAACTGCATGCAGCGTATCTTTTTACAGCTTTATGTAAGCTGGTCTACACAGAAGAGGTTCTCAGTTCAGCTCCAGCAGGATTTCTCAGTGACCTTGCAGCCCAAATATGTGGATTCTTCAGAAATGGGGTCTTAATATCTATTCCTGGTGAGAAACCAAGAGTCTTGGCAATAGCCTGTAATGTTTTGGGAGCATCAGGGACATCCCTGGCCAACAACTCACTGGAAGGTATCCCATCCCTGGCACTGAAAATTTTCTAGTCACAATGTATGGCTTCTGGGTGTTCCATTGTCCAAAAAAGTAGGTTTCCATATGACTTATTCATTTGCTCCTCGACTTTGATTAGTCCTGGATTGTTTGTTAGGGTGGACTAAAGACAGAAGATGGTGCTAAGCTTTCCATCACTAGAGAGAGATACAAATAGAGATGAAGTTCATGGAATGAGGAACAAAATACCTTCAGGAAAAAAATGTTGGCAGAATAAGTCTGGGGAATGGATAAATTTACAGTAAAACTTGAGTCCAAATCCAAGCTTCTCCAAATATAAGTACTTTAGAGACTTGGAACTCAATTTGTCCACCAGAAAAACATGAATCACCAGATTCATCTACCTCTATGCATGCTTGGGAGGCATTACAAATAAATGAGAAAGATTGGCACAGATGCTGGTAAACAGCAAGTGCTCATGGGCTTCTTTTTCTTTAGCTTTCTGTGATCCATTCCCTTGGAATCACTCTTTCCACAAAGGTTAACTGCAGAAAGCGCTCTGTACCAAACCTTGTGGCCTGTTGCATAAGTCCCTGAGATTTGTACCAAGGACAAAATCAACATACAAAACCAGAACAAAGGATGATGTGGAGGTGGCAGGGGTTTTCCTAGGTTGGCTTGGAGCATGGAGCATGGGCCACAGATGAAAATTCTCTGTTTTTGTTCCTTTTAAGTGAAACTTCTGGTTGGGGATGAGCCAAGCTCAGAGGATGATCAGTACATCTGCAATTGGGTTAATGATATTTGGAATTATTTAATTTATTTATCCCAGAGTCAGTGTGATGTAACAATAATCAGAGAGAACACACTGCAACCCTTTATGCTGGGGAAAACAACACACTATTCCAGGCAACAATGACATAAGCAAGAATGACACTGAATTTGGTCACCTTTTGAGTCCCATCACATCAGAGGGTATAAGCAAGTTTAGACACCCATAGCTTGTCTCTAAGTCCCTTTGTCTTATTCCTTACACCCAAACAATGCCAAAGCTAAGTAAAATTCCTTGCTAATCCTGTGGCATCTCACATCATAATAGCTTCATTTAGCAAGTTAGTCCTTTTCAGCAGTACTTTCCCTTTTAGATAATAAACCACCTCTACCCCATTTGGGATCACCTCTCCCACTTCACCTGATTCCTTTCATGACCCAGGTGCCTAATTTTATGTGGCCAACTGGAGTCCTTTTTTTTCCCCATTTGAGGCAGCATCTCTAGCTAAGGCTTACCCAAAGCTCACTCTATAGCCCAAACTAACCCTGGACTCGTGGCAACACTCCATCCTCAGCTTCTGAAGTGTGAGGGTTATAGACATGATCCACCATGCCCTGCTTAGGACTCCAAATCTGAAGCAGGGAAGGAACAATCATAATTATAGAATTTTTTAGCTCTCTTCTTGGTACTGAACCTCTGAAACATTTAATTTCTTGTCACTTAATCTTGCTCTTCAGCCTTCCCACTACATGTTCAATACTGTGAAACAACTTCCCCCAAAGTATGAAGTTCCCTCTGGGCCAAATCCTACTGCTTCCTCATGCAGTCTTTGAGCCCTGCATACATTCAAACACATTGTATCTTTTCTTTGAAAGCTTTTACTTTACCACCAGAGATAGGGATTACTATTCATTCAAAAGGCTCTTAGGCAATATTTACTATGTGCTTGGTTTTGTGCTAGGTGCCTGGTCCCCTCCTCTGAGATTCCAAAACACCAGGAATCCCTTAAATCTATTCCTAACAGAACATGATGTAGAATCCTCTGTGACTAGTTTTGCAAAGACTGCCATCTCTAGTGACAGCACAGAGCTTCAGTCACCTCCAGGCCTCTAGCATCAGCATTATGTCCTAAAGAACATTGAAGTGAAACTCTTGTTAAGCTGAATAGACTTACTTCTGGGGACTCCCTGTGAAACAGTCTCAGCTTTACATCCAAAACTGCTTTGAGAACTAAGCCAGGCACTGCTGTGTTTGGGAAAACAAATTGGGAAAAAAAAATCTTGTAATGGATGTGTGCTTCACCTCAATGAGGCATTCTTTCACTGTTGGCCTACTTTAAAAATATCACCTTCTAGCAGTAGTCATGACCCAATAAGCACTTTGGTGACTGAATGGAAAGATTTCATCTGAGTGCTAGTAAAAAACCCAGTAAAAGGGATTCCCATCCCTTCTCTTGCTCCACACCCTCCTCCTTTCCAATAAGGAGCCTTAATGGACCCTCAGTACTGCCCTGACATGATGGAAACTGCAAAGAGATGGAATTTCCACAGTGGATGGAGAGCACAAAAATGTTTTTCTTCTCACTGTGACCTTGGTACTGGCAGGGTGCCTGGGGGGAGGGGTGAGAAAGGGTGGCAGAGGCTGAAATGGTGGCACGCCAGACCTCCAGATGTTTGCTCCCTGCAGATGGCAGGCAGTGGCTTGGCCAGAACATCTGGTGGATATCACTACTGTGCCTCACATCTGGAGAGCACTTTGCAGGATAAGAAGTCCCCTCATGGATACCTTTAGGCAGTTCCCCAAAGTAGAGCAGGTAGCAAGGAATGAGTCCACTTTACAAGTGAGGCCCCTAAAACTGTCCAAGGCCCTGGCTTAGCCAGTGACACCAACAATAACAACGAAATGACAGTTGACACTTATGAAGTACTTACTATGGGCCAGGCACTGGCCTAAGCACTTTAGCTCATTTAGCCTACGGGTCATCTTCTCAAGAAATCCCCAACCTGGCTGACAAGTATCAAAGCCACATGAGAATCAAGGGACCTGCTCAATGTCAGAAAGACACTGGCAAAGTCAGGCTTTGAGGCCAATTTGTCTCCCAAAACTATATTCTTCCTTTTATTCTTAGTGCTAGAAATTAAATTCAGAGCTCCACACATGCTGAGACGCTCTGCCACTGAGCTACATGTCACCCCCAAAACCTGTGCCCTTAACCTTTATTTTCTGCCTTTCCACTTTACTGTTGAAGGGTGGAATAGAAGAACTCTGATTCTGTACTTTACATGTCTTACATTATGCCAAGATGGAAGTGTAATTCTAGAAAGAGACATTTATCCGTTTATTCAAATATGTTCTGGGTGACTATGGCATGCCTAAAATGCTGGACAACTGGGTTAGTCAGTAGAAACACTGACCTGTGGGAGACTGAACTTAGAAGCCTCTTTTATTTGGTTATATGTACCATTAGTCTAATTACCATGGCTCCTGAAATCTTTCAGGACATATTTCAGACCCAATAAATATTTTCTGCTTGCTCTTGGGTAGTCATGCTCTAGAAGAGAAAGACTTACACAGCTTTCAATTAGGCTTCCTTCTTTTTCATTCCTTAAGTGTTGCTCAGCACCATGTATAGCTGCAACAACTTCACTGTTGCTCACAGTCCTGAGGGCAATGTGGTGAATGACAGTGGCCTGGCAAGTGCTGTGAAGGGGGAAGGTACAGTGAGGGTCCATTAAGCTAACCTTGGAAGGCTGGGCACACACACCATTCTATTCCCAGTAAGTAATACCTGAACTTCCCCACAAGCTGAGTAACAGACAAAATAGGATAGAGAGTCTTGGCATAATAATAACAAAGAACCAGATAAGAGACTCGAAAAGGGATTTAGCAGATCTGGAGTAGAGCTTCTCAGAGGAAAAGTGGCAAGGTTGATGTTGAACATTAAGTATCAGACAACCACTTGTGTAATAGTAAATTAACTAGCAATTAAATTGTAAAACCCAAAGGAAAACAGGCAAAATAAAATCTAATATTATATTTTATTTAACTAAAAGTATTCAAGATATTCTTATTTTAATATGTGACAAATATGTACAGGTGCTAATGAGATTATATATTCTTTTTGTACAAATTCTTTGAAATATATTATGGGTTTTTTCTGTTGTTGTTGCTTATAGCACATCTCAGTGTAGACCAGCCAATTTTGTGCTGCTTTGTGTTCTAGCCATATTGTAGCCAGTGAAGTCCAGAGTGAGGGAGGGGTGGGCAGACAAGATCATTAAAGGCTATGTAGGCCCCCAGTGGAGTATGGGCTATATAGTCAAATTAAACAGAACTTGAAGGCATCCATATTGTACCAGGATACGTTGATATCTTCAAGTGTATAGTTTCCTTTTGGATAATTGCATCAGAGTAGAAAGCTCAAAGAACAAAAGAAAATAGCAAAAGAAAAGCAGAAGGAAGAAAGAATGGAGAATGTCCAAATTTGGGTGGGAAAAGAGGAATATGCTGCTTTACCAGATGAGGTGAAAATTTGAAACAGTGGAGGCAAATGTCTAACTGATAACAGGTGTTGAATGAGAAGATATAGCTTTGGGCCCTCCTTGACACATGTGAAGTCCAGACCAGTAAGACTGGCTAATCAGGGGATGTGTAAATGAAAAGAAAACCTGCAACCCTCTTGTTCACAGCATGATGGCATCAAAAGAAGGGCACATCAATCCAGGAAGTCACCTCTTCTGCTTTTTGTCAGTTGGAGTTGAGACCTTAGTCTGTGAGTTTATTATTATATATACTGAGTAGCTAAGGTTATTGAAGCTGTAAAATGAACATGAAACCCACCATTCTTCCTTGGTTGTGTTAACCCCTTCCCAAGTATTTTTACTATCTGCCTTAGCCTCCTACTTGCCACAAAAGTTAAGCATTAGCTTTCTTCTTGATCAACTGAACCACCCTCTGTATTTGACTCTGTTATCTAAACACAGACAGTCGTGGTATACCTAGTGTTATAGTTACTGTTCATTTTTTAGAATATATATTTCCATCTCTAAACATATGCTTCCTTCAGGAAGCATTCACAAGTGAAGACGTTTTTATGAGTAGGTAGTTCTTAGAAATATTGATAATTGATAAACTTATGTTGTGGGAAATGCCATGACCCTCTTATTGCTGAGACAAACACTCAACCAGAAGCAACTTATGGGAGGAAAGGGTTTATTTCAGTTTCACCGTATCAGGGAAAGCATGGCAGAGCAGGCAGCTAAGGCATCACATATTGTCACAACAGTAAAAGGAAGTAGTCAGAGTGAGCTAGCACTGAAAAGTCAGTGGGCTGAACTAGTAAACTTCAAGGCCCACCCCCAGTGACACACCTTATTCAGCACGGTTCTACCTCCCAACTTTCCTAACATGCCACCAGCTGAGGACCATGTATTCAAAACACATGTGACAACTGAAGACATTTCACATTCAAACCACCAAGTGTAGCATTTTTCAAAGTGCTAGAAAACCTTGTTCTCTTCATTGGCTTAGTCATGATCTCTAGTATATACTTTCTAACTGAATCAGCATATGTTTACTTCAAGGATGTTCCTTAACTCAGGATCTGTCCAAATATCTCCCTCAAATATCCCAGAAACCTTATGTGTGCCAGAGAACTCAGGTTGAATGAGAAATAATTTCTTTGTGTTCCTGAGATAACAAGGAAGTAAATGGACATTCATGACAGTGTGTCTAAAGTCATAGCAAAGGAGGTAGTGTCTGGTGGGGAATTGGAGGGTTGACAAGCTTAATTAAGCTTGGAGAAACATTGAGTGTCATGAGGTGTAGGTTTTGGTTTCAGAATCAAATTGCTAGGTTCAAATTCATATTTAATATCCTTATTAATAATGTGATATTGAGAAAATTATTTAAAATTTCTTATTTCAGTTTTCTCATTGTAAAATGAGGATAGGGATAATTATACCTCTGCCAGCAAATTGTTGTATATCCAAACTTAGTGAGCTTATTGAAACTGAGAAATGAAGAATGAAAATGAGCAAACTACACAAAGTTCAGTATGAATGTCCCAGGTAGAAAGGATGGACTGACTCCAAAGCTGAAAACTATGAGAGCATGGCATGTGAAGGGAAATAATGGAGTTACCATGCAAAAATTTACAGAGATGGGAGGTAGGGAGTGGTGACCAAGTGTAAAAAGACAGAGAAACTATGGTAAAGGGAAGACTGACAAACTAAAACTCAGTAGAGTGGTGTGTTTTGTAATCAATTGAAAATTTCATATATGTAAATAAACTAAGGCATTTTGATCACATTTGCCCCATTGCCCTCTCCTTTACCTCTCACACTCCCAGTGAACCCCCTTTTCTACCTATTTAGTCTCCTTTCTACTTAGTGTTTTTCTCCTTTTTTCCATTTTTGTAATCCACTGAAGTTAGTTAGAGTTGCTTGCATAAGCACGTGTTACTGTAGTATGGGTATCATATAAGTAGGTACACCACTGAAACAGGGGACATCCCCTCCTTGAAAAACTATTAACTAACTAACAGTTCCTCTAGGAAAGATGTGGCCTCATGAGCCCCTCTCCCACCTATGGTGGAATGTTGACAGGCCCAATTTTGTGCTGGTCTTATGCAAGAAACTATAGTTGCTGTGAGTTCATGAGTGCAGTGGCCATGTCATATCCAGAAGATAGCATTCCACAGCATGCTTCCCCATCCTCGATCTCTTACCTTCTCCCACCCCTCTGTGATGTTCCCTGAGCCTTAACAGGAGTGATGTAAATGTCCCATTAAGTGCTGAGCACTCAAAAATCACTTAGTCTCAGAATTTTGAGCAATTGTAAGTTTGTGTTAATGGAGAACAGTATTTTTTAAATAATGAGCCTATTAACAAAGTTCATGCTCTGAAGACAATCTAAATGTAGGGGTGAATGGAGTCCCAACAACTGGTGCTTTGTGTGTGCTAACATGAGCCAGGAGAACTGCAGGTGTTTGAGATGAAAGCATTTGGCAGGGATCTTTGTGGAAAATCTTTTTTTTTTTTTTTTTTTTTTTTTTTTTTGAGAGAGACACAGATAGAGAGGGAGGGAGAGGGAGCAGATAGAGATGGGTGCGCCAGCAGCCTCTCAGCTGCTGCGAACGAAATCCAGATGCATGTACCCCCTTGTGGTCAAGGGTGGCATAGCACCCTTGTGTCACTTTGCATCTGGCTAAACGTGGGATCTGGAGATTGGAAACGGTGTTCTTAGGCTTAGGAGGCAGGCACCTTAACTGCTAAGCCATCTCTCCAGCCCTGGAAAATCTTTTTAAAATAGCAGCACAGAGAAATATTTTGCCCACAGACAACTTGTGGGGAAACCATTCGGCTAGTAGAAAAGAAATGCCAGGGTTTGCATTCAGGGTATTGGATAGTATACTCAATGTGTGGAAAGTAAGTCTTTGACCTCTTTAGAAGAGATTTTGCAATAAGTTCTTGGAAATTTTAATTCCACGGATTATATTTTGTGTGGGATATGTGTGTATGTACAGATGAAGGGATAGAGAGATGTAATGTATTTGTCTGTGTTGGAGACAATGGTACATTTAGGAACTTCCTTTCCTACACGTGTTCTGTGCTATCTTGACATACTTTTAGTATGTCCTAGAAAAGAATGTGTTCTACATGGAACAAGGGTATTTTGTTAGTTACTGTACTGGTTGCTGTGACCAAATACTTGAAAAGAAGTAGGTGAAGGAAAGGGTTTATTTCAGCTCACAGTTTCGCAGGTCCAGTCCATCATTACAGGGTTGCCATGGTAACAGGAACAGGAGGCTGGTCACATTGAATCTAGAGCCATGGAGCCTAGTGAACAGGAAGTGAGACCAGGCTATAAATCCCTCAAGGCCTGCTTTTAGTGACCACTTCCTCCAGCAATGTTCTACCTCTTAAATGTCCCATGACCTTCCCAAAACAGGGCTACCACCTGGACCAAGTTTTCAAACACAGGAATCTATGGGAGAAATTTTACATTGAAGCCACACAAGCAGAAACCATAACTAGCTACTCCTTTCCACACAGCAACCAGATAGACTTTTGAGAAGATCCACTGGGGAGCTCCCAATCTCCTCAACAACCTCTTGTCAAGTGGCATCACTTCTATGCTTCTTCATACATTTAGAGGAGAAACTTTTCTTCAAAGTTCAATTTATTGGCTACCTTCTCTAAGAAGCCTCTGGAGGTTTTTGCCACCCTCAGTTCTTCATAATCCACCTGCAGACAAGAAGCTTAGCACATCTGAAGAATTTATAGTTGTCTTCATGAGCTTTCACGTATTCTTCGATGCACATCCTTTGTTCAGGTTACTTCCTCTGCCTAAAAGTAACCTCACTTCTTGTTCTCCTGACTCCTACTTAAGTTCAAAGCACACCATCATTACGTTCTTATCCCTAAGGCTGAGGTCTTTCTCAGGCTCGGACTTTGAAATTGGAATTTAAATATGTTTCCACTCCAATATCTCCACAAAGAGAAAATTCCCTGTGGACAGGGGTCATTTGATGTTTATTTTATTCATGAAGAAATGTTTACAACATAGCATAATAGATATGTGAGTTTATGGATTGCAAGAGTATGTGGTTTTCAGAATATGCCTCCTTTAGGCCAGGCACGGTGGCACATGCATTTAATCCCAGTACTTGGGAGGCAGAGGTAGGAGGATCGCTGTGAGTTCAAGGCCACCCTGAGATTACATACTGAATTCCAAGTCAGCCTGGGCTAAAGTGAGACCCTACTTCTGAAAAAGAAAAGAAAAGAATATGCCTCCTTTATCAATAAATCACAATCATCTCACATGGAACATTTTTAGGCAGGCATATTAATTGACACTCCAGCAGAACCAGTAAATCATAAATCACTGTAGTGAGGACCAGAAATCAGGGCATGACAATTTTCAATTGTAGAAAATGTATATTTATCATTATCTCCTACTACTATTTGTTGTCTCTTTAACCCTCCAGTGAACTCCTTTCCAATTAATGCCATTTCTATCTTGATGTCTTTTTGTTTCCTTGGCCGCCCTTCATTATCCATGTTCAAATGTTGATGAGACTAATATTGTGCAGGTTCCAGCAGCTGCTGTGGGAATATGAATACAAGAGCCACTTCATGTCTAGAAGATTGCATTCTAAAGTACTTCTCTGTGTCCTCTAGTCATACATCCATCCCATACCTTCTGAGATGTTCACTGAGCCTTGGAGGATGTGGTAGTGGTATTTCATTTAGTGTTGAGAACTTAAAAAAAAAAATCACTTATCTCAGGACTGACTAGGCTTGGGTCTCCCCTGTAGTAACAAATGAAGTGGGAATCTGCAAAAAGAAGCTTCTTTGATCAAAGGTAAGAACAACACTAATTTATGAGAATAAATATAATTATTTGGAAGGTGATTTGATTCCTTTTAGCCAAATAGCAGCAGTAGCTTCCACCCTAAGGTCTATGACCTTCCCAGCTATAGAGCATTGACTAGGTTTTTAATACCAGGCCTGAATTTTTTCGAATGGAGCAGGCCTCAAATCCATTTAGAGGGCAGTTAGTTACCCCCATAACAGTCATACCACTACTTTACCTATGAGGCATATTTTGCCTGGTTTGTCACTGGTGTTGCTCATATGGTCCACTGATAGGTAAGACTATTGGTGACTTACTCCCCCTGAAGCCTACATAACACTTTTTAGCAGTAAGAAAACTAGCCAGAAAAGAGCAGGCTTCCAGGTCAGCTCCAGCTTGGTTTCTTAATGACCGGCAAATAAATCACATGTCTTCAGCTATAGGAATTTACTATCTAGTTGTGTTGGCCAACCAAGAGCATTGATAATAGCTTGTATTATTAAGGAGAGGTCTCTGATGTTAGTCTCCCTGATCAAAAATCCAAGAGGGGCCTGGAGAGATGGATTACCACACAAGACATTTGCCTATGAAGCCTAAGGACCCAGGTTCAATTCTCTAGGTCTCATGGAAGCCAGATGCACATGATGGCACATGCATCTATAGTTCATTTGCAGTGGCTAGAAGCCTTGGTGCACTCATTCTCTCTCTCTGCCTCCCTGTCTCTCTCTATTTCTCTCCCTCTTTCTTTCTCTAATAAATAAATAAATATAAATCTTTTTTTAAAAATATCTGAGGGGTTGTGGGTGTGCTGCAGAAGCAGGCCTCTTGTACCACCTTCCTGATTGAATGGCCCCTGGGTCCCCAAGTCCTGGATCCTCTGTTCTGGATGGTGCATACATGGAGTGAGTAGGAAAGAGCTCCCAGTTCTTTCCCCACTTCACAGGTCCCTGGTCCTTTTGCCCCTGCTACTGGGATAGGGCGGCCTGATCCCTGCTTATGTGCTGAGGAGGCATTTGTTTTGTGCCAAATTAATAATTGACTGGCTCTTGGGTCCCCAAGGAAAATGGATGGACTTAGAACAGATCATACTCAGCAAACACACACAATCACCGAAAGACAAATGCTGCATGTTCTCACTCATCTGTGGTTCCTAACATGGATCAGCTTGAGTTCATGACATACAGAATAGGCAACTTGAGGCCCATACAATAGGGATGGAAGGGTTTGGTATGGAGAGGAAATGGAGGGTGGAGGGTAATAAACACAAAACTAAACCCAAAATGAACAGGTACCATAGAAACCTTTTTCCTTGAAAGTACACTAAACTAAACCCCCAACAGGAGTGTAGGGGGAACTCCCTAATAGAAGGGTCCTGGAGAAGGTAGGATAAATCCTGAACCTTAAAAAACTGGCTCTGACCTGTAACTTGTAGTACCAGAAATAGGTGCTACCCACATTGAGCTGTTGATCTCAGAGACCTACGAGGTCCTCCACACAAGTCAAGTTTCTGTCAAGCACTTGATTACCTGCCTGAGGTAAAAGGTAAGTCCCCATTGCTGAAGACACCATATGTTGCTGGCACAGAACATGGAGAAACCTGGCTGGAATCTGGAAGAAAGCCCATTCCCAAACAGTTTGCCTTTCCAGTGTTTGAAAGGGTAGCATGAGCTACCTGGGGACAGTGGCCAACAACAGTGTGAACAAGCTGGGGTCTAAACTACTTATAAACAACCAGCCTGACAAGATGTACACACCAGTGCAATGGTGGCACACAGCCTTGGTGGGTAACCAGTGGTTTTCAGATTGGCAAAGAGGTCAGTTCAGTGGAAAGGAACCCAAATCTGGAACTGGGAACAAAGGCTGGATCCTATGGAAATAAAGACTGTGTTCTCCAATGTCTACCTCCCACTAGACTTTGGTTAAAAATTGCCTACATCCATTAAACTCTCCCTAAATTAATAAGATGTTCAATTTAACCTATGCAGACTTTACTGTGGAGAATCAATTTTTCTTTTTCAGAAGGTAGTGAGACCTGAGAAGATAAACCACCCCTCATATCTCAGTCAAGACCCAGGTGAAGCCACAGAGGAAGTGGGGAGGAGAGCAAGAGTGTTGCTCCCATGGAGAGCCTGACAATCAGAGCCATGGTGAAGGAAACAGATGCTGATGATACTCGACACACACCAAAGCAGAAATCCAGAGGCTCCTAAGAGTTCATCACTGAAGTAGACTTAAAACACATCTCCCAAGGCTCATGAAATTTTGTGGAAAAGGGGATGGGAAGATTGTAAGAATCACAGGTTGGGATATCATGCCCAGAGTCACTGCGTCCCCACAATATCTGACTGCTGCTCCCACAATACATAATCCACAACCCCATGGGGAATACCAGCAATCCCCCTGAGAGGGTCTTCTGTGGAATGAGGGCAGGGACGAGGGAAAAATGGTACCAACACATGATGTATCCACACAAAAATATATTCTTAATAATAAAAAATAAATTTTAAAAATGCAAGGGCTGTTATCTAACTTTGGGCACTGGGGCTTTCCTGTAGCAACTTATGGTTTTGGAACAGCATTATTCATCCCCCAGGTTATTTCTCTCTCTCTCTCCCTCCCTCTCTCTCTTTTGCAGATAAAAAGAAGTAAAATTCCCTATGGATTTTTCAAATCAGTTTTCATTTTGTTTAAAACTCCCCCACCTACTCTTCCTCTTATCCTCCTCCCCTGACCCCATGTTTACCCTTTCATTCCCAGGATTCCACCTCTATGCTTACTTACACATTTACTATTCTCTGCCCTTAAGCCTTCTCTACTTCTCCCCCCTCCTCCCCATGGCTGGTTTGTAGTTTTCTGGCTCCTACTGTCTCTTACTTAAATGTGCATAAAAAGCTAGACCTTCAATGTGACAATCCATGTATGAGAGAGAGAATGTGGCATTTGTTTTTCTGAGCCTCAGTTACCTCACTTTGTATAATATTTTTTAGATCTATCCATTTTCCTGTGGATTTCATCATTTCATTTTTCTTTACAACTGAATAAAACTCCATTGTGTATATGTACCATATATTCATTATTCATTTAGCAATTGATTAGTATCCAAACTGATTCCATTTCCTAAGTATTGTGAATACAGCAGCAGTAATTATGGATGAGCAAGTATCTCTATAGTGAAAGTGTAGAGTCCTTAAGATATACATGCAGGAGTCATTTACCTGAGTCATGTGGTAGATATATTTTTAGTTTTTTTAAGGAACCTTCATGCTACAGAAATCAGCATGTCAACACAGTTCTAGGGGATCTTTTGCATTACAGTGTGAGAGAAGCATCAGTCTAGAAGGTATCAGACCTTTGTGACAAGAATATCTCAACTACTACAACTTTCTGTAGACTTTAGTTTCAAAAGAACTTGAGGGCAATTATAATCTGAGAATGAAAAGTTATTTATAGGAGGTCAATGCCTGGAATTGTCAAGCAGTTTTCTGTGGGTTTCAATGGAAAGAAGCACACATGTCTTCATTCAGATCTGTCATGGCAACTTTCTCCAGCCTGGCACTTGCCTTTTCTATGAGAAATGAATTGGAATAGATTTAATTTACCTGAATTTAGAAATGTTATGGCTTTTGTTCATCTTTAAATACACTGGGATATTTGGCAATTTACTACAAGTATATATGTTGTAATTAAATTATACACAGTCTTTTTCCCTCTATCAAATCCATGAATGACTCTATACTACTATTTACAGCAACCCGTTTTCATCCCAATTTCTTTGTTCATCAGTACCCAGCATCACTAGATTGTTTCTAATGAGGGCCACCATGATAGGCATCCATTTAGTCTCAGTGAATCCTGGCTTTCCCCAGCAGCTTTTGTGTTCCACAGAGAAATCTATCTGACAGTTGAAACTTGTTCATGATATTCCTTTACATAAAATACTTCCATATATATCTGTCACCTTTGGAATGTCTCTCCAACATTACTTCTGCAGCATATCTCAACAGATCTCTACTCATATCAATTGCTACTATGAAGTTTAATGGTCTGGCCAACTCAAATCAGTATCCATATTGGTTTGCCCGAGCACAATTTTTGTGGCATGAACCCACCAACTAACATGGCAGAAAGATAAAGTAGATTAACACCCAGAAACATCACTATACCTGTGAGTCATGGGACAGGTTGTGTAAGTATTTCAGTTTCTGACGAGCACAAATTGTACAAGTCTGAGACTGTGTTTCACTTGTGCAGTTTCCCTGGAGGTATGGGTGGAGGGGCACAATCTGGTAACATACTTTATTGAATTCAGTCCCACTTTTGTTTCATATGTGCTCTCCTCTACTGGTTTCAGAAACTGGGAGCACCATCTAGATAAACTTGACTCCTTGGGTGAATTCTGAAGGCACCCAAATGGAGATACACATTTGAAGTATTTAGCAATTTGGATTTTAGTTCACCCTTTTGGGTTTGATGCATACTTCTATCACTGCTGCATTACTTTCCATTTCCCCCATTTAGAACACCACACATCAATGAAATAGTTGCTTATATCTGAAACTAGATGGGAAAGGCTGTGATAACAGTGGCTATAGATGTCTTTCTTAGCCACCACACAGAACTGCTCAATAAATGACTAACACAGACTTGAATAAATGAATCAGTGGCATGTTTATGAAAGAAACTATTTGTAATATTATGACAATAAGTTTACACCCAAATGTTCCCATAGCCTTAGGTATTTTTAATTATGATTAATCTTTCTGCTTAGGTCTCCAGCAGCCTGCTGGAGGGGTGTATTTCACTGCGGCAGACCTGATTCCAGCCCAAAGGTGTGGAGAGAGTAGTTTGAGCTGGCACATTGTGCTTGCTTGTGGTGCTGGCAGTTCAATTGTTCCTCTCTGTGAAATGGAGCCAGCTTCTTCTTGCTGAAACTTCCCCTTGATCTGCAAAATTGAAAGAAATCCCTTCCTCCCACGAACTTTGCCTGATTGGATGCTTGTCCCAGCAACTTGGTGCTGACCGCAATACCTCACCTTCATTATCAGTTCATCAGTTGATGGGTATCTGGGCTGATTCTATTCCCTAGCTATTATGAATACAGCAGCAACAAACATGGCTGAGCAAGTACCTCTGTACTAAAGTCTTTCAGATATGTGCTTAAGATTAGTATAGCTGGGCCAAATAGTAGATCTGTTTTTAGGTTTTTAAGAAAATTCCATGCTGATTTCAAAAGTGGTTAAACAAGTTTGTAGTCCCACCAACAATGGAATGAGGATTCCCCTTTCCCCACAACCTCTGCAGCATTTGTAATCATTTGGTTTTTTGATAATAGTCATTCTGATGTGAGTGAGATAGAATTTCAAAGTTCTTTAATTTGCATTTTCCTGATTACTAAAGATGTTGAATATACATATGGCAAAGATTTTCACTCACTCTGTAGGTTGTCTGTTGATGTTATTAATTATTTCTTTATCTGTGCAATAGCTCCTTAGTTTCATGAGATCCCAGTGTCAGATGCTTGTCTGAATCATTAGGCTTCAGAGGTCTTATTCAGAAAGTCTTCCCCTATGTCTGTACCGTGGAGTCTTTGCCCTAACTTTCCTCTAGTTGTTTCACAGTTTCTGGTCTTTTATTGAGGCCTTGGTTCATTTGGACTTGATTTTGGTGCAGCATGAAGGAGTGTCTAGATTCATTCTTCCTCATGTGGTTACTCAGTTTACCCATCACCATTTATTGAAAATGCTATGTCTTTTCTTATGACAATTTTTGGCATCTTTGTCAAAGATCATATGGTTGCAGTTGCTTGAACTGTACCTTGATCTTCTATTTTATTGATCTATATGCCTTTGTACTACTAGCATGTTATTTTTATTAGTATAGCTTTTTAGTATATCTTGAAATTAGGTGTGATAATATCATTAGTTTTAATATTTTTGCTGAGATTTTTGGCTCTCCAAGGCCTTTTGAGTTTCCATATGAATTTTCAGATTTTTTTTCTACTTCTGTGAAATGATGAATATACAGTAGTTTCTTTATCTCCTTTGACTACTTTTGATTTAAAGTATTTTGTCTGGCTGAGCATGGTGGTGCACACCTTTAGTCCCAGCACTTGGGCTGCAGAAGTAGGAGGATCACCATGAGTTCAAGGCCACCCTGAGACTACATAGTGAATTCCAAGTCAGACTGGTTTAGAGTGAAACTCTACCTTGAAAAACAAAACAAAACAAACAAAACAAACAAACAAACAACCAAAAAGAGTCCCACAACAGGCTATCTGCATGCCCAGGAACCAAGGAAGCCTGTGGTGTGGCTCTAAAGTATTTTGTCTGATGTTAATATACTCATAGCTATTTTTTATATTTTCTGTAATAGTACAATGAGTTTCTTAATAAGAAAGTGGATGGATCCATTTTTCTAATCTGGCCTGTTGACCTGTGCCTTTTGGCTGGGATTTGATTTTATCACTAATCAGAATTATTTTTGAAACTGTAGGAGTTAGTCGTCATGATGAAGATTTTATGGAGTTTGATTGATCCTTGTTTATTTGTCTTGATTTTGATTATTGTTTTTTACCCACCTTTTCAGGTATGTTTATTCTTCTCTTAAATGCAAAGTATTCCATACAGTTTTCTTTGTAGTGCTGGCTTGGTGTTTGTGTATTCATAAAGCCAATTTTTATGTTCATAAAGCTGTAAAGCTGGGTTTTATCATGGAAAGTTTTTCTTTCACCATCTATTATGAGGGATATTTTTGCTGGTAGAGTAGTTTGGGTTGGAAGCCATGAGTTCTCAGACTTTGCAGTGCTCCATTCCAGGCCTTTCTGGCTTTGAGTGTTTCCATTAAGAAGTCTGAGGTAATTCTGATAGAGTTACCTTTATATGTAATGTGTTGTTTCTCCCTAGCTGCTTTTAGGACTTTCTCCTTGTTATCAAAGTTCTAATGATAATATGTCTTGGAGAATTTCTCCTTTGGTCCAGTCTGTTTGGGGTTCTGTCAGCTTGATGGGACTTTCTTTTGAGAGATTGGGAAAGTTCTCTTTGATAATTTTGTTGAATAAGTTCTTGATTCCTTTGGTATGAATTTCCTCCCCTTCTGGTATCCCCATGATTCTAATGTTGGAACTTGTAAGGTTATCCCACATTTCCCACATGTTCTGTTCACAAAAATTTTTGAACTTATTGAAACTTTTGGATTCAGGTGCTGTTTCTTCTGTTCTGTCTTTCAGTTCTGAGTTTCTGTCTTCCACATGGCTGACTCTATTCTTGAGAGCGTCTATAGAGTTTTGGGTGTGTTCAATTTGGTTTGTATTTTCTACTGTTTTTTTATATATAGTTTCCAGTCCTCTGTCGAGTTCCTTTTCACATCATTTTCTGATTCTTGGAATTCTTCCTTGCATTTATTTATGTCTTCATTGAGTTTAGCCAGCTGATTATTGAGGTCCTCTCTTGTTTTGCTCTCCTTCAGGTCATTTAACTGTTTTTGGAGCCCTTCCTGGTTCTTTTCTATTAGGTCTAATCTTGTGAGAACAGCATTCATACCATTATAGGCCCTTTATTGATTTTCTGCAAGTTCTGCTATTTTCTTGGCTAGGGTTACATTGCTTATGTCTTCATTTTGAGGTTCTGATCCTAATATCTCTTCTATGTTTTGGTTAGAGACATCTATTTTGGGACTGGGCAGTCTTGCTGGATTTACTTGCATTTGATTATTCATGTTATTTCTCTTTTTTTTTGGAGAGAGACACAGAGAGAGACAGAGAGAGAGAGAGGGAGAGGAAGACAGATAGAGATGAGCACACCAGCAGTCTCTCAGCTGCTGCGAACGAAATCCCGATGTGTACGCCCCCTTGTGGTCAAGTGCGGCATTGCCCCCTTGTGTCACTTTGCATCTGGCTAATGTGGGACCTGGAGATTGGAACCGGCGTTCTTGGGCTTAGGAGGCAGGCACCTTAACTGCTAAGCCATCTCTCCAGCCCTCATGTTATTTCTTTTGTGCTGTGGTCTGCCCATCACAGTGTATGAATCTTGTTAACTATAGCAGGAAGCTGTAGTTTACCTTGAAGTGTCTTCAGTGTGGAGGGTGGGGGCAGAGCAGTGCAGGGACCAGGTGGGCAGAGCTACCTGTGGGCATGGAGAGTGGGGTGTGGGGTAGGACATGGACCCAGTGGGTAGGGCTACCTGTGGGCATGGATGGTGGGGGGTGGGGAAGCACAGGGACCCAGTGGATGGGACTCCCCACCAGCATGGAGAGTAGGGGTCAGAGAGGCATGGGGACCTGATGGGCGGGTCTATCTGCCCTGAGGAGGGTGGGGACAGGGCCGAGCAGGAACCTGGTGGGGGGGGGCTACTCATGGGCACAGATGGTGAGGGGGCTGGTGGTTCCCCGAGAGCATGGGAATATGAGGATTCCCTGCTTTGGTACTCGGTGCCCTCCAAAATCCTAATGTGACCTAAAGAACCCTAAAGGGCTAGTCTTTCCTTCCATGCCAGGTGAGGCTTGTTTACACAGATGCCATCTTGACCAGAAGTCAAGCCAATTTTTATAATGGAAAGTTTTTCTTTCACTTTTTATTATTATGAAGGATAATTTTGCTGGGTATATTAGTTTGGGTTTGTAGCTGTAGACTTTCAATATTTGAAATATTCCATTCTTTCTAGTTTATAGAACTTATATTGAAAAATGATGAATGGTTTACCTTTGTAAGTGAGGAGCTCTCTCTCTCTCGAAACTTTTTTTTTTTTGGTTTTTCAAGGAAGGGTCTCACAGCTCAGGCTGACCAGGAATTAACTATGTAGTCTCAGGGTGCCTTGAACTCATGGCAATACTCCTCCCTCTGCCTCCAAAGTGCTGTGATTAAAGGCGTGTGCCACCACAACGACTTCTTGCTGCTTTTAGTACTCTCTCTTTCTCTCTCTCTCTCTTTTCTGTGTTTAGTGTTTTCACTACAGTGTGACATGGGAAGTTTCTTCTCTGGTGATGTCTATTGGTGTTCTCTGTGTCTCCTGTGATCTGGGTGGGCCTCACACTCATAAGATTCAGAATATTTTCTTCTATGATTTTATTGAAGATATTTATTGAAGATATATTTTATTGAAGATATTCCTTTGACCTGTAATTCTTCCCCTTCTTGTACACCAATGATTTGATTTGACTTTTTTTTTCATTTTAAGTTGTCCCATATTTCTCTCATGTTCTGTTCATACTTTTATTTTGAAGTTGTCATTGATTTTGGTCTCCCAATCTATCCAATAGATTTCCTCTGTCTTGTCCACAAGCCCTGATAACCTGTCCTTTGCACAATCCATTCTGTTGGTAAGGCTTTATTTGGAGACTTAAAAGTGAGTTACTTCACTTAAGATTCTAGTACATGTTTCTTCAGCATTTCTGTCTATTTATTATATTAACATTTTCATTTTTGGTTTGACTTTCTCATTGTATTTAATTATCTGTACTCTCTTGGAATTCATTCAGGCATTTGCTCATGTCCTCTTAGAAGTCATTCGTTAATTCCACTGTCTGTTTAGTTCTTTTTCTTGATTCTCTTTCATTTTCTTCTGCCATTTGTTTATATACTCATTAAGTTTCTTGCATATACTTATCCTTATTGTGTTTTGGAATTCTTTGTCTCAAGTTTCCTCTAAGTAGTTGTCACTTGAGGCGTCCACTATCAGACTAGACATATTTGGTGGGGCTATCTTGCCTTGATTTCTTCTGTTTTTTTGTTTTTTTTTTTCCTATTTGGAGATAAGCACTTTGTCATGCTAAGAATGAAGCAGCAAATGGCTCTAGTAGAGCCTATATTATGTGGTCTAATCAATGTTGTTCATGGAGTTGGGGATGGGTTGAACTGCTGGTCTATCCATGGGTCTGGGCTGTGTGCACTGGAAGCTGAGTGGCCAAATCTTTGCAGGCCCAACCTCCACAGGGGACTGAGCTGGGTATGCTGTGGAATATGAGCAGTGTGGGAAGGGCCTAGCCTAGTCATCCTTACATAGGATAGGTTTGTTCAGGGAGAATGGGAAATAGGACAAGCACCAAGATCTTCAGTCCAGGTGTGTGGGATCAGTGGTCTATCCTTGTGACTCAGGTTATTATGTCTTCATCTTATCATTATTGATAGGACCCAAATGAAGAATCATGATGCTTGAATTTGATGTAATTTTCCTCTCACATAGACCTTTAGTTGCTATACAATTTACAAATATTTAATCCATTGTCTTGGTAATGTTATGGTCATTTTGATAAGGTACAAGTTAAATTTTTATTCTGTTGCTTTTTATCACATCTAAGTGTCTATTGCCAAATATGAGCTGATTTTTTTATAGTTTTGTTTTTATTGTTTAGGTTTTGATCCATTTTGAGTTAAAATGTGTGCATGTGAGAGAACTAGAGCCAAAATTCCTTCTCTTTTATGTGGCTATCCATTTGTCATGGATTAACTATTAACTGTTATCTTTGCTTGCCTTGCTGCTACATATAATCATAAAATCATATGACATGTACTTTTAGTATTTCACTTCTTTTATGCCACGTCATTTTTGTAGGATTCATTCACATTATGAGGTTATATATCACATTTTCATTGTTACACAGCTTTTTACTCTTCTTTTTACAGTATTAGAGATTGAATATTGGATCTATGCACATAAGAGAAATTACTGTATCACTGCATTACAAGCTAGACCTTTTATACCATCTTCATCATGAACATCTGGGTAGTTTACAGTTTGGTGCTTCTACAAGTATTACTATCAACATGGAGATGATGTCTTGGCATGAACATAGTAGTCTTCCCCCATAAGAACTATTAAGGGTTTCTTTTGCATCCTTTCTGATCTGCAAAGGACATTATAGCCAGAAAGTTACACATAGCCTGTTCTTCTCATATGTTTTGGATAAAACCAGGGGCCATTCCAAGAACTAAGAACTTGTGAAGACAACTTCTTGCAAAAATGCTTACTTAGTACCAGTGATGTTGTAATATGTTTAAGTGGAATAGGACAGTGCAAAGATAGTGATGCCTTTACTCAAGATAAATAAAACTTATTCTGGCCAAGGAGAGAGAGAGAGAGAGAGACCTGACCAAAGAGGCAAAATTGGGTATCCATGTCACATATGGTTATGTTTACACAGACTCCAAGATTCAGGAATCATTCCTTGAAGGATGACTCCTATTTTAGACACTTACTACAAGAAGTAGATCCCCACAGTACTCAAAATTCTGTTCAATTTGGCTGGGCAGTAGGGATGACCATGATTATCTCCAGTTCTACAATTTTCTGGAGTGGCTAACAGAAACCAGGAAGACAGATTAATTACTATTACTAATTCATTTTAAAGGATACATATGGCCATTCAAGTGAATCCCAATCAAGGGAACAGCTGATCCCATGGAATTGGGAGGTACCCCTTCCTGGCACGTTGGGTATTTACCACCTGGAAAGCTCTAACCCTCTAAGACCTATTTTGTAGGGATTTGGCATGAAGGGGTCATCACATAAGCTTGTCAGTTACTAATTCAATTTTTATCCTTTGTACTCCCCTGAAGAAGGCATGTAGTAATAAAATTTCCAAGAGTCTAACCATGGTAATTAGCCCATTACTAGAAGACCATCATGAATCATATCCTTACAACAAAATATATTTCACCTAGGAATTTCCAAGGGATTTATGAGAACTTCACCAGAAACTCTCTTCTAAGAGAAAGCTCTTTGTTCTATAATTTTCTTTTCCTTCAGACAAAAACAGGAAAAATAAAAAGCCATAGTAATATTCTATCTCTTCATCTTTCTATATGGGGAATATTGGTGTCTAATAATGAACCTATGTTATAACTTTAATTTATAAACTTTTCTTTTAATCTTCATAGCAAAAAAAATGTAATTGCATAAAACATATTTTAGAATTCTGCATTGTTGAAAATCACTATTAGGGTGTGGGCAGCAAATTGTTTTGGTGGGCTATTTCTCTTTGGTGTTCTCTCAAAATCCAAAACTCCAGTATGGGTAGTCTTTACTAACCCATTCTTGTGCTTACAAACAATTCTCATTGATGTTATCTAACCTCTCCTTGTGTGTAAAACTGGAAGCTTCAAATATCAGCCAACAAGTGTATATTGACCTGTCTTATGATGATAGTACTGAGAGCTTCGTGGTAATAGTTCAGTATACAGTGCCAACAGTTTGGATACATAGAAATGTTGATATGAATAATTACTTTAATGTATCTTGTTCCTACTCTTTATACACTTGGAGTGTCAGGCTGGAGATGTGACTCAGTGGATAAAAGAACTTTCTTGCAAAACTTGATGACCCAGGTTTGATTCCCTAGTACCCATGTAAAGACAAATGCACAACATGACTCATGTGTCTGTAGCTCTTTTCAGTGGCTGGAGGCTACGACACAGTACTCATATTCTCTCTCTCTCTCTCTCTCTCTCTCTCTCTGTAAACAAAATATATTTTTAAAAATTTGAGGCCAGGTGGAGTTGTGCATGCCTTTAATCCTAGCACTCAGGAGGCAGAGGTAGGAAGATTGCCATGGATTCAAGGCCAGCTTGAGACTTCATAGTGAATTCTAGGTAATCATTAGTTAGAGTGAACCCTACCTCAAAAACAAAAACAAAAATATGATGAGCTGTCACCAGGAACAGTGGTGCACATCCTTGATCCCAGCATTTGGGAGGCAGAGTTAGAAAGATCACTGTGAGGTCAAGGCATACTTAGTGAATTCAAGATCAGCCTGGGCTAGAGAGAGACCCTACTTTGAAAAACCAGAAAAAAGTAAGATGTTTTAAGCCAGGAATGGTGGTGCACACCTTTAATCCCAGCACTTGGGAGGCAGAATTAGGAGGATCACCGTGAGTTATTTAAGGTCATCCTGAGACTACTTAGTGAATTCCATGTCAGCCTGGACTACAGTGAGACCCCCACCTCAAAAAACCAAAAGAAAATAAAAAGTGGAAGTGTCAACATGTGGTTGGTTATTTGCACTTGGCATCAGTAGCTTTGTTTTATTAGAATAACTAATAATCATCTTTTTACATCACTGGTCTAGTTACTACACATGTGGGGGTTTGAATAAACAATCCCTCATAAACTCATGTATTTTGAATACTCAGTCCTTAGCTCATGGCAATTTGGGAAAGTTGTAGGGCCTTTGGGATTTGCAGGCTTGTTGGAGGAAGTTTGTCACTTTGGCGTAATATAGCCCAGTACTCAGACTACTTCCTTCCTGCTGCTGTGGCAAGATGTGATGCTCCCCCACAGCCTGCACTACCATGCTTTCTCCACCACAGTAAAACTTCCCCTCAAATCCTTAAGGCAACATGAACCCTTGCCTCTCATTAGCTGCTTCTGGTCATGTGTTTTGTCTTAGCAATGAGGACGTAACTGCTACAACACATTTATCTTTCTTAACTCACTAATAGCCTTACTATGTGTTTCATTTTCATTTCACAGGTGGTTAAACGAATCCTTAAAGCAATTTAATAACTTTTCAAAAATCATGCAGTACTAGCTGGTTACTGGATGAACAGGGAGTCAGCCCAGGCAGGTAGAAGGCAGCAGCAACTCGGTCTCAGTGAGTAACTCACACAAGGAGACAGGTAATTTAAGTGTTCACTTGTTAAGAAAATAAAAATAAAGAATATTCTCAAAGTATAGTATTAGAGAGTCCAAAATGCAAGATATATCTAGAAGTGATAAATACTTTAGCACCCCAATGTGGAACTTTCTTATTGCATGGAAGAATGTCTTCTATTTTTTGCATATGTAAAACACAGGAATTTTCAGGAATTATGTAGAGGATTGGGTATTGAATTCAATTTCATGCTATTATTGATTCTTCTAATTCTAGACCCCAAGGCTCTCTTTCAGGTTAGTGTGTGTGTGTGTGATAGTGTTCTAAAATTCCACATCGACAATAAAAAACATACACCATATTGAAGCATACAAGCTATTATATATTTTCATAATATAGAACTTTAAAGTATAGTAATCAACAGTGGCAAAATATTTGTCTTTGACATCTTTTTTGTGTGATATCCAACCTGTAATTGAGACCAGAGAAAACAGTATGGAAAAACAAATCCATGAGAACAGGATAAAAAATACCATGAACAGCAAAATATGTCTGAGTATTTAAAACCGCATAGAAAAAATAAATTAGATGAACCATTGTGTAAATATAAATTAAAAAAGATGACATTCTTAATAAATAAAGTTTACTATTTACATTTCTATATATTGCTGAAAGACTTAACTTAGGTCCATAAAAACACATAAACAGGAAAAAATAAAACCCAAAATAGGAGCAGCAAATTTATGCAAGTGAGGTACAGAAAAGGATTGGAGTTGTATTTAGTTTTTGGTATTTATACTGTTTTCATTCTGTCTTTTTTTTTTCTTTTTTCCTTTATAGCAGGCCAGTAGAATTCTCATGAGAATAGATTATAAGCACTTTAATGGAGAGTAATTTTTGGTAGCTTCCAGAAGGTGCCAAAACAGATTTCAATATCATAATAATTAGAAATACCCACAATAATTATAATAATAATAAAAAGGTATGATATGATACATAAATATGGAAGAGCAGTTTGTAATATGAATACATTTTCTCTAGAAGAGATCACAGTTTTATTTTGTAAATATTACATTTAAGTATATATATACACACATATATGTACAACTATATATACATGTGCATATATATGTAAATTTTTATTTATATATAATATCTTTATATAGATAGATATCTGCAGACAGGTTATTGATTACAGAGACCCAAGAAAGCAACTCAATAATTGTTCAAATTTCTCCTCACTGACTGCTGGTGTGTAGTTTAAAAAGCCCGAGCTGTTTTCATTCAATCTTTTCTCTTAGTGGAACACTCGGTATAGAAACTGAATTCTAAGAAGTGAGGGACCTGCTGGAGAAGAGATGTCAGACCCTCCTCCTTAGTAAGTTGAAGTAGCCCAGAAGTCTTCAAGAGATGACAGTCAATGGACTCTTACATTGTAGGAAGTAATTGACTTTTGATCGATCATTGAACTGGTAAAGGCCAGAATAAAGGAAGGAAACTCAGATTTACTGAAACAGTGAAATAATTCTTCAGTACACTCTCTCTTAAGGTATAATTCAGACTATCATCCAGAAATTCCAGTCTTGGACCTTGGAATGTCAATTAAGCACTCCTGTCTCTCTGAAAAAGCCAATGGCCCCTGTATTTTTTATAAACTAAACCGTGGGATGTGTATCTAGCCCTGGCTCTCACAGATTGTCACAATCCATTTAAAACCTCAGGTCCTCACAATCCTGTCCCTCCCACTGTGAGGTAGGTAAGTAGTTTTATCCTCATTTTACAGCTAGAGAAACTGAGGCAAAGGTGGAGACAATTTGATGACTTGATCAAGATTACTGAGCAAAGCACAGCCTGGAGTTGAGCATTTCTAGATCTTTACGCCACGAACATCAATTTCTACCTCGACTATTATGCATTTCTCTTTGAAAGAGTTCCTAACTGTTAGGAATTTAGCAAAATTAGAATAAATTATAAAAGATTTTTTAACTCATTTGTTCTATATATTTTTATGTTGGTTTTGTACTTGGCTTTTTCTTTTTCTTTTTCTTTCTTTTTTCCAAACTGTGTTGGAATTACCTGTCTGGTCATGTAGTTACTTCTTAGAAAACTGGGCTGTTCTGTGTGGTTATGAGTGCAGTTTTTATGAAGCCCAGGGCTGTACTGGCAAATGCAAACATCTTAGAATGTGAAAACCATGACAACACAATGTGTCCCCTGAACATTTGATAAAACTAATATCAAGCCCTCCCCACTGCCCTCTACCAATGATATCCCTCAAACAAATGAAAAAAAAAAAAAAACCCACAGATAACTCAAGGGGAGAAATGTCATATTTCCTGGACCTACCACAATGTACAGAAAATAACAGATAGCATTATAAGGTCCCACTCTATGTCTTCTAGGGAAATCTTTTGGCTCTATCTACCTACTAGGTATGTAGAATAAACAATTTCCTTTGGGAAGCATAAAAATAGGGTTCTTATTTTTAAATTTTAATCATGCATTTTATAATATTATTGTATTCTATGTATTTCTATCTGTACAGCTTTGTCACCACAAATTTTTTTCTATTTATTTTCTCAGTTGAAGTAGTTCCAGAAAAAAATTACACACACATACACACACACACACACACACACACACACACACACACTCCCCTCAAAGCTGTTAATGTGACTTTTTGTTGTTTGCTTCCTTGTGTTTTCTTTCTGACCTTTCTTTCATTCCTGTTTTCTTTCTTTTCTCTATTTCTTTCCCTTTGTATTTTCAAACACAGGTAAGACCTATAACAAATTGACAGTAATAACCAAGTTAAATCGAACCTGGAAGGGAGGTAGCTGAAATCTGTCTCAAACAATTATTTTCAACAAACAGCATTTAAGCATCAGCCAAGGTGGGAATATGACCAAGAGAACTGTCTCGGCAGTAACCCAATGTGCTGAAGCCAAGAGCAGCAGCTGATACCCTCCGTCTCCAAAGGCCTGCTATTTATGACTGATAATCTCTCCCTTCCTTTACACCCCAGATCACCTACTCACACTGACTTCCCAAGGACTGGATTCCCTTATGAGGTTGTTGGCACAAAATCTGGGAGCAATATAAGTCCTCTGGGCAGGCAGGATTGTGGCTTGGGAAGGGCTCCCAGGATAGTGCTCAGAGAAGTGTCCACCTCATCATTGCTTCCTTTGCCGGCAATAGACAGATGCTTCTTCAGTTGTAAAACTCCCTAGCATTTTAAGGCCCCTGAGCTGTGTATGCACAACAATGCTTTGGAGCCTCCTCCTCCTGGTCACTCCACTGTTACAAACAGAGAGCTGAGGCAATGTGACAAGGACTTTCTTCTCAGTAAGAAAATGCACTGGGAATCAGTGCATTCCATAAAGACAGCTGACCCTCTTCCACTAAGGCCTGTGAGGAGCCTATAAACTGCAAGTTCCTTGTGGGCATGATGCAGCCCACCAATCAAGGAGACTCTTTTGCCTATTGTCCTCGTTAAATACCAGTTTGCTAGAAGTAGGTTTGCAGGACAGCAAGGAGATTAGGTGAGACTTTGCATGGAAAGGCTCAGTTCAGCCTAAGAATCCGAAGATAGAAGTCAGCCTCCAGGGACAATGCAGGGCCAGATGACCGTGGGAATGAAGGTAGAAGTTAAATAAGCATTTGCTTAAGGGATGTTCCTGAGGTCTTTCTGTGGTTCCTGTCATCCTGCCTTTAGTAATATCATCTTTGAGTATTCAGAGGTTTTCAAAGTATTTAAGGACATATTAAGCAACTGGGAAGGCTTGCCCTATTACCTTCCATGTACCTTCTAAGCTGACACAAAAAAGCTGGGGCAAGAGTTGACAAATGTTTGAAGATTCAAGAGAGTGGTACAAACCAGTGTCAACTCTGTTAATATTGTCCTTATGATTATTATGATTTTGCTAAGAATTGGATGTGGTAATTACCAAAGAAAATGCCCCGGAAATAATTGCAATATGGTTTTATAAGGAAAAGACAAACAGGTCCAGTGTTTGGCTTCCTTAGTGGTGGCCAGTCACCTCTCCATTCTAGACCTCAGCCTCAGAATTTTTTTGTGCAGGACAAGCTGCATAAGCTAAGCACTGTATCCTTATTTATGGACACCTGTGCAAAAAGTACCTTGGCATATTTCTTAATATAACAGTCCACAAATGGCCAATAAATGCCTTTTCAAGTGTTCTTGTTCAGCCGGAAAAAGCTGTTGGGTGTGATATAAGAACACTGTTTCTGAAGTTATTTTCGGTCTTGGTAGGGAAAAGAGTCATGGTGGATTAACAATGCTTGGCTTGGATGCTGGAAATGGGTGGGTTGCCCATTGGGCAGGTATTTTGTATTTCTGTCCTAAATGTTACTTTCATTGGTTTTCTCCACTAGATTTGAGATCAGTTGATGTACAGTCATCTTTGTGTTATAGAATCCATGTCCTTGCTTCCCAGATCCACATCTCAGGAAATATATCAAACTTAACTACTCTTTCTACCTTATCTTAATATCTTTGTATATTAAGTCAGAGGGAGTGGACAGGTAACTGAAAAGAGGCAAAGAGACCCTAAAGGCAGTATGGGTACCCATGTGCAATTGACATATTTTCTCTTAACAACTGGAGACTGAATATGGGAAAGAAAGGAGGGTTTCCCAGCAACAGGTGTGGAAAAAAGTGCTGAGTACTGATGTCTGGTAAATATTATGGAAAAAGTGATGGCCATCTGTTGGGTACTGAGGATTGATCCCCAGGATTTCTTCTGATGGCCCTCTAGAACACAGTGCATGTTGATCATATCTAAGATGATTACTTGTTTCAGAATTGTATCTACTCAGAGCAACAGTGATGTTTTTAGGACCAAAGCTTACTCTAACTTAGAGGGCTAGGAAGACTGGGATAAGGTGGATAACCTGAGTCCTGACAATTGCAACAGCCTTAAAATGGGTCCAACATCCCAGAAGCTTAACACTGTTCCACTTGATTATAAAATCTAACACTGGCTTAGACATGCTGGGCTCTTAGAATGCCTACAGCATCTAAGGCCCCTCAACTCTCTTCCAGAATGAGAAGCCCACTTGACACGGACTTTAACTTCTCACCATGTGGGCTCAAGAGGGTTTCAAGAGGGATAAAAAGGGAGGGAACTATAGGGACATGTGGGTCACTTTTAAGGCAGACTGCTTGGCTGTGTGGAGGTTCTCCTAATCTAGACCTACTATCTTGGGGTATTCAATGTATAAGATAGAGCAGCAGAAAAAAGTAGCAGCAAATGTGATCCCAAGGCAATATCTGGGGAAGCGGTGGGATCTGGAAGGATATTATGACCTCAAGCCTCAAGCAGGGAGCTCGTATAATACCTTGACCTTGCAGTCCTAAGCCATTTCCAGCTAGGCCTTGAACCCTAGTGTTGGGGTAACAATCTCTAAAATCCCCACGGCAGCAGAAGTATCGGGGAGTCTTTGCACACCTTGGAATCATTATAGATGCCTAGAAGGTTGGTGGTAGCAAACCATTTCACTTCCAATCCCAAAGGACTGCACAGTGGTGCGTGTCCTATATATTCTGAGCCTCAGAGTGTGAGCTATTTGGCATTTCAGTATTTGATTTTAGTTTCAGTAACTCTTTCTCCCAAGGACAGTATTGGCTATGAGCTTGGGAAAGGACAGATTGAGTTTATTCCAGGCTCTTTCTGCTCACTCTCCAAAATTGCCCTCACACAGATGTTTATATGGGTGTGTATGCATGCATGTGTACTAACCACCGATGTGCATACTCCTAGATACAGAATATGATTTTTTTTTTTTTTTTTTTTTTTGCTGTGGTCATATGACAAATGGTTAGAATTTTAGGAGGCTCTGGGACTGCATGATGTCTATGCAATCCATCTCACACTATGGAAAGAGATTCCATCCTATCATCCAACATGGTGAGACTCCATTCTTTTGTCCCACAGTGAGTCCTTCCTGGGTGAAATTAAAGGCAGACCGGTAGGGTGCTAAGGATCCCTGGTGTGGAGAGGCCATTTCATTGAGCAGCAGACTGTGAAATCAATACCAGAGGGATGCAGGTCCTGGTGTTGGGAGTTTTTGACAAATCTTTGTCCTTCTTTAGCCATGGCTATATCCCCTAAGGTCTTTCTGGCTGTGTTCTTGGGCCTTTGGGTCCCGGCAAGCACAGTCATCTTGTAGGTCACAGGACATAGGGAAGGGAGTGACCTGCAGGGAAAACAAAACAAAAAACAAAACAAAAAAACAGAAGAATCCAATCAGGTGGTTTGGCCTAGAGAGGTAATTATCAGAGTGATGGTGAAGGGCAAGGAAACAATCAGTAGATTTGAAGAACAGAAGATGCAAGTTCAAGTCTTGGTTCTGCTTCTTGGTAACACTATGATAACCTCTATCAATGGCACCGAAGTCATAGTTATAGCAGGCACTTGCAGTGGGCTGGGAAAAGTGCTAAATACTTTCTAGACAATGAACTGAGACCCCTTTAAAGCTCTGTCAGAAAAGTGTTACAGCAATCACCTTGTTTTGGTTGTTGGTTTTTTGAGGTAGGGTCTTGCTCTAGCTCGGACTGACCTGGAATTCACTAGGTAGTCGCAGGGTAGTCCTGAACTCATGGTGATCCTCCTACCTCTGCCCCCCAAGTGCTGGGATTAAAGGTGTGCACCAGTATGCCCGGCAGCAATCACCTTTTTAAAAACCTATTTTTAATATTTATTTGGCAGACAGAGACACACAGAGAGAGCAAATGGGACTTTAGCCACTGTTAACAAACTCCAGACACATATGCCACATTCTGTATCTGGCTTTACATGGGTCTTGGGGAGTCAAACCTGGTTTCTTAGGCTTTGCAGGCAAGTACCTTAACCAATGAGCCATCTCTCCAGCCCCAAATCAAAGTTTTTAGCCTATTTTTTTGCCTAGGGACTGTAGATAGTACCATAACTTCTGCTTTAGGCTTTCTCTTTTCTTGTTTTGTTTTGTTATGTTTGTTTTGTTTTCTAGGTAGGGTCTCACTGTAGCCCAGGCTCAAGGCTATCCTTTTTCCTCTGCCTCCAAAGTGCTGGGATTAAAGACATGCTCCACCACACCTTTCTATAATCACCTTTTTATTGATGAGTAAATTGAGGCTGGGAAAGGAACCAGCCTTTGCTGAAAATAACAAGTTTCACAGAGTTACTTCTCTCTAAGCCTTAGAGAGAATTGGTCTAATAAGACCCACCTCATACTGTAAACTTCAAAGGCTAAGTAAAATCATGGGTGAAAAATTATAGTTAACTCCAATAAAGTGGGTTAAACCAATGCTACATTGGAAGATCTAACTTGTAGCACTACTGTGGTGAGTCAATAAAAAAGTGAAAGATGTGAAAGTTCCTTCAGAGTCTAGAAAGAAAGCAACATAGATCTCTATCTTGCCCACCAAGGCTCAGGGAGTGTCATGGAAGAGGGACTGAAAGATCGTAAAAGCCTCAGCTTGAGTGGTAATAGCTTGAGACACCATGTTTCCCCATCCCAGCAGAGACGGACTGAGCCCTCATAGTCCCCACAAGGAATACCAATAACCTTCAGAAGACCCTCAGCAGAATTGTGGTGGGAGAGAAGGGGTCTCTGTGTGCAAACTTTTCATTAAAAAAATAATAAATTTTAAAAGAGAAAAATAGGACTGGAGAGACAGCTTAATGGTTTACACCCTTGCCTGAGAAGCCGAAGAACTCATGTTTGACTCCAGGTCCCACGTAAGCCAGATGCACAGTGATGCAAGTGCACAAGGTCACACATGTGCACAAGTGGGTGCACATTTCTGGAGTTCTATTGCAGGGGCTGGAGGCCCTGGCATGCTAATTCTTTCTTTCTCTCTCTCTCTCTCTCTCTCTCTCTCTCTCTCATAAAAAAAGGCAGTCTGTTGGGCTTGCCTAAAAAAATAAAAATAAAAATAAAATAAATATATTCTAGCTCCACATTTAAAACATGAAAATAAAAACAAAGAAAAGAAACCAAGTTTGGCTGGGGAAATGGTTCATCATTAAAGGTGCTTGATTGTAAAATCTGAAAGCCTATGTTCAATTCCCTAGCATCCAAGTAAACCTCGATGTAGATTGGCATATGTATCTGTTGTTTGTTTTCAGCAGCAAGAAACCATGGCAATCACACATGTAAATAATCAATCAACCAATCAATAAATAAGTTGCAGCTGAGGAGGCAATGACAAAATTTAAAGGACGCCTCAGACCACCTCAACAGACCTTAGATGGAGCCTGAAATCCTAAGTAGGGAATGTTTTACATATAAGTTTAGAACAAAATTTGAAGAATCTTGGAAACAGACTTTAGCATAAGAAAAAAATGAGAGGCCAAAGTCCTTAGTTCCCAGTCCATCCCTCCCTGTCTGTACTCTGTGACCTTGGGCTGGCTAGCCTTTCCAGAAAGAGATAGCAAAAGCCCAACAGAGTGTCGTCCCCATCCAGCACATGATCCATCTTTCCAAAGAGTGCTGTGCAATCCCTGCTGGAGTCCCAGCCTGAACTAACGCAAGTCGATTTCACCTCATTGCATCATGACATTTGCTTATAACTTTCCCCAGAGGGTCCCTCATCTGCGCAGATGGATTTAATGACCTCGTTCGCATCCTGCCTGGGCAGGGTCTCCAAGTGCTCACATCTTCTCTGAGAGCATCCTTGTTTCTCTTCCTCCCTCTCATGGATTTGTGGGCTCATTCTCTAGACCTAGCTTTGTTTCTCTGCCTCTTTGCTCTCCTTCCCTCTTTCCCTCCCTACTCTTCATCCTCCACCTCTCTCCAGCCTGAAACATGGTAGTAATCAAAGATATAATGGTAAACATCAGGAAGATTTAAGTATAATCCCCAGCTCTTTCACTTATCTCAGGGGTAACCTTGAACATGTGACCATTTCCAGAGCCTTAGCAAAGTTATTTATTAAATGGGACAAATGAAAGTACACCCCATGCCTCCTGACATTGTGATAAGGGATAAGTGGGGTGGGGGGAGTTCATAAAAAATATCTAGTACAAAGCTTCACATGGTAAGTGTATGCTAATTGCTCAATTTCATGGACATATATGCATACACACACTCACACACACATATATATATATAATATACATATATTTTTTCTCCCCTTTCTCTGTCATACACATGAACACACACACACACACATCAGTTCTATGGCTATTGAGGTAGAGAAATTGTTTTATTCATTCATGCTTTCTCAGAGCCTAAGCCATAGGAAAAAAATGAATTTGTATTCATTTCTCCACCTCTCACTGAATTGTTTATGTCTAAGAAATATTTCTGTTTCTCTTGTTACTTTAACAGATGCTTAATCCTGTGCTAAGCAGGTTCAGTTTATTATTCAGTTCAGATTTCTCTTTTCATTTACATTTATTTGCTATTCCTTATGCAGGAAATTCACTCTCTAGCCTCCAAGATTTTATGGAATAAATCTCCAATATTGCTTCTAGAATTTAGAGTATTTTTTCACAACTTCTTTACTTTCAAGTGAAGTTCTAATGCAATGTTAGAACTGGAAGAGGCACAGAGAGAAAGCCCTCTGGCCCAAGTGGGGAAACTCTGGACCCAACCAGGTTAAATTCCAGCAGCTGTGTTGGTGTGGAGAAGTGCCACTTTTGCAGCTTAAAGGTCTCTGATGAGATTCACTTTCCTCATGCACACTAATCAATTTTGGGAAAATTCCTTCACTATAATTGCCCCTAGTTTCTACTTCTGTAAAAGAGAGATGTTTTCCCTTCCTCCAGCCCTCCAGCCTAGAAATTAGAAACATGGACTTTCCTGATAAACCCTGTCTTGTGTATTCTTCTTCCTGCCCTCCCCCAAACAGACAAACAAACAAAAAACACTGAATGTCATATGTTTGTGTGGCTCAAACAAGAGGAAACATACAGAAGTCCCAGCACGTGGCCCAACATGTAGGGTATGCTCAATGCTGAATATATACGTGCTGAATCACATTTCTCTCTGACTCATATTACCGCATTGCCTATTGTCCCCTTCCTCCCACCTCCCAGACACTGTCCTCAACTCACCCATCCCTCACCCATCCCCTTCTCCTGGCCTTGTTCATAATCTGTTTTTAGAACAATCCAGTTACTTCTAATGTCTTCTCTATTACTTTGTAGCTTTTCCATTGAGCTTTAACCCCCCATTAGGACAATATCCTTTCTGCATCCCACACAAGCAAACATTTGACAAGTTCTGTCACTTAGAATAGACTCCAAAGTCTTTACCACAAGTTGAAAGCCTTGCATCATCTGTTGTCTCTACACTTTCTTGGACCTCACCTTGTATCTTTTTCTCCTCATCCTCGGTGGCTTATTTATAGAGTCCTCAGCTTATTTTAAGCTGTTCGTGTTCCTTTGCAATAACTTCTTTTCCCCAGCTCTCTCCTTTTCTCTCTTCCACTTTTTATCTCAAACTCTTTTCCTCCCTTCATTGGTCTGGCCAAGGATGGCCCCTTTATCTTCAGACTATATTAGGGCAGGTTGCTTTTACATCTTCCTTGCCCTGAATTACTTCTTCATTTGCAAACCAGCTCAGTACAGGAAAGGATTAGGTTTATTGTTGAGCTGAAGCTTTACCAAGTTAAAGCACTCAGTAGACCCGCCAGAGGATGAGCACTTGAATGCATGGCCAGATATATAACCCGAGTTGGGACCCACTGTGTGTAGACTCACTGTCTGGGTGACATTTCACAAACAAAGGCATAGCTTCTCTATTTATAATTAAAAATTGATCATAAATTCTAACTTCCCATACAGCCAAAAATTCTCAGTATGGGAAAGGCATGAAGACACTATCTTGGCCACAAAGAAGGAGTTATATTCATTTTAATATTCTCTCTCTCTCTCTCTTCCTCATACATGTCCATGCCCAGGACCTTACTCTTACTAGGCAAGCATTCTTCCAATTAGTTTTCCCTACCCCAAGCCGAGAAATTAGAAACATGGACTTTCCCAATAAACTCTGTCTTATCTATTCCTTTTCCTGCCCTCCCCAATCCCATTGATTTCTCCCAAAGCAGTGATTGGCAAGGCCCTGCCACCAGAGATTCTCAGCTTGGTCTGGCTATGTTGAATTTCTGTTTCCATTCTCTTTCTCCTAAAGTCAACCGAGAGGGATTTAGCATATCCCAAAGAAACAAGTCTAGAAGCAAATAGAAGGAAACCAATTAGAATATAATAAAGTCCCTAGAAGATTCAGAGAACTGAGGCAGATCCAGAACTTCCTTGTGTCTACTACATGCTGTGAAGTACGGCTGCATCTACAGACTACTTCCTAGGAGTTTAGAATTCACTTGTAGGCTCTTTGAGAGAAGTGTGTGTCCCTGTGCTTGTCAGTGTTCCCATATGCAAGACAGAATTCCTCAGAAAGACCTCAAACTATTCTAGTGAGGGGTCAATAAAGTTAGTTCATGTCCAAACCAGCTGTGAGACAGCTCTTGGACAGGAGCTGCTTTGTGCCTTCCATTTGCCTCTTTGTGAACTGCCTACCAGAGCCTGTCTTCAGGGCTTTTTTTGTTTGTTTGTTGCATGCTCCTCACTGACTAAGGGTTTAAAGCTGAAATTAGAAGAGGGAGATTCCTCGGTATTCTGGAGTTTATTCTGGAAGAAACTTGAAGCATGCCTGTTTGTGCAAGTTCAAACCATGAACACTCATGTATGTACATTCCAGCAATGCTCAAGAGTATTCCACTTGCTGGGTAATTTTCACATGGTAAGTTGTTGGCTCTGTAAAGCCCTAGAAGGCTGTCATTAATAGTAACCCACCTTTCAGACAAGAAAGATCAAGGCATCAGTATTTAAAGCAAACTGAACTTGCACTGGGTCTCAGAATTAAGCATTAAGGTGGTCATATATGCTTCTAAACCCTGAGCTTTTCATCATATGAAGAGAAAAAGGAGACATTTTCTTTATAACCTGGCAGGGATGACTGCTCTTCTTATCTTCTTTGGAGCCAGTCACTTTTATCCCTTAAGGTGTGCCTGGCCCTGAGCTAAATTCAGTGTGCATTATCTCACTCAATGCTTCCCAGCAACCCTAATAAGGCAGCTATTCTTACTATCCCTGTTTTATACCTTAGAGGAAACTAAGATGCAAAGAGGTGAGTCACTGGCTGGCAGGAGGCCAAGGATATGCATCTGTGTTTGTCATCACTTCTCAGTGCCATCACCAAAGAAGTAAGAACAGTAAGAGTCAGGCTTTTCTCAATGCAAGAGAAGAAACTGAGGAACAGGGGAAGACTAGCACCCTGATAAAATTAGAGCTTGGAGGCTGATTTCTAGATTTCCTGATTCCTCATACAGCCTTTCTCCTTCTTCCCCAGGGGGCCTCCCTTGCAAGCCTACTACATACAACATGAAACCATGGTGACAAGATCATATTTGAAGATTTCCATTGTCATCTAATTGGGCTATCACATATAGAGCTAGGGTGTTCTTGCCAGATGCTGTTAATAAACTAGGGACAATAGCTCAAGAAAAGATTATTTTATTTTTCTTCTGGGTTAGGGAAGATGCTTTGGCCCAAGTTTTTCTCCCTCTGGGTGAACTGTCCATGCTGACACCTCCATCAGTGGATGTGATTAGTTCAGGAATGCAGCTTAGGCACATGTACTACAAGCTCTGGATGCAGCTCTTGTCTAAGGATGAGAGATAGGCAAAGGCTGGATTCTGACTCTGACTCAACAGGGTGGTAGCAGGCAGAGAGTGGTGCATGTGTGTGGTGAGAAAACAAGAGGAACCCTGTGCTGGTAATCAAAAACTCTTGGTTCTAACTCCTATAAGTCACTGCACTTTTCTGAACTCAGGACCTGAACAGTAGTAGTTAATGCACTGAATAATGAAGGTGTGACATATTGTGGTAGTTTGAATATATGTCCCCCAATATATTCAGTGTTTTATTAGTTATAGTTTGCATCTGCAATCACCTTGCTAGAGGCAATGTCACTGGGGGCCAGTCTTAAGGTGTGGTGATGGGTTTGAGATTCCATTGTAAAGATATGCAAAGTGTGCCTAGCAGGAGTTCCTGAAGCATGCTGTGTGACTCTTTGGATGTAGTTTTGCTCAGTGTGCTGTGTGCCTGGTTCGTTTCTCTCTCTCTGCTTGGCCCTGTGAAAGCAGGCTGCTTCTCCTGCCTTTATGGAACTTCCCCTGGATCTGTAAGCTTCAATAAATAATATCCCTTCCTTCATAACTGTGCCTTGTCTGGAATTTCATCTCAGTGAACCTGAAGCTGCCTGCTACAGTAAAAGTGGTACTGAGGAGTGTGGGGTGAGATGAATCTGACCGTGTGGATATTCGTCTTTTGGAACCTTTGTTTTGGAGGAATGGTCATGGACTTGGTGCTTGCAACTGAAGATGCCTTCTGGAGTGGTAAGCCAAGTTTTATGGACTATTCTGATGAGAGTTTGAGAATGCTAAGTTCAGACAGTATTGAACTTCGAGGCTTGGCTTATGAGCTTTCTAAAGGGAAGGAAAGAGTGCAGAGGACTTTGTTGGAACTGGGCTACTGGCATAAGGGATGGCTATGTTCTGCTACCCAGGCCCAGAGTGTTTGATCAAACTTAAATTTGTAATGGACTGATGTGCTTGGCTAAAGATAACAGACTGAGATTTTAAGATTTTAAGTTGGAAAACCTCAAGCAAGTTAAAATTAGAGGCACTGAGACTGATTTTAGGTTAATGGAGTTGCTATTGTCAACACATTAGCAATCTTAAGGAAGATGGAAGGAAGTTGGCCTGACTGCTTTACATTAAAACAATGGAGAGGATGCCTGAGGAAAGACTGTTAGAAATGCAAACTCTTAGAAAGAGTTGACTGGAGAAGGAACCTGCTTTTCAAGGCTATGATTTATTTCATCCCTGGATTAAGAATATGGCTGTGTCCTGCACACCTGGTATTAGTTTTGGAAGCATGAAAAATGCATGGAGTGGCCATGAATTGCACACGGTTCCAGGAGCCACTGCTGAGATGCGGCATGAGGCAGGGCATGAAGACCCTCAGGAATAGGCTGGAAGAGCCTTTGGAAAATGGACCGTGGTTTGCATGGAGTCTTGAAGATGTTTTGGTTATACCAGGACTGTGCAAAAGGGCTACCATGGAGTGCAGTCTTGGCATGGGATGAAAGTTTTCCCTGGCTACTCTGCCCAGCTGGAGGGGCAGAATTGGAAAACCTGGAGACTGTCAGTCTCTGGTTATATTGAACTTGAACTGCAGAAGTTTGATGATGGCTGATGGTGGTTGAGTTTGCATTATTCTAGTCTCTCCTTTATATGCCTTATACCAGTTAAAAATGTTTACTCTGTGCCTTTAAATGTTGAAATTATTTAACTTGTTTGATTTTACAGGACTCACTATCTTAAGTTGGTCAAGACTGTGAGAACCTTTGAATTTTGACTGAATAAAATTTACAATGTGTGATAGTTATAAATCTATTGGGGGCCAGGAACTAAATCTATTGGGGGCCAGGGGCAGAATGTGGTAGTTTGAATATATGTCCCCCAATATATTCAATCTTTTATTAGTTTATAGTTTGCATCTGCAATCACCTTGCTAGAGGCAATGCCACTGGGTGGTTCTTAAGGTGTGATGGTGGATTTGAGATTCCATTGTAAAGATATGCAAAGTGTGCCTAATAGGAGTTCCTGAAGTGTGCTCTGTGACTCTTTGGCTGTAGTTTTGCTCTGTGTGCTGTGTGCCTGGTTGGTTTCTCTCTCTCTGCTTGGCCCTGTGAAAGCAGGCTGCCTCTCCTGCCTTTATGGAACTTCCTCTGGATCTGTAAGCTTCAGTAAATAATATCCCTTCCTCCATAACTGTGCCTGGTCTCAGCGAACCTGAAGCTGTCTGCTACACATATGCAGACTCTGTGTGCTTCTTGGGGGTAGGGTTTACACAGTGCTTGGCATAAGGCATGAAGAAATCAATGAACACGGTGGCTTGTTTAAGTGTTTATGATGTACTCATGTGGATAAATGGAGGATAAAGTGCACTGGCCTAGGTGGAAATCAATAGACTTAGATTCAGTTTCTCTATTTGTCAAGTGGGGGTAATAAAAAGCCCTGCTATACAGAATTAATTTACACAAAATATGAATATAGGTAAAGCCCTCAGCACAGTGTATGTCATAAAATATATGTCCAATAAATGATGGTGATGGTTGTCACAAGGGTGCTACTCATGATGATGGTGTGATGATGGTGGTGTTGGTGGGGATGTAGTAGTATTGAGTTAGTGGTTGTGATGGCAGTGGTGGTAGGAATGATAACTTTTTGAGGAGGAAGGACTGAACTTTTTCATACGACTAAGCTGAAAATGAGTATAAGTCAAGGTTAATCTTAAATGGGAGTGAGTCAGAACACCTCTGAAATCAAAGATCATTAGAAATTAAAATTAGACTGGTATGGTTAGCCATATGCCTCTTATTACTCTCTAATCCCTTAAGTATATTCACTCCATTTTCCAGAGAACTGTCTTGAATCCTCTAAACTGGTTCTGCACATACAATCATTTTTGTACACCATCATTGCCCTTTGGAAATGTTCATATTCCTTGGATTAATTTATTAAAGCTTGACTTATCCTTCCAGGCATCTGTATTTCCCTTTTCTGTGTACACTGTTGTATCCATACTTAGGAATTTATAACTTCTTTCATACTTTCTTTAATACCTGAGCATTCTCACTGAGTTATGCCTTCTGCCAAAGAGACACTCTTCTCACCTTCACCTGAGTGTCTCCCTTTCCTAATCCTTTTGCCTGGTAAGACTTACTAAATGTGTCATGTCTCCCCTGGGGTGTAGCCTTCTTTAAGAAACTGTTGACACTCTTCATTTGCTGTTAGCTCCATTAGCACTTACTCTAAGTATCAAACCATTTGCCCTCAAGATGTAGAATTAATATGGCTGAGGCCGAGCCATTGTTGCTCAAGGCCAATCATAGCATCTATTCTATAACAGGGATGATCCACGCTTGACTCATTCCACAAGTACTTTCTTGTGGAGGTTGATCACTTCTTATGAGACAAGTGAATTGAAACTTGAATACATCAGTGAGCAAAAGAGATACATTTCCTTGTCCCCTAGACTTAGCAAATAAACATGAAAGCCCATAAGTATTGTGAGTACTTCGGCATGCCATAGTGTGTGCAGATTTGCTGCTGGGATGGTTGACCTCTTATTATTCTCCATAGTCTCCGTCCTACTTGGCCTTTAAGTTCCTGCTCATTGACAAGGTTACCTATGAAGCCGTATGAAGAGACCTTAGACATGACTTTAAACATCCAGACATAAGAACTAAAGGTGATTCTGGCCTGCCCACAGTCACTGAGAAAATTAAGACTACATTTCAAGTGCCCTAAACATTGTCTGGAATCAGTCTCTTAGCAGTCATTTAAAATATGAGCATAAGTAGAGTTCCAGGTTACTATATCTTAGAAAGCCTTGGTATGCTGAGTATGTTAATGGTGTTTCCTCTTCCTGCCTCATACCCCCAACACATACTGACTTAAAATGATTCCAGTATTAAAGTGAGATATTTTTGCTATGAAGGCAAATCACAGGAACGACCATTGTAGAAATATGCTCTATATTCAGAGTTTATGGTTCCAGCAAGAAAATAATAATCTGACATGCTAAGAAACTGAATTCTCCTTCCTGCTTGCCTCACACTGTGGACAGGTGTCGGGTGGGAAATTGTACACTCTTGCCAGACAGTTTCCCGTACTATATTGCTTTTGTCTTCCAGTCTGGCTTAAGACATTCTACAAGGCGGATATGGTAAACAGCTGGTGCCCACACAGACAAACAGAGGAGGAAGAATGGAGGGAGTGGACAGACATCATGCTGGGTCAAGTAACTGGGAGGCCCCAAACCAAGGAACCAGGAAGATGCTTAGGTGGAGAGTTGGCAAAGAGGAAATCTGCAAGAAGGTACTGAGAACGCAGCCCTGGGTTTTAAGTGTAGAGCAAGAGTGCCGTTCCAGGAAGTCTATGAAGCAAGAGGCTCACCTACAAGGGGAAGCTTTGACAAGTCACAAACACATTGAAAGATGTTCCAGAGGTTAGAGGTTGGTAATATGTGGTTTATGTTCCAAAGATTTGCATTTCAATTCTATTGCTTACTAATAAGATGACCTTAGCCTTCTACACCAAAGATTCTATCAGCATCTGCCATTGGGCTACTGTCTTGATGGGACGGCATGCAAAACAAGGTTACATTATTGGCAAACAGCAGGCTGTCAGTCAACACCATTAGAACGTGTTTGGAGGTAGGAAGTCCTAGTCCCATGTCCAGCTCTTGTATCGTCTTGTACTAATGATTTCACCTCACTTGTTTCAGTGTTCTTTCTTTCTGGACTACTCTGGAATATAAGTGAAATAATAGGCACAGTGATCTCGGTGCATAGCTAAGTGCTCAACAAATGGCATTCTTGTGGTCCGAGAGGGGCCTAGAAGCATACCTACCCATGAGTTTCGGAATGCCAGCCTAGGAGCTCAGAGAAAATGAATTTTCTATGATATGGGACCAAGGCCAAGAGAGATTAAATAGGTATAACAGGAAAGAGCAGGAGCAGCCAACACAAAATCCACTCCCCTTCCCTTGAAGGATTCTTACTGTGGAAATTGGAGATAGAAACAGAACGTCTTCTTGCCCTGTATACATTGAGAGGAACCTCTCTCTGGATATCTTGGAATACAAAGGATGCCTGGCAAGGGTCACTCATCCAACTTGTCTTGCTGCTTGGATATCTGTCTCCTTTTTCCACAAAGAGGGCCATACATGCAAACTCCCTGATAGCCTGGGCTCACTGTGAAATGTCTCCAGCCTGAACTGGGAGGGCTCTGCTCAGGTACACTAACAAGTCCCTGTTCACAGGTACTTTCCTCTCTGAGACTCAGCTCCAGACAGGAGAAAGAGCAGGAATTGTGAGTAAGAATAGAATACAAATTTAAACTTTATCAATCATTGGCCCAGTGAGCTATAGCAAGTCCCATAACTTTTTTGGAGCCCTAGTTAGTTTGCCTGTGCTGTGATGACAATAATGGTTGACATAAGAATGAAAGAAAATCATAGAATCCCAGTGTCCAGAAGCATGTCTGACATATGTTATAGTTCACTACATGTTTGTTATTATGGATAACGTAATATGTTTGTGTTAACAACATTCCTCAAACCAGTCTATGGTAGGCATAGCTGGATGTATGCAAAAGTCATTGCAAGGAGTTGCAGTTTATTCTGAAGGTATGCTGGCAACTTAAATTTTAATAAAAGTAATGTTAATTTGAGATAAGGAAAATGTTATATTGAAATTTGTAGGAAAATAGATAGTCTTGGAACAGATTATAGTAAGCGAACTCACACAAACACAAAAAGACAAACACCACATGTTCTCCCTCATCTGTGGTTTCTATACTGGAACAGCTTGAGCTGCAGGCACACCTGTTTGTTTGTTTTGTTTTGTTTTGTTTTGTTTTGTTTTGTTTTGTTTTGCTTTGTTTTGTTTTTTCAGGAGTTTTGACTCTGAAAACCTCTGAAGACCCATGGACCACTGAAATAGCTATCACAATAGTACACAATGCCCTAAGAGTGTAGATTAGCCTCTCTACTTCATCATTTACCTATTGGGAGGTCCTTCTTCCATCTTTAATCATTTTCATCTTCACTGGGATACCCTCTTCTCTTTAGCTCTCAATGTAAATCCTTATGGGAAACTCCCTCTGTCCTCATACTGGTCTACCTGTGGCCCTGTACTTTTTCTTCATTGCCTTTTCCACAAAGGTCACTAAATACAGCATCACACTCATTGCTCACTGCTTCTTAATGGGCTCCCTGACAGATGAAAAGTCTTGCAAGGGCATGAGGCGTGTTTAACTGTATCCCACTGTGTATACATAGCCTTAACCATCACATGTTCAGTGGACATTCATTTCATTGTAGGAAGGTAGCAGGGACCCTTGCAATGTACTTTGTCAGCCAGTAGGATGGAACAGTAACAACAAGAATGACAGATGTGAATGAAAAACACCCAAGCCACACTGATAATGTGGATGGACAAAAGAAGAAAAGAAAAGAAAAAAACAGTAAAGAAAAGGGAAATGGGTAGGAAACATATTCAGAATCAACAAAAATCTGATTTGGGGCCCCTCAGTGAAGAAGCAGCACTTAAATCAGGACTATGGAGTCTGAAGTTATTACACTGTGTCCAGCTCAAGAAACACACACACACACACACACATATACACATGCACTAAAATTACTATAGTAACTAAGCATCTGCACCTGAAATTCACTGCCATGACTTCATCTCCCCACCATGTACTCTGTAAAAGGAGTAATAAATTTAAGGATGAACCCCCCCAGTAAACAGGTATTAAAAATCTTTTAGTATATAAGTTACTGTAGGTGGGAAAATTATGTAATCCAAGGTGCTCTTTCTCCAACTGATGATGTAAGACGATGTTGTAATTCTACAGAAACCTCTATTTAAAACACAACTTTCACTTTCCACTCAATTTCCATGGTGTGAAATACACATTATTATAGGATATATTTATTTGGAAACATACCAAGAACCTTAAAGATGCTTACACTTTAAATCCTAGTAATTTCAACTATGGAAACAATAGTAAAGGAATAATTGTAACTGTAAAATTATGTGTGTGTGAAGAAACTAAAATAACTCAAAAGTTCAAGATAAAAGTCAATGTAAATGGTTAAGTAACTCACCATATATCAAAACCATAAACAATAATGGAGAAAAATAAAACTGAAAAGCTTATGTTAATCTTAAATCATCTTTATATATGATTTCCTGTGTGAAGTAAACACAACTAGATCCCAAATTGAAAATTCAGTGATATATACACACATGCATATGCCTTTACACTTGAAAAAATATATAAAATAAAATATACCAAAAAGAATGTATAATTTTCTTTGGGTTGTAAGAGATTAGAAGCAACCTCTTATTTTCTTCTTTCTGGAATTTCAAATGAATAGAATTTATGTTGTTTCATTACTTTGGAAAAAATCATAAAATTTATTTATAGGAAATCAGTGTTATTCTCCTTTACTTAAGCAGAAAATATATGCTTTCTGGGTTCTTTCAAAAAATTAAAACCAAAAACCACAAAAGAATAGGCTTGCTATACAATGTTTCTCATTCAAGTCTGACCTAGTCCAGAGAACCTGAGAATTTTCATCTGTTAACCAATAATAGTTGTCTCAAATTGGAGATATAGGGTCTGAGCATATTTCCTGAAGGAGTAAACTTTCTTATCTATGGCCTTAGGTGGGTAACCAAGAATCTTGCTTGTCTGTAGGATTTATCCTGCCATCTCACACAAAACCTTCCTCCTGGCTAGGCTGCTGTCTCGTCAATACAATGAAGGTTTTTACCTCCTCAGCTGAGACTTTGATTCTTTGTCTCTCCTGGTTCAGGAATGCAGTTCCTGTTTCTTTAAAATTAAATATATGAGCACATGATCTCTGAGATTGAGTAACTTTTCAGTTCAGATATATAAGTATAGACAGAGAACAATTTATCGTGAATACATCCATCACAAAAATTTTCCTTGGCTCTGGCCACCCAAGTTTGCCATCCCTCTCTCCACTCTTAGCTGTAGCCCCAAACTCTGCTCCCAGCTCTACTCAGTATACAAACACAGATGGCCACTGTTCCACAGGTGGCTGATGAATTCCCAAACTAATGGTTCACTTTTACTACAAACCTTGAATCACTGTGTATCCTTATGCCAAAAGAAAAACACATCTAATACCAGCTACAATCTCCCTGATGTACACTCCTAATTCTGTACGCAGAGAAAATGCATGATAAGATGTTCAAAGGGCATAAACATCTTTGTTGGCAATGTCTCATTTCTTCTTCTTCCCTCCAACTTTTGTCTTATCCCCCAAATGTACATTCTCTCCAGGGCTTTACATGCCTTAAATACTTACTTTTCATGCCTTAAATATTTTTTCCTTTCCACCTCCTTATTCCCTCCTCTCATCATTCAAGTTTTTATATAGGTAGCACTCATTCTGCAGGATCTTCTCTGTCCCTACATCTGAGCCTCACAGTTCTTGTGCTTACAGTAAGTATTTATTACATTTGTATTCATCTACTTCCACACTTAACCCCAAGCTTTGATCACCCTTGCAAATACCCTCCAGGGCCTGGTACATGATTTTATCCCAACTATTTCTTAAAGGAATAAAAAGTAAAGTGCTCTAAAGCCTAAAGACAGAACACCAACACAACCAGAACAGGAGCTATCCAACATGTAGAAATGAAAATGGCTAGTAAGCTAGAGAGCCATGGAGGAGGCAGCTGAGAACAGCACAAGCTCATATTGACGTACCTTTTTGGTCTTTACTGTGGAGGTGCAGCAATCCCCACCATCGTAATTACAGAAGGCTCGGTTGTTGATGGCATCACAGTAATTGTCTCCCATGAATGGCTATGAAAGGAAAGAAAAGCAGGAAAGACAGAAAGCTTTCTTAGCATCTTGATGGATTGTGAGCTTCCCTCAGCATTTTGTTGAGGCCTTTGTGGTTGTCTGACAGCAATATTCAATTTATTTCTGTCCTCCATTCACCTAAAATCTGCCTGACTAGAATGCTTGTAAGCATCTCTCTCTCTCTCTTTTTTGTGGGGGCGGGGTTTGAGGTAGGTTCTTGCTCTAGCCCAGACTGACCTGGAATTCACTCTGTAGTCTCAGGATGGCCTCGAACTCACAGTGATCATCCTACCTGTGCCTCCCGAGCACTGGGATTAAAGACGTGCACCACCACGCCCAGCAAGCATCTCATTTTTAAGACTGTCTCATCCTAACATATCATATGTGTCTACTGGTTGCTCCTCCCCACCATGACTGCACCAGGGAGAATCTCACAAGCAGTCTAGCCCATGTGGTAACACTGGCCATTACATCCCTGCTCCAGATTCTCAGTCACAACTCATAATGTCAGACGTGATTTTATTACCTCCCAATTGGCGTCTAAGACAAAGCTTAGCAAGACAGAGCAGAGGACAAGTGGTGAGCTCAGATGTATGAATGTTGCACATGCCTGTGAGTGCAGGTGTGACTTTGCTGTGTGACAACCAGGACAGACACATTGTTACACTCATGTTAGAGCAGAGGTGCACAAACAACAGGGCAGAAGCCCTTTCCTCTCCTCTGCCTCAGGACAGCTAGCTGCCTATGGGATTTCTTCTGTAAACTCTCATATAATATATGGTCAGATTAGTGAAGGAGGTCAATTATTTCTCTCTTGGAATGAATACAACTAGCTTAGTAAAGGAATCACTGGGGGAAATGAGGCAGAAGAGAAAAATGAATGAAAGTTGTTAGTTGGCTCCTGAAAAATTAACTCCAGTCTCATTCCTAGCTCTTTACCATGTGCCCTTTCCTGTAGCCATAACATCCATCCATCCATCCATCCATCCATCCATCCATCCATCCATCCAGGTGACAATCCATCCATTCTCTCCCTATTCAGCAGTAGTTATTGATTGCCTACTATATGTTACCAAGTATGTTAAAAGAACAGTAATATATTAGTTAATACATGCATATATTAATATTCCCTTTTTCTTTAGACTTTATACTCTAAAGTCTTTAGTCAAACAGTCACACATATAGTTGATCAGTTTCCACCCTGGCAAGAGCTATGAAAAACAATACTTGGTAATATTAGAATTAAGATCTAGTCTCAGATTGTCCACTGAAAATATCTCTGAGAAAATGACATTTCAGATGAGATTATAAAGGTGAATAGGAGTTAATCAGATGGAAGGTGTGGAGGAGGAAGACGTTTCAGAGATAGACAACAGCATGTAAAAAAAATATACTTTGGTCTGGAGAGATGGCTTAGCAGTTAAGGTACTCGTCTGCAAAGCCTAAGGACCTAGGTTCTATTCTCCAGGTCCCATGTAAGCCAGATGCACAAGGTGTTGCATGCATCTTAACTTCATTTGCAGTGACTAGAACCCCTGGTGTGCCCATTATCTCTATCTTCTTTTCTCTCTCCCTCTCTCTCTGACTCAAATTTTTAAAAATCTGCTTTGTAGTAATTTCTTCAACATATACTTATTACATTCTCACTCAAACATCAAACCCCTTGATAGAATTTCTAATAGTCCCACTCTTGTGACATCATTTGAGAACTGTATCCTCAATTGCCTTCTTTACTATTACTACAAGTTTCCTGTGGACCAGGGCATTATATTTTAGACCTTAGATTTCCTAGAAAAATGGCAGGCAATTTGAGCAAAAAATTTATCAAATGTGTGTTCAGTAAGTATTTAGTAACTTGATGGCTGGATGGATAATGGATAGATGGGTGCAAGGCAAGAAGACACCACAGGTGACTCTGAAGGGCAACTTACTATTTTCACTTGCATAAAACCACATATACCCAGAAACTAGATTAGTAGCTGGCCCATATTAATCCACTTGTGAAACTTGGATGAAGAAATGAATGAATTATCAGTTTGGATAGTTTGTAGTGGAGGAAAGAGCTCAGACCACCCTAAACCTGTTTTATATTTGCATATCTTATGATACTTGAGGTTTAAGAGTTCATTCCTGGCCTCAGCTTTTGTTTCTCTTCTGAGAATCCTTTTAGCTCTAGATAGGACATAAGCTATTAGCTTTAAACTAAGGTGGGAAAAGAAGGTGAGGGGTACCTGCCAGGGCAAAGGCGATAAGCCTCACTGCCCAGGCTCAGAGCCTGACAGGTGAGGGTCTCTCGGGCTTCACTGCGGAGTCAAGGGAAGGATCAAATTCTGCTGTCACACTAATGGCCCAGACTGCCAGGTCAGCAGAATGAATGCCCAGGTAACCCAAGCTGCCTTTTCCCAAAATGCTGGACTGATCCAGAGTGATTAAAAAAAAAAAAAAAGCAACAGTCTCAAGGTGATGGTGTTGATGTTACAATTCCAGGCTGAAGCTTGAAAGAATGAAATTTCTTGAAGACTTCAATGCCACCTGCTCTGAAAAGATGTGCATAGGGCCCCTAGCAAAGGCAGGAAGAAATATGCTGTCCCTACTATTTTGTGACATTATGGAGAATATCTATGAACAGGAGGTAGCTAGTGGAGGAGAAAAAGAAGCATACTGGCAGTCAAGAGGCCTGGCTCTTTGCTTTGACCTGGGTACCATGCTGTACAAACTTGGACCAGTCCTCTCCTCTCCAGACTTCACATTCTGGTCTATTTAGCAAAAATACCAAGGCTAGGTCATATTAAAAGCCTTTTCAATTGAGGCATTCCATCGAATTCTATACCAAACCACTTTCTGGGCCTGTTTCCCCATCTTTATAAAATAAATGATTAAGTCAAGATGATAATTTGAAACAAAGAACTTTTCTGGTGCTGAAATTTTGAGAATGTTGTCTAATAATATTTTTTTCTAGTACATGAACTAGGCCTTTCCATCTGCATTTTCCACAGTGGGCTCTAGTGTGGGTAGCACTGGGCTTTGACATCTGTGGAGTGACTGTAAGCTTCCTTTTCAGCTTCCATCTGAGAAGATGGGAATACACATTTCTTTTGGTTAGTGATCCCCCACACAGAGTCTTCTCAGGGCATGCGATGAGGAAGGGCCAGAGTGATGCACAGAGATGAGTTTGGTTTCCATGGAAGCCCTCCCTGGATAATACAGCTGCATCCTAAGATCCTGACCTTCCCCCCAAGCTTGTAACTGAAACACAGAGCAAGCTCTCTATAATTCCCAGCCCTGGGGAGTGTTTCAACTGGGAAGTCAATGAACTTGCAGGTCAGAAAGGATCTTCTACTTTGACTCAATGGTTGGGTCTAAGGTATTCAGATTCTTCTGGCATTGAACAATGAGTCAATAGTTAATATATGGAGATACAATGAGTTGGTTTTCTAAGTAACAGCCAAGAGTAAAATGAAGACTAAAAGAAAAATTATGACACATAGCTCTGTAAAGGCTAAATGTGGTATTGATGGTAAATTTCTTGTATGGTATTGGTGTTAAATCAATATAGCTTCCCATCCCTTTCTTACTGACCCAGTGTTATGTAGGACACAGACCTTGGAGAAAGAACAATGTAGCTCTGATTGTATTAACTGTATATATACTCTTCTATGTATTAATTAGACATTTTTAATGACCATAAACACTTTTTTAAACATTTTATTTATTTATATTTGTGAGAAGAGAAAGACAGAGAGATAGAGAATGGGCCTACCAGGGCCTCCAGCCTCTGCAAATGAACTCCAGATACATGCACCACTTTGTGCATCTGCTTTTATGTGGGTAATGGGGACTCAGACCTGGATCATTAGGCCTTGCAAGCAAGTGCTTTTAACCAATGAGCAATCTTTCCAGTCCCTGTTCTTTTAAATGTTTCTGCATATCTCTCTCTGCCTTGATTTCTCTCATCTGTGAAACTGGATTTCTGATCCCTGTCTGAGTAGACTGCCAATGAGGCTAAAGGAATAATTTAGTCTATAAATACAGCACTTTCCTGCAATCATAAGAACCAGAGTTCAGATCTCCAGCAATTGTATCAATGCCAAGTGGGTGTGGCACTTACTTGTGATCCCAAAAATTAGGAGGTGGAGTCAGGGATTCCCAGGGCAATGTAGCTAGATAAATTAGCTTAATCAGTGAGCCCGGTACTCAAGTGAGAGGCCCTATCTCAGTAAAGAAGGTGGAAAGTAATGAAAGAAGAAATCAAGCACCAACTTCTGGCCTCCACAAGCACATGCCTATGCATCTACTCACAGGTGGGTCTATACACATGCAAACACTCATCCACTCATGCACACACACCATATACATACACATGAAAAATTTTAAAAGGAGTCTATCAAATGAATGGACACAACTCTTAGTAGGTACTGTCAGCAGTAGCTGTTGCAAACATAACAATAACAAAAACAGAATTATTGTTAGGAACCAGCTATTTCTCCTTGAGACTCACCTCACAGCCTTTGACACAGTGGATCAGAGAAGGATGAGGATACCACTTGAGACCAGCAGTACAGACAATTTTCTGCCAAGAGATGGAGAGAGAGAAAGAGAGAGAGAGAGAGGTCAATTAGGCTTGAGATATGAAGGATGACACTTTTTAGTTGACCCCACATTAAAGTAGCCAACTTCTTAGGCCATCCAAGTCCTGACCTCATTCTCGTATTTACATGGAAAACTCAGGTACTCACAATAACAGAATAAAATATTATGAAAATCATATCTGCATTTGCTTTGTCATGATTCTGTATTTCCCTGATAAGAGCAAGGGTTGTGAAAAGGGTAGAGTTGAGGGGAAGGAAACATGAGCAGAAAAACCGTTCAGAAAACTCATGTTGGGGATTCAGTTGGAAGGAGAAGAAAATGTGTGTGTCTGTGCATGTATGTGTGTAGTTACACCAATAAGATGAGTAAAATGTGTAAAGCAGTGTTTCTCTTGACACAAAGTGGGAACAATTTTTATCAAAATCTCTGTGGAAGCACATTCAACAGGCCGATTCCTCAGGCCTCCTTTGGGTCTAATGAATCAGAATCTGAAAGGCCAGGGTCTAAGACTGTATTTTAAGAATAAGCCTTCCATCCTTTTCCAGCTCCTTTAAAGGATTCATCGCTTGAGGCTGGAGAGATTGCTTAGTGGTTAAGGTGCTTGCCTGCAAAGCCTGAGGACCGAGGTTTGATTCCCCATAACCCATGTAAAGCCAGATGCACAAGGTGGCACCTGCAACTGGAGTTCATTGGCAGTGGCTACAGGCTCTTCTATGCCAACTCCCTCTCTCTCTCTCCATCTCTCTCTCTCTCTCAATCTGCCTTTCACTCCTAAATAAATAAATAAATAAATAAAATATTTTTATAAAGTAATAAACCTTTCATATGAGACTTCTTCTCACTATAGTTTGAAAAGATTGTGCTGGCAGATGAATGATTAAATTGATGGTGGGGATCTCCAGGAAGTCCAAAAATCTTTCTTGCTGTTGCTTGTCTTCATTGCCACATGTACCTGCTGGCAGTTCAGAGGCACACACTTTTTACCTCAGAGAACTGGTTATTCTTTGCTGAAACACCATCTCCATCTCACCACTTGGAGAATCCTTAGTTATCTTCATACCTGATCAAAACCCACTTCCCCTTTGGTGCTTTGCCCAGCCCATTCCCATCCCAGGCGAAGCTCATAGGTATGCATATATACTTATTTATAGCTCTCTTTAATTCTAATAATTATGATGATGATAATGACAGCTCAACTATATTGAGTGCATTCTTGGCACTAATTACTTTATGCATTATCTTAGTTATTTCTTGCCACCATGCTGTGAGGTGAGCATTAATCTTGTGTCACAGGAAAATAAATTCCCCAAGCTCCATTGCTCTTAAGTGGTGAAACCAGAGTTTGAAATTAACAAATGTTTCAAAAATGATTTAAGGCATCTCACAACATAAAATCCAACAGGACAACATAATTTAAGTAAGGGGAAAGATAAAAGATAAAATTAAGGAGATAGCTTCAAGGAATGGTCCAATCATAAAAATCCTAGAAGCCCCCTTTCAATTTTCACAGAGGCCTCAGGTTTCATGCTTGATTATAAGTATTTCTTTTTAAAAATAAAATAGCACATTTTTGGATATACAGTGAGAGGTAACTGTGTCAGGGCCAGCCGTGGAGTAAATGCGATCAAGAATTGATCTCCTGGCTAAGTGCCAGTTGTTTAATTTTAATTAAGAAATGAATAGTTCCATGGACCCGAATGTGAGAAATGCATATGACCTGGCTATTCTCTCCCCGAGGGCAGACTTATGTGGGAACCAACAGGTAATTCGTTTCTTGGCAAGCTTCTACAAAGGAAGTCACATGACTCTGGCTGAGTGTCTTTCTTCTCTGTTCTACAGTTCCTGTCTTGGATCTCCCTTGCCTGGAAAAGTGCCTAGCACCCAGCAAATACCCGAGCAGTTGTTTTGTGAGGGAATGGGTCCATCTAAATGTAGCGATACTTTCACCCAATGGACAATGACTTCTCCATTTGTCTCTCTTCTAGAGCATCAGAAGAGCATCAGCTGAGTCAAGAGCAGTATCTACTTTAGAGGGCCTGCTGAATGTAGAGGGAATACAATGAAAGATCTTGGATGAAGAGCAGAACTCGTCTTGTAGTATGCCATCTACTATCTAGCCCTCTGCTGCTACTCTTGACATATAAAGTCATAGGACCTTGGTGTGGGACGGCAGGATCTTGCTATGTAGCCCAGGAAGGACTCAAACTTCAGATATTCCTGCTCAAGATATTGTTGCCTCATGCTGTTCAGTACGGGCATTACATATGTCTGTCACCATGTCTAGCCAACTACAGAATTTGTGATTATGATTTTGAAATTGCTTTTGTAAAACTTCTCTATGACACTGATTACTCCCGTCTGTGAAGTGGGTACTGACAGTGTCAGGCACTTGTTTTAATGATGTATTGCAATGAGCAAATTTTATAAATGCCTTCTTTGGACAATTTCTAATGGTTCTTGAGGAGAGGTCATCAGTTTTGGATGCCTCTGCCTGCTCCAAAAACAAGCATAGAGCCCAATGAGGCAGTACTTATAAAGGGATGTCTGTCAGCTGTCTCCACATTCATTCCTCCCTCTGCTTCCTAGTAACGAGACCAAAGTAGGTAGGGTCACCTGCTTTCATGTTCCAAGAAATGTTAAGTAGGCTTTTTCTTTGAATCTAAGAGTCTGGTGATAGCCAAAACCCTGAGATGTTGAAGGGCATATGGTAAGATGCCAAGAAGAAAGCAGCATTGTAAGGAGAAGCCAGGGACGTGATAGCTATCCTACCCTTTGTTTATCTGAGAGCTAATTTAATCCAGCTGTAGGAGTGTGTTGGTGTGGCTGCACAAGATTCTGTTATAATTATCTGTACAAGTTGAGAATTAGCTGATGTGAGTTCAGAAACAAAAAAAAAAAAGGACTTTTATACAGTCTGCACGAGCCTACTTATCTTTATAAAGTTTTTGGATTTTCCCTATTACTCAGAACCAAACGCCCCACTTGTCTCATCACTGGACCCATCTGTGTGCTAGGGGAACTGGGGAAGGGTAACAGGCAGTGGGTACTAAAGGAAAGGCTGGGCTATGGACATCTCAAGTTGAGAGCTGCCAGGTAGGGTACCTCAAATGTCAGGATTGTTCTTATGCCAACAAGACTTCTAGTCCATCCAGAACCTTTCATATCAGCTCTGTATAAGCACTGTCATTTCTGCTTTGAGGTAGAGGAAAAATTGACTGTCTTCCCTGTGTGGCTGCAATTACCAACATCAAACCTTCACCACTCTTCACATCAGTGCCACCAGCTCCACTGCTATTTGAATCTGAGATGTTCATCAGAGGCTCATGTGGGGAAGGTTTGTTCGCTCATGAGGACTGGACCATGAGGTCTCTCATCTAATCAATGGATTTTCTATCGATACATTCACTAAGATAGCACACATAAGCAGGGACTTTCAGCAATTTAAACTCACCTCTGCCTGATTTTAAGGTCTAGGTTTGGACTCTGTACTTTCTTTTATAGTCTCATCGCCCCTGAAATTGTAATTGTAAAGTATTTTGTTCTTTTGACTGGACCAAGGTGTGGAAAGGTTTTGAGACAAATGTAGAAGGAGTAGAATGTCCTAAAGATGAAAACCAGAGAAGGTGGGTTTGAAACAGAGCCAAAGACATGCAAGACAGCACTTTAAAAAGGCATCCTCATTCTGAGGCCTAGATTTGACCTCCTCTGGATGCATGCTCAGATGAATTCTCCTTTATACTTCATTTGTAGGACCTGCCAGTAGTGAATCTTCTCAGTCTGGATTATTATTTTGCCTTTGGTTGTCAATCATTTTGCATTCACCTGTATCCCTAGTGTTGGAGGCATATAATTAACATTTATTGAATGCCTGAATGAATGAACAACTAATCAAATGAGTAGTAAATGGATGTTTGTGTACCCGAGTGAATGTGAAGTCAGGATTCTATCTTCATCTTTTCATCTATGGCTTCCTCTTCTCAACAATTTTATAACAAATATAATTAATAACTATATAACTAATCTTAAGACTCTAGTCAAGGTTTTCCACCAAGCTTCCTTCCTTCTTTTTAGAAAATGAATTTTGCATCTTCTGTCTGCATATACCTCATATGTTTACATTTTTAAAAAGGTAGACAAGGGGTGCCTGGCAAAATGGAATCAATGTATCAAATTCAACCCATTAGTTATGAAATTGTACAATGACAATGTCTTTGAACATCAGCCCCATCTATAAAATCATGACAGTTGTCTTCTCACTGTGGTGTGACAGAAACAAGGCAAACATAGTCACATGTAGTCAATACACGGCCATTTCCCTTTCCTTTTTTTTTTTTTTTTTCTTTTAATTTCCTTTCTTTAATCTCCTGCTTCTTTCTTCCTTCCATTCTTTTTTTTTTTTTTAATCCAGAAGCTATTGTAAAAGTAAAAATCAGCTACCTAAAGGAATTAGATGTTTCTGAGAATTGGAGCTGCATCCACTGTGGGTCTCTCTCAGCATCCTTGAGCAAGGGGTGGTGTGAGATCCCATTAGAGACCCTCCTTGGGAGCTGACAGGGGAGAGCCATTCCCCCAGAATTCTAGATATCCAGTCTAGAAGAACCCATTATTTCCAGAAGTTGAAAGCCAGCAGATTTCAGGCTACATAAGCTTCAGAGATGTGTACTTTGGGCACACTAGTACTTAAAAGGTTAAAATTAGTTGCCTCTATTAAAAGCAAATAGAGAGATCTCAACTTTGTAATGCTCCAGATTTATTGTACACACACAGAAAAGTTAAAAATGTGGCCACACGAGACCAGTGTTTCTACACTGCTGCATATGTGAGTAGGCCAGCCCAACACCATAAATAGCATTGGCAAATGATGCTTTTCATACTTTACCACAGTTGCCATCATCTCATCCATCCAGTACCAAGCCTGGGGCATTTCCATCTGTCACGGGAGTAGTTTGAATTGCCTCATTTATTCAATTAGAAAAACAGAGGTATGTACTTTTATCTCATTCAAGAGCATGTGGGGGAAGGAGTATTGAAAAGTGACAGCAAAGCCAGGCATGGTGGCTCACACCTATAATGCTAGCATTTGGACACCAAGGTAGGAGGGTAGTTTAGGACAGCTTTGGCTATACAATGAATGCTAGATTAGCCTGGACAAGTGTAAGATCCTGCCTCGAAAAGAGGGGGTGGGAGATAATAGTATACTAAAACCATAAACCATTGTTTTTCTTAATATTAATTCAAAATATGCCCACAAATGTGGCTTATAAGACACACACTTCCTGGCTTTGGGTCTTGCTTCTTGTTGTTTTTCTAACTGTTAATTGCATCACAAGATTGTTTATCTGAGATTGCTCAAGATTAATTATTAATTTGTGTGTGTGTGTGTGTGTTTGGGTCCCTCAGAGCCTCTTACCACTGCAAATGGAATGTCAGATGCTTTTTTCACTTTGGGGGTGTGTCATTGCATTATATGGATGACTTAGGAATTGAACCAGAGCTGGCAGGCTTTGTAGGCACCTTTAGTAGTAGAGCCATCTCCCCAGCCTCCTCTCTATATAGCTATACACTCCGCTCTTAGGACTGCCTTGACTATACCCCAGAGCTCACTTCCTCCAGCTAGGCCCTACTTCCTAAAGATTTTACAACCTCACAAAACAGTGCCTCAAACTAGAGATCAGCTATGGAAACACATGAGTCTGTGAGGGACATTTCACATTCATGCTAAAACACAGATTTTTGAACGATACCTTGGTCACCTGACTCAGTAACTATAAACATTTACTAAGCAGCTACTATGTGCCAGGCACTGAGGGAGGAGCCATGTTTGCTCACACAGCCATATGACTTCAGTGTTCACATTCCAGTCATTCCATCTACTTATCACCACATATGTGGATACATGGAAAATACTTAGAGCCAAGGTAATGCCAATGGTAAGCCATATGATCTTCAGAGGGACATGAATGCCTTTATTTTCTCAGTGGTCTGTGATGGGCAGTAAAAAGAGATGACATTGAGGTTGTTTCACAGAGTAGACCCATTATGTCAACATTCTGCTTTGTACATTTGCCATCCTGGATTATCAGGTGGAAATCACGTGAAATTAGATGATTTAGTGGTTTCCTAAGCTACAGATTTGACACCATTGAAATCGGCAAATGAATCGGTTTGTTTTACTAATTGATTTTATTTGTGTGGAGTGCTACTTAGTAAACATTTGCAAGCATATCCCTGGCAAGAATTAAGCAAATGCCCCCCTCTTTGATATTGTTATTCTGTAGTCCACAGAGGCTACAGTAGTGCCTGAAGTCAATTACAACCTGGGAGGAGTCTCTCCTCAATTCTTCTTGGGTGAGTGGCTTCTAACTCTGAGATTCCATTTCCTCCACTGGAAATATGAGTGGCTTAACCCTACCTTCCATATTTCATATAGGGGTGTGTGGGGGGATGGGAAGTGCCTGCTCACAGAAGGCATCCATTAAATGTCAGATCTGGTCTCACTCTCTTACCCTGGGGCAAAGGTGGCCCAGTTGGAGCAGAGACTCATACCCCACCATCCTCTACCCCTGGTGGTGAACAGAGCCACCTCTCAGAGGACCCAGGCACGATCCAGAATTATCTTGGGCCTGGGAGTGCAGCTTGGATTTTGCAGCTCTTCCAGCATGGTGGGCAAAGGTGCAGCAGAGGCCAGTGTTTTTGCCAGATTCCTGGAAATCATCAATCTATGCCCTTCGCCCTCCCTCCTTTTTCTGCAGGTTTTTTTTTTTTTTCTTCCTGGATAATGAGGCCTCCAGAGACTGGTGGAGGTCTGAACCTAGTTATGGCTCCCTTGGTAGGCCAGCATCAATAAAGGCAGGCAGACCAGAGAAGTGGGTGGGGGTTGGGACAGGCAAACAGCGGGTGGGCGACTGAGGTGGGGGCAGCTTTCGGGCTTCCAAATCCCTGGATTTATTTCACAGTGAATTATAACTGAACTTTTTAGTGCCCTGGGTTCACAGAGGAAAGGGTGGAAATTCACTTAGGGAGTAGAAAAGGCCTTAAGTGGAAAGTGGTAGCTAGGGTGTTCAGGAAGACCCTTGGTACTGGCGTGGCAGGGAGGTCTCTCCTGTCACCTGTTTGGTAGCATGTGGGAGGTACAGTGAGAGAGGGAGGTGGGAGGAGCAGTCAATATGTCCTGGCTGGCATGTTGAACTGCACCACAATGTGACCCTAGCCAGTCCCTCTCCTCATGAGCTTGTTTTTCTCTCCTCTGACCAAAGGTTTGTGCTGGGTCACCTCCAGATGCCTTGCGAGCCTAACACACTTGCTGCTGGGTGGATTCTCAGCCATGCACAATATGGCATTTTGAGAAATCTCTGGGGATGTTTAGGAATGGGGAAAGGCATCTTAGAAGAAAGAGATAAAGGAGCCTGAGGTTAGGGAATCAGGGTGTCAGACAGAGGATGTGATAGCAGTGGGTGAAGGTGGGTAAGGGGGGGTTAAAGGAAGAACTGAACAAGGTGAATGAGATAGGAGAGAGAGGAGAGAAACAGGGTTAAAAAGTAGAGGCAGGATATAGGAATATGAAATTGGAGAGGCAAAGAGACAAGAAAGAGAGCAGAGGGTCAAGAAGCCAAGGAGAGGATAGATGGGAACACTGGAATAGTCAAAGTATCAGAGGGTTCTGGCTATGTCCCCATGTATAGAGCACTGAGTACGTCATCGGAGAAAACACTCCCTCAGCGCATTTGAGAAACAGTACACCCCGGATCAGGTTTGGCCCTGCTATCCAGTGCTCAACCGAGAGCAGACAGGCCGGCATCTACTCTCTGAACATAGGCAAAAATACTGGTGGAGAGAGACACAGCTGAGCCTTGCCTGACCACCCTGCTCTCACCTTCCCAGTCTCCTTAAGACCAGGAGCAAGCTCTCAGAAGGATCACTAAGGCCCAGAAACCATTGTTTCCAATGAGGATGAGAGTGTGGTTCTGTGACAGGTGCTTTAGGGCTCCTTGCCTATGCCAATGAACTAATAAATTTGTCTTATGAAAGTAAAGAATTAAATCCATCAGAGGATAAATCTTAAACAGACTTTATTAAAGAGAAGAAAAGTGAAGTACACAGAGCTCCTGCCATGTGGAAGGCAGGAGGAGATAGGCAGCACATGTAAGAATAGGGGTCATGCCTCCCCTCCCATTCTCAGCCCAGCAGGGCAAAGATGAGGGGGGCTTACCAGAGCAGGGACTTGGGAGTTCAGGCAAGGCCAAAAGCCAAAAGAGGCCTTACCCACTCGATAAGGATCGTTTTTTTATAATCTTATTGTTGTTGGGTTTGCCCTCAGGCTCAGGTGAGCCTGAGAGCTGATTAGTTTGGTCTCAGGAGGTAGGCACACCTGGGTGGCGGTGAGAAAGAGATAAAGAGCTGATTGGATGAGACTGGATCAGAAGCTGAATTCCTGTTCCACTCAAAAAGGTAGGCTGTGTTACATCTTTTTCACTCCCCCTTTTGGGTCCTCTCCTAATTAATTCCCCTTCAGTTCCATATCATCTGTGTAGCATCAACTGATCAACCAACAAAGGGCACTTGGCAACCAATGGCCAACCTCAAAGGCAAACGAACTGGCACTGTGACAAGGCAGGGGCCTCCACCATCATCTGGCCAGAAGCACACCAGCTTCATGCCATGGGAAAAGTGTCTGAAGTCAGGTTTGAGTTTGAGTGCTCACCATGAGGATATCTGAGACTCCAGTGTCCATGAGGACAGACCACTACTGCCTCTCCACTACTACAGCTCTCTGAGATTTAACTCATTTGGTGTGCAAAGCACCAGGCACTTGGCCATAACAAGTGCTTCCTAAATGAGAGTGTGACTAGTTCCCTGTGGTCAATATTCCATATTATCACATTCCACCAAGGAGGTAACACATGGGGAAAGATGTCAGAGACTGAGGCTGTGTGAAATATACAGTTGCCTGGAGGGTGCTAGAAAAGCTAAATAGCTGTGTTCTTGTGAGCATGGACTACATATTCAGACAGACACTAGGTGGGGATGTAGCTCTATGCTCCCTACCAAAGTGCTCTTGGTGCCTCGGTTTCTCTCCTGCAAACCAGGACTTTAGGATTCTTATTCCTAGGCTATCATCAGCTCTCATTTGGGCAATAAATAAAAGTACTCTAGCACAGGACCTAATAAGATGTATTAAAACACTACAGACAAGATATTATTGTAGTGGCCACATCTCCAGCATATAAAGCAGGTATGGCAATTAAATTAAATGATATATGAAAGGGGATGAATGTGGGACCAAGACATAGTAAGAGCACAACAATGGTATTTACCTCCTTCGTAGCTGCAGTAGGTGGCCCTGGACACTCACCTCTACTCGAGTGGGGTTCATCCAATGGGGAATGTCCCGCACAGTCATGTTCACTGGCAGGATGATAGACTCGCTGTTGTGGTCCAGGCACGCAGTGGCACACTCTGACCCTGAGAATAAGTAAGGCAAAGTCACGACTCAGCCCCATCTTCCAACACCCACAAGCCACACTCTTAGAGTGGATCCTATTGTGCTCTGGTCCCCAGTAGACTTGGCTGTCGTTAGGGCTGTGGAAAGTAGTGAAAGCTTCTTTAACAAGGCCAATCCTAGTCTCCATGACTCCATCCATTTGTCTGTGATCCAGTTGGTTTCCACCCCATAGTTACTGGTATCAGCCTACTTTGGTCATGTTCTGCCTCTACTTGAAAGCTTTGCCAATAGTTCCTACACATCAACCCCTGTAGCTGGCATTTGCATGCCATTTTCCTGTTCCCATTTTCCTGTTGTCCATCTCCTCTTCACTGCTCACCCTGATACCTTGGTGGATCCAATGGGTCTGAACTATTTCTGGTTTTCTATGACTCCTCTCATTCTCCACAGCTATGCTTCCTATTCACCTCGACTCCTTCAAATGGCACCAATATGCTTTCCATAACCAAACTCTGTTGGTTTGTTAAGGACCAGCTCAAACACTCTCCAGTGTCTGGTCTGGTTTCTGAAGACAGATAAGTACACGCCTTCTGAATGCCCACAATATTGGGCAGTGTTGGGACCCTGTTGGCCAACATGAGTCTCACTCCAGTATATATGCCTCTTCTCCACAGTTAGTGCACCCTAGGAGGAGCAGGGTGTGACAAACTCACCTCCGAGTCTAGACCAGTGCCTGGTGCCCTGAGATTGCTCAGTGAACATGAGCTGACTGAGTGTTGTGTGTATGTGTGTGACATCATGCTAGTCTGCATACTTTTCCTTCCAGTGAACCTTTTCTTTTCATGTGTGTGTGTATGGTGTGCATGTGTGAATACATGTTCATATGCATGTGGGTGCATTGTATAGGGGTGTACATACATGTGTGTAGAGACTAGAAGTTGATTTGTAGTATCTTCCTCAGTTGATTACCATCTCAATTTTTTGCCATCTTACTTTTCGAGACATGATCTCACACTGAACCATGATCTCCTATTCAGCTAGACTAGCTAGTCAGTAAGTCCCAGGGATCTTCTGTCTTCAGCTTCCTAGCACTAGGATTACAGACACACAACACCAGGTTTTTATGTGGGTGTTCAGGATCTGAACTCAGATCCTCATGGTTGCACAGCAGCATTTGACCCACTGAGCCATCTGCCCAGCCCCCAATGAACTTTTTCCCTGCCCTCTTCAGACTTTTCTCACTCCTCTTTAGCGAGTAAATAATAAATCCCTCGAAACTTCACTTGCTCTGGCAAGACCACCATAGTTTCCAGACAAGCCAAGCCTCACAGGCACCCATTATGGCACCTGTCACATTGTTATTTCCCACTTGCGTGGTGGTTTTTATATCTCTGTCCTGCTGGATTATAATTCCATTGCTCCAGCATTGTTCCTGTTTCCCATTCTATGCCAACAGCCTCAAAGTGTACATAGCAGGTAATAGTCAATCCAGAAGTGAAATGAGTGAAAGTAATAGAAAATGATTGTATTGATGGATGAGGAAATGAGTGAGTGGGGGAAGGAAAGCCATAATAACTGATCAGTGGATAGCTAGTATCCTGTGATGGAGGAAGTGGATGAAGGGAATGCAGGGGCAAACGATGGACTGGTTGAACAGGAAGCACTGGCTGTCCTTTGCAAGAGTTCTCTGTCTCTGTGTGTCTCTGCCTCTCTCTGTGTGTCTTTTCCTATGCCTCTCTCTCTCTCTCCCCTCCAACTTTCCTCACCCATGTTTGGCCCTGGGGCTCAGGACTAGGCTGCTGTGTTGTGATATATGAGACACAATTGGCATCTTTATAGAGTGGTGATCTCACCAGACTCCTATCTCTTCCTCCTGGGAGGGGCAGGGAGCATGGCTGCTGAGAAGCCACTGTAGTACCAGTGACGTCTCAGAGTTGATGATTGCCACACAGCTCCCCAGGGTGTTTGGGGTGAGACAGAGAACAGTTCTGGCTGACACGGAGTATGCCTGTAGCCCTAAGCCTGGCACATATCTTGCCTGACTATAAAGCCTCTAACCAAACCTTTCTCCTCCTCTCTGGTGAAGAAGCATTCACCCAGACAGGCTGGATAAGGGACAATGGAAGGTTAGTAAGGAATGGAGGAAGGGAAGTTTTTTTTTTCTCCTCTTCTTCTCTGGGTCCCTCTGCAATAGATAATCTCTCTCTCTCTCTCTCTCTCTCTCTCTCTCTCTCTCTCTCTCTCTCTTTCTCTGCTTTTCCTCCCTGGGATCATACCCATTGATCAACCACTCTTTCTTACCATATACATAGGTGTTGACAAGGACTGAAAACTGACTCTAGTACCAATACCATATGCATTTTCTTTCCCTTTGGCCATGAAAAGGCTCACAGGATAAATGCACATCACCAGCACATAAGTGTTCCTCTGTTTCTAGACTATTTTCAGGCATATATATTCAGAGACCTGTATACCCATCAGGGATGATGAAGAGGAATAAGGCTTAGTCTTAGAATACAGCAGTCAACGTTGCTCACCCTGGGGATAGTTGCACCAAACATCTAGAATCCCTTTGTGGACAGATACATAAACTCCTGTCTCTCTACAACCATCCTGGGTCAGGGTCTTTTAGTCTGGTGTTCTATAAGATCTTAAGAGATGTAATCGTGTATTTCACTGTCTTCTGATCTAACAAAAGTAAGCACCCTGGACAAAATACATAGTGCTAGTACTTGTTCTAAGTTCAAGTGACAATTTTCTGCTTTCTGACCTTGTGTTATTCCATTTTCAAAAAAAAAAAAAAAAAAAAAGCAGAGCATCCCCAGACATCTCCAGTTTCAAACCACAGGCCTTGCTTCTGGATGCACACTAACACTCTTGTATGGTGAGTAAAGAGCATGTTGGCTCTGTCCATACTCAGATGACCTTCTGTGACAAACAGCCTTAGCAATTGGCCCATAAATCACTCTGGCTCTGAATAAAGACGTTCAATTCCCTGGGCTTTTCATCATGGTCAATTAGGGAATCAGCTCAAGAGGTCAATATACCTGCCCTTAAATGAGGTCAGCCTCTATGGACTCCAAGTCCCCTAGAAAGCTGTGAATCTGTTGGTAAACCTAGGTTCTATGGACCAAAACCCCAGCACCAACCCCCAGGCTGTTCCCCTCATGTACATTTTTCAACCTAGCTATTATCACACACAGGGAATGTTTGAAATGTCATGTTGGATGTTGAAATGTCTTCTAGAGATAGTTGAGATGCTGTGTATAGAAGCCACATTTTGCAATAGGGCATGCCTTGGGATTTGAGGCATGTTTCATTTCCCATTCATGAATCCATTGTATCATCTATTAACATTTGTTAAAGAGGGAGCCATGGTACCCTTCCAGTGCTGGATGCAGGACTTCACCCATATGTCAAGGGCTCATGGGTATTTTGTATAATGCATATTTTACAAATCATAATGAAAACAGCCACAATGGATCATGACAACTTCTCTACCACACACAGTCACCCTGTTTTTTTTCTTCCCTCAGAATGCCATTTCTTGCCCGACATTGTCTCTCAATAGTCCCCTTAATAGCTGACAACTCTTCTGCACTGCTGTTCTGCACCTCTGCATACTTCTTCACCACAGTGTCACTGGGAACCCTGTTTCCGACTCCCTTGCTGGGAGAACAGGGTCTGTTGGGTCTGTTTCATTCCTCTCTCTCCCTGCACCCTATGCAGAGTCTCATATGGACACATGTTCAGTGGCTTTCCCAGGCTCCTGAATGGGTGTGACCTTCCCACTGTTCCCATGTAGACCCATCATACCTATGGCATAGCCATCAGGGCACTGCAGTTTGAGGTTACTGTTGAGCTGGTTCGGGGCTGAACACTGGCCTTGCATCTCCTGGCAGACATGGAAGGAGCCGCTCCAGGTACCATCTTTCCGACAGTGGATGACATTGCTCCCACGTCCCTGAGTGCCAGAGAAGCACAGTTAGGACCATGACAAACCCCAGCCACCAATCAGAATGAGAAAAAAAAATAACAACAACAAAATAAACAATGAAAATTGTTTCAAAATAATTTGTTAATAATGGCTGAGGGTCAATCCTCTTGAAATAAAAGTGTCTCCATTTTACAGATAAAGTAACTGGAGTGCTCAGAGCAGGAGGAAATTTGCACTAGGCTTTCTAGACAGTCTGCTGTGGTTTGAATGTGAAATGTCCCCCACAAGATCATGTATTTTCTTTGAATACTTGGTCCCCAGATGATGCTACTATTTGGTGGTGGAACCTTCAGAAGGTGGAGGCTTGCTGGAAGATGTAGGACACTCTTCATAGGTCTTGAGGTTTAATACCCCAGCCCCACTTCCTATTCACTCTCTGCTTTCTAACCATAGATGTAGCAAGAGCATCTGGCTACCTGCTCCTGCTGCACTGCCTTCCCTGCCATCATGCAATGTTTCCTGAAAACTGTAAGACAAAGCAAAACCTTTCCTGACTTATACTGCTTTCTTTCAGGTATTTTTGGTCACAGTAATAAGTGAACTAACTAATATGCAGCCTAACTTTCAGAGTCCTTAAATCACAGCTGTAGCGGTCTGAGAAATTCCAATCAGAGTAATTTGTGCTGTTAATTATTATTGTTGTTTTCACTGAGAAGTCAGAAGCCCACCTGACTTATACAGCTGGCAGGAGCCAAGAATGTGTTCTGGAGCTGCTCAGAAAGAGGTGTACGCCACAGCTCGCTTTCTCTTACCCTGTAAGAGAGCAGCCTAGCTTTCTGAGCCCAGATGAGCAGGCTTCTCTTCCAAGGTACCTCTAGCCATAAAGGCAACAAGGAGGATATGTGTGTGCTTGCTTTCTCCCAGTCCTTTAAGAGAAGCAATAGATTGTTGCTCCATCTTCTGCAAAGAATTAGACAAGTGGAGCTTGAAGACACAGATGCTTCTCTAAGCCTTACCCAACCACCCGATCTTCTAGAATCTGGGAGATTGAGTAGGGCCTAACAAAGGAAGAAAAGGAATGGGAGTCATTCATGGAAGATGAAAGTGTACGGGCAAATGCAAGACAGTGCTATACACACAGCTGGTTCTGTGACTCAAGAGAGAACTAAAGTAAAGCAGAGGATTTATGGATCCTTGATGGCAACTTCAGGATACTGGGTTCTACCTTAAAGCAAGTAAAGATCCATCCTTTTCCACTTAAGAGGACCCAGGGCAGTGCCTGACTCATCTGTGGGTCCTCAGGTCCTTTACCAAGCTGGGATACTCAGTGGATCCATTTGTCTCTTTATAGATATTTTTTGTTTTCATTCGAGAACTGATTGTTTAATCAGAGATGGGGAGAATAGGTAGACCATAGTGGAATGATTTTTTTAATAAAGAGAAAAATAAAAAAATGCATTACCAAGGGTACATAAATGAGTGAACAAAAAATAAATGAATGAAGGGATAAATGGCAAGTGTCTGTAGGAAAAAAATGAATAAACTCTGTGAAAGGGCTGTTGTCAGCTGAAAATGCCTTATCTGAGAAAATAGCTGTCTGAGGTGAGGATGGACAGGAGAAAGAGGGCCCCTCTGGAGGTGTCTCTTGGGCCATCAGGAATTTAGCATCATTTTAGGGAAAGCCCCTCAGCCCATGGGAGAAAGTGCCCCGTCTGAGCTTGCAGCTGTTGCAGGGTAACATATAAAGGCTCCTTGAGTAGCTTAGTGTGGGCATGTGGCAAATCTGTGCAGTTCTATATGACTTTAGAGAACCCAGACTCTCCCAGTCAGAGCCCCAAGCTCCAAGCCCCATGATTCTGCTGGGCCCTCAAGGGAGTAGGAAATTGACCCCAATTTCCTGGATCCTTGGCCTGGGCCTATGATGCATTTGGCCTCCAGCCTCTGAAGGGCTGCAGACCTCAGCAGTACGTGGGCCAGAGTTGGCTGCGGAGCTGGTTTTGCAGTGGAGAATGTATTAGAACTAGCTGGAATCTGTTCAGGGAGTTTCAAAGGGGGGGGGAGGCCTCACTATGAAAGGTGGGAACATCTCTCGCTCTCTTTCTGTCTCCAGCCTCGTTCATCTGGCACTTTCTAATGCTAAGTTTTTCTTAAGAATAATGACCCACCTGCTAAAATACTTTATTTAGCCTTCTCAATAAAGCAGGCTAGTGGGCCAACACTCCAGGACTTCCACAGAAGAACCCCGACATTTCTGCCCTACTGCTATGTGCATGGCCTTCCTTCTCACCAGACCAGATGGTCACCCTGTGTCTCATGCTTACCTCTTTCTGGCTTCCCCACCTCACAGTGTTGTTTCTGCTGTGCTCTCTGCATGGCAGACACTCTGGAACTTCTCAGAGGCTCAGCTCATCCCAATGAGACTACTTCCTAACGTACAAAGCACTTGCTTTCTCCCTATCAAAGAGGAGATCCTTGCTGACTGCTGAGCCTAGTTTGAGCAGATGCCTGAGGTATTGAGGATCTAGTTTGGGAAGACCAGCTACCACCTCTGTAGGTGCAGTATGGGCATCAAGTAGGTGTGTTTGGTACTGAACACAAAACTCAGCCTGCTAAGCTGAAATCTCTCACAAGAAGGCTGTGCATCCTTTACCACAGTTACATGACTCTCTGTGCTTCTGTATGTAACTGTTATCTCATGCTGTACTCTCTTTAACTCCCCTGCCCTTTCAGCCAAGAGAGCCACAGAAAATGGAAGGTGTTTACAATTATATGACTGAAACTGATCACATGCCCAGTGTCCTTTAAAAAAAAAAATCACTTGAACTTCTGAGTGGAACAGAAACCATGTCCTTTTCCACATCTGAAACCTGAGGCGCAGTGAGGAGAGGAAATGAAACAAATGAGCTTTTGAAGGATTCTTCTGTAAGGCTTGAGAGAGGTGGACGTAAGTCAGACTTCACAGGTTCAAATGTCAGCTCTGCAATTCCCCAGCTGGGTGAATTTGGAAAGTTGCTTAACTTGTCTATGCCTTAGTTTCCTTGACTGTTAAGTGGGCATGGAGTTGACTGCCTAAAAGAGTCATCATGGGGATCAAGAGGGCAGTTTGTGGAAGTGTTTAAAGCTTAACATGCACACACTGGCTTATGTGTCAGTCACGGCTCATAACTGCTTGGCCGTAGTGTCTCCGAGGACCGTGTGAATGAAGCCAAACACTAGCACATTTGAGAAATGGTGGCAGCCAGAAGCAGCAAGCAAGGGAACTAGGTGACAGAGGCTGCCAATGCCAGAACCCAGCCTTGACAGTACAACTGTGGGCTTTTCTAGAGTGGAAGAGAAGGTGAGGAGAAGGAAGGCAGAATAGAAGGGAAATCAACCAAATTATGACAGAGAGCAATGTGATAGCCTTCAAATCAGGCAGATCCAGGTACCTGGTGCAGGAGAGTTGGGACAGAGCCTCACAGAGAGCATCAACTCATGATAGGAGTCTCAGTTTTCCCACATGCTGCTGTACGACAGGGATCAAACCCCTCCACCTCCCTCACTTCCACATAGACATCTACAAAACGGGGCAGCAATGTCCAACACCACAGGGCTCAGGTGTGTGAAGGAGGAGTGTGAAGCATCAACAAAGGGTGAGGATGCTTTGTTGGTGACTTGGCTTGAGACCTGCCTCTGCTTTCTAAGCATCAGTGCATCTGTAAATGAAGTGGGCTGCAGCGGGTGGTCCTGAGCTCCTGCTGAGTTCTAGCAGCATGCAGCTTAGTGATTTTTCTCACTTCCCCAGGAAACCCTGGGGGCATGGCACACAGCTCTCAAAGTGAAGCTCTGGGCCTGTCTGCAGAGGAACTATACCCACTATAGCTATGTGGAATCCAAAACAGAGCTCCTATGGATAGGGGCCAACTCCACACTGCTGGTACCAGAAACTTTCATAGCCACCCTTGGTAGCCCCTGCAAGGGACTGGATGTGTTGTTGATTCTGTTCCCTCCCTTTGTCTCTTGTCCCTGTTGCTGAAACCCATTCTTAGGAGCACTGCTTGGACCAGGCAGCATATTTTGCCTTTGTCTCCTCCTGATGCATGTGTCCCTCACAGACCCTGTCACCATTCATAGGCTGCCTGTTCCTCTAATCATATGCAAAGCTCCTATAGAGTTTTGACTAGGTGCTGGTCCTGACAGGCTCAGGAGTCTGAACTGGATTGAATCCTGAGACAATTAGCACTTCTCCCCACCCTGTGCCTTCCTCCTGCCCTGTAATTATTAGGGGACAGTGGAAGAGCAGTGGTGAAGAGACTCAACACCACCTACTAACTCAAGGCTCTGGGCAAGGACAGAGCTCTCCTCACCACCAGACCTTCTTTCTGTGTCTCCAAAGTGGGGTGGTAATTTCTTTTTCAAGTGTTCCTTTTGTGATGTCAGAAATATATACTCAAGTTAAAGAAAAAAGATGTTATGATTTAGATTGTCCACTGTGATTTATAAGCACAAGAATATTATAAATGCTAGAACTGAAATGTCCGATGTGCTAAGTATGGCTATTTTCATTTTTTAATATTTATACTCACATTTGAATTAAGAAATCTGGTGTGGCAATAAATGCCTGTAATCCCAACACTTTGAAGACCAAGGCAGAAGGGTTGCCATGAGTTTGAGGGAGGCCAGCCTAGGCTATGTGAGAGGCCCTTTCTAAAATAATAGGGGTGGGAGCTAGCCTAGTCAGGAAAGTGTTTGCCACACAAACATGAATATATGAATTTAATTAACCAAAGCCCATTGAAAAAAAAAAAAAAAAACAGGCATGGTGGTATCCCTTTATGATCCAACCCTGGGGAAGGGGTGGCGAGTAGATCTTTGGGACTTACTGGTCAACTAGTCTAGCTCAAGGTGAACAGTGTTCCTCAGGGATGACACCTGAGTTTGTCCTCTGGCCTTCACATTCACACACACACAGCTGCACAGACATATGCACACCTGCATGCACATGTGCACCTATATACACACAAACATAGACATACACACACTCATACACACACAGCACACAAAACAAAATAAATACATAAATAATTGTGTTTTGATTTTGAAATAGGGTCTTATGTAGCCCAGGCTGACCTCGCCCTTACTATGATCCTCCTGCCTTCACCTCCCATGCGCTGGGGTTGTAGGCTTTTCTTGCCGTGTCCAGATTAATTTCTAACAAATAAAGTAAAATTAATTTCAATTCAATATTTAGTGACTTGATCACTGTGCTCACACTTCAACTGCTCCATAGCTATGTGTGCTGAAGGCACAGCACAGATACAGAATATTCTCATCACAGCAGAAAATTCTATATGTACTAAAGGGCCATTAATTCTACAGGTTTATTTGAGCAAGATTTTGTAATGATTTAATTATAGCTCATAATGGTCTCCCTGCACTATATCCCACTATGTCCCTTCTGTGAATTTTGGGAGCTAGTCTTTGTTTCAAAGTCCTCTGGGAGCTCACATGAAGTAGCAGGGATTCTTTACATTCTAAGAGCAGGCTAGTTCATTTGTGTCTTCCATAGGGCTATCACTGACGGTGGCATAGGTTGGTCATGGCATCATTCCAGGTGTACCATAGACATTCCCTACTCTCATTCCCTCCTTTAATCCTCACTAATAAAGTGTGTGAGTTAGGTCACATGTTACACACAAGGAAACAGAAGTTTAAAGGGTTAAGTAGCTTCCCCTGAGGCAATGAGTGGTGAGGTCAGCATTTGCACTAGGCTCTGGACCCGGCATCCTCCTGGATTCCACAAAGGAATGAGGGAAATGGAGGTTGTAAAAGTTTGCCAGCAGTGGCAGCCTTAGGGAGAAGGTAACTCTCCCCTATAGCAGCCTCCTGGCTTTCCTGCCAGGAGCCAGAGCTCGTTCAGAAAGCAGGGTTTCTGCTCCATACAAACAGAGGGATTTGAGAAGCCCAGGCTGTGTTTACAGGCAGTGAGAGGGGATCTGAGGTGAACACTAGCTTTGGCTCTCTGGCCCCTGGTCTGAGGGTAGAAGAAATTCATTCTCAGTACAAACTAGAAACGTCAATTGTGTCAGGAGTCCGTTTGGCACGCGCCCTTTCATTCTTCCAGTCGACAAGCCATACCCTGCTCCTTCGCATCTAGCCTCTCCACCCGCTGCCAAACAGCGCCGCTCCAGTCGTCTGATAAATTTACATTTTCCTCTCCTTTAAATACAAACTGGCCATGAAAGCTACTTGGCAGGCCTCAGGCAGACTGGGTTTCAGTTTGATAACAAGACCACGGCCAGAATATTATTTGGCTCAGCAGTTTGGATAACTGTTAGCAACAGTTTTATGTAAAGAAACGAGAAAGATGTTCCTCAGCCTGTGACAGACTGTGGTAATCATGGTCTGTGCTTGTTTCAGTAATGACACCAGGCCTTGGTGGGAGGGACGCCCAGGCGTGAGCACTAGCACCCTTGATTACACTCAGATATCCATGGGGGCTTTCAGGTGTGGACACGCATATCCTCCTAGAGGCCCTAGGTTCTGATTTTAACTCAGCCAGGCTCGGCTGTGTCTCCTTGGAGGTTACTCTCTGAGGCTTCGTTTTCTCATCTTGGAAATGAGGCCTTTGTCATGCCTTGAATGACACTGTCACTTCTAAGGACCTACTAGGTGTCTAGCACTATCCTCAGTGCTGAAGGCACAGAGATGGTTTTTAAAAAGGGAAGAGCTTTGTAGCCTCATGTGGAAATAGCAGGGTGGACCAATGCTGTGAAGGGGTAACCCCACAGATATGCACTGATCTGGCAATGAAAGCATTGTGGGAAAGGGTCCTTGGAGGAAAGGATTCCTGGCCTGAAGGGTGGAGGACAAGTAGGACTAAGGCAGCTGGATCAAGGAAAGAAACTCTGTTAGATAAAGAATGGGAAGGGGATAGGGAAAGTGGATTTTTCTGGATGGGGTGACATATGGAATCCTGTCCTTAGAAGTTTATCCCAAGGCAAGATGTTGGAAGATATTGACTCATGAGGAGCTTGAAGCCAGAGAGTTGGGGTAATGAAAATGGAGACAATCAAAAGGCTGCATGGTGGCCCAGTATGGAGACACTGATAGCCTGGATCAAGGTGATGAACTTGGGGGCAGAAAGGAAGAGTTTTAGGATATGTTTTAGAGGAACAATAGGTAGGATTTGGTAATTGTTCAGATGTGGGAGAGAATAGAGGAAGAGTTAGGAATGGTGGTTTAGCAGCACCTAGTATTTGGACATCATACTAAAGAATAAAGATGTAGAAGGCTGGCACAAGATGTGACCTGCACTACTGGGTTGAGTTTTCAACTCTAAGTGGTGATTTCTCTAAAAATGCAACTTTCATTTCTACTTTTGCCTCCTGCCTCTTCTAGTGGCTAAGGATGGATATGAATGAGGACCTAGGGATATTCATGCAAAGAACTTCAGCAGAGGCAAGCAGGAGTGCCAGGCATTCACTCAGTTATATGGTCAGTGGCCTGAGATAAAATTACAATCCAATCAGCTACTTCTCTCTTCCCCTTTTTTTACAGGGTTTTCATAAGTAGTCCTATAACATTGTTCGGGAGCTTCAGGAGCCCAGTGTTGTCTAAAGGTAGTCCTCATGTCCTGAAATGCTTCAAGAACAATGTGGGTGGTGCTGGTGACAGAAAGCTGGCAAAGCTGACAAAAGACCTGGTCTCTCTACCAGAGTGAGAAAAACTGATCAATTTCATATGATGGAAAGTCACACATGCTTTTCTTTAATAACTTCTCAAGAAATGTCTGATAGTTTCCAATGTTTAAAAAATGTTCTAAGCTAAGAGTCTCTCAATAAGATATAGGAAATGACATGTAGCTTGGGGAGAATAAAAGATGGAAGATACTGGAAACCCAGCTTCTTAACTTCTGCAGTGAAGTCAGGTCTGCACGGTCAGAATCCTGAAGATGGCAGTTGTTAAGCAAAAGGGAGGAGGCCTTGGTTTGGGGTTCCCGGCAGCTTACCTGGGAGGAGTCACTGTCTTCACACTTGATCCTACACTCGCTGTTGAACTGGAAGCCATTAGTGCACTGATAGAGCCCATGAAATTTGGGTGGAGGTGGTTCGCAGGTCACAGGCACACATGCTCCCTCCTGCCAGCTGCCATCTTGGGTACACTGAATCTTAAAGGCCCGTCTTCAAGAACAAGGGAAGAAGTGTCACCTCAAGGACTGTATAACCAGACAGACCCAAGTCCACCCAAAGTGCACCATGTTCTTTCCTACTGGATGGGTGTCACATGTATAGGGATTAAGGGAAATTTATTCTCAGGAAGTCAGAGGCAGGCAGGGATGTCGTTACATGTCATTTGGGAAAAAGCTCAATCCCCACTCATGCCTGTTCTGAGTTTACTAGTGGGTGCTGGCACAATGATACAAACACCTAGCATTCCTTGAATGGCTATTTTGTGCAGTTTCCAGCCACATTGGGGCGTCAAGCTAGATCTGAGTGGCCCAAACGTAATGTTCTGTGTCCTTCCATGGAACAGAATGGGTTAAATCTCTCCATACCTCTTCCAGGCATGTTTCTTTCCACACGGGAAGCCATATCTGAATCTGTTTCTCCCCAGAATCTATAAGTGTGTTCCCTCCCTTGCTTACTTCTTCGACTTCCGTGAGGAGCCAGGCACGTGGTATCCAGGCTTGCACTTGTACTTGCAGAACGAGCCCACCTTGTGTTTGTTCTCTCGGCACCGGCCAGTCTGCAGGTCTGCATTGGGTACTGGGGGTGGAGTGAGGCACATAAGCTCACACAGGGCCTCAGGGAACGACCACAACCCATCCTCCATACACGTCAGGAGGCTGTTGTTGCCTGGAGGAAACAGACCTACCAGTTAGCAGAGGGACAAGTGTCTGACAGTTGAGCTAGCACAGAGGAGTTTAGTTGACTTAAGGACCCAGAGAAGCCTTGGTTGGATCCCCGGTGTGTAAGAGACCTGCCACAAAGAAGAGGAGACCGAAACTGGGAGATAGGTTTACCCTAGGTCTGCAGTGGATTAAAATCCTGGCCCCAAACTCCTCATTATCAGCTCGTGTTGCTCTGAACCGAGCCCTTCCTGGTGCTTCCATCACACCCTTGCCCAGAGCCTGGTGGGACTAGCCTTCTGAGAGTTGGCAGCTTCATATGCTAGCTCTGCTTACAGTGTACCATGTGACTTAATGCCATCATTCCCCTCTGAGCATAGGCTTTTGTATGTGTCCTGGCCTCCCTATGCCTGGAAATGACAACACCATGTTATCAGGAGGTTTGATTTTTCTGCTCAGTCCCCAGTGTTCAGCAAAGCTCTGCCAATGCAGCTGAGGGAGAACAGCACTTCCTGTTGCCAGTGCCAGTTCTGACAGATTGCTGGTTGCCATCAGGAGACTTGCCTGGTGGGGGACCGGGCGAATCAAAGTAAAACCCGGGAGCAAGGCTTTTCACTGCCAGCTCATATATTATGGAGGCATAGCCTGCCCCACACTCCCCAAGACAATTAGAGGAGGGCCAGGTATGCATATTTCTCTACCACCTCTCCTCTGACTGGTTATTACTGAATGGTGTTGACAACCAGGACTGGAAGCATGTGGGAGGCCCGGAAGTGAAGGTGGGAGGGGGTGAGTGACAGGAAGGAAACTGACATTTGTTGAGCAGTGACTATGTACAGAGTGCTTCTGAGACACAGTCTCATTAGTCTCCCAGTGTACTGGGTGCTTAGCATTTTGATTCTCCTTTGGAAATGGAGATTGGAAGGAGATAGGACTTGATTAAGTTCCTATAGGTTGTCTATAGCAAAAGACAAAAGTCAGGTTCAAAACCAATTTTGTGTAATTACAGACATGGAAGTTATATATGCTTAGCAGTGTCTTTATTACTTCAGGACAATCCAATCTCAAATTTACTATCCATAGAAAGGAAGCAAGCTAAATGGTTTTTGTACCACAAGAAAAGTGTAAAGGCTATGGAAGTGATTCACTTGGCTTCCACAGAAGCGAAGAGACTTTCAGAGCACCAGAGACATTTATTGTGCATTGCTTTTGAGATTAGGATAGTCAGATCTTTGGGATGCTCAGACATGGTATCAGTCTGGTGGGAAGGGGAGCTATAAAAGAAGCAGGGAATACACCCTCATATAATTGCTTGAAAGCAATAAAATATCTATAGCCACACTGTCAGGACTCTTATCAAACTCTTGGGACTGTATCATCTATGAAAACTGTAAATTGTGAAGTGAAAGTATAGTTCTTTGTGGGAAGATAGTATAAAAATGAAAATTTCAAATAGAATTAAAATACAAACTAAATGTGTACATTCTGGGAGAGAGTAAATAGCAGTTATCAATGCCAAAGGAAGAAGCAGTCTAGGCAGGAACTGGTGATCAGGACCATGGATATGTCCCCCACCCTCCCAGATAACAACTGCCTAGATGCATACAATGGATGGTGGCCAACCAGTGCTTCCAGGAGTCAGCTGGTGCCAATACTGCATCCACCCAGTGGCTTGACCTCTATGCTCTGAAGGATTCTTATTCTGCTTACTGGCATCTAGAAGAAGCAGTGAGCCATGAGAGAGAGACTTTTACTGATTTGCAAAGTTCATTGTCTCCTAATCACATGAAAACATCTCTGAGTTGAGAGGTCCTAATAGAATGCAAAGTGTGTTAACAGTAGAGATTAGGCTATCATAAGTTGCTAAAGAATTTGTCCCAGATACATGTCCTGCTTTTCTTTGGGAACAGTTTAGCATGATTACTGGGTCTTTTGTTTCTTTCCTCATATTTATCAGGCCAGCCACTCAATGCATTTTGCTGAGTTCTACTATACCACAGCCACTGCCCTCAAAGCTGCAAGTTCATATGGATTCCCTCATCTTTTGTTAGTCAAATATCTGAAAATAGTGAAATTGATGTGCTCAATCATCACAAACACACATAATGGTTCATCTACTTTGAAGGGAGTTCAGAGACATAGTCCCAAATTCCCCCTACACCGAGCAGAATCCCACTTACACACATTCTGGGACATGATGGACCCAAAGATGGGACTCTACGATCAAGGGATATATTATTGCAGGTATTTAATAAGAGTGAACATTAGGCTCTCTTTATCCCCCTCATACCACTACTGCCCAGTCTAGGGGTATATCATGTGCTTCTGGGCCATACTTGCTCATCTTTCCAGTCCTTTTTCTTAAGTGCAGTTGGCATTTGAAAAGGACAGGCCTGAGCTATAGCATGGTTCCCAGTACTAATAAAGCACCCTTGGGTGGATCTTTAAACACTAAACGTGTAAAATCCTTTTCCCCCTTTGTAGAATGTGAATATTAACAATACCTCATAGGACTTACTGGGTCTTAACCATCCACATAGTGAACTAGATGCATTTGTTCAGAACACAGATTTTCTTTTCCTTCCTCCCCTCATTTCTGTCTTTTTTTCTTTTAGCTTTTTTTCTTTTTTTTTTTTTTTGAAAGATTTGTAAAGTCTTGAGGTAGATTTCCCTGTCATTGTTTATCTACATGTCTTTTTTTTTTTTTCTCTTAACTGCACAGCAAGATCAGTTTTCATGACTAAAATTGGTTAAAAACAAAGACAAAGATACAACATGATCTAATTCTTGGTTTCTCAGACTCAGAGGAAGGCCTGGAAATAGCCACTAGGCTTCCAGAGATTAAGACCAAAGACCCAGGGTACCTTTCAGCTGGGCAGGATGGTGGCACTGAAAGGAGCATCTGCTTCCAAAGGTGGTGCCTTCTGGGCAGGAGAAGGAGGCAGCATAGACATGATGGTGATCTGGCATGCCACAGTCCACTGGCTCACATGCCACCTGTTTGTTCCATTTGCCCTCTGTGCAGGTCACTGTGACACTTGGCCCCATCTGAAAGACAGCAATACATATAGTGAGGGGGATCAGACTAGGCTCTGGGTACAGGTAAGCATACTTCTTCCCCAGGAGACAGATCAGACCCAGGAGGCAGATACTGTAATATTTAACATTAATTCACTTTTAATAAGCTCAATAGCTTTATGAAATCAGATATTTCAATTCCCATCCCAAGTTGCAGAAATGAAAGCTTAGTAATGTTATATGATCAGTTCCAGGTGACCCTCCTGGAGAAAGGATGAGTGGGAAGTCAAACAGTGCATTCCTAACTGCCCTCTATAAAGTCTCCGGGATCACCATTTCCATCTCGCTGATGACAGATGTGAGATTCAGAGGCCTCACAGAGTACAATTATTTTTACAAAACAGATGTTGAAACCTGTTAAATAGTAGAACACCAGCATTGATCTTAGCACCTTGAAAGGAGGTTTTCAGCTAACTGCTCAATGGAGTACATGATATCAAGTAGGTACTGCTTCTGTATATAAGAAACCTGAAAGCCTATCCATGAGCAAGCCTTCTCTCTCTCTCTCTCACTCTCTCTCTCTCTTTGTCTCTCTCTCTCTCTAGGTCTACCATTGGCAAAGTGAAAGAAATGAATGCAAGGACTGCTCTCAGATTTTATGTCTCAACAGTCAAGAGAAGAGAAATGAAAAAAGAACAAACTTTGGGATGCTGAAAAGACTGACAGAAATTTGAATCATGCTAGAAGATGGTAGGGTCATGTAGGTAGAAGGGTGAGGCCATGCTATAGTGCCAAAAGAAAGCCTGTCACTGGCAGGCCAGAGGCTCCCATTCAATGAGGAAGCTGCCAAATCCCAGGGGCTCAGGGATGCCAAATGTTGATCTGGGATTTGAAAAAGCAAAGGACATTTTCCTCTCTTAAGCACACATCAAAGGGAGCAGAGGTCTGTTGCTGCCAAAGCAGCCTAATTGTTTCCATAGGAGTTCAGACCTGCCATGTCTGAGATGCGGAAGTCGGTGTCTAGGACAAGCAAGCCCAGAAGCTCTGCACACATAGGCGTTCCCTGCAATAAAAAAAATGAGTCCTGTGTGCCTGCAGCATGAGGGCACAGTCAACTGGCAGTGCTGTGCAAAAGCTGCATGTAGAAACAGCTTTGGAATTCTCAAATTCTAGGACTTCCAACTTGTTCCATTCCCACTGGAGACTCCAAAGCAATGTCTGGCTAAAGCAACATCACTCAGATCTGCTCATTGTTAGTAATTTCATGCAGGCCCTATCCTTTCCTCCACAAACTGTACTGATAACTTCCCCAAAGGCCTGCTGATGGTTTTTCTGCCAGACTCCAAGCCACACCCATGTTGGCAGCTGAAGCGCCTTTGCCAAGGATTATTTGATGATGTCATGTCCTCCCATAGCTTCTTGTTGCCCTAACAATAACCCCAAACTTCCCAAGTGAACAAGGAGGGCCTGGCACAAGTGGACCCAACGTGAACCTCTTAACCTCATACTGGGGGACTTAGAAAAATTCTTAAGAATCTCTATATTTATATGCTGGTCTCACCAACAGGCTTCCCTTTCCCCAACTATGCCTGCCTATGCCAAGCACGCTTTTCTCCATTGTCCCCAGCACACAACCTTTCTACCTATGGACCTACTTTTGTTCTCACATCACTTCTTTCATATTACTTTCCGTTATTTCCTCTGTATTTCGACAAAACTCTACATGGTCTTCAAGGTACTTATCAAGAATTTTCTGTCTATTGACCTCGATATCCATGACCTTGCAGTGCCTAGCAATACCTTCGCAAGACCCTCAAAAATAGAAGAAAAAGATGATGTCATCAAATTAAAAGAGAGACTAATGGAGAGAGGGAGGGGATATGATGGAGACTGGAGTTCTAAAGTGGAATGGGGGAAGGGGAGGGAAATATCAGGTGGGGGTTTTTTTTTGTATGTAAGTATAAAAGTCAATAAAAAACAATAATTTTAAAAAAAGAATTTTCTGTCTAGTCTATCCCAATAACCCACTTGAGAAGAGTGGAACAGTGATTAAGCAGTCTTAGTGACTTTTTTTTTTTTTTTCAGGTGCTGAGGACCGAACCCAGGGCCTTGTGCTTGCTAGGCAAGCGCTCATCCACTGAGCTAAATCCCCAACTCCTGATTTTGTCTTTTATTTTTTTTTAATGACTTCTTTTTCTGGGAGCTGATGTAGTCTCTGATTTATGGTGGATAGATATTTTGTGATGAATGAATGAATGAGAACCTCACTGATAGAAAGCACTTTTCTCAAAACAGTCCACTTTATTGTGGCAGAGTTCTGACCATAAGCATTTCATTCCAGTGTACTCATCCCAAGGCTATAGATCTGTAACCAAGAGAACCACATTGAAGTGTATGGAGTACAACACTCCTTGCAAAGAAACTCTGTTCTTGAGATGACCAATTGGTTTGTTGGCTATAGCAATGCATAGCAATGCATGTACACACACACACACACACACACACACACACACACACACAAATAGAAAGAGAGAGAATCCTCTGTGTGTCTAATGTGGAAACGGTATTTTCAGTGTGAGGGTATATGGCAGAGAACCCATGCCACACCAACCAACCTATTCCCAGCAGGAGAAGAATTCTTTTCTTAGCACCTCCACATACCTGTCTCTTGATCAGCTCATCATCCCGCTGTATCTGCAGCACATAACCTGTCTGGCAGGTCACAGTGCACTGGGCACCATGGTAGTGGTCACTGCTGGAGCAGTTGAGAGATGCATTCCTCATAGCCAGCTCTGGACAGTTCGTTGCTTCACAGGCAAAGTGCACACAGCTGGGGAGGAAGAAATGAGAGTGTAAAGGTTGGGCCTTTCCTCGTAGGACAGCTTCACTCCAGCTGTAAGGTAAAGCCTGTACCTGCTTACGAAAAGGTCAGAAGGCTGATACTGAGTAGAGGGAGTACCAGATGGGTCAAAAAAGATTCTGGAGGTGTGGTTAAGTCTTATCATTAAGAGTACAATTTATGGAGACAGATGATCCAGGATTCAAATTCTGCTGCTTAAAAACTCTGTGTGTTATTAAGTTCCCAATCTTGTACAGTCTCCATTTTTCCATTTGTGGAATGTGGAGGAATTAGAATTATAGCAAGTATTTGTTGAGTTTCTTATCTGTAAGGTACTACACTGAGTGAACATCTCTTTGTATGCTCTAACAGTATCCACTTACAAGAATCATGGGGAGAATTGAATCAATTAATTCAGGAAATGCATGTAGCCAAATCCCTAACACATTCTAAGCCTCTGTTGATGGCAGCTAATGTTGTGAATGCATCTTCCTGTACTACCTGAAAGCTGTGTGACAGGCATACATCTATTGGAGAGTCATGTACCTTCAGGTTCAGTCAACCTCACAGAGCTGTGAGACTCAGTGGAAGTGACAGAGGTAAATCTTTCATAACAGTAAAGTGACTCATGAGTCATTAGAAAAATTGAACAGTGAAGATAGATTTTGTCTTGCTGAAGATGCCATCCCCACCTCCCTGTCAATCTGGATTCTGCCCAGTCTTCAAGCCAGAGGCACAGATAAATTTCTATAGAAAGCTTTCCCTTGCATGAACTCCCTCACAGGCATTCTGCCTTCCTTTCTTTAACACTGTTGTCTCACCCTTGGTGCATCTGAAGTCTAGTTTTGGGTGTCTACAAGGTACTGGAATGCACCTTTATAGATACAAATGGAAATATCCTAACACCCTGTGCTTTGATGACCTCTCCCATTATGTTACAGGTATGCAGACACACAGAAACATTAGTAGCTACTCACAGAGGTTATACATACATGAGCTCACTCCATCCTCACAATCACTCTATGAGCTAAGTGTTATTCATTTTACAGTTGGAAAAAGTGAGAACAGTCAAGATTAAGTTACCTCCAGGTGTGTGACCCCAAAGTCCTCATGGTTAACCTTGCCCCATGGGCCTGGACAGGAATATTGGTAAGGGGATGGATAATGCCCATTTCATCCTGGTGGATTTACAATTGGGAACAAATCTTGCTTAAGTAGAAAGAAACATGTGGAGGGAACACCTTGCAATGGCTTCTAAGAATTTCATAGCTATTGAGATATTGATTCCAGTACCAAAATGCTTCTTGGAGATAGCTCTCTCTATGTCCACTCCACCACCTGCCTACCAGGTACCCAGGTGATGGGATTTGCAGTCAGAACCACAAAGCTTTGATTTCCCTGTTTCTAACCAAGAAGAAAGAGAAACACTTGAGTCAAAGTACCTTCAGAAGGCTATTTCAATTGTTCTTGGTGCCAGTATCAGGATATCCCACTTAGGGGGCAAAGTTGGCCATGGTTACTGATCTCCTAAGCCTAACTACTGTTCAAAAGAAAAAGAAAGTGGGAGAGGCTGAAGAAGCAAGAGCAGATTATAAGCAAATTCAGTTTTTAAAATACTTGGAGAAAAACAGGCATTTCATTTGGGTCTCAAACCCTTCCTAATGAGGTCTTGTATTCTCCAATCCCCCCTCTGAGATGCTGGGCAGATGACATTCAGTCTGATTTATGGAGCTATTCTCTGCTCTTCTTACTCCTAACAACTCCAGTGCCAGACCAATGTAGAGACCTGAGACAGGCAGATTACAGAGTCAACACATGGGCCCTGACACCAAGATGTTCATATTGTGTAAGCATTGTAGGGTGGGGGTGGGGGGAGCCACAAGCTTATAATTTTTATAGATTTACTCTGTAAGCTACCTACCAGTTCCCAAGTTGTTCCTCTGCCTGGTGCCTTACAGTTTACAGCCGCTTCTTACTATTAATCCCAGACCTAGGAGGTTCCTAACTTAGGAGGACCCACGGCAAAGAAAACTTTCTGCTCTGTGCTGCACTCTGAGACCATTCAGGTAAAAACAGCACTCTATGCCCACTGAGATACCTCTTCATAGGAAAATAAAAACTTTAAAAATCCATTTCCTACAATAAAAAGACCGCAGTGCTAATGATCTCTGAGCTCTAGTACCATCTCTGCCACTTATCAGTTGTTCAACTTCAAATTTTATGCGATTTATCTGTAACTTGGAAGCAATAACAGGTTTTCAACAACAGGAATTGCTGTTCACTCATTCATCTATTTAGCAGACTTTAACTTGGGGTCTTACTGACTACCAGATACTTCTGGGAGTACAAATAAGGTGACTGCCACCCTACGTATTTAAGGAAGAATTACATGTACTAAGTGCAAGTAATCAATGAGACCATATCAGACAGTGAGGCACAGAATGGGAGCATTAAAAAAAAAAATGTCGATTTACAGAGGGTGATTTGGGTGAAGAATAGTACTTCTTATGGAAGAACGCATGAGGAAGGGACATCTGAAATCTGAAGACCTGGATAAAATATCATGATCCTGTGGGCGTGTGGGCAGGTGGGGGTGTGTGTGTGTTTCATGTAATTGCCTACAGATTCAAATACTGCATGTACCAGTGCCATCCTTTTAGAAACTGAAATGGACACCTGGAAAATACTTCAACAAAGAAAAATTCAGGGATGGAAGATCTGACAATGACTCCTCTCCTACTTCTACCCCTAGAATCCTAGCTCCTGTGACATGCTGTTTAGCTACAGTTATGGCACACACACACACACACACACACACACACACACACAAAATGCAATACCACAAAAGACCATGTGGTCCACTAAGATGGTGTTGCAATATGGAGACTAGATTTTGAAGAGTGAGGCTTGCAAATTCAGTGGCCCATAAGGTCCAGGCAGACAAATGCTAGTCCAAGTGAGCCGTGGTGGTGCCTCCTGAGTAGGCCTGCTTTGGGGTGTATAATCAGAAATCACTTCTCCAGTTGTAGGTTACCTAGTGGGCAGGAGACCTATGGCTTTCAAATTTTTCTAGATCATTTAAATAGCTCCAGCAGGCATTCTGGTACTTATTATGACCTCTTCTTATATTTAAACATTGGCAATGATTTTAAAACGATAATTAACAAAGGTCAAAGAAATATAAATAGTTTGCGTCCTAATTTCACTCATGGGGTGGCTGTCTTGAAACTGCTGGTATAGAAAAACTAGAACTAGATTCCTGACAACCAGATTCAAAGATTAGTCCTACCCCTAACTTGCTGGACCTTTGGTTTCTCACTACGTGAGGATGCAGGACTGGGGAAGCTCTCAGTCTACACTTTCAGGTGTCATAGCTTGGTGATGACAAAAAACAGAGGTGAATAATTTAAAAGCCATTATAACTAGAAAGGTTTTGATAATCTCAAGTTTTGACAAGGCTCTGGATCCAGGGGAATTCTGCCAACAGGGCAAGGATAGAGCAGTGCTTAAGCCATAGTCAGTCTTCCCAGGCTATGACCCAGGGGCTAGGGCACAACAGTTCCACCTACAGGTACATCCCCCAGAGCAGTGGCTTCTGGGTTCTGTGCTGAGAGGCACTCATTCATTTCTGAGCTGAGGACATTGAGCATGGTTGTGAGCAACAATCGGAAGTCTGGGTTTTCTGGCCATAAATGGCTACATTCTTGATTCCAAATCTTGGGAGTGAATTACCATATGTCTTCTCATGGGGTCTTCAACACCTGGGATCCTAGAAGTACAGACTTGAGAAGTGTTTGACTCCAGTCTATGCCCTGCTCCCATCCTAAGCAAACCACAGCTTAAGTCACCTGTTAGAATGATTTCATCCAAACCATGCAAAAATACTTGTTTCTACAAAAACAACCCTTCTAAAGGTAGGTATCCATACTGCTTCTGTGAATGTACTATTATGTAGAAAGGGGAAGAGTCTGAGATAGAAGGGAGAAGGTACTGAAATAGAAGAAGAGAGAGAAATGGAAAATAAAAAAAAAGTAAGAGAAAGGAAGGAGGAGAATTAATTTGTCTACATGCATGGCCTATTAAATTTTATAATAAACTATTCACTTTCTCTTGAGTATCACAGAGTAATGGATAGGTAAATGGATTCACTGTATGTGTGTGTTAGAGACAGATGATATATAGGTATATTAGCTAGATGATAGATAGATTAGATGATAGATAGATAGATAGATAGATAGATAGATAGATAGGAGAGCTTAACATTATGATCTTTTTTTTTTTATTAAAGAAACCTTTTAGCCTCTCACCACCATGTCTGTGCCCACTCTCATCTTCATATATTCGTCTTTCTTTAACTAGGTGTAAAACTGAAATTTGGCTAGAATTCTTCAACTGGACCTCTCTCATTTGAAATCTGATCCTGTATTTTTGAGGTAACTGAATTCATGCCAAATACTGAATTGGAGCTAGGGATCCTTGAAATTTAAGTCAAAACACACCACCATCATTGACTTGGCTAGAGCCTTACTTCTCGCATGGCTCCCAGGAGAAAGGTGGGGACAGAACCCAGAAAGAATAGATGGGTGGAGGAGAGGGAGAGGTAGGGAAGGAGAGGAAAGGGTGGGAGCAGAAGGGGGAAGGAAAGGGAGAAACAGTGTCGTGCTTGCACTGCCTGAACAAACAGCTGAGAGAGGTGGGAAGATTCGCTACAACCAGCTGAACATTGTGCTATGAGATGTGATGTTTCTGACCTTGGTTATTTTAAGAATGGAGAACGACATCTCTCAACTTTGTACAGTTGTTGTTTATTTTTCTTTTCCCACCTCCTAGTTGTTTTAGAGCAGTTGCACATTGGCCGAGTCCTGCCTGTTTTGGTCAAGCTTCTGCATCTCTCCATGAACAGCTGCTGTCCTTTCCCCACTGGGGCATTCAGGGAGAGGTCTTGCAGCCATGTAGCCTCAGTCATCCATGCAGCCTGATCCAAGTACAGAGATGAGACATCCAAAGCCCTCAGGCCCATTTTTCCACTGCTTTACTCAGAACCACATAGAATAAATGCTCATATATGATCAGTCCTGAAGATTCCTCTTTTCTCCATCACATACCATGATATGTTAGGCAGGATAATGGCTTTCAGGAACAAGTGAAAAGTTTTCCCCTTGCCATCTACATGTCCTTGATTTTCAGGCTTTGTTTATGAGTTTGAATCTCAACCTCCTAAACACCACTACCCCTGGAATAAGGTAATGATCTTATGTGGGACTCCATCGATACTTGTCCCTTCCTCTTTTCTTTCCCCCCTCCTAAATCTTACAAGTCACTGATAAGAGCTATAGCAAGCATGCAGTACAGCATCTTTTCATAGATAAACTGAGACGTAAAGATGGGAAGGATTCGTCTATAGTCATAGGAGCCCGGGAAAGGCTGTTCCCTGGTTCAATGCTCTTCCCCCACTAAAGAACTGCACCACAATCACTTATTGATTGATTTGTTTCAGAGGTTAAATATTGTTTTCTTAAGGCATAGGAAACATTAATTAAGAGCTCAAAGAAGCCCAGTGCTGGCTTTGGTCAGTTTGTGGGTGATCTGGCTAAAGATGGGAACATGCATTGTGGACAAGGTTTGATGGATTTGCATTTTCCATCGACACTGTTTCCCTGGGTTCAGAGAATTAACTTATTTTTATAGAATCTGAAGAGCCAGGGATTAAAAAGCCCTGCTAGAGTGAAATATGGCAATGAGGATATTTAAGGAGCTCTTGCATCGCAATGATTGCGACAGACTTTGCACAACAGAAGCTGGAGACTGTGGGTGCAGAACAATGTGGATTTTGCAACACCTCTTGTGTCCTCTGTGTGAGCCAGGGCGTGGGAAAGGCTCCTGATCCCCTCCCATTGTCATTCCTCTCTCTTCTTGTCCCCAGGTGTACAATGCAGGGCTGCATTGCTTTGAAGAAGGAGTTACTCTATCTACAGAGCCCACCAACATACCACCTCTTGCACTTTTCCTCTGGATCTCATTAAACAGACTTGAGAGATGCTCAGGCAATGCTGGACCACTCCCCTTTCAGGGCCCTGGAATCCTAGATGGTAACACTGAAGTCTGCATATTCTGAGGGTATGAGATCATCTTTGAGGTACTCCTAGCTCTGACATTAGAAGACCACACGGGATTCTGTGCACAGTAGCACTGCCCCCATCACTGGATAGTGGCTATTAAATGCCTTCATTGATGTGTCTATCATCTTTGCATAATGCCTAACAGCAAGATTTTATTTTATCTACATGCGTGTGATAGTTAACCTTCATAACCACCCTATGGGTTAGATATTAGTATTCACTTATGAAATAGAAGACTCTCAGAAAGGGAAGTGACTCATCTAAGGACACACACTGAAGAAGCAATAATGTGGAGATAAACCCCCCCAAAAAAGGCTAGTTCCAAAGCTCCACACTCCTTCACAATCTGAATGAGGAGTGTTAACATATGCTGGATCAAAAAGCTCTGATGGAAAGATGCTGTACAGCTGAAAGACAAGGTCCTTCATCACTGGGAGAATCTCAGGTATCTAGGCTTACAGAAGATATGGGAGTCTCACTTATGTAAATACACAGTGAACTGCAATGAAGCAAATCTCAAGGTAGAGGATTGTTTCTCTTGCCTGTGCCACCTATGAAGCAGAAGATTCCAGCATTTCAAAGCTGAAAGAGCTAATCCACCTACCCTGCCTTTGTTCAGATGAGGATGCTGAGGACCAGGGAGGGAAACTGCTATTGCCAGAGTGGCGTGCATTTTGGTAATTCAGCAGCTGTAAACTAGGTTAAGGGTTGGGGGATTAACTTCACCACACATCCTGTTTCTCTTGCTCACCCTAGGAATTTAGGGGCTCGTGGACCTCTCAGTCCCAAAAGCTAAGCTGGCCAGAGGTCAGAAAATAGAGACAGGAGAAACACAGACTTTTAGCAGCGGTAGGACTGGCTGTTCAACTTCGGAAGTGCTCTGTCTCCACTTGGCTACAAATGGTCTAGGGCGAGAAGGCCCCAAGATGCCTTACCTCTGCTCAGCAGAGCTGTAGGTCTCTCCTCTCTGGCAGCTGCTCAGGGTGACGGGGTCAAAGTTGTCGAAGGAGCGGAGGGCCACCCCCGAGATGGCGACCAGGGGCGAACTGAAGCTCACACGTACCGCCTGGCTGTGGTAGAAGGGCTGGCTGAGGTCATGGACCACGGGGATAATCAGGGGATTGTTCCTGCAGCTCAGGACATGGAGGCCTGTCAGGGGAGACAGAGGGCCGAGGGGCCAGGCTCATTACTCAAGGCCAGTCACGCCCTCCCCAACAGGCCCTTCCCGAAGCCCCCAGACCCTTTCATGTCACCGTACAAAAGCACCATTGGGCGGCCAGTGAGGATTTTGAGTTTGATTGAAAGTTTCTTTGTCTGCCTTTTTTCTTGCCTTCAAATCTTTCCAGTTCCCCTGCCTCCCTGCCCCCTAAGCTTTCCCTTTACCTAGAGCCCATAGCCGCTCTCCCTCCCACAAATGGCCACCCTCAGCCAGCCAGCATCCCTGGCCCTCACTCCCTCCCACATTGCCTTAGGACTTGATGGTCTGAACTGTTGGTGTTCAGACTGCTTGCCTGACCAGTCATAAAGGTGGTGGGAACCATTCCTAGCAACAGGCCCTTCCCAGAGCAAAGAGCTTACTGTCATAGGTCAACTGCAGTCCTGTAAGCAACCCAGGGATGCAAAGACCCCTATGCCTGATCTGCAAGGAAGGAAACTAAGAGGCACAGGTGGCAAGTATGGATCAGCCATGGCATGAAGCAGTGTAAGTAGAATACAAGTATTACTGAAGAGTCTTCCACAGTTTCTATTACTGGCATCAGGTACTCAGGGTTAGAAAGGAAAGGAAAGAGGCAGGAGCAGAAATACATGGAACAGGAGAGGAAAGAGTTATTGGGCAGGTGGGACAGAGTTGGTATACAGAAATGGGCTTTTATGTTTGGTGAACCAAGGTTCAAATGCTAGGTAGCTACTTGCTGATATTTAAGCTCCAGCAAGCTCCTAAAATTCTATTTGTCCATCTGAAAAAAAAAAAAAAAAGTGGTTTAATCCTGACCATGTGTGGAGTTCTGAGTCCCACTGGCATCCTTTCTCTAGTTCACTCTTGCAGAGCTGTAATGCTTTCTTTTGGAGGTGCTAAGAACAGGGGAATGCAGTGCAGGAAGACATGGAAATGCAGAAGCTGAGGCACAAGCAGTAAAATCCAAGGAGATTCTGAGGAGCCTGACTTCTCCCCTCAGAGCCCTTTGCAAAGTCAGAATGACTATGAAAATATTTGCTTCCCACTTTGAGAAATTTCTCAGAAATCCAGATAAGTCCAGAGAGAGTTTTTTTCTCTCCCTTATTAATATGTTTCTTCCTTGCCTTTAAAACTACTAAATAAATAGACATGGAAATGAAACAAAACAAAACAAAACAAAAAAAGCAACAAAATCTTCCTGCTCCCTTGGCTTCTCTCTGACCCTGAAGTGACCCTTTGTCTGCTTAGGTTTTGAAATGAGGTCTTCTGGGCAGTGGTGTGAATACAGCTTTGAAGTGTAGGCTCCAGGGCTGACTTGGAATTCTAAACACTCACAATGGCTACCTCAAACTCTTTGGAGCAAATGCATATATGATGCTATAACAGGAATCTCTCAGTGAGAACAGGAAGTTCTTAGTGCCATATTTTGTGCTGGGAGAAGGAACAATAGTGTAAAAAATATCTCCTATGACCATAGGTGAGCAACACTGTCCCCATAAAACATGAGATGAACAAGAGGCTTTGTGCTAGAGATGATAAAAGGCTGCAAAATTGCTCTCTCTCAAGTGAGTCAGTGATGGTTATAGAATTCAAACCTTGGGGCTGGAGAGATAGATGGCTCAGTGGTTAAGGCACTTGTCAGCAAAGCCAAAGAACCCAGGTTCAATTCCCCAGTATCCACGTAAAGGCAGATACACAAGATGACACATATATCTGGAGTTCATTAGCAATGGCTAGAGGCCCTGGCATGCCCAATCTGTCTCTCTCTCTCTCTCTCTGTATCTCTCTCTCTCTCTTTCTCTTCTCTCTCTCAAATAAATAAATAAATAAATAAATAAATAAATAAATATTTTTTAAAAGAATTTAATCCAGGCACACCTTTAATCCCAGCACTCAGAAGGCAGATGTAGGAGGATTTCTGTGAGTTCTAAGCCACCCTGAGACTACACAGTGAATTTCAGGTCAGCCTGTGCTAGAGGGAGACTTTGGATCTCAACTCTATAATCAGTCCTTTCCTCATATCAAGATATCAGGGAATGTTCAGAAGGATTGTATAAGTCAGCTGTGGCCCTTGTCCTTCCACTTAGCTCTGAGCTCAGGGTAGGTCTTCAGCAGGTAGGTCCTGAATCCTTACCTGCTTCTCCACTCCTGGGCCTTATAAAATTTTCTCTATTCCCTGCTCTCACATGGATATTCCCTGGAGGAGGTGCTTAGCATAAGGCCCACTATTGGGGGTTTTCACAGACACCTCTGACAAGAAGACTGTAATTCTAAAACTTGGCTACTTGCAGTCCTATCTTGCTGTGTGAACTAGAGTCTCCTGATGCCTCTCAATGAGTCCCAGGAGCTGACAAAGGTGACAAAATATTATTTTCTTAGTCTCATTCCCAGGATCATTTGAATATTTCATGGAATTTTTGAGGTTAAAAGTATCTGAGGCGTTGGCAGGGCTTTTCCATTGATCCCTTGTTCTTAGATTTGTGAAATCCAGGTTTCTCTGGATACAAACCCACACCTTGACTGAGGCAACTAGTGAAGCAGCAAGAAGATGAAAGGGGAACAGAAGAGGCTGTTGTAAGCCTATCCCACAGCCGCCCACAGAGGCAGGACCAAGTATGACACAAGCCCAGAAGAACACGCTTGCCTAGATCATGGCTTCGATCTTTGGTATCAAGCAGCTGCACACTGATGGTCTCTTGCTTTTGGTCCCCATAATATGTCCCGTCGGTTACCAGATGGACAATAACAGCTGCAGCAACCATTGGCTGTGAGAAATAGGTCTGAAACAGAGATGACATGAGAGGGTCATTGATGTAGTCACCAATTGGGTGGGGAAGAAGCCACATTAGGGTGAATTGAAGGGGACTTTTCCTCCATGCTAGGAACTGGGATACCCAGCCCTCCACCCCAGAATGTGAGTCTGGAGAGCCAGGCTCATAGGTCAGAAACTCTGCTTCAGTATTGCCTCTGCTCAGCCCTCACTGTGTGAGATTGGGGTATGGCTGAAACGCTAAGGGTCTGTGTTCCCTCTTTACTAAATAGCTGATTAGAAAGTGTTCCACAGGATCACTGTGTAATTCTAACAAGATGATGGGAATATAAAGTTTAGCACAGGGCTTTATACACAGAAAAATCACTCAAAAAACCAGCCACAAGATATAGGACTGGAGAGATGGCTTAGCAGTTAAGGCACATACCTGCAAAGTCTAAGGACCCAGGTTTGATTCTCCAGGTCCCACGTGAGCCAGATGCACATGGTGGCACATACATCTGGAGTTCATTTGCAGTGGCTAGAGGCCCTGGCATGCCCATTCTCTCTCTCTCTCTCCCCTTCCCTCTCTCTGTCTCCAATAAATAAATAAAAATAAAATCTTTTTTTTAAAAAAAAACAAAAACCAAGATACTCTTAGTACTCATCACTGTCCGTGCTAGCTTCTTCACTAGACACTAAAGCAATAAAGTGTGGGCCTTGCACTTTTAGGAGCTACAGATTTCAAAGAAGGTCAGTGACATGTAAATCAAATCCAATTCATTCTACTCTCTTTGGTCAGGAAGATGGATCTGCACACAGCTTTGAAATATCATGGAACAGGTGCCACCCAACAGGTGACCAGGTATGTGTAGAGCTGGAAGGAAGTAACTGGTCACTTCTTTTCTGTAGAGATCAGCAACGACTCAATGGAGAAACAGATCACTTTTTAAAGGCCTTGAATAACAAATAAAAGGTATCCAAACTCCTTGCCAATAAAAGCATTGAAGGGAGGCATTCCATGAGCAATTAAGGGATTCCGTTTCAGGAAGCATCACATTAGTGAGTGTTCTGTTCGCTGTCTTGACAAATTGACAGCCTCAGGAGGTGGACAGACCATGTCGAGAAAAGGTCATCATGGGGGTCAGTGCTTACTGGGGACCACAAACAGATACTCCATGAGTCTTCAGAATAGGGTTTACCTGAAGCCAGAAAGTAGTCTGAGGCACCTGGAAATATGGATAGCTGATAGTGCATGGGTACCAGGCATGCTGGGAAATGCCTTCACTGAGATCGATCACCTTGGTTCGACATACCTGAAAAACAATTAAGAAAAGGCAACGTTTTGAGGATCATGAAGATAATTTAACTCAACAAACCATTATTATACATCTTCTTGTGTACTGATTCTGCAAAAGAAAACCAGGATGGATAGACTAGATTTGATCTGGAAGCTCATATTTTTGAGGATACCTCAGTGCTGGAAAGGAGCGGATAGATGTTTGGTGACAGATGATAGAAGTATCCTTCTAGGGACAAATCCTGGAGGAGTTGACATTGAAGGTGGGCCTGCAAGGCATTGCAGACAGAAAAGACCAGTATAAAGGCTCACAGGAAAGCAGAAACTCAAAAAACTTAGGTTGTCATAAACTATCTGGCATTATTGAAGCTTTGTGAAAGCAGCAATAAAGAAACATTGCAAGATTTGATCCTACTGAATCTTGAATGCCTAGTAGCCTATTTAAGAACAAGTATATAAACTGTGATCAGAACTATAGAATAACACAACAAGATTATGAGACTATGAGAGTTAGCTGTTATATCACAAAGGAAAATTAGTTCCACTACTTCACATACATGTGCATGTACATACACACACACACACACACACACACACACACACACACACCACATTCATTCTCAATGACCACTAAAACCACAGCATGTTAAATGAAGCAGGAAATATAGTCTGCTAAAAGTTTTCAAACATGTATTTCTTGCATATCCAAATTTCACTCCATATAAATCTGATTCATTCAAATTCTATTTATTGAGAGACATCCATTTATCAATAACCTGGGGGCCAAAAGGGAGCAAGAAAGAGGCTGAGGAGCTTACAGAAAGCATTGTGTACAAATATCCACAAAGGAATCACATACATAACTATAACTTACAAAAGATTAATGTAGGAAAAGGAAAGTAAGATAAAGTTGAGATTGGTCAGATACTTGGCAGAAGTTTATCCAAAATCAGTATGTTCTCTCTGATCTCCAATTGTAACTTCTCTTTCAAAACTTCCCTGTGAGTTTTGGACCTATCATTTTATGCCCCCAGATCAGTGTCTAATTATCTGAGAAATAAGGCTGACACAGAGAGGTCGAAGAATTTCATAAACTATGAAAAGAATAACAATATGATCTATTCTCAACAAATCTACATAAAAACAAAGAAATTAAAAGTCAATAAAAATTAAACATGTTTATTCATGCAATATACATGCATATGTACACATAGTAATAAAATGGGGAATAATCTACATGTTGGGGAAGGGATACAGAAAGTGCATATGGCAAAATACACAGGGCAAAAGAATATTAACAAGCTATCTAGATTCATAGACATGGACACTGAAATATTGATGTTGTTCAGTATAGGCTTAGGCTAATCACAATGGAAGACTTAATGGTAAGTTCAAAAATATCAACATAGTGAAATGGGGAAAATAGCCAAGCAAAAAAAAAACCCACAAAAACAAAAACATAAACACCAAACATATCAGAAGAGATATAAAAGCATAAATTCATCATAATTCCACTTATAAAAATCACGCAAAACACAACTACATCATATCATCAAGAGGCTAATGAATTAAACATGTCATGGGATCCTATACAACAAATTTAGAGTAGTAGTTGCCTATGGTATCAAGGAAAGGAAATGTTCCTGAAAGTTGGGAAGAAAAGGGAAGTATCTCTTTCTTGTAGCATGATATTTATCTTCAAAGAGGCTAAAAACAAAAGGGACAAAATTGGTGTAGCTGTCAATGCCACTCAATCTGTGCACCCATTATATAGTTCAGGTACCTAGTATGCAGAGCTGATTTACTTTATATTATTCCATGTAATCTTATGAATTTAAAGGATAAAAATATGATTGAGACATATAAATATGTGTTTGTAGTGATAGCTACTCATTACACTGATGTAGGAGAATCATCTGAAACTAGGAGTTTAAAGCTAATTTAAACAACACAGCATCATTGTTTTTCTTTTAAAAAGAAAAGAAAACAAGTCCAAAATAGTGTCTTATAAAAAATACCAGTGTCAGCTTCATTAACAATGATTTTTTTGTACAGTGGATCCAATGTGCTGGACTAGGTCAAAGTATTCTATAATAGCCAAGCTTTCTTGCCCTTGACATCACCAGGACTCCTTTCAACATGCTAAGCATCCCATCAACACACATGCTAAAACTAAAATGCTATATCTCCATCAATTCTTGGCATGATTCTGCCTTCTAAGAGTTCTCAGAGAACATCACATCTCCATTTTGTTTATAGCAGTGAGACAGTGAGCAATGCTGGAACAGGTGGCTGTGATGTGATCTACAAGCAGTAAATGCTTCAAGTTTTGAACTAATGTTTTGGTGTAAGTTCATAATGCATAGTAAAGCCATTAAGAAAACTCAGAGACCTCCAGATACCCAATACCAGGTACCCTTCATCTTCATCCATTCATTCTTGAAACCTCAAAGGAAGAAGTCATTTAAATAACTCTGGGGAAGCATCAGAGCTTTGTGGCTGGATTTGTCCTAAGAAGTTTTGGTTCTGGTCCATACTTGCTCAAAATTTGAGGTATAATTTATGGACACATTCCATTGCCTTTTTGGATCTCAGTTGATCTTGCACCTTTGAATACTGGATTAGACACAGATTGAAAGATGAATTCCTTGGATGATGGTGTGGTTGGCTAGGGAGTCAGTATATGAGGATGTCTGACTAGTATCAACCAGTGAACCTCTGGCCTTCTGTTTAATATACCAAATTGCTTTGTGCTATTTCCTGTAAAGAAAAGGGCTTCATTACTTCATAACCACCAAAAAGTTTTCAGAACTATTGATGGCCTAAGTTTTCTAGTTGCTCCAAGAATCAATGAGTCCTGGGGATATAATATTAGTTCCTTGAATATCACAGGTGACTTTTTAGGAAGCATAGAGGTACCAAGAATCACCTATCTTATTGTCTAGAATTTGGAAGAGATGAGTGATATTCAGATTTCTAGACTCTTCATATCAATGAGGCTAAAGCCAAAGCACACCATTTTCATGGGCTGGAAAACAACTTGAAACTTATTTATTTTCCCCAAAACAATGAGGACTGGGTTTAGGCAGGGCTGTCAGCAGATTATGTTATGCCTTACAACAGCATGAGATTTTGAATAAACTATCTATGGCATTTGAAATCCAGGCCAGCAATTCGACACACATCATTTTGGAATGTGTTCTGCCTGTGTTCTTAGCTGTCTATCTTCCTGCAGAGGGTGGTGGAGTACACCTCAGATCTCTGAATTGGGGTTCTTATCTCCGCATCTAAAGTATCTATGGTCAGAGAAGTCTCCAGCATGAACACTGCCTTCTTAGAGCTTAAATACGATTTCCTCTTATCTCAACAGCTTTATCAGCACTAGACAGTCTTAGAGAGGCATGCTGCTGCTATTTAATTCTCTTGTTTCTCTATTTAATTTTATGTTTGTTTCAGGCTGGCTCAAATCCTGACCAGGGACAGTCAAAGCAGATCAAAAAGGAACAGTAAATCCAGTCAAACCTTTGCCCGAAACACTTACTTTTCTTAAAATCATCTCCTTTCCTAGAGAGGCGGAGAGAGAGATACAAACCTTCTCAGTCAGCTTGCTTTGATGGACATTGCATACATTTGCTTATTCTGCAACCAAAACTGAGGATGCCAGGCAGCCCAGTGCTGAGAAAAATAGAGCCCCAATTAAACCACAAATTGGATGCTGAATAAAGAGGCCATCCTCAAGGTGACTGACTCTCTGGGGATGCTCTGTCTTTGAACATCAACTTTTTGACACCTTTCTTAAAATGCAAATCTAATTCCACAAAGATTTACTGAGCAAGGAAAGTTGAACACACAACAGTCACATTGTGAGTTCTGGTAGACTCATGCACTTCCTACCATCACCCCATAACTCTGGACTTCTCTGCTTCCACTTAACCTGTCACTCCTCCAGGGTCTTCATTATTGCCGTTTCTAAGGACCTTTCAGTCTCTCCTAACCACCTCTTACACCCCAACAAGAACATCTCTCACATGGGTCTCCCCAGCCATTCTGCCCCAGAGATATCAGGGCACTGACCACAAAAATCTATGTTTCCTCTCAGTCACACTAGTATGAACAAGATCTGCTCTCTCCTTTTGCATAATTCACTGTCTTATGGAGTATAGAAAGGATGTTCTAGAAATACTATTAGCCTCTAGGATTTGGGTTTCCAGGGGGAAATAAAGACAGGGTCTTCTGGAGCTCAGTTATTCTGTGTTTCCTAACTCCATCTCCATTGTAGCATTATTAATAATACCTAAGATGTGGCAACAATCTACATGGCCATCTATAGATGAAGAAAATGTGGAAGTATGAATGTGCGATGGAATGTTATAATTCCTCCACCTGCAATAACAGTAAACCTTAAGAAGAAGATATACTGCATGACTGCACATGTAGGCAGCATCTAAAATAGAGTCACAGAATCAAAGATAGTATGGTGGATGCCAAGGACTAAAGGAGAGAGGACATGGGGATTTAGTCATCACAGGACATAAAGTCGAAAAAAGCATGATCTTGAAAGACAACCCACTGACACTTGGTAAATGAATGGAAATGTGGATAAAGAAATGATCAAGTGGAGGGGAAAGAATCCAGTGGAGTTAGGCAAACAGCAAATGTGGTTTGGCAGGCAAGCATCCTCACTTTGGTTCTCTTGGACTTGGAAGAGAGATTATCCAGCATCAGCTTGCTTACATTATGGACAGAAAACTCATTCTTTTAGACAGCTCAATCTACCTTTGACAGCTCTTTCCAACAGCATGCCCCCACAAAGATGTCTGTCAGCACCTTAACCTACTCTTTGCTCTAAAGAGCAAAATATCTGCATTCTCCCCCTTCCCACTTTTTCTCTTTCCCTTTGTGTAAGATGGGGTCTTGTTAGATAGCCCAGGTGGGCCTCCAGCTTGTTATTCTCCTCCCTCAGCTTCCTCAGTGTTGAGATGTGGGTATGTACCACAATGCTAGGCTGACTCAGCTCTGTTCATCTTTTGTTTTTATTGTTCTTTGTGGAGCTCTGTTTTTTCAGTACTTAGGCTCAAACCCAGGACCTTCCACATGCTAGTTAGAATGGACTTGTGTAGGTCATTGACTGAGCACATGCCCTTCTCAGTGGTCAAAAGAAGAGAGGTATATGGAACAATGACACACAGTCTGAAAGAACAAAGTTGCTAAGAACACACAACTGTGTCAGTCGCCTATCATTCCTGAGCTTAAATCTCCCTTGGCTGTGTAAAGCCATCTCATCTCCAGTGAGACTTCTCCCAAGAGATGATGACAAAGACAGCAGACACCAAATGCTGGGACTCTCACTACTCTCTTCTTCAGAAAACCTTGTCCAGGGCAGGTGCCCTCTCACCCTTCTAGAACCACCTGGAGGGACCAGGGAGTATGTGGCTGCTTCCAGCCTTGACACATTGATGTGCTTCAAATAACACATGGGAAATAGGAGATCTTGCTTAAATCTGGCTGTGTCACTTATGAGATGGACATTTCTGAGTCTCAGTATCATCATTTGTAAAATGCAACAGTTGAACTGAGGGACTCTAAAGGGCCCCAGAAGCTTAAAGGCACCCACAGTAATTCTTGCTACTCTGTCTCACAACCATTATATCATTTAATCCTTACACATACTTACAGTGTTTGAAATTACAATAACATATTTATAGTAAAAAAAATAATACTTAGAGGCTCTCAATGAGTGTCAACATCACAGGGTCACTTCTATGGAGACATGAGAGTTGGATGCTCGTGTCTCTGATTTTGTTTTCTGTGTCTTAATCCCAAGGCAGCACACTTACTGCTTGGGCTCCACCTGCTTCCTCTGTTGGAGAAAAGAATGCTGTTTACCACTGTGTTTGCCTTCCTTTGTTCCCCATTCATGCCCTGTTTCAAAGGGAAAAACTAATCACATTGCCCTGCCACTTATGGCTAGCCCATGCCCACAGGATGGAAACTTTCCTAGACACAGCTGAGAAAGACCTCTGAAAGCTGGCACCAGTCTTTTCCACCAACTTCACCTACAAGGCAGCATCCCATGTCCATCATGATGCCTCTTTCTCACTGGAAAACTCTCTCCCAAACATCAATGACTTCCTGGCATGATGCATATGCCCAGCCAACACTCTCAAAAATCACCCCTACTCTGTATTTACTCACCCCCACCACAATTAAATGCCCTCTCTTTCATGAGCACCCACCTCCTTATATATCCACTAGCTTTCCTTAGTTGTAGTGTCGAGCATTATCTCCTAAAATCTGAAAGTTTCTAATGTGCGGACCATGTTTTATTTATGTCCAAATCAACCACAGATTTCCTAGCACATGGGAAATACAGGTGCCAATGAAATGACATATATACTGAGTGCATTGTTTCAGCCTAGCACTGTTTTAAAGATTCTGTAGCAAGTTAGGTATGGTTGTATATGTCTGTAGTTGTAGCACTCAAGAAGCGGAGGAAGGAAGATTACAAACTTTAGTCTAGCATAGTGAGTTTGAAGCCAGATTGGAATAGTAACAAAAGAAATGACTCTCTGTACTGAATTATGCAATCCTCAAAGTAATCTTGTGAGTTACTGATTGGTATCTATACCCATTTTATTGATAAAAGATTGAGGATCTGCATTTTGACTAAAGTCACACAACTAGCTTATGGTAGAAGACTCAGATTTACCCTCAAACTCAGCTTCTACTCTTACCCATAGATGTTAACTTGAAAACAACCAGCCTATACTCAATACTGTTAGGCAGATCCAACAAGAGAGCGGAGATATGTGCCAGGTGGGTCTCTAGTACAGCCACATAGAGGATGGACTCGGGATTTGCACTTGTGTCTCTTTCTGGGGCTCGTTAAATAGAAGCTGCCTAATGTAAACAGTCTCTTCACAGGTCTGCCCTGGGGTGGAACCAGATGGTAGAAAAGGCCTGGATTGCCAGGCAAGGGACTTAATTGCTCACTCCCTGACCTTCACCCTTCCCATTTACAGGAAGACAGAGTGAGATGAATTTATCTCCAAAGGGCATTTCAGCTTGGGCGTTTTGCCAACCTTCTTCCAAGTGAGTGCCACAGAAGAAAGCTTGACCTCTGCAGGCAGCAAGCACACAGCTCTGTGGACGAAGTGACTGTCCTGTCCACTCTTGTCTCTCACACTCTGGCACTGACATTTAAATTCCTAGCTACCTTCCCTGGCAAAGGCCACCAAAGAGCAGTGAACTTTCTGCTATGCTTCTAGTGCACTTGCTTTTCCTGCCTGCCATTGGGTGCTGCCACAGAGCTGGGGGCATTCTACAGACAGACCTTTGAGACCCTTTGATGTCTGAACTAGGAACGTCTTCAGAAATCCTTATTCCAAACATCACATTCTATGTAGATAGGGAAATAGTAGGTAGATGAAAGACTGGCCTGAAGATGTATGGTCATCTCTACTGCCTTTAAGATGAGCCAGAAGCCCGTCCTGGCTGGGAGGGCTGGGTCTGCAGAAACACAAGGGCCTGTGGGCCCAGGAACTAGGGACTCTGTTCATCTCCATGTACTGCCAGCCACTATATCCAGCGCCCGCCTCCAAATCCCCAACCTTTGCAGAAGGCTGCTTTCAATTAGAGGAGTTAACGATGTCTTGCTTTCAAAGGGTTTCCTAAATCCAGTTTATCTTCTACCCACACACGATGTACACAAAGGCAGGGAGACAGAGTGAGAACAGGGGGAGTAGAGGTTCTGGTGTTTTCCCACAGAGGGACATGCCATGAGGTTTCCATTGAGTTCTGATTTTACAGTTTTTCATGCCCTTTTGTCAATCTGAGGAGGGAGGAAATGACCCTCAAACCTCTGGCACATCCTCTCCAATTTCCTATTTCTATCAAAAGGAACCTGTGATGGTCCTCAAAACAAACCAGAGGAAAGGGAACAGGGAGGTGGGGGGGGCATGGAGACGCACACTGGCAACACTGCACAAGTGCACACATGGGCACAGCCAGACAATGTTTCCCAAGATTTCTCCTTAGGCCACATTTTAACCTCAGGCTTGCAATTCCAATGCCAAGTTATTTCTTCAAGAATTGCAAGGTCATAAGAGGGGCAGAAGTTGGTTTCTTGGTATAAGCCATAGAGATCTCTGGATCCTGAAGAATGCAGGAGAGAAAGATAACTAGGAGGCAGCCTACCAGGCGATGGCTATAAAAGGCCGGGGAAACCTGACACAGAGTAGCCTACATGAAATAAACCTGCCTCTCAAACCCAGTTTTGCTGCACAGGACTCCCCTGAAAGAGGGAATGGATACAATCTCTTTAAAATGCTATACCTGGGCTGGAGAAGTGGGCTTAGAGGTTAAGGCACTTGACTGTGAAGCCTAAGAATGCATGTTTGAATCTTCAGGTCCCATGTAGCCAGACACACAGTGATACAAGCACACAATGTTGCACATGTGCACAAGGGGGCTCACATGTCTGGAGTTCATTCACAGCAGCTGAAAGGCCCTGGTGTGCCCATTCTTTCTCTCTCTCTCTCTCCCTCTCTTTCTACCTCTTCTCTCTCTCTCTCTCTCTCTCTCTCAAAAATAAAAAATATATATAAATAAAAAAATGCTATACCTACACAGGATGCTGTTCATGTATAATCTCATTACACTTTCATAACTCTGGTGAATAAGAGTTTTGGTCTCCCATTGTAAGATCAGTACTTTGAGATTTGAGAAAACATTGGTCAGTCTACCATGGCTTAGCAGACAAACTCAAATATCCTGACTCAGTGTCTCTTCCCTTTCCTCCCCTTGGCTAGCCTTTGCAACCAGGCCTGGTCCACACTGTTGGTGTCACATACCCACATTGTGGTTTCCTGCCTATGCCTTTGACTTTCCCTTACTACACTTCAAGAGCATTGCCTATGCCTGATAGATCTTGTTTTCACCAGAATCTAACTCAGATCATTATGCATGACTCTGTGAATACTGCCAATGTTGAACGGATGTGGCTTTTCCAAGGCTATGAGTGTGGTCCATGGGTAACGGACTCAATCTAGAAGCCAGGTCATCATGGACCTTCACCAATGCACAGAGGTGCTAATAATACTGATAATAACTGTATGGTGCAAGGAAGGCATGGGATTCGTTCCCAAGCACTCATAGGCACTAGACCTAGGCAGTCTATGGTGCCTCAAATGGGATGAGATATGATGACATATGATAATGACAATGAGAACTGGAATCATAATTTTCATAATGAGTATAGTGTAGCACAGATCCCAAATTCATTATTACATTTAATCCTTCAGATCACTCTTTTACTTCCCAGATAAGGAATGGAAGCTGTTGGTTGAAGTACAATGGCCTTTGATCCTACTGGAGCAGTAGAGGGAAAGCTGTGACATCATTGCTGTCATTCCTAGCTCCTTACCCATGACATACATCACTCATTCAAGTCTGTGACTTTGCCCTCATATATTGTCTGCCTTTTGGGCTTATCTCAACTTAACTTTGAGGACTGCTCATAACTGGATTAGGAGATAAATCTTGTTACATTTCTTGAACTTGAACATTAACTCATCAAGGGCAAGATTTATATCTTTGGTATAAAGAACAGGGGAAGGTCTGTCCTCAGAACATATTAGTTAGATAGCAGAATGGAGTAACAACAATGATACATCCCATAGGTTCTTTCAGTTAATGCACACCAGAAACAAATATAACTAAATGTTCCAACCACATTAAGGACTTCACATATTGTTTGCAGAGTGCTATAGACCTCTTCTGCCTGGGTGTTTTCCTCTATACCTACATACACCTTTGCTTGTTCGCTCAGCTCCTTATTCAGGACTGACACACTGAGCATGGAAACTTTAAGGGCAATCAAGGGTTAACAGATTTACAGGACACACACACACACACACACACACACACACACACTTCCAATCCCCTTCTCCAACCTTCTTTTTACACACTTAATACAATGAGAGGGAAAAGAGGAGGGAGGGGGAGTAGGTTTTCTTTCATTGACCATTAGAAACAATTATCACTTTCCCCAGGCCCCCAGAGCAGCTTTCTCCTTTGATGCCTGCCTTAAAGAGATAGAGAGGAGGGGGAGAAGTGGGCTGCCTTTCATTCAACTTGAGGATTTATTCTTTGGTGTAAACAATCAAGTAAAGAAGTGTTTCCTGTGTGCAGAATGAGAGTACGGAACAGACAGATGCCTCCTTTGCCCTCCCAGAGTTCTGGAAATAGTAGCAGATCTCAGAGCCTCCTCGTAGGAGACAATTCTAGACAAGAAAGGTTGGCATTGGATGCCCTCCAGCCTTGGGTCTCAGCTGGTTAGCACCTTGGTGCCCCAGGGTTCTATCTCTAACATATTACACACTTCACACTCCTCAGAGTTCTAATACCCTCCAAGCCTAAACCGCCTTACACATATGAAACCCTGTGATTTTAAATGCAAGTACCTGGCCCAATCAAAGGATCTTGAGGAAAAGATGGGCTTTTCCCTGGAAATCATTTAAGAAGTAACTGATGTACAGCATACTAACATGGTCACAGGTTGTGTAACTAATTCTCATAAAGGGGAATTGTTTCAGAATCATAGAATTAGTTCTTGGGGACTACTTGCTCAATTGTTTAATTTCACAGACACAGACTTGGATTTAATTATGGACAAAAAGTGTCTCAAGTTTCTTCTAAAGGCAAAGCTACTATTGAAGTCAAAGACAATATCCACAAAGGTGAGGAAGCCAGTGGTTCCTTTGCTGTCATTGACTAACCTACCTCATGTTCCAAGCACACAAAGTTCCCACACTCTTGGGGACTATATCTTCAAGTTCTCCTCCTCCTCTTCTTTCTCACTGTCCTGAAGTTCTGATGGGATAATTAGCATGCCAAGGCTACACCTGTCATAGGGGTGGGGGTGGTGATGTGTGGATGTGTCCTCTGTTTGTATTAGTGAGACATGATTTTCTATTCCCTGTCCATTCTACAGGTGAAGAAGCCAAGGCCCAAACAGTCAGAAAAGATGGCCAGCCATGATGAGGCAATTGGTACAGGTATTTCCCATAACCAACTAGATGCTTCTTCTACCCTTACCATTAATACCATCCTTCTTTGGGACGGGAGAGATTTCTGTTCTGCTTGCTGGAGATGAAAGTAACCATTCACAAGAGCAGCGAGGCAACAATGGAAATGATGCTAGTCCCCATCTTACAGCACATGAAGTGTTAGCTTCCATGTCTCCGCCGCATGCGGAAGGGACTATTTTCCCACTTTACAAACAGAAGAGCAAGGCTTTATAGGCACTGGTTTAAGGAGGCACTGGGCAGGGTCTCAGGCTCCTCAAGCTAATAAATCCTCTAACAAGGGAGAGTGATTAGTGTCGGATGTGCTGGTGGGCTTTGTGCGGCTGACAACTGCAGCCATGAAAGGCCCGTCCAGGCTCATTTCACAGGGGCCCTCACATGCTGCCCCTGGCTCCATAATTACACCATTCACCAGTCACCCAGGCTCGCCTCTGAACTCCTGACCTAGCACTGAAAGACTCAGGATCTCATTACTAATCTTTTAAGCCACCTAGTTCTCCAAAGTACACCCATTTATGTTGGAGGCCAAGGCTTGGTTGGAGGTGGGAGCTGGAAGGAGGGAAAGCTCAGCTCCTGGACTTGTCATGATATGGCCCTCATCCCTCTCTAGAGCTCCTAGCATGGTATGGTGGTTCAGTGCAGGGCAGACCAGCTTTGCCAAGTAGCTGGGCTATAACTGAGAAGGACTTTGAATAGGAAAGAGAAGGGCATCTGAGCCTACCTGCCTGTAATTTCAGAGGTATTGGGGGTGGCAAGGCCATGTTTGTTTGAATTGTTATTGCTGTTGTTGAAAAGGGATAAAATATGAGCATCATCTGCTAACATCTGGTGACATAATCTGCAGCAGAGGAACACAAGATCCCCAGCCAGATGGCTGGAGAGTGACTCCACATCTCATGTGCTGCCTCCAAGAGTAAGATGATGACAGGAAAGGGACATTGAGATGAGGGTCCTTCTTTGTATTCTAAAGACATGGTGGCACAAAATTGGGGGTTTCCACTGATCCTAGTTTTTAGAATAATTCAGGTTCATTTCTTTTAATTTCCAGCTGGAAAACAAGACCTTTTAATTATTTGTATCCATTCATTCACTTATTGAACAGATATTTACTTAGCATTTATGAGGCACTAAGTTCTTTACTCAATTTGGTTTATATGAAGAAAATGAATCCTATAGGAAAATATCAGTAGGATAGATAGATAGATAGATGGATAGATGATAGATATGTCCCTTCTCCTAAATAGCTGTCAAGCCTTTGGGGACAAGAAGGTGAAGAATTAAGCAAGCAAACACACATAGCAAAATGAGATTGGTCCTGCATTTGAAGTTTGTGCAGGATGACGGATAGACATGGACAATCAGGGTGTTGATAAAAACTATGCCAGGTCTAAAGTTCAAGCTCTTCTCATCAAGTAGACTCTGGAGAACATGAACTGGGGGAAAAAAAAAAACTAGAGAAAGGAAAAATTGGGCCATAGCTAAGTCATGACAAGAACCAGTTGCCCCAGATGATGTCAATCACAGAATCTTGAAGATGAGGCTCAATATGCTAAACCTTGCGGACAACACAGCATGCTAGTTTTAGAAAAAAAAAATTATTTTCTGTATTTTAAAAATCCCTATTTTTACATATATAATGAAAAAAGTTAATGACATATCAAGATAGGCTGGGTCTGATCAAGAGGGCACTGTCAGCTTCAGCCAGCATGAACACTCATCAGTAGAGACGAGCCCAGAGCTACTACCAACAGTAGGTGAGCATTCCTAGGCATCACCAGCTCCAGATAGGAATCTGGAAACATGGTGAATTTTACCTCAGAACCCAGAAACATTACCAGTCCTAGAGAAAGATGTTAAGCAAGGAAACACTTCCAGTCATGGGTCTGAATATCAGGAAGCCGTCATTCTAGAATAAGACAGGGTAATATTGTCTGCTGTATACCCTAACATGCATTGTCTGCTCTATACCCTAACATGCAAGAATGCTAGTTTAAGATTTAGGAACTAAAGGCTAAAATTACAAACCAAGTTAGTTTTCATCCAAAAATGTTCTTACTGGCTCTGAAGTACCATTGGGAGACATAGCCAATATAAAGCCTAGGAACTCCTTACCACCCAGCTCATAGCCATGTAGACTTGGAAAGAGGTCATCAGAACCCTTCAGTCAATTCTCTGGGAGTCTCCAGATAGTCACAGGTTAATTTCATGAGATAGATAGTAGAGGCTCAAGCAAATCTGAGTGGTATAGGCTTGCATGGAAATCAGAATTTTGGTGTGCTACAGAATTCAGCAGAGATAAAGGCATTCTATAATAAGACTACCCAACCACACCTCTAATGTGGTAGCCAAAGTTGTCCATAGATGAGTAACATTTAGATCAAATGTTGAATTGTAGAAATTTTGGGCATCCCTACTAACAATGTGCAGAATAGAAGGGGTTTAATAGATTATAGGCCCAGATGTGTTTTGATCTATATCAGACATCAGGAAAACTGGAATCAAGGGACAGCAATGAACTGATATGGATATATAATGGATCAGGTGAAACAGATTAAACTTAATCTGGGAATTGACAAATACCTTACCTACAAAGTAAGTTGATGCATTTTTGCAAGACTAGAAAGAAGTGTTAGTGGATTTATTTCACTCATCCTTTCAGCAACCACTTATGGTCAATGCATAGGACACTGGGCTCATACATAATGACGTGATTATAAAAAGTAAAATGAGTTATTGTTCTGCATATATGCTGCTATGCATTGAAAACCTTAAAGCAGTCTTGGAATCTTTTATTTGCTTTTTTAAAAAATTTTTCATTCTCTATATGGCTGAATTCTATGACCAATTAAAATTTGAATGAAATTTAAAAAAAAAAAAGAGTATGATAACCACATCCAAGCTCTGTTCCTGGTCATCCAAACCCTTGGTTAGGAATAGCAAAGCAGTGGTTAATGTCAGCTTTAACTGCTCAAGTCTATTCAGAAAGGTCAGAGGAGTGATTTTTCACTTAAAAACATCTGTGTCATGAAAGAACAAGATTTTCTCAAGTTCATAAAACTAGGAGTTTCGAGGTTGTTTTTGTTTGCTTCCTTCACCCCTTCTTCCTCATCTCCACTTTTGCAAATTAAAGTCTGTGTGGCACAAATTATGCTCAAGTAACATTGCTTGCTAGGAACCCCTGCCAGATTTTAAAACAGCTTCACAGAGTGCATTTGCTCCTGGGTCTTGCTTCTCACTGTAGACTTTCTTGGGGTTCTCTGATGCCCTCTTATAACTACTGTGTGATTGGATCTTGTTCTTTGCTCTTAACAAAAGAGATACTCAGGCTACTTAGAGAGAAACATCACCAACAATCTTAACTGGAATTGGATCCTGTGAGCTATAGAATCAACCAGCCAGGTAAGATTAATCCACTGGTACAATAGTGGTGTGACTGTTATTGGAGTAACCAACTGTCCTCTAATTGGATCTGAGCCTGGCTTATAGGAGAAAATTCATTCATGGTACTGAAAACTAGTCAAAAGTCCAAGACCAAGAAGGTCATAGATTCTGGTATGGGGAAGGGAGCTAGTATTGTTTGGTTAAATGGACATGTCATGCCCATCAAATTTCCCTCTAAATATTTATGTCTATGTCCATAGATTAGTGTTGCTCTCAGCTTTGGTCAGAGAAGCTTTTTGCAGATGGCAATGACTACTGGGGAAACTCAAAACTTACCAAAGTGCTAAGTGGTTGTTAAGTGTTCAGTGCTAAATTAGACATCTGTTGTAGCTTGAATGCATGTCCCTCATAGACTCGGGTATTTTATTAAAGCTTGTAACTTGGGTATCCATTCACCTGGTAGGAGGAGATGTTACTGAGGATGGATCCTGGGGTCCAGCCCTAAGGTGTGTTTTGGGGCAGATCTGATTTATACCCCAAAAGGTGTTCAGAGAGGTTTGATCTCTGTGGGGTCCTCTTTCCTGCTTGTTCCTGGTTGTGTGTGTTTGCTGCTTTGTTGTGGACTGATGGTAGTTTCTCTCTCTCTGCTTGGATTTATGAATGGGAGCCAGCTTCTTTTGCCATAGATGGCACTTCCCTTGGATCTGTAAGCTTGAAATAAATTCCTTCCTCCCATTAATTGTGCCTTGTTTGGATATTCACATAAGCAACAAGAAATTGTCTACATCTGTTTTATGCCTTCCAAGACTCAGAGAACATTGTGGAAGAGATATGGAGGAGTATTTTGAAACACTGTCTTTTATATATGAACTTCCTATAGCAATCATGATCTTACAATAGCTGTCATTTCCTAACCAAGACGGGGCTCACAAACATGTCATCAAAGATGATGAAGGGGGTTACAAAAAGACATAAAAATAAAAGAGGAACTACTTGACAAAAGGGGGTTACAAGAATAGTGTCAGGGAAGAGAGACAAAAGAAGGTTTGGGGAAGGGGTTATGATCAAAATACATTGTATACAAGTATTAAAATTGTCACTAACAAAGTTAAAATTAAAATGAAAACCTAGGCAAGGTGGCATATGCCTTTAATCCCAGCACTTGGGAGACAGAAGTAGGAGGATCTCCATGAGTTCAAGGCCAGCCTGGGACTACAGATTGAGTTCCAGGTCAACCTGTGCTAGAGTAAGACCCAATATCAAAAAAAATAAATAAATAAAAAATTAAAAAGGAAGCATGGATCTTTCCTGATTTAGCCCAGCTTCAGTTCTCTTGGGAATAGGCTCCAAAGGATGCATGGTAGGTTTAAATGTGCAAACACAGCAAGAGGTCAGAGAGTTACTGAAAGAACAGAGCTGGCCTGTAACTCCCAATACCAGGATGTGGTTAACATCCACAGTGAGCTGTTGATCAGAGAGACCTACAAGGTTTCCCAAAAGAAGACAGACTTCTTTTGATTACCCACCAAAGGTTAATAGTAAGACCTTACTGCCGAAGACACCATATGCTGTCAGTACAGAACATGGAGAGACCTGGTAGGAATCTGGAAGAGAGTCAGTCTCCAAACAGTTGGCCTGTCTAGTGCTAGAAGGCACTACATGAGCTACTGGGGGGAAATGACCAACATCTGTCCAAGCAACTTAAGGTCTAAGCTACTCAGCAGCAAACAACCTGACGTGATGCTCACCCAAGCACAATAGTGGCATACAGCCATGGTGAGTAACCAACTGCTCTTGGATTGGCTAACAGATCAGCTCAGTGGAAAGAACCCATAGCTGGAACTGGAAAACAAGTCAGAATCATATCCAAATCATGAGTTCACTCTCCAATATCAAGTTCCCACCGATCTTGGGCTACAAGAGGGCCTATATCTATTAAATTCTCTCTTTAACTAATAATGGTTATCCTATTTATCTGGTGCTGACTTCACTCTATGTTGGAGAAATTTCTTCTCTTTTTCATATGGGCATAGAACCTGAAGAGAGAATCAGCACATTGCACCTCACCAGGGCTCTAGCTGAAATGATAGAGTAATTGGGGAAATGAGCAAGAGTGCTGCTTTCTTAGTGAACCTGGTATCAGCACAAGGGTGAAGGGGATAGACACAGAGAACACTCAACTCCTACCAAAGCAGATATCCAGAGACTCCCAAGACCTCATCACCTAAATAGACCTAAAACTAACCCAACATGGCTCAGGGAAATTTGCAGAAGAGAGGATGGAAAGATTGTTAGAGCCACAAGTTGGGACATTATACACACAATCAATGCCTCTTCCCCATAACTGATGGCTACCCCCACAATGCATGACCCACAATCCCCATGGGGATAACTGGCATTCAGTAATAAGGAGGGTCTCTTTGGGGGAGGGCAGGAATGAGGGTAAGGGTGGTCCTAACATGTGCAGTTTACACACTAAGTATGTACATAACTAATAAAAAATGTTTCAGCTTCAGCAAGAACTCAGTCCTTATGTCAAGGATAGCACTACTCTCTGTCCTGCCCTTCCATATTTCAGAGGTAAGGATAGTATCTGTGATGAGCAGCTAGGATTGCTTTGTCCATTAGGTGTTCAGTAGATACTGCTGACTCTCATGACAACCAGCCAATCAGCAGAGTCCTTTGAGGGATGGGAACATTTCAGAGTCATGCTTTTCCTCAGTGGCAGCCTTGGCCATGCTCTGCATAGCAGTGGAGCCTCTACAGCATGATTTGGGGTCAAATATATGAATTTCTTCAGAACAGCTATACCTGCCATTTTCCTGACCAGAAGTCACACACATTTTATGGTTAAAGAGATGTGTGTAGGAATCTCTTTGAAACGGTTGCTGTCTACATTACTCCACCAAAGAAGGAGGTGATGCTGCATACTCTGAAGACTTCTGTAAGAACCCAAAGGAAACTGGGTGTGATGACACATGCTTGTTATGCTAGCACTTGGGATGTGGAGACAAGTAGACAAAAAAATTAAGGTCATACATGACTGCATAATATGTTCAAGGTCAACCTAAGATGTATTTCTTTCTTTCTTTCTTTCTTTTTTCAAGGTAAGGTCTCACTCTAGCCCAGGCTTATGGGAATTCACTATGCAGTATCAGGGTAGCCTTGAACTTACAGCAATCTTCCTACCTCTGCCTCCCAAGGGCTGGGATTAAAGGCATGTGCCACTACGCCCAGTTAAGATATATTTCTTATGCATGTGTGAATATATGTTCATGTGTGTGCATGTCCAGGTAAGCCTGTAGGTGCACAGAACAAATGACAATGCCCAGGAGTTCTCCAATTAGGCGAGACTGGCTGACCAGTGACCCTCAGAGCTCCTCCTCTCTCTGCCTTCCCAATACTGGGATTACAAGAATGTGCTACTTGCCCAGCATTTTACATGGCTTCTGGGATAGAACCAAGATACTCACTTTACTGACTGAACCATCTCCCTAGCCTCATCCTGGGAACAAACAAAAGTCAAGTGTGTAGACACATCACACACACTAGGAAACACACAATGAACAGTTTCCTCCTTCATCCCTCCTTCCTTCTTCACACCTGGCTATTCAGGGGTTTAATTCTGCATTCAAATTTTAAACTACCCTGCCTCATCCCTGGGTCAACTGCAGACTTTATCTTTGTAAGTATCAACAAAATCCATGTAAACTCGTGAAAATTGCAGTAGCTGCCTCACAGGAAGGTTGGCAGGTCTAAATGTGCAAACACAGAGTTGTGACCCTTGCACACTCTTCCTATGATTATCAATGATTCTCACCATTTTGTTTTAATCATTATGGCCAAACTTGTGTGGACATTTCTTTCCCTCTTCCTCTCAGCTCTATATCTCAACTGTCTTCCTTTCCCCCTTTACCTTTCCCTTCTCCTTTCTTTCTTTCACTCTTTCACACCCTGCTGTGCAGAGCTTCTTACTGAGAGACCATCTGAAGGTGAGCTGCACTTTCAAGGTAGGAAGATAGCCCTAATGTTTTCACTAATCTCTGTAGGAAGCTAATCACAGGGGATCCTTGAGACCCCAAATCTTCACATATTGTCAAGACACAAAAGAATAGACCCTTTATCCTGAGCCTTGGTCTCCAAAAGCTGTTGGCAGATGGGCCGTTTATTCTTAAATATTTTTTTCATGAGCTTATGATGTGCGAGATGTGGAAACACACACCCAAGTAGTAACAAGGAAAGCTCTGCAGACTCTGAGGTAAAGGCATACTCTGGAGGCATGGAGGAGTGGAGCAAACGTGAGGACTGGGTTAAGAGTGGCCATGAACTATCCCTTTTACCCCTTCCACCTCTTCAGATTACTTTTTTCTTTTGGTCAAATGATGGATGAAGGTTTTATTGAGGTGGTGGAAGAGTGCTGGCAAAATAGCTGGGGGGGGGTAAATTGCTTTTCTACTCAAGCATAAGGACATGAGCACCCATGTAAAAGGTAGGTATGGTGGTTTGATTCAGATGTTCCCCGTAAATTTGGGTGTTCTGCATGCTAGGTTCCCAGCTGATGGAGATTTGGGAAATAACACCTCCAGGAGGCAGTGTATTGCTTGGGGAGGGCTTATGGGTGTTAGTGCCAGCTTCCCTTTTCTAGTGTTTGGCACACTCTACTGTTCCTGTTGTCCACCTGATGTTGGCCAGGGGGTGATGTCCACCCTCTGCCCATGCCATCATTTTTCCATGATGGAGCTGTCCTCTTGAGCCTGTAAGCCAACATGCTCTTGGTTGAGTGATTTCTACCAGCAATGTGAACCTGACTGTAAAAGTAGGTGTGACAATACACCCCTATAATTCAAGCAGGGTGTAGGAGGTGGAGACAAGGGATCTTCGGGCTTGCTGGCTAGCTAGTCTATAAGAATTAGTGAGCTCCAGGTTCAGTGTGAGAGGCTCTCTCAAAGAATAAGGTGGAGATTGACTGAGGAAGACACCTGATGTCAATTTCTGGCCACCACATGCACACACATATACTCCCTAGCATGGTAGGTTCCACTGGACAGCTTATCAGAAACTCTTGCCATGACACAGTCTTGCCTATCCTTTGAACACAATCCTGGCATACCTCTTTGGTACATGTCAGTTACCCTCCTCCTCTTTGCTGTATTGCATGACACTGACATTCTTTTCCTGTATTCGTTGCTGTCAAGTACCAACCACACTGTAATCATAGGCATCATACAGGTAGCATGTGCATGCCTTAAAGTAATGTCACCCTGCAGATCACATCTCTTTCAAGCCCCTGCCTCCCTCATGGACCTTTCTTGTAGGAAGGGGGAAAGTGCTGATGTTAGCCAATATTCTCTTCCATCAACTCTCCATATGGGTTGAGCTTTAGGAAGGGTCCTAGCATAAGCAGAAGGCTCTGACATAAATGTGTGATTCTCATGGGCCCCCTGAAGTCCTTTTCTCCATGGAAATTGAACGTGCTATTTAAGATCCACTTGAGCTTTGGACTGTTTGAAGAATTAGTCAAGTTTTAAGAAAACCGTGGATAAGATAGAAATGCAGGTAGAAAGCACTTTATTATCTGACTCTACAGATAACACATCCAGGCTAATTTTAAAAATAAAGAATAGGAAAGAGAGAAAGTGGGCAATAGGGGGCTTAAAAACACACAAACAGAAAAAGAATCCTGTGTACAGCCAAACCCCAGGTCCCTTCAAAATCTCCCTTTTGGGCCTGGCTTGAGAAAGTTTACTTTCAAACTAGAGAAATGAGCATGTGGTTTGGGGGACAGAATTCAATACCACTGAAGCAGCGGGCTCAGCAAACTTGACTGGCTTTTGCTTCCTAAGTGTTCTGCAGCCCCAGAGAGTGAATGCTGTTTACATTTTTTACATGTTTCTTGGGTACAGAACATGAAACTAAATTACAAAGCAAAGACTATTTTGGCTTCATGCCGGTGACCCCACTTAAAACAAAACAATAATAAAAAAAAAAAAAAAAACAAAGAAAGAAAGAAAGCAAAAAAAAGGAGAGAAAGAAAAAAGAGGAATAGACAAGAGGGAGGTTGAATGAATTGCAGGGATGGAAGGACAGTGTTGGGTCAGAGTTGGAACGAGAGTGAAAACAGAGGCCAAGGAATCTTCCTAGGTGGATCATGGAGAGGGTTGGCCAGGTCAGGGTCTGTGCTCTACAGAGAGCCAATGGCCACAGCCTCAAACCACAAGCCCTACTTGTTCTTGGGCTTCATGTCAAAAGCCCACTAGCGTCTGAGAGATGGAGGCTCACAACTCTTCAATCAGGGCCCTCAGGGCTCGGTGATGCTATCCCTAATCTTGCTTAGTGCCTGACTTCACATGCTAGCCTAGCCTCTGTTACTTTTCCTCTTTCAGTAGTTTGTTTCCACTCCAGACTTAGTTTCCTCAGTCCTAACAAGTTCTTAAAGGAATCTGACCTGATATGACTCACATATCCATAAGGAGCAGACAGGTCCTATATACTAGGGATATAAGAGTTCATCATAACACAGAGTGGCAGCCTGACCGTTATACACATGAGGAAAAGTAAGGAATAGAAGAAGTGAGATCATTTGGCAGGTGTTACACAGTGATAAGTACTCACTTCAGGTTTCCTGGCTCTAAAGTGTATGTTTTCTTTATGTCACAATGGGCCACACTAGTGTATTTTTATTTTCCCCAAATGTCCAAATGAGAAGACAAATAATTGCATAAATAGCATCCCCTTCAGTCTCACTCCTCCCTCTCAAAGTACATTCTTTTAAGCTTATCTCCATTTATCACAGCCCTTTGTCAGCCATTTGCCTTGTCTTAGGACTATTTCTTTGTCCCCCTTGGCATATGGGACAGTGTCCTGCTTGAAGGCAGTGGGTATATTGCTCATCTCTGTGTCATCCCAGTCCTATTAATGGTGCCATGGTCAGAATGTCTTCACAACAAGACTGCATTGATTTTAAGTCTAGATATCAGAATTATTTCATAACACAAGAAATGACTAAGAAGTACATGGAGCTTGTTTAATTAAAGTCACATGTTAATGAAGTGATACAGGATCTGGAGGCTCTTTCAGTCTCTCCCCACTTACATGTTATGGCCAAAATGGCAGAGAATACTAGGGAGATCCAGGATACATCACTATAACAAGAATAGAGAGCCGACTGTCTGCTGTCAGAGGGATCACCTCTACCACACCTTTTGGGGCCCAGGAGTCATTTCAGAAGTAGCAGTGACATGAATACTACCCTCACTGCTAGCCTGAAAACTGGTTCTAGAGAGATGGTGACAGTCACTGTGGTCACTTAGACCGCATCAAAACAGAAGTACAGTGGCTAAAGAGAATTCAACACTAAATCAGATTTCTAACACACTTACCAAGGCTCAGGGAATATTGTGGAAGAAGGGGCAGAAAGTCTATAAGAGCCTCCAGGAGGGTGGGATTAGCCTGAAGTATTGTCTTCTCAGAGAGATTGATTGAGGCCTTAAGACCCCACAATGAATACTAATTACTCCACTGAGAGGGCCCTCAGTGGAATGGGGGCAGAAGAGAGGAGAATATAAGAATATAATCTTTAAAAAAATAATTTTTTAAATTTATATATTGCTTCTCACTGTATCTGTCCCTAATTGTTAAAATTTCACAGCAAGACAGGGGTCTGTCTATAAGGATCTCTCAGTTCTTACCAGAAGGAAATCCACATTTCTGGTGCAACTGTCTCATTCTTGACTAGCATCTATCATAAACATGTTATTACTCCTACCTTGAAGAGCAGAATTGTGAGAGGGAAGAAACATGACTTGATCAGTATCACATAGTAAGTGATGGGCCCTCAGGTTGATCTGATGCCATTTCCCAAGTATTTCTTTTCATTATGGTGTGTGTGTGTATGTACCACACTGTATGTACACACACCACACCATCACACCATAAACGTGTGTGTGCGTGCAAAATGTACATGCCTCATGTTCAGAGGTCAGAGGAGAACAGTGGGTATCCTCAGCTATTCCTCTTTCACTCCATTTCCTTGAGAAGGGGTCTATTAGTGAACCTGGAACTTTCATTTTCAGTCAGACTGGCCATAATTCTTTAGTCTTCACCCCCTAAAGACTGGGTTTACAGGTGTGTGTGACCATACCAAGCTATTTATTTGGGTGCTGGGGAATCAAACTCAAGGTGAATCCAGGCCCTCTAGGGCCCTCATGCCTGGGCAACAGGTGCTCTTCATCACCCAACTATCTTCCTAGACCCATGTAGGTGCCAAAGCTTTTATCACTCAGAAATCTTCAGATTAAGTCCAGAAGTCTCTCATAGCATCTGTATTGTTACATTGTTACATTACTGCTGAAAGAGTAAATGTGTGAAGGATAGAGAGAAGAAAGGATCAGGAAAATTTAGTGAACTGCTTTGTGAAATGACTACAATATTTAGTGGATTTAAAGATGAGTCTGGGGGCCTCTGTTTATCACTTTCATGGATGGACTTTTGAATGCCCCACATGAATGGGAAAGGCTGTAACAGACTATGAGCTTTCTGTTCTGTCATCTTAGGTGACTTGTACATGTGCTCTTAAAAAGTTATTCAGAATCCACCAGAAGAAAGAAGATCCCTTGGGCCTTTGGAGAAAATGCTTGGAAAATTCCCTTGCATTTCAACATGTTCCCTTTGCCTCTCCTTCACTTTCATTGGCAAGGACTGCCCCAATTCAGCAGTGAGAAGAATGGAACACTGGTTGAAGGCAGGAGCAGACAGCATGACCAGGGAAGCAGCAGACACTTCCTGGAATAGTGTCCTCAGCACTGTGTGGAGGACAAGATTTTTCCCTGGACTTTGCAAATAATGTTATCTAAGCAGCACTGGGGAAATGCTTATCAATGTCAAATTCCCAAGTTGGGTTGTTTTAATGTTAAAACCTGCACTAAAGTGGAAGCAACTAGAAGAGCACTATAGGCAAGGCAGTTCATTTCTCTGAGAAACAATCTCTTCATTCTGAGAGAGGACTTCTCAGGAGGGAGTTTGTGATTGCTTGGGAACTAACGTGCTTCACAGGGGGCAGCATACTGGAGGTATTTGGAAGACATTACTCCTGTTCTTCACATTTTAGCATGACCAGGTTTGTCTCCTGATTAAAGACTCAGAAAAGCTCTCCATAGCCCTGGGGATAACGTCTAAATTCTGAGCATCTGCAGAATGTCTCTGGCATTACTCTTGGCTCACTTCTCTTCACTTTCATTTTCTTTCATTTTTTTTTCAATTTTTTTTTATATTAGTTATATAGATAGTGTGTACACAGTCATGCTGGTACCATCATTAGCCTCCTCCCTGTCCTCCCCCCTCCGAAGGGACTCCCCTCATTGGGGAATGTGGATCATGCATTGTTGGGGTAACCATGTTTTCTGGAAATGCTATTCTTTGTCACTGTCTGTCTCTGCCTCTTTCATTCTCTACTGCTAACATGCTTTTCCAACCCATCCTTTCTCACAACTTATCTTCCTGTGTACTACCCTGCCTTCTCCTGCGTTCCTCCAGCTAAACGTAAGTGCATGTGGAAAGATTTATTTTCTTCCTTCTTTCCCTTGCCCCCACTTTTTTTCAAACAAGATCTTATCTAACTTGGGATGTCTTCAGCAGCTATGCAGCTGAGAATAATCTTGAACTTCTGATCTTTCTGCCTTCAAGTCAGCCTAAATGTGGAAAGATTTCTTACCCTTTGTCTAGAGAACCCAGGGTGTATCTAGCTATTTGCTCTGGAAATAGGGATGCAGAAGAGTGCTGGTACAGAGTTGATGACCATCAATACAAACATCTCATGACTCTCTTTTACTGACATTTCAGGGCTTCCTATGTTTGGCTTGTGACAAACCATATATTATGCAAAATTTCTTCTTCAGTCTACAATTATCCTATTTGTGCTTTTCTTGTTTTCTCTCTCATTCTCCAGCAACAATTAGGTGAAAATTCCAAAATTTAAGAATTGTGTCTTACATGCAAGGATGGGAATCTGAACTATTCCGGATGTTTCTTTTATATTTTCCTGTGCTATACACATTTTAGAAGCTTCTCTAGCCTAAAAGTATAAGGGCCCAATGTGGCATAGACACATGATGGTGTTTTATTCAGCCATATCATGAACAGTATTATGTCATTTGCAGGAAAATGGATGGAACTGAAGAGAATCATATTAAGTTGACTAAGCCAGACTCTAAAGATAAAAAAAAAATACATGTTTCCTCCCATATATGGATCTTATGTCATATGTACATATATACACATATCTAAATATGTATATATAATCATTTATATATGTGACATGAAATTAGAGGCAGACTTTCTGGGTTTAGGGTCAATGAACATGATCCAACTTATATACTGACATACTTGAATGAACTTTCTCTATGAAGTGCATCACTATGTATAATGACTATATGCCAATGTGTTTTTTAAAGGAGGCCCAGGTACATGATTCATCATGTAAAAATGTTTGTTGCACAACCATGAGTTTGGATCCCTAGAACCCATGTAAAGCTGGACACAGTAGCATATACATCTATCAGACCAGTGCACCTATAGAGAAGTGGGCAGCAGAAACAGGAGAATCCTGGAAAGCTCATGGGCCAGCTAGCCTGGCTTACATAGCAGCAAACAAGAGCCACTGCTCAGATGAGGTGGAAGGGGAGGACCAACACCTGAGGCTATCTTCTAATCACCACATGTGTACCGTGGCACACAGGCACCCACTTCCATACATGCAAAGAATTTTTTTTTTTAATTAAGAAAAAGAATGAGCACTCAAGGGTGGAAATCATAGAAACAAAAAGAAGAGTTGGGTAATATATGGGGCATTAGAGAAGGCTGACTCCTATTTTCTTGATGTTTCTGAAAAACACACTACACCTAAGAAGATACAAAAGATATCAGCTTCTTCAGATGTTCTCACTCAACAATCATGGAAGCAGTTGCAAGCTGCCCTGATCCACACCTGAACAACTATCAGAACATTGCTGCTTCCAGGGGTGAGCCCTGAACCTCCGGTACGCTCATCTGTAAATTGAGAACATTGACACCTGGTACTATAGTAGCTTTAGTAAGATTCAAGGAATTTTGTATAGAGCCCAGAGGACCTTGATGAATGTTATTTTAATAATTTATCCTTGATATTCTAAAAGTGAGCAAATAACATTTCCAACACAGCATGTTGGCTACCATTCCTGCTGGCTGAGTAAGCTGACAGCAGTACATTTACTTCCTTGGGGACACTCCTCTGGATTTCAGACTCTGGAACCTTTAGCTACTGTTTTCAGGTGGACACACCCCCTCCAATGAAAAGGTGAGTTCTCCGAGGTTAGCAAGAAAACACAGAGTTTCTGAACGTGCCCATTACAGTTCTCCATAAGCAACAAATGTTTATTGATGTTATTATCTACGTTGAACTAGAAGAAATGTTGACTGACCTTCTCTCCTGTGTGGATCACAGTGGCCCACTGTGGGTGATATAGAGGAGTATAGAAGAACCAAACATGAATGACACAGAGAATCAACATTTACACAACCATTAGAGCAAACACCAGCACTCGGTGTTTAGTCTGCATCCTTAACCTCCATCAGGTCTATCTTACCATCCACTAGGTAGATTTTATTATCACTCTCCATTTTTTATCATTATCATATGAGCTTCCCACAATAGCTTACTCAATGTTTCCAAGAATAGAGGTTCAGAGAACAAAGTCAGATATGCATATAATATGGTTTAGATAGAAAATTTCCCCCAACAGGCTCATGTATTTGAATACCTGCCCTGTAGCTGATAGCTTTGCTTTGTGAGGTTGTGGGAGTATTGGGAAGATGGTCATGCTTGCAGAAGTGGATTATTGGAAGTGGGTCTGGAAAGTGATGTCTGTTTCTGGTTCTAGCTAGAACTTTCTGTTTCCTGATGGGATAAGATATGAGGATCCTCTGTTACATGTTCCCACCACCATGTTCTCCTCCATCCCTTCCTGGCTCTGATAGACTGAAGCTATGAACCTAAATGTGTCTCTTCTCTCTAAAATTACTTCTTTTCAGAGTCATGAGAAAAGTAACTAATGCTGTGTGATTCTTGTTTCCTCATTATTGTTTGTGCTCTCTCCTTCACATCAACGTGAGATCCAAATGCATTCCTCTGTAATTAAATGAATAATTTATACATATATTATTGTGACATAAGTATGGCTTATATGGCAAAAGATGCATTAAATACTTTGGGCACATCAGGGAATAAATTATAGCAGCTCAGAGTGAACCATTAGAGGACTGGTATATCCAATAATGAGTGAATAGGATGTAAAGTTGTAAGCAATTACAAAGTAAAAAGAGGAGACTAGGACTTACCTGCTTCAGATGGAGAAATCTCTATCAGATCAACAGTCTAACCTGAATACCTCATAATGGGAGGAACTTACTATACCATCACATTCATTTCACTGAGGATAGATCTCATTATTATAAACGGTCTTAAAAAAATACTTTGGCCCTCAAAATACTGCTGCAAATGGTTAGGTTAGTTTTACTCTCATAAGCTTATACAAATAAACTGCTTGGTTGACAGGTCTGTAGTCCCTAAACTGTATATCCAGATCATCTTAGCATTACCATAACTTCCTTAGATAATTACAAAGAGGCAGTATCTATTTAGACAAAAGAAAATAGACTTTTGATAGAAATGCTGGGCATGAGAGCAGAAGAAAGGAGTATCTGCATTATATTTTGGCAGCCTCAGACATAAACCTTTAGAGAAATGTGAAGCATGGAGACAAAATAAGAACAAGACAAGATCTTTGCAAGCACTTAAACCAAACCAAATCATTTCTGAGGTTCCCCAGAAGAGAGATAATTTGTTTCTTTTTATACATTTCCATTTTTGTTACTTCTTGGGAGCTTTTTGACTCCAGCTGGGCCAGGAAGGTGCATAGCCCAAATATCTAAAGAATGTCTCTTATTATAAGATGTTCAGGCCAATTTTCACAACCAGGAAGTTTTGATACTTCTGATAACATTTGGATGCAAGACTCAGCACACAGGGGTAACTTTATCCTAACCAAATTTGGGGATCTTGTGTGAAGAGAATGGAAAAGAGAGACTGGAAATCATTAGACATAATAGGCTTGTGAAAAATCAAAGCTGAAGTTCAGATTGATGTTCTAGGTAGGATCTTGTCAAAGCTAAAGTTTCAGATCTGTGAACTCAGTAGTCTCTTGCAGCATAAAGAGTGCTGCTTATTCACAAGGACTTATTCTGACAAGGCTATGCTTTCTATTCATACAGCTATACAGTGATGAGGTCACAGGCTGGCTCTACCAAAGAGGTGGGCATATACCCTAACAAAACCTGCATCAGCAGAATTTCACAGCATCACTGAAAATAAGAAAGTGAGACAAGCTGGACTGTAACAAGGAAATAGGATTAGCTGGGGGTCAGCAGAGTATTCTTATGAACACCAAAGGCTGCAGAACAGAGTCTGTGTCAGAAAAAGTAGGAGAAGTTTGGGTTCCAAATGGATGAATCAGACATAAAAGACACAAACCCTTGAGGCTCCAAGTGACAAGTGGCACTGAGATCTGTCCATATAGGGCTCTTTACTTGTTTCTGAGGAGCCCAGTTAGCTCAACTTTGGGGGTGGCCTTTTCTGCCCAAGCTCCCACTGTAATCTTCCATAAGATCTTCCAGTACTAGAGCCTCCACTTGCAGGTTGATAGCAGACTAAAGAAAACACTGTGCTTCCCTATTTCTACAAGGTGGATAACAATTCTTGCCTAGAAGAATGGCAAGGGCACTTGCTATAAGTGTGTGTAAAAATACTCAGCATGTTAGCTGGTGGAACTCAGTAAATACTAGTTCCTCTCCACCACCCCCATTCTCCTCTATTTTCTTTGGTCAGTCTCTGAACTAACCTCCTATGGGCCTATTCATCTATGAGTTTGTGTGTGACAGGGGAAAAGGGTAAAGCAAAGAAAAAGGGAGCGTGGGAGAGAGAGAAGGAGGAGGGAGGATGTTCCCATGGGTAAGGGACCTAGCATGTATTTTTCTGTTATTCTTAAACCCACATTTCAGAGGGCCTTGTTGCTTCTCTTGTCATCCATCAGCATAACATCTTCACTGGAGGCCTGATAAGTTGACAACTAACTACTTCTCTCCTCTTATCATTGTGCAAGGTAATGAAGGGCACAGCCATACTTCCGTCTTCCTCTCTATTGTCAGGGGAAAGCCACACTGTCACCTCAAGATTATCCTTCACCCTGAATGAGGCAGGCTCTGTGCTGTGTGTGCATGAGTGCATCTGTGCATGGGCATTTATCTTTGTGTGTGAGTGTGTGTGTGTGTGTGTGTGTGTGTGTGTGTGTGTGTGTGTGTGTGTGTGCGTGCATGTATCTCTGTGTGAGGACATGTGTGTGCATATATCTCTGTGTTGTGTGCAAGTGCATATGTGTGTGCCTGTATCTGTGTGTCTGTGCACAAGTGTGTATGTGTGCATGCATGTTAATGTATGCAAGATGGTAGGAGTGGTTGGGGAATGACTTCTAAGGCATTTGCTTTCAGATGAGGAGATCAGGAGGCTGTTGTTCTGTGCCCTACAGACAGACCTCTGCACACACATTCCCTCCCCTAACCCTGTATACTCCAGTGAGTTGATCTCATTATGGCAAATTTAGTTACAGCTGAAGTCTCCTTGTAACAAAGATTATGTTCAAGCCCAGAGTAATGGAACCTAGTCGATGTTATTAAAATAAAATTGGTTACAATGAATAATTCAATAGGATGATTCTGTTTCGTCATCCCCTCTTTGTAGATCGAAGAGTTAGTATTTATAATGATTTTTTTAATTGGATTTTTGTTTAGGAAGAGATAATCAGCTATAATTCCTGACAGCACTTTCCTTACAAGATTGCCATAATTGCCCCATAAAGCCTCTTTTCAAATGCTAAGACTGGGAACTTCTTTGCTCACATTAGTAGCAATAACCTTTGGGTGATTTTTAAGCACATCTGCTCCCTCAGCTCTTGTTTATGTGAGGTCATCACAATTGTGTGTTAACAATTCCCTTCTCTCAATGATGTTTTTCAAATACCTCTAGGAACTGGATGCTAGTGTTGAATTTGGAATTCCTGCACATCAATGTTATAGAGAAGCAATGGTTGAACATCTTTTCTGAGTGTTTGCTTGCAGACAGCAGTGGTGTGTGTGGTGTGGTGTGTCTTTACAGAAAAAAAAAAAAAAACATAACAGGCACCTACATAATGTGCTTTATGAGAGAATAAAGATGAATGGAGCTCCTGTCAGTCCACAGAGAGAACTGATAGTCTGATAGGGAAGCCAGGTAGACATAGACATAGACGCTTAGAATTCAGTGTGAAAATGATTTCACTGAATGCAGAGGTGATACTGTGAGGGTGAACACTGATCAGTCATTTATCCCCCAGGTTTTGAGGTTATTGAAGGAATCAAGGGACCACCCCATATTACCATTTCTTTTCATTGTCCTTAGAGGATCCAGAAATAAATACAAATGATTAAATTAAGAATAAATTATATAAATATAAACAATAAAGTTGAAGAAATGATCAAATAAAGGTGAAAATTAATAAATCTTACACTTCATTCATTGATTCCCATTGAGACCTATATGAAGGTTCTATTTAACTTTCATCTGCAAGCCAGGCATACCCACCCTGTACCTGAAGCAAAGAAGCAAGAAGCAAGAAGCAGGGAATGTTTGGGAATCATGGCTCATCTTCAAAGTCAGAAGGCAGGCTGGACTCTTAAATGGCCATGAGGCTGGACACTACATGGAGTCCCTGGGAAATAGGAATCTCAGAAGAAGGCAGGTAATTTTTTCAGCAGGATAATTGGAAAGGGGGCTCTGAGAAAGGTACAACCATTTCTTTTTTTTTTTCTTTTCTTGTTTTTATTGACAACTTCTATACTTACATACAAAAAATGCATGATATTTCCCTCCCCTCCCCCAATCCCCTTCAGAACTCCAATCTCCATCATATCCCCTCCTACAACTATTTCTTGAATCACTCAAATTCTGTTGGCCCAAAAACACTTAGTCACTCAACTAATCTGAGATCACTCTATGGGAGAACCACAACACATAAAAATTGTGTATTAGAGGATCATGGAAAAAGTTACAATGTCTTGGAACTGGCAATATCTCTGGGGAGCAGCAAGCTCTAGTGCTGTCTATGTTAAAGATGGGATGGGGCAGAAAGTGAAGACAGAAGGACGGGGAGATTAGTTCAAGGCTAAACAAGAAATTTCTGATAGAATTGCTATAAACTTGTGAAGCACACAACTTGAGACTTCCCAAATAAATTTATTTTCACCCCCATTGAAATCCAGTGCTATATACAAAATGTAGTTCTTTCCCACATATGATTTATAATAGTAATGGTAGCATGAAAGGACTATTATTGCTCCTGTTAGTCTATGATCCTCTCCCTTCACTATTGCCTGCTCTATATTTAACTAGTGGTACTGAGGGATTGGCCTTATATTTAGCCAAAGATATGCTCAAGTCATGATATTCAATGACACTCTATTTGAGGTAGGCACATTGTGAAGCATAGCTGACTTGGAGCACCTACAGGAGGTGTCACAAGGGGTTTCAAGCTTACCTGGGATGATGCTGGCTGTCCGATGACAACCCACCCTGGACATTGCTGGTCTTGATGGGATACCGAAGCATTGGATGCCCATTGATCTAGGAAACCCTGGGGTGTGTAGACACCACAGTCTTTAATGCTAGTTTTTTGCTCAAATTCTTCACACACCCCATCACCATCATGGAAATAGCACCGGCTGGGTTCATCTGTGTGAGATGGACACAGAAAGGAAGAGCAAAGGTAAATGTTTGTTTATTGGCCTTGGTTCTAAGCAGAAGCTATGGACTAGACCACCAAAACTATAAGGGCCTTCAAGTCCATCATCATTCATCCAATGTAATAGTCTTTAGCTTTCAGAGAAATGTATACAGGAAATCCTGCTATGTGTAACTGTGTAGACAAAACAGAAGACCATTATTCTAGGTGAACAGGTCAAACCACAGGAAAAAAAGGCTACATGATTCCACTTACATGAACTGTATAGTTGTGAAACTCACAGAACGAGAAAGTAGTGTGATGGTATTTGAAGGAGAGAGAATGGGAGTTGTGTCCAGTGAGCATGAAGTTTTGATTACATAAGATGAAGGCTTTCTAATACTTTGCTGCACAAAAGTGTACTTTTTACTAAATATTTACAAATGCTTCCATCTTGATTATTCCCAAGTAAGCCTCACAAGTACCTTGCAAAGAAGCTGTTACTATCTTAATTATAATTTTAATCTTCCAGATGAGGAAACTGAAATCTCATATATCTTCAGCAACTTGCCTGAGTCATACAGTGTGTGAGTATCAGATTTAGGACTCCACCTCAGGCTTGCACTTCCTGTGTTCTAGTACAATGTTTGCACCACAGGACTTCATGGTTGCAAGGTGGACTAATTTAACTCCAAAGAGGATTTCAGTTTTTCAGAGGGAATGAACAGGCTTCAACCCAAGCCCTAAAATGGAATTGCTCTGTTTTATTATACAAGTCTCTTGTCCTCTATGGGCCCAATCAGCAGGGAAAGTAGTCAGAATTTTGGGATACTGAAAGTACAATGTAATTCTCCTTTGTCTTTTCTGATACCATAAGAGTTTCAGAGATGCACCAAGTAAATTCTCAAGCTCCTGTGTAATTCAAACCACAGTGGTAGTTTTTGCTTAGCATAATTTAAAGCTTTGACTATCTTCAGTTAATGTCACTTACCTACAATGACATACAAGTACAGAGCTAACAGCAGGAGGCTTTCCAAGCATGTGTAACTTTTGCAGGTTTCCCAGTATTTCAACATAGAAAAATACAAGGAGAAATTTGGACAGCCATCCCAAAGAAATCACCCTACCCTCTGTTTTGTAAGCATCCTATTTATTTATTTTTATTTATTTATTTGAGAGAAAGAGAAAGAGAATGGGCATGCCATGGCCTCTAGCCACTGCAACAGAACTCCAGATGCATGTGCTACCTTGTGCATCTGGGTTATGTGGGTCTGAGGGAATTGACCCTGAGTCCTTTGGCTTTGCAGGCAAATCCCTTAACCACTAAGCAATCTCTCCAGCCCCACCTTCCCCTCTTATAATAACTGATATCAGCTCTTCTGTGATGTATTTCCAATTCTTCTAGGCAAAGCTTAAATTCTTTACCTTGTATAGGTGTACACTGTTTTGAGATCTACACCTAAACCTTGACCACATTGAGTTGCCATTAGTTCTTCATGTTATAGCTCCTCAAAAGATTCTGGAATCTTTGAAAGATTACCTCTATTCAGTATCTGAGGGCCACCATGTGATTTATCATCCAAAGCAGAGTACTTTGAGAGGGTGATGTTTTAGAAATTATGTATATGGGGCTGGAGAGATGGCTTAGCAGTTAAGGTGTTTGCCTGCAAAGCTTAAGGACCAGGTTTGATTCTCCTGTACCCAAATAAGCCAGATGCACAAGAGAGTGAATGCATCTGGAGTTCATTTGAGGTGGCTAGAGGCCTGGAATGCCCATTTTCTCTCTATCTCGATCTGCCTCTCTTCTCTCTCTCTCTCTCTCTCTCTCTCTCTCTCTCTCTCTCTCTCTCACACACACACACACACACACACACTCTCAAATAAATAAAGAAAAAAATTTAAAAAGAAAGAAATTATGTATATACAATAGGCACAGGGAAATCTGAATATTCCAGGTAAATCACACTTAGGATATTGCTTGAACTAAAAATTAGTCTTTACATATTTACTTCAAAATAATGGAGTGGAGCTATACATAGAGACCCAGTCAGGACAACCCCTTAGAAAAATCATAGAACTTTCAGAGGAAATGAGCATAAATATGCTTTGTGTATTGTAAACTGGTCATGACAGGTAAAAAGTACTCTTCCTCTACAGGGTCAATTTACTTCTAAGTGGCTGGTTTAAGTCATTTTGTTAAATCAGTACTCTTGAAATTCATTCAAACATTCTCCCATCTAGAAAGAGCTATCATGCTATCTGAAAACAGAGTCATTGAAGTCAGGGACAGAATATGTTGAGCCTCTTCCAAGCTCCAAGCTCCAAAATCCCTTCTTTATTTCTGCAAGCAGTTTACATAGTGAAGTACTATCGAAATAAGAAGAATAAGCCAACTCGTTATAATTCAGTTATCTCAGGATGGGTGTGAGCCAGCTGAGAACTTCAGTGACCAGTAGCCTGCTGGAAACTTCCACCATGGAAAGTTAAGCTCAGCATTTCTCTGCAGCTCCAGTCTCTAGTGAGTGTGGCCAGCTTAGATAGAATAAAACATGTGCAAATCAAGAACCCTTTGACATAAATACAGACTTGACTCTCAAAAACTGAATGAAAAGGACCCAGAAAGGCATAATGTCTAGCTCTAAGTCACATAAACAGCTGGGGTCAGGCTTAGAAGCAGGAGTCTGTTTTCCCACATAAGTAGAGAGATCTTCCCTACACACAGTGATCAAAACACATTTCTTAAGGATAAGCTAATGTGGTTGTTTGAATCTTGTTACCATGTTTGTTCTCTTCCAATAAAAAGACAAATAAGATTATGTGACATCTGTGCTCTAAGGTGACTTAATTCATTTTCTCAACAGCGACATCTTCCAGGGGCAGAAAATGGGACTAGAGCTGAATTCTCATAAAAGCTTATTTCTTTCTGATTTGATTTAAGATCATGATAAATCAGTTTGATTGGAATCAACAGAAGCTGACAATGGAGGGAGACAGAGAGAGGCATATGTAAGAAAACAAGTGCATAGATGGATAGATAGGCAGGCTAGATGGATAGAAGTACATGATAAGTAGATAGATAGGCAGAGATAGAGTTAAAAGACAGAAAAGTTAGTATTAAAAAATAAAGGTAGGGAGGATAGACAGAGATGCATTGTGCTCAGTTTCTTTTCCAATATTCTGCTGATAAAGCCATTGTGAATTCCTTTTTAAAATAACATCGTTGGTCTCTGTTATTCAGTTTCTCTTGCTACTAGTGTCCCGAGGGCCCCTCTACTCCATCTGTCAGTCTTCGTCTAGGGATTTCTCTCTGCTTCTCTACTCCCTCTGCCCTAAGCACTGAAGAGAACAGGGTAAGGGATGGAATACAAATGTGTGGCCAGGAAAAACAAAGACAGCAGCAACAGAACAAGAAAACAAAATTGGCCTTCTTATTTTCATTACATCAACTCACTTGGTGCTTCTTCAATGTTTTATGTGGGTCAATAGCAAGGTCAAGTGATCAGCCTACCACCCTGGCTTCCATATAGTAGCTAGGTGAGATTGATAATGAAATATATTCCACTGGGAGGGATACTGTGGAGGCTACCCCCCACACACACACACAGAGCTAGGAACCTAATAGACTTCAAACAAATGTTTGTCAAATGAATGAAATGACTTGACTTCTGAATCCCTGATGCACATATTCCTCTGTATAGTCAGCTATGTGCCTTTTGGAAACCTTCTTTAGACTTTCTCTTAGGATGAATGAAAAAGCCAAGACACAAATAGGAATGGGTTTACAATGGGCTTGTATAAGACAGCCTGATCTCTACACTTCATTGCATCTATTCCTAGCAAAAAGGAATTTCCCATTTCAGATTCATCCCATTACATGTGGTGACAAATGTAGAAATCTGCTCTACCCGTTTAGGTAACTTCATGGACATTGACAATGTCAGACTTCCTTGGCTGATTTTTTATATGCCAGAAATTTTGTTTTCCTTTTGGAGGAAGTGAGCTAAGTTTTCAGAGCCTAAGGCAGATGAAAATTTTGTATGTGGAAAGAAAACTGGGAGAGTCCCTCAACGACTTCATGTTGCATTTCATCTGTCCAGATGGAAAGAAGAATTTCTACAACCTTTCATTCCTGAAGCACATGCTAAGAATACCATTTGCTATAGGAACAGATTGTTGTAACCATTGGAACTTTGACTCCCAACTTTAAAGGAGAGGAAAAAAAAGTTTTTCTCAAAATATAAACAAAGGCTGGGGCAGATCTATTATGAGGTGTTCTTATGACTGAAGTCAGAAACCCTGGATTCAAAATGCTAGTATGACTCTGATTATTGGTTACTTTTATACTTGATATTTCATCTTCCTGGGCCTCAGCTTCTGTCTATGAAAAGGGCATAAGATTGCAATTTAGATTTCTTCAACAAGGTACTCAGTGTGAACAAATAACATAACAAGAAAGGCAATAAATCTGACCTTAAAGACATAAAGTCTATTCTTAGCAGTGATGATATGAGGATGAGGCAAGGGTTGAAAGGATTTCTTCTTAGTCAGGGATTCTACTTAACCTACAGATCTCTAGATCCTAAGGTTACAAATGACAAAAAAAAAGGGTACCTTGACTATTTTCAATATCAATGAAAAGAAAAAAAGGAATTAATAAAACAATAGAATAAAAGAACTATAGAAAAAATATATTTGACTATGTAACTGAACTATTTCAGCACAGTAGGCAAATACTGATTGATTTGACTTGATGAGACACTTTGACAACTTATGACATCCCTGTTATCCCACAGATAAATAGATAAAATAGCTGGAGAGTTCATTGCTAGAAAGGGCAGGAAGGACATATATTGTTTTGTATTCTCATTACTAGTTCTTACATATGGTCTTCATAAGGAAATCTGCCTTCAGAGTGACTCCCATGGATTTAAGTACCTGGATCAGATGGCCATATATGACAGGTCACTGAAAACTAATGTCCACTAATGTGTTCTTCAAACAAGGCTTGAGATTACGTGCATTCTTCATGACAATGTTGCCAGTTAAGGTATTTTGGCTCTACCACTTCTGTCCATCCCCAAATCTCATCATTCTATTATTTAAACATAATTCTTATCAGAGAAGGTAACCAGTTATCAGAGAACATAAGTGTCCTTACTTTGACCTACAGGATACATGACAAAGTGTCATCTTACTAGTTTTTTAAATAAGCCATTCCATTCCAGTCTACTGTGTTCTCATGAGGATTAGTCTCTTACTGCTATACAGTTTCCATTTATCTATCTATCTATCTATCTATCTATCTATCTATCTATCTATCTATCTATCATCTATCGATCTATCAGATTTCAGGCTAGCCTAGGCCAATTTGAAACTCATTCTATAGTCCAGGCTGTCCTTCAGCTCCCTATAACCCTCCTACCTCATCCGCCCAAGTGCTGGGATGAAAATAAGTGGGTCACCATGCCCAGCCTGCTATGAATTTTCCACATCTTCATTTTTCTAACCCCCACAGGTCTTCAAGGCTTCAGATAGTATCTCCTTTGACAAGTCTTCACTATCTTTCAACCCCTATGTCTGATGTCCACCATCATTTGGGTTAAATGTCCTTCATCACTGTGTTCCCACACTTCTCAGAGTTCTTCATCACAGCCTCTTCACTTTGTGTCAGGATCTCTGGGATTAAAGCTGTTGACTATTTCATATGTATATGTCCAACTCATAGTTATCACTTTAGTGAGGGTATCAATGAAAGGGCAAAGGAATCTATGTCTGGATGAATGACAAGTAAAAGTCAACAGTTAGTTTATAATTAATTTCATGTATTACAAGGTTTTGAATGATCTAAACTAACCAGGGGCTGACATATGTTTCCTGTCATGTGATTACTGGCTTCCCCAGAATAGTACTGCAAGCTAGATTTCTTCAAAATAGAGGCACCTTCTTAAGTAGAATGAACCACTTTGCCTTAAAATAAAAGAATTTGCTAGCTTCGCTATACAATTAATTAAAAATTTAGATTAAAAACAAACTCTCAGGAGATTGCTTCTTAAATATGTCTGCAATACTCAGTGGGATTAAGCACTCAGCAGTTCATTTGAAATCATTTTGCAATGGATGAGCAACAGATAAATGGTACCAATATTTCTAGGTTATTTTAGGAGTAAGGACTATACTACATAGCTAAAGTAATTTCAAAACTTTAAATGGGAATGGGATAAAGCTATTAATTCAATGTGCTTGTGTCAGGATGACATTTATGAATCACACTGGGTCACTCCTCCATACAGAGAAGCAATACAGCTTGGAAAAATGGGAGGTTTCATGAGAATATGGTCTAGGGGGAATATCTTAGAAGATTGAAAGGATTTGGGCATGTGGAGGAAAGGGTATGAATGAAGGATTATCTCTGATCAATAATTAAGTAAAGGAACATAGTGCATTCTGGAACTGATAAACTATAACACTGATCAGAGGCCAAATTCAGGAGGGATTGCAATACAGTGTGAAGAAACTTGAATTTCATTCTTTCTCTGAATAATGATTGAAAGACCGAATGTTTATTGATGTCCATAAGTCACTGAATAGTGCAATAGTTATAGACTACTTAGTAAAATTAGGAAGTTGATGCAGGAGAATGAGAAGTTCAAGGTCATCCTTGGCTACATAGGAAGTTTGAAACCAGCCTGTGTTACATAGAACAAGCAAACAACAACAAAATATTAGTTATTTCTACATGCCAGGGAATATAATAAACTGTAATGTAAGGTAGTAAACAAAGCATGAATGACTTCTTCCTATATGGAGCTTATGGTAGTAAACATGCATAAGCCCTTAGCACATTGTAAGAAGCCAATTGTTTATGGTGAGCTTAGAGATGAAAATGATTATTTCATTCTGTCTATGGGAAAGCTGAGGTTCACAAGGTTGAAGCTATTTGCTGAAGTCTGGATCTATGTACTTTTCATAGTGTCTAGTTGTATGGGGTTAAGTAATCTGAGAAGATTATGGAGTTATTAACTTTTCATCCCTTTGAGGAAAATGAACAGATAACTAGCAGATAGGGTGATCAGGACTTTTCATCATAGGAGACAGACCTATTTTGGGATCCAACTATGAAGAAAATAATGTGAATGCTCACTACCTTACAAACAATGGGTGACATTACCTGTATTCCTAAATTTCCTGTTTAGAAAGATGGATTGAACTTTGAGAAATCATCATCTATTTCCAGAAGGGCAAACAATTATTGGTATAATACTCTCTGTCCAATGATTACTATTTTTTTCTAAAGACCAGAGAAAAGAATATTTTTAAGTTCAGCTGTTTGTTGAGGATGGGTCCAAACACAATAAACTTGATGCCACACAGTTATTCATCCAAACACAAACAATAAAAAGACAAAAATATGTGCAATATTTAAAGTCAAAATAATTTCTTGTTGGAACAGAGTCACTGGCAGTGCCTTACAGTTTACATGGGGGAAACTTGAATGGAGGCTAGGGAAAGCTATGCTGGCCTGTGTTTCCTTGGGAACAGAAATATCTTGACTTCATGGTGTCTTTCTTTCAAAGGTTTCTTTTCAAACCCACATTGCTGACCTCATTTAATTCTATGCAGACCAGGGTTTTGAATCTCCTCAACCAGATCAACCTCCCCACAGGACAAAAGGGAAGAGGCTGAGGTGCTCCTAAAGGGCTATGAATATGCTAATAAGCTTCAGATGCTAGCTGGGCCTGCTGAACCTACAAAGCTTATGTTGGTTTCTGGTTCCTTCAGTGGCTAGCCACAAATTAACATGAGCCAAAATTTCTTCTCCATGTTTCATAGTGACAGCCGGGCATCATCTAACAGACTGACCTAGAAATAAAAAGAGTCCATGGATGTCTTTCCATATTGTCACTAACTCCACAGTGAGATGCTGCATGGAGGTTCATCCTCATGCTTGCTCTCCTTGACCCTCACAGCAATCTCATACCTGGCTTTATGTCTTCCCAATGTCAACCCTTTCTCATCCAGCTGCCTGAAAGTATAACAACAAAATTTGAATCTTACTATACCAAAAAAATTAATTGACTTCTACAAAATTTGATGGCCCTCGTTAGTTCCAACTTCCTTTATTTGTCCTCAGTTCCAAGTACATCTCTTCTTTCAAAGAAGTGAAGCTCCTTCTCAGAGCTTACTCTTCAGAGCATCTGCCTTTATTTCCTCAACCTGAAAACCTGCTCTCCATTTTTTGGTCCATCATCAAGATTTAATTTTAGTTTCTTCAGCTTAATGACACCTCACTTGCTTCTCTATTACTTCTCTACACATCCTGCTTCAACCAATTTCCATGATTTTCTACACCATTATTCTTTTATTCCAGATCAGTAAAATAGGGCACAGCCTATTCTAAGAGTTTAAAATTTTAAATAAACAACCAATGTTTGCATTATATAAAGATTTTTCATTAAAAAGTCACCCTCCTCCATTCTAATCTTCTTAATACTATTTTTCCACCTCATATTTCTCTTTCTCTTTGACTTTCAATAAATTTATTGAGTGGAATCTAAACTCACACCATCCACTTTTTATCTCTTACAGCTCACCCTTCAATTGCCATAGATGTGGCTTCTGTGCTCACCCCTCCACCAAAATCAGATTACCAATGATTTCAGTGTTGCTAAAACTAATCATATCCTTTAATATCTCCACCTCACTAGATTGTCCTAAGGCACATAAAGAAGTACCCCACTCTTTCATCTTGACATTTCTCTTTTCCCTACCTCCATGCTGCCAGGGGCACCCTAGCTCAACATGACACTTCCCACATAGATTCTTCTACTATCTGTTACCACTCTGGTTGTATATGAAATGCAGCCAGACTTCAGGGTTACATCTTCTACACTATTTCCTTCATCCATTCCAACTTTGAATAAAAAAATTAAAACATTTATGCCAATGAATTGAGGTCACATACATGCATTTCAATATGACCTCTTCTCTGAAATTCAGTGGCCTAAAATATAATCACTACTAAATATCTATTTTAAAACATAGCATAAAATAAAAACTATTGATTTTTCTCCATATTCACATTCCCTTTTCCTTTATTTTAATGTTTGAGAATACCATCTTTGAGTAATCATCTAACCAAGACTAAAGCAAAACTTTCCCAGTTTTCTCTTCTATTTTATTTAGCTCACTTTTTGTTTGTTTGTTGGAGGGTCTCACTTTAGCTCAGGCTGACCTGAAATTCACCATGTAGTCTCAGGTGGCCTCGAACTCACAGCGATCCTCCTACCTCTGCCTCCTGAGTGCTGGGATTAAAGGCGTGTGCCACCACACCCGGCTCAGCTCATTTCTCGAGTCTACATTAAATCCATCAGCATATCTATTGAGCAGCTTTGCCCAAAGATATTCCAAATACATCCATTTAGCTCCATTGCTATCATCTTAGTACAAGCCTCTAGCACATCTGCAGTGCCCACTCAACAAGTATCTCTTTTATATCAGGTAGCTCTTTTATATCTTTTTCCTAACTATCCTTCCTCTGAAACATAGCTACAGTGATTTCCACATTTCCACCCAAAAGTCCTCAGTGATATCCCATCTCAAATGTAACAAAACTCAGAGTTTATATCATGGCCAACAACTCAGTTTTATGTCACCATCTTCTTCTACTATCTAAATTTCCTCACTAATGAGCTTCATTAATTCATTCATTCTTGAAGATATACTTCTATACATTCAAGAAGTATCTGTTGCTTTAGGAACTTAAATTTGATGCATATGTTTTCCTTGCTGTTCTCATGAATTTATTAGTCAGGGTTCAAATAAATAACCCTTTTTCTTTGCAATAAGCTCTTATTGTATTTTTCCATTTTCTTGTATTCTTTAACTTTCTTCACAGCATTATTTGATGATTTCTGAACACAAATTTTGAGAATGTAGGACTTGCTACCATATATGAGACTCTGGATTTGATTCCCAGGACCATAAAAATAAAGAAAGAATAATGTTTTTACATGTTACTGTTAACTGCCTCCCTGGCATATATTTCACAGAATAATATTTTAAAGTGCATTTTCTTTTAATTTGGGGGATATATAAAATTGTCTATTCATATGACTCTGAGATATTTATAGACTATCTAATCTTACCCGTATTTGCATTCCTAATTCATAGAATAGTGGCAGTCTTGTCAAAGGAATTCAGAAATTATTTAATATGAGTCTTGTGGCATTGTGGAATCCCTATAGTTGATTGTATTAAAGATATCTCAGCAAGTATAGTATAGTGGCACACACTTGTAATTTTAGCCCTGGTGAGCCTGAGGAAGGAGTTTTATAAATCCAAAGGTACATGTGTTATATATTGAAACTGTCTGAAAGCAACAAACAAACAAAGAAACAAAATGATATCTCAAGTGTGATTTAAATTTTAGTAGAATGTTCTTCATAAACACTTATGAAAAATATTAATTAGAGTGAGATATTGCACAAATACTTGCACACATTAATGGTCAAAGTATACCTCTTTGCATTCTACTCCATAACACTTTTTCCTGGAAGATGAATGGTACTATCCATCTTAAACAGTACTTTATTCTATGTCTTGCCTAATTTTGAAAAAAATACAAGGAATATGTGCATAGGAGTACATACAAGACTGATTTTTCTTTTTTTTTTTTTTTTTTTAGTTATATAGATAGTGTGTATACAGCCTCCTCCCTGACCTCTGAAGACTAAATTTTAATAAGAAAAAAATTTATCAATGTTAAGTTAGAGTTTGCAGATGTGTTGACAACATCTTGATTTTCATATGTCTATCTGAAAGGCCTGAAAAGATTGTAAGCAAATACAGTGACCCTAATAAATGACAAAGCACCCAGCAGGCCAGAATATTCAAGACCCCAGTGATTTTCATCCAAGTCTCTTAGGATTCCAATTATATTTCTTGGTATAGAAGACAGTGTACAATTCAGTACCATATGACTTACACAGTGGTAATTAACTTAGGCACATAAAGAGACTTTCAAATATGTGAATAGGAAATAACAAAATTAAACTTAACTTAAATAGTATAAGGTAATAAATGGGAAAATACAATGCAAGCACTGATATGCAAAAATAGTGCAAAAATGGCCAAAAAGGTAATAAAAGATAGCATAGCCTTTAATCCCAGCACTTGGGAGGCAGAGGTAGGAGGATCTCCAAGAGTTCGAAGCCACCCTGAGACTACACAGTGAATTCCAGGTCAGTCTGAGCTAGAGTGAGAATCTACATCTGAAAACCAAAAAAAAAAAAAAAAAAAAAAGATATCATAGTATACATGAACTTTCAGTGTTTTGAATGTGAACACATCTGTATATAAGGGAGGAAGGTAGGAAGGGAAGGAGGGAGGAAGGAAGGAAGGAAGGAAGGCGGGCTTCCTCTAAATCTACAGCCTGGAAATGCATAGGATTCGGGAGGAAGTAGAGGAGCCAATTGTTGCCCACTCATCTTCACTATGACTTTGGAAGGCCACTTTCCCTCTCTGGGCTGCAGTCTCCCCTTTGGTAGAATAAATTAAATGAAAAGTTATTAGAAAAAAAAAGCTGTAAAATATCATTCAGTTATTTTACTCTAAAATTTATTTGGTTTTGATTTTTTTCCCCTTTAATCATTAAGCCAAATTTTAAGTATGAAAGTGGGAAGTCATGGTCAGCAGCAGGAAGTCTGCGAAGCCTGTGGGTGGTGAGCCCACCATGAGAGAGGATTCTAACAAAAACAGATGGGATGGGGACCCACAATCAAAAGTTAAACCTCAAGTCTGTCACTAACTTACTCCTTAGTGCTCAGTAACATACATCATCCTTCCATGACTCACTCATTTTGAGTAGATTAAAAAAAAAAAAAAACAATATTACTGCTCTTTCTTACTACTTTGGAAAGTAGCTATAATGGTCTGAAAAAAGAAACAATAAAATCTGCAAGCATGTCAAACTTATGGGTACTATTGTTTTCATATGTTATTATTGCAGTTCCAAGCCAGAACTCATCTTGCAAATCACCAAATATTTTCCTATTCCATTGCTTAAGTTTTACCTCCACTATTATCTGCTCAACAAGGGCTTTTCTAACCGCATTCACAAAATATAATTTCTACCTCTTCACTGGCTTCTCTCTAGGCCACTAGTCTACTGTGTTCCCTACATAGCACGGTCTTGCTTCTTCAATGTTTACTTCATCATTAGCTTTTATCTACAAAACAAGGAGTGATCAGCTACATGGCAGCAGAAGCATAGACTGCTTTGTCCACTCTTGTGTTCAGATTCAATACTTAGACGACAACCTGTAAACAGCTGCTGAATGACTGGATGGAGGTTTAGTGCTACAAATGTTTTTAAGAATTATTTGGTCCAGGTGCTGCTTCCTTTCACAAACCCAGAAACTGGGAGTTGGAAAGTGAAGTAACTTACAGAATGCAGCATGATTAATTATTGGAGCCCAAGGGTTCTGGCTGGCTAATGGAGACTCATTACACAAATATCAGGAGAATGCAATGTCAGATAGCAACCGATGTATGAGGAATTCATGTATATGAGCATAAAGAAAAATGCCTGATGCCACACACACACACACACACACACACACACACACACACACACAACTTCTGCATATAGAAAGAAGAAATGCATCATTCTGTTACAGCATCCCAGGTTTACCAGTGGGTCAAAGGCTGGAGGATTTGGAGTTGGGATACCCTATAAAACCAAGTGGTCCCAATATGGCAAAGCTGGTTTTGACTAAGATAACCAGAGTATGCTGGATTCAAAGGCTGGATCTCTCTCACCCTGGGGCCTGAGTGTTTTGCCTGAGTTGGGATACATTCAAACATATGAGAAAACCAAGTGGTCCTATTTTCAATTTATGGCAATTGCTGGTTTTGACCAGATAAGCATAGGTTTCATGGAGAGATCTTGCATGATGGCTAGATTAATCTTTCTTGATTATGTGATGGACCTTATCCTCAAATTTGTTTGATGTGCATGCATGGGTTTCTTAGTTTGTTTGGCATCCTCAAAGGATAGGGTTTCTTATTTGTTTGCATCAGGATAGCTGGATTTCAAGTTTTGGGGATTCTTGTCTCTACCCCCACTTTCTCTAGTAGCACTGTGACTACAGATGTTTTCATGACTGTCAACTTCACATGCTGGGGACCCAAAGCATTTTATTTACCAAGCCATTTCTGAGATTTTATACATATATATAAACACACACACACACACATATACACACACAAAGTCTCAGGTTGGCCTCAAACCACAGCAATCCTCCTAACTCTGCTTCCCACCTGGCCCTTGTATATTTTTAATCTGTATTGCTTAACTGCATTTTGTTCTTACAGAAATATGTGTATATGTCATCCTCCCTTTCCAATAAAGAAAGAAGAAGTGGGCAAGGGAAGACAGAAAAGAAGAGAGGGGGACATTGGCCCTAAATCTAGAGTCAGTGGGGTGAGAATGGTGGTGCACGCCTTTAATCCCAGCACTTAGGAGGCAAAGGTAGGAGGATCACTGTGAGTTTGAGGCCAACCTAAAACTAAATAGTGAATTCCAGGTCAACCTGGTCTAGAACAAGACCTTACCTCAGAAAACTAAAAAATAAAATAAAAACTGAAAATAAATGAAGAGTCAATGGGGAAACTTGAAGATAGAAATCAAATCATTGTTCTTTTCAATCAAGATTCATGAGGGTCATCCTGACTCTACACATTCAAAACATGTTCCAAGGATCAGTGGTTACTCTGAGGTCAGTTTCCACCAACTGGAGGTGTTTTCCCAAATAAAGACAAGAGATTGCAATTGTGTCCCAGGCTGTGGAGTCAGAACAGTGGCCAGAAATGCACCCTCTGGTCCAAACTGAATGAACCATTGTAAACAGACCGATTCTGAGCCACTGAAGCTAGACAATGGTCAGAGAATAGAGCCTTGGATAGTTATGTCTATGAAGAAAAGCTCACAAAGGTATGGGGAAGTTTACCCAGAAAAAGAGGATACTCAGAGAGATGGCAAAAACTCTACACCAACTAAGTGGTTTAACAATATAGTCCGTTACCTGACAAGAACTTGAATTTTTCATTCCATATTTTCTGCCAGACTTAATGAAACTGGCAGGTATGATCTTGTCCTTGACCATCTCTGCAGCATGGTCACCTCTAATACATCCTATTCTGACCCCTGCAGACTGACCCTGTGGCTGCTCCTTGAAGGTGCCATGCATTGCATCATCTTGGCAATCTGTGCCATCCCAGTTGCTTTTCTTGTGACTAACCCCATTCATCCTTAATTCACTGTGCAAACATGCACATCTTCTGGAAACGCTATCTAGCATTACCTTTTCCCTTTCTTCCTGTAACTTCGTTTACTTCTCCAATTAAAGTTGCCTGCAGTACATTTACTACCTGTGAAACTCTGTGTTAAATGTTTCCAATACCCAGGTGAGCTCTATGTAGTCAGGGCTATCACTAGAATTGAGGTTTAAAGGCGTTAAGTTGTCACCTAAGACTTCATCAGCTGCAGAATCATCAATCAAGGTTACTTTGATTTCAACATCGTCTATGCAGATGGACACTGCAGAGGGTCTGTTGAGATGAGGTTGCCTGTTTCCTCTGGAGTACCCTGTGGTTTTGTTCTACCTGTAGGGCTGAGAGGTTTTATGGAGCTCTGGTCACATCTTCAGCCCTAAGTCTTTGTTTCCTTATGAACTAACTTGAAATAATGACTATCTCCCCAGCTGTTAGGAAAGGGAAATGATAAACTATGTAGAAAACACCCACCCCACATCTAGCTTTAAAAACAACAACAAACAAAAATTGTAAAAGATCAGAAGCCCACATTTCCCTAAAGAAAACAAAACTATGTCTCTACTACCTTGTGCTAAGTTAAACAGCATGGACGGACTCAATAACTTACATTTTTGGTAAACGATTTAATTCTTTTTAAAGTGAAAATCCAAGTTTTTGTTGGCAAGTGATTGAACATGCAGGGCCCAGCCTGCGGGGCCACAGTCCACTGGGGAATTTACGAGGCTAGATGGGGACCTTCAGCTCAAGCACTCCCTTCAGACACACTACTTACAAAGCCATCAATTTCCTTAACAAAGAGCATTGGCTTAAATGCCCCCTTAAAGCAGTGTTATTTACACAGTTATCCACTTCCTTTTCAATTCTCTGCCTGGGGGGTAGCATGCCTGCAGTCTTTCTAGCTACTAGTTAATTAGGCTTTCTCCTCAAAAGGAAACTAGTTAGGAACTATGCTGGATCTTCAAAGCAGCTCAATTTGGGTCTATCTCAGAGTCCCTGGTGACTAAATATCCACCCAAATAACTGATTCCACCCACACCTCTACAAAACTCCTCAAGCATTTGGACCACTATCAGCAGAGAGGTGGAGAAAAGGATGTAGAGCTGGCTGCACGTTCTTTATGTGGAGGTAAAGTAAGGGTCACTACAGCATCATTGACAAATACTTATACAAGCACTTTGCAGCTCCCGGTGTCCAGCATAGTGTTGTGGCCATTGCATGGACAAGGAAGCTAAAGTCTCTTTCACTATTTCTGCAACAGAGGTAGGATTTGGACATGGGCAATACAGCAGATCCAGGGTTACCACTACTCTGAATCATCAGAGCTAAGTCGCTTGCCTGAGATGACAGCCAGGAGGGGAGTCATCTCTAATCAAACAGAGGTCTTTGACTCCAAAGACCTACAAAGCTCCACTAACTTATTGCCTGAAAAATAAAACTATCTCATAGAAAACATACTCTTCTTTCACTCTGTTTACTGAGCCACAAATTATGAGCCAAGTCCTGGATAAAGTCCTGGGCAATCAGAAAAAGCAAATCACATCTCAGCTCCCTAGGACTCAGTTTCTAGTGGGCAGAGGATACGTAATTATGACTGCATGGTATTTTGTTCTCAGGTGCTAGATGCTGTGGGACTACAGGAAAAGGACCAATATTAGGCTGGTGCCCAATCTTACACTGCTGTCTTGAGAAGGCCTCCCCTTAGAAGGTAGTGCATGGGCTCTGTCCCTCAGTGGAGCTATTGGTGGTGGGAAGGACCTTCTCAGACATAGGAGGATATGTGGGTGTGAGGCCCAAGAAGATATTGGAGTATAAATTGCAAAAGACTGGATCAACCCACAAAGACCTTACTTATTTTGAAGGCCATACCTAGCAAGCAATTGAGATGTCTCCCAAGGATAATCTGAAGCCAAATGATGAGGGTAAGGATGTTCATATTTTAGGAGAGATGTTCTTTCAGTCTATTGGACAGATACGGAAAACAAAGATGGGGAAACAGGAGTCTATTAAAGCTCTCTCAGAACTTTCTACACAAGTGCTACAAGGAACTCAGGTAGAATAATGACAATTCAGAACAAAAGGAGAGAATGACTAGGGAGAAAAAGATAAATTTTATTTTTCTTTCTTCTCTTCTCTCATTCTCTCTCTCTTTTGTCTCTGTATGAGCTCACCAGATCCTCTTGCTGCTGCAAACAGACACCAGAAACTTTGTTCCATTTTTTTTGTAAGGCTTATATGGGTGACTTGGGAATTAAATCTGGGCCAGTGGCCTTGTAAGCAAGTGTCTTAGACCACTGAGTTATCTTCCCAGCCCCAATACATTTTCAAAATAAAATTGATGTGGTGATTTTGGGGGTAATAAAAGAAAAAGAGGGGAAATCATGGTTATTAGCAACAATTCTTGCAAATATGTGGTGAGTTGATGGTGCCACCCGTGGAGATAGAGAAGAACAGTTGTAGAAGGTCCAGAGAGAAAGCTGGTAAATAAAGTGTTGAATACGAATGACATTCAAACCAAGAAAGCAATGAGACATACAAGAAAAGAGAAAATCCCAGGTTTGAGGACACAAGGGTAGAGGGCTTGCCTTGCATATGTGCAAGACTCTGAGTTTAAAAGAAAAATAAAAGTGGGCGGGAGAGAGAATACAAGAAACAGGCATAAGATATAATATGAACCAGAGTGGTCTGTGTCAGGATTACCAAAGAAGTTAAAGAAAACTGGAAGAGGGCAAAATCCAGGTGAGTCTAGATAGTAAAACACTTCATTACATTTGTTCAATGGTGACTTTTAATAGAACTCCCCTCATTGACTCCTTGCATGATGATTTTCAAATTTGTTACTTTCAAATAAGGATGCATTACCATTTTAACCACCATATTATTTACTCTTTATTGATCATTTTCTGTTCTATGCACTGTAAACTGGGGAATTGGAGTGCATAGGCAAGGCCTGGCATGGTGAGAGGGATTCAACAGAGAGCAATGCATACATTCATAAATGCATGGGAAGAGACATCACAGCACCCCTGTAAGTTAAGGAACACCGCACTGCCCTTGTTTCTCCCAGGAAGAATGGTATTCAGAATTAGGAGACTAGAGCAAGAAGAAGCTCCTACGCTTCAGGATGAGGGCAGTCAGGTGCCCTGTGTGCTGATGAGTTCTCTTGGCAAAAGACACGAAAACAAATGGAAAAGTAGAGGGAATCAAGCCACTGGCGAGCAGAGCTTCCTTCAGTAATGAGGCTGAACTCAAGCTATGGTGCGTGGTTTTGGACTGCTGAACAGAGCAGCGGGTTCCAGCCAGGGCCTTCACAGCCCTGCCAATGGTGGTTGATAGTTTAATTTAAACTTATGGATAATTTGGGCTGAGTTTCTGACTAGTGTTGAAAGCTAAAATCACTCTGATTTCTCTTCAGGTCAGTTTGCCAAGAGTACTTAGTTGGCCCTTGAAGAACATCTCACTCAGGGAGGCTGACCATCTTAAAATACTGCTCCCAGCCGGCCATGCTTCTGCCCAGAAATTACACTTGCTACAGGACCAGCACTCCCCCCCCCAGCCCTCTTGTGGCATTCCTGTAGTAGTTTACTTTGGGACAAGTTTACTCACTGTGCCCACTGAAGGATCCTGTCTCGTCTTGGACCTTCTCAGTCTAGAATGCCACCGTGGCCTCATCTGTGTCTAGGAACTCACCAACTCTCACCAGGAGCACTCTGTGGTAACCAAGGGCCTTCCACATCAACCCTAATAAATCTTCAGTAATCATTGTCTTGTGAAGCCCTCCTGTAAGCAGCTGGCGCTGCTTCCTATATAGCACAGAAGTCACTGCATACAGCAGGTACTTAATACAGACAAGCACTTCTATGAGATGGTCACAATTATTGACAGTTATCTGTCCTTGTGAGACCCTTATGTTTCCTGCCTGGGGAATAGGCAAGATAGCCATAGATGGAGCTTAAATTCAGAGGTGCAGACATTAGTGCAGGGCACTATATCTTTCTGTCCAGCAAACTAAAAGAGGCTATGCCTCCTAAAAATTATTATAATTTCACATTGTTTACGCTAATTTCTCTTTGGTCTTCCATCATCAGCAACTGAGAGAAAGTGGGCTTTCAGTTTCTCTCTGTGTTATATATTTAATGATCTGTGAACAAACACTTCAGACACTCGTTCTTAAAGCAACCTGGGGTCCTTTTGTCATGTGAAGATTTCATCTGCTTCTTGCATTGTTTCCCTTTTCTCGTTATCTGTTTACTGTTAGACCCTTCAGCCGTTCAAGAGTACACATTTTATTAGATAAAACTAATCATGAAGATGTAGCATAAATTAGTAGTTAAGCCTGAGGGCTGAGGAGCCAGACTTTCAGGGCCAGAATACCTTACTGACAGATGGAGAGCCTTAGATAAATTACTTGACACTGTTGTGCCTTGACTTTTTTTATCTCAAAGACCTATGTAATGTTAAAACTACCTTATAGGATTCACGTTATTAATTAAAATGGACTTAATTTTACAAGTTGTGGAATTAATTTAACACAATTTAGAGCAAATTCTCTGCATTATTATGACTATTGTCTAGGATGATGAGGTTGAAAGGGGGTAAAAATGTACATGTCCCTTACCAGCCCTACTTGTTGTGATGGCCTGATATTTTATAGGGAGGTATGTAGGGACTTGAGTTTTGAAGCTGGACAGATTCAAGTTCAAATATTTCTATGACTTAATAATCACCTGCTTTCAACAAACTACATTGTCTTCTGGAGCCCAGGCTTCTTGTGGTAGAATGGGAGTGCTGGCTCCACCTCCCTGTGGCCTTGTGAGGATCATGAGAGGAGGGTTAGTGGCATATGTGTCAGCCAGACTGGCTCAGAATGTGGCACTTGGGAAGGTTTGTTTCTCTTGGGGTGGTTTCTCAGCTCCATAAATATTTACTGAAAGGAGGTCATTCTCTCCAAAGTTGCTCACACTTCAGGGGCTCTGATGTGTCATTAGGAAAGTGGTAACAATAATGCCTGCCTTCCAGGGGCATGATGGGCCTAAAAAGAAACACTGCAGTAGGGTCAGCCTTTCACAGTTGGGAGGAGGGCTTGGATTCTGCCTGCGTCTTTAAGAAGAGAAGCTATGTTGGTGCTGGGGGCTGTAGCTGGATCCTGGAGCCACAGAAAAGGATGGATGTGGTGGCTTCTGCCGTTAAGGTATAAACAGATATGTAAAGAGTCAATAAAACAACCATGCTGATAGAAGTCCAAAGGGGAGATCAAGGGACATTCTCCTCTCTATCTAAAGATTTGTCTTTCTCTCTCCACCCTTACTGCCCCCTCTCCCCCCTCCCCCCTGCCTGAATCTACCTAACTGGCCAACCTATACTTCCATCCAGCCAACAGTAAACAACTTTCTCAGTACAAGGCCAGAGAGTAACTATTTGCCTTTGTGAGCCATTACATACAAGGTTTTATTTGGAGCCACTGAACCCCTCCTTTGTAGAGGCAGAATGTTAACAGATGGGTATAGGTGTGTTTTAGTATAACTTTCTTTGCCAAAATTGATAATAGGTTGTCTTTGGCCACAGCTAATCATCTGCTTACCCTCCATCTGTACAAGCCTACATGTGCCTATTGTGGGCAGGTAAAAGCACAAAGTGAAAAAGACATGCATCCAAGTCACCTTATCCTCCCCTCATGCCCTAAGGAATGATCATCTTCTCAGGCCTGAAGGCTCCTGTGACACAACCACCGCAGATTTTCCCTTGTTGCCTCCAGTCCGCCATGCCAACCTTCTCTTCCCTCTTCAGAAGTTCTTCCCTGCCCTGGTACTGAACAGACTGACCTACTAGCTGTCCTTGTTATTGCCTCCCTCTACATCCTCCCAATGTGTCTGTGTGGCATTCAATTTCTAGTATGGTTTCATTGCCAAATCTTTTTTTTTTTTTTTTTTTTTTTTTTTTTTTGTTTTTGTTTTTGTTTTCGAGGTAGGGTCTCACTCTAGCTCAGGCTGACCTGGAATTCACTATGTAGTCTCAGGGTGGCCTTGAACTCATGGCAATCCTCCTACCTCTGCCTCCCAAGTGCTGGGATTAAAGGCGTGCGCCACCACGCCTGGCTCTCATTGCCAAATCTTTAAGAAAGCTGTTCCAATCCTCTGTGTAAAGGAGCTCCCTGATTTATATTTTTCCAAGCATTTCCATTGAGTATATTGAAATCATCACCAGTGGCATTTTTCTGACCGCCCTTGCCTTCCTTGCACACTGACGAAACCATCAGAGCTAGCTCAGAGCATGGCAATGGCACACGGCAGGCGCAATAAACGTAAACTGAACGAACGAATGATAAGGCCCCTCAGCCAGTTTGCACCACCTTTAGCCCTAGTCTGACTGCACATGTTGAAGTGAGCAGCTGCCTTTTTCTGTCACACAACCCCTACTGTCCATCCATCATTTTATTTTAAGTACACTACTTCTCTGTCCAAAAGACAAGGAGGATACAATTAGGACTATATCCCTCACTTGCTTAATATTTCAATTCCCCACAGGGCACTCCCTTCAAGTAGAGATCACAGCTCATGAATATTAAACATTTCTTCCAAACCAACATGGAATGCAAGCAAAAGCAGAAAGCCAGGAGCTGGGAAAAGACCTGGATACCCAGTCCAGAGTCTTTTTCTCTCTCTCAGACTACCTAAGTCATCAGTGTGCAGATGCACTTGAAGGCTTATGTATGGGCAGATGGAATTCTGGGCACTTTCCATGCTATAAAGAAGTCCTTGTTCTTGGCAATTCAGATTCACCTGCCTTGGATTCTGGCTGCCCTTCAAAGGCACACATCAAAGTTTGGTCTTGATTCCTCTCCTTCAAGCAAGCACCAAGTGGGTTCCCTGAGCTTGACCCCTTCCTGAGAGTCAGGAAGCTGACCCAGGCTGAGGGCTAGAATTCCTCCCTACTGGCGTCAGAAGCCTCCTGTTTCTTTTCATTTCAGCTCTGCCTCTCTGTGGGACAGGCCTCCCTGGAGGCGGTGAGCCTTGGTCTAAAGTAGGCTGGCCAGATTGATCCTAAACGGTGCTGACTGGAGGATGTTTGAATGCACCCCTCAGACCTCCCTGTTGAAGGACTCAGATCTTTGGTCCAGCCCACACGTCAGCCTTCCGCGCCATCGCCTCCTTTTCCTGCTCTTTTGTCCCCTCAGTGACCCCCTTTGACCCGCTGGGCAAAAGGAATTCCTTTCTCTTCCTGGAGCATTCTTTTCTTTCAAAATGCACAGCTTTAAAATAATAAAAATCTGTGATTTTAATTGTAGAAGTTAGAGTCTAAAGGCCCAAGGGTTTATCCAACTCACCCTCAGCACTTGATGTGCATGATGTGCGTGAGTCGGGGGAGGAGGGGTAAAAGGACTGAACAAGGAGGCTTGTCCACTTTGCAAAAGTTACCTCAGTGATTTAGTGGCAGGATCCCAAAATCCCCCTCAGCTTAGCATCTGTTCTGCCACACATGCATCCCTCGCCTTTTTATTACTCACAATAGAGATACAGTGGGGGGAAGAGGAGGAAAAGGAAAAAGCCACACTGACCTAACTCCACTAGCCAGCATGCATTATAACTCTCTAAAGAAAGAAGAAGTAGAATTACAGGTATTATAACTGTATCCATTTCCAAGAAAATAGACATAGGAGTGGAATGGATGGGGGCAACCTTGATGACTCAAGTAGAAAGTTGAGCCTCTGACACAGCCATGACACTAGAATGAAGAGCTACATTCTCTCTGTGCTATAAGAAAGCAGTGTGTCTACTGTCAATGGAAAAGAAAGAGCCAGAAACACCAGGTATTCCACTGGGAGCATGCATGGGCTTTAAGCAGCAGGATGTTAATAAGGGATTAAATCTAGAAATATTGTTGTGACTCATGCAGAAGACATAAAGACATATGAGTTGACTGTGCTCAGCTGTACCAAGCAGAAATATTGGAGAAGGGAAACACTTTCCCCAACTTGGAAGTTTGGCTAGGTATGGGACACATTCGTTGTGAGCAAAGAAGGTCTGAGCCTCCTGTACCCACCTGGTGAGATGATAGTGGACAATTCACATTTAAGGTCTCAGTAATTTTCTGGGAACAAAATTGGCTTTATTATTTTGACTGTGGCATTGCTGAGAGGATGTTGATGCCATTTTTCCTGGAATTTCTCAGCACACAGGCTGGCATAGTCAGGTGCCCAACAAATGTAATCACTTCATTGGTGAAATGCAGAGACGTTGTCTAAGTACTGCAAATCCCACCATGCCTATTTCTAGCTATGGGACATTGGGCATTTTACAAAATCTCTCTGAATTATATAGTTTTGTCCTATAGCTAACTGGATAATGACAATTTATCTTATAGGATAGTTGGGAGGATTGGTAAAACTTTGAAATAAATCATATCAGTAACAATAACAGCAACAGTAGCGGACATGCATATCACACTTTGTGTGTCATTGTTTTATATGCTGTACATAAATACATTCTTCTCGAATTGTTTGTAGTGTTATGAATCCAACCCAGGGTCTTGTGTGTGCTAAATAAACACTCTGCCAGTGAACTACCTCCCCAGATCAGTAAACTTATTTAATGCTCATAACTGGAAAAAGTAGAAATCATGTTATTATTGAGAAAACTCAAGTACAAATTTAAGTTGTCTGGACCAGTCTTTTCACACAGAGCTTATGTTCATAAACATGGTGTCCTGCCTTGCTGTTCCTGTGATAAGCCAGCTCCCCCTACCCCCCATCCTGGCTGGTTGGTTTCTACCATCACCAACTTCATCACCTTCACCACTCAAGTTTCTCTCTTTTATCTTTTCTAAAAGCCTGTCTTTTTTCATTGTCAAGCCAATGAAAGCTGTATTTCAGGAAATTGTTTTGAGGAAGTTTACTGTGTTTTCCCTAGAGGGAAATCTGAATGAATCTATGCGGTCAGGAGATGTTTTATGCTATTTCTGAAATTTAATTTTTCTTTAGGATGAGAGGTGGATCATCTATTGTGATTCCTCACACAATAATAATAATAATAATAATAATAATAATAATAATAATAATAATGAATGCAGCTCCCAACCGAGCCCACTCCCCCCTCCCTTGCCTTTCCTCCAGCCAATACTATTTTCCTTTCTAGTCATTGTTGTTCTAAAGTCTCCTTGAAACCTCTACCAAGAAGACATGGCGATTCATCTTCTTGTTTTCCTTTCTCGCCTTAGCTCAGTGAGGCTAGGGAAGCCTGACAGAGGGGCCATAGGCTAGGCGACCCCCTGATCTTCACAGCAACTGGCGAGGAGGCAGATTGATCTCTCCCACCCCTTATCTGCCTCACAACAAGGGGAGAGCAACTGAGCTGCAGGGAGAGCTAACTCACTAACTGGCCCAGGCTGTAAGACTACACTGGAGGTTCAGTGTCAGGGATCTGAGACAAAGTGATGTTGAGGGCTGTGGTGGGGAAGAGGAGATGGGAGAGAAAAAAAGAGACATGGTGGGAGTTCCTGCACGTCTGGGAGATATGATGTGGGGGTCTCTCTAACTTTGTTTTCCTAACTATATATCAGCATCAAGCAAGATTTGGACATCACCACCCACAAGCCTTTAAATGGCTGCTTGATTGACCTGGGAATCTCCGTATCTGATGGAGCTAGAAGGCATACAGCACTCATTTCCATCTTCTTTATTTTACAGAGGGGAGAAACAGAAGCTCCAAACTGTTAAGCTATTTGTATGGGTTCTACATCTAAACAGGAACTCTACTGAATTATCCTGTACTCCCAGGAAGCATGCGGGGTAGAAACCCAAAATCCACAGTTTCTTATCATGGCTTGGATGTCCTCTCTAAAGGTAGCATGTTTGTAGAACTGACTCAAGATATATGACTAAGAATAACCCCTTTTGGGCATACTTCATATTTTTTTCTGACTAATTTGACCATTACCTTCCCTCCTTCAGCTTTTATCAGTAGCCTGTGTGTAGTTTATGACTAAGTGCCTCAGAGTAGAATTCCCTCTGATGCTGAACAATGCCTTCAGCCAGCGCCTGCTGGGGGAGTTATCATTTCACTGATACCACAGTTTTTAACAGAACCCCCAGGCCTGGTATGTGTTATAGCTTTAAAAGGGAAAGAAGACAAGATAATTTCCACATTGCTAGGGGATGTAGCCGGCATCACTCAAGAGGTCTTGTGGGCGGTATTTGTTTTACTAAGCAACTTATTATGTGCTGGGGGACTAGGGGGCACTGGGGGTGGGAAACTGGGAAAGGGAAGTCCCCAGAGTGTTGTGTAATAACACATTGGCACCTTGGGAATACTTCTGGGTGTGTGGGCTTCTGAAAAGTAAAGGGAACTATCGCTATAAATCTATCATCCATCTTCTCACTAGTGTTACTGTCCCATAGAAAATAGTCCTTTCACTGGTCAGTGGTGACAATGAGGGTGGTGAAGAAGTGTAGCAAAAGAGGAGGAAGAGAAAAAGGAGAGGAAAGGAAGGGGAAGGGAAAATGGAGGGCAAAGGAGGAAGAGTGAAAGAGGAACAATAATAAGAGAAGAAAGGGAGAAGCTGGCTTGAGCTCTGATCGTGGGACTAGTCTTGGGAAGAACACACAGTTGTTCAGATGTCACCTTTGAAATTAGATACCGTCCATTGTGTTTTAGAAACTGTCACTCCCTCCAACCTCATCATAATGGGTTATACACTGACTTCTGAATCCAAAACGTGGGTTAGTGTGTCTTTTGGAGCAGAAGGAAAATGTAGGTTGTGATCCCCAACTTCAGCTGCAGGGTAACAGCAGAAAGAATCTTGGCTATCTACCTGTTCTACAGAGGGTTGGACTCTGCCACATTAAGAGAATGGATTACTAAATTTAAAAAGGCAATTAACATATTGATAGATGTCTTCCACATATGGGCTCTGGGACTTTTATACTGTCTGGATGAAAATGCCTGAGGTTAAATTAACAGCATACATCCAAGCCATAGTGTGAACTCAAGTCAGTCTCACTCAAGCCTGTTCTCTTGGTTTCTTTCTTGACCTTGGTTCTTGACACATTCAATGATGATAACAATGCCCACTGTGGCAAAGCTTCCCACACTCTAGCCTCACTTTTCTGACTTATTAAAACTAGGTAGTCTGAGAAACTATTTTCCAGCCCTTCCTTTTAAGAGAAAGAAAATTTTCTAGATTCAAGCTGTGAAGTTTGCTTTGGAAAGCATACCCTAGGAGCTGGGATCATGAGGTGGGATCCCTCCTGCCTGTGATGCCTTTGTCTCTGTGAGTGTTCATTATGCAATTCTAAATGTGGTTCCAGTCAAGGGTAAAAGTAAGGTACTTCTTCCAACCCAAACCACATTCAATGTCCAGAAGTAAGAGAGAACCTTCGTTACACCATCCAGGTGGCACACTCCTTTAATCCCAGCACTTGGGAGACAGAGGTAGGAGGAGCTCTGTGAGTTCAAGGATAGACTCAGTCTACATAGTGAACCCCAGGTCATCCAGGGCTAGAATAAAACCATACCTCAAAAAAAAAAAAAAAAATCAAACAACCATATCATTTGGTGGCTTTTGGGTTCCATTCCAATAAATTGTCACACAAGTTGACTAATAATGATAGGGTACTCATTCACCCCAAATTTCTCCAGACTAGGAATGATTATTTTTACAAGGTGCATATCATAATGAGCATAGAGTCAGACTTTGGGTTTAAATTCATCTGTGCCACTCTGTAAAAGCTAAAACTTTATAAGGCTTCACCTCTGTATTCTGAACTCCCTACTCCATGCCTTGACTTTCTGATTTGTAAAAGTGGTACGAGCTGTCACAAGAACCAGAGTTTACAAATGTGCTTGCATGCTTACAGATGCTCAGCAAGTACTACCACCAGCATTGGAATGCTTAGCACCTGATAAAAGACAAGATGTACTTCTGCAGTACTGAGTGCCAAATTCTGGTCATTCCCTTGTCTTCCTTACTTCCTACATAAACTTCAGCTAGTGCAGTTTGAAAATAACTTGTTACAAGTTCTCATTTTAGCCAAAGAAGAAGAAAAAATGAGGCCCAAAGATGCAAGGTTGACTGGGACCATATTCACCATTTAGTACTCTGTACTGGTTTCTAAAAGTCTCTCTCCCAGGACTATTGCTGTATACTTGAAATTAAATTCTTTTTCTAAGAAATGGTAAGTAGCATCTTTAATTTTTAACCTCTCTCTACACCAGGCTCCAACAACCAAGAGTATCTAATACTCCCCCAATCTGTGGATCAGTCTTAACAACTTAGTAGATACTGGGCCAGATAGAAAGTATTTTGGGTTCTTTGGATCACAGGATTTCTGCTGCAACCAGTCAACTCTGATATAGCATGAAAGCAGTCACAGACCAAATGTGCATGACCGATGATGTTCTTGTGCCATTATTTACAATTACAGGCATTAGATTGGTTCTGGTCTGTGAACCAAATTTGTTGATCTCTTCCATGGATGATAAGCACCTACCTCTAAAAGGTTTCCTTATTTGTGCATTGTTGGGTAGTTCTAAAGTAACATAGTACACTGATGTCAGAACTCAAGAATCCTTGTAAAGGTACTGTGATGGTTTGAATGTAAAATGCCCCCATAGGCTTCTGTGTTTTGTTTGAACGTTTGGTTCTCAGCTGGTAGTGCTGATCAGGAAGGTAATAGAACCTTTAGGAGGTGGTGCCTTGCTGTAGGAAGTATGTCCTAGGAGCTCAGGACTTGAAGTGTTAGATACTGCCCTGCTTGCTTTCTGTTTTTTTCTCTCTCTGTGCGTCCTGACTTAGGTTCAATGTGATGCTGGCTTCCCATTTATGCCTGCTATGACTTTCTCAAAACTGTAGACTGAATTAAACCCTTTTCCTTCCATAAGCTGCTTCTGGTAGGATATTTTCTCCCCGCAATAAGAAAGTAACTGACAAGTACCATAGATTACTTTCACCACATCCTACCTTCTCCTCAGAAGCCCTTACGTTATTTGCTATATTTACATGAGAAAAACAGAAAGTATTTTTCTTTGGCATAATTTGGGAAGAGACCTATACAGCATTATACAAGTTTTCAGCACTCAGCTAAGAGCCTGATTTTCTTAATTTTAATTCAAGTTTATCTACTTTTACTATAGGCCACACTCAAATCAGCACAGAAGAAACAGTCCTTGGCAGTTTGAAAACCCAAGCAAGGCACTGCTTAGAAACTGCATATCTCTCCTCCCTCTGTCTTTCACTTTTCCAGCTATAACTTTTTGCAGAACATTTCTAATCATGTTGCACAGCCCCTTCTTGGTATGGAGGAGCCAGTAGGTGCTCAATAAATGTGTGTTGGAATGGAATAATGGTAAGTGATGCATTTCTTTTACTCTCACAGAGCTCAATCTACTAGGAGAAAGAATGTCTAAACACAGCCCAGTAATGCACTGCAGATGCAAAGATGCGATGACATGTCCTTCCCTCTCCTCCTCCTAGAAAATTGCCTTTCTGTGAGAAATCTTCCCACTGAGGTTTTCATCTGCTCCGTAGCTGCCCCTTCGCTTTTCAGATAGAGCACCTCTGTCTTTTGTACTTGCAAATGAATTGTGATTAGTTTTCACCTCCAGCCCTGGGGATTAGCCAGGGGACCTTTGATCTTCAGGTATCGATTTGCATCTTAAAGGAAGTATGATCTCATCTGGGCTAGCTCAAAATTCCATCCCTGCCCCCATCCCCTGTCTGTTTACCAGCCCGGGGGCTGGCCAGGGCCTCCCAAGTGGGGCTGAAACAACAAGATTGGCCAGACTCCTTGAGAAGGCAGAGGAAAACACATTTCCCATCTGACTTGGTAGTAAAGGTGGGAAAAGGACATTTGCTTTCTAAACACAGGCTGGTCTGCTATTTCTTTTCTAGTAGATCAGAGAATCTAGGGTCTTAAGTCCAGTCAGCAGCAAGAATCCTGAATTCCTGCTTGGAGGTTGTACAGCAGAATGGATGGAGTACAAACTTGAGAATCAGACAAAGAAGGTTCAGGTCATGGTTCTGTCTTCAACTACGTCGAACCTATATGATTCTGGACATAATTTCATAATCTCCCTAGCTTTTGATTTTTGCCACCTGTATGAATAAAAAAAAAACAGGCATAGCAATACTAGATGGTGTGAAGAAAAGCAATAGTGTCTTTGAGGTAAAACATTTTTAAAATGTCATTTGTTATGGTTACCATTCATAAATATAGTTTTTGGGGAGTTTCTTTGCTGTATTTCTTGGTGCCTATAACACTTGGTGCCTGGCACATAGGAGATGTTCAATGGTCATGCAATATAAAGGAGTGAATCATCTTTGAGTCATAACTTATTATAATAAACGAAAGACCAGCTAGGTCCAGAGACATGGCAAAGACTCACCAAGGCAGTTGAAGGAAACTTCTTGTTGGCAGAAAAGGGAGCAGCCATCCCCACTGATTTTATTCATGTCATCACATTCCTCTCCTTGGCTTCTGAACAATGGAGAGAGAAGAGGTATTTACCAGGTCACTTTCAGAAACAAAGCTAGAGATGGAAGAGTCCCTTCCTAGAACAGGAACCTCCTGTGAAACTTTATGGGAATCCCTTCTCTGTCTCAGCCTCATACTTCAGCAAAATGAGATTCAAAACTTAGTGTAGATTTACAAAATATGATTCTATTCACCCTGTTTGTTTCTGATATCAGTGCAGACTTCTGCTTCACAGCTATGCTTTGAAATTTCAAGTCACTTAAAATTAAAAAATCAGTTGGGAGTAGAAATGGATAAATAAATGAACAAATGATGAATCACTTTCCTATCATGTCTAGAAAATATCACTGATATATATATATATATATGTATATGGTGTATTTGAAGGAAAAGTTGAAGGTCCTGCATTACAAATGCTATCCCTTCACCTGTCCTCCCTCCCTGTTCCTTCAATATACTTCAAGGTAAAGATTCTTTTTCACCCCCACTCACATTCTCAGATTTAGTCATTCCTTCACTGGAAAGTTTTATATCCTCATTAGGTGTGTCATTTCATGGTGTCACAAACTCTGGGACCCATGGGAATATGCTGTCCAGAAATACAAATGGTCTTTTTTTTTTCTTAGAATTATTTCCATTATCTAAGAATGATTTTCATAGAGTTTGGGAGAGACCAAAAAAAATGAACATTGGTCTTTTTATTTTATTTTATTTTTCTTTTAATTAGGCTTTGACAAGCAGAATGAAGAGTAAAACTTGGAATAGTAGATAGATTACTGCTCTATGGAAAGTTTTCCTCCTTTTAGAAATAGAAAACTTAAGTTTAGTACCTCATGTTCCAAAATAATGACACAATCTTGTGTAAGTCCCTTGGCCCCTCTATCTGATCTTTTTATTTATGATGATTTAAGTTTAAATCTACTGAATGTACTTAAAATTCCATTCCTCAACCACAGTCATCACATCTCAAGTACTCAATAACCGCATGTGGTTAGTGTCTAGTGTACACACTGCTGTCATTGCGCAGAAGCCCCACTGCATGATGTGTGGGTGCATGCCGAGCCTCACATGCTAAATGTAGATAGTTGGACTATGCCTTAGAGTGAAGTGCAAAAAATGGAATGTAACTCAAAGTGCCTGGCACAGTGTGCAGCACCTAGAAGACACTAAAAGAAACAGAGATCCCATTCCCACTCTGCTTTGGGAGGTCTCTGCAGAGTGACAGCTGTCCCTCCCTCTCCAGAGACCAGCTGGGACCTGTCACAGCATGGAACAGGCCTCAGACTTTTCCTTTTATGGGGGCAATTAACACCAGGCACTGTTTGTTGTTTTTAGGAGGTGTCAGAATAGCAGGATAGTGCCTGGCAATCCATCCTTAGGATGACCTGGGACATTGCATTGATCTCCAAAGAGCCACCCAAGTTCTTTCCCATCTGTAAAACCATGAGTAAAAGAATTTATATTCCTCATCAGTAAGCCTTTCTGCTTTTTAGCTCTTACATGGGTTATGTAGGGAGAGACTTTTTTTTTTTTTTTTTTTTTTTTTAAATCTGGGCTGGTTCCCTAAGCCACAAAGAATATTTCCAACTTGCCTTCCATCATCACCCAAACAGTATGTTCTATTGGCTTAAGTAAAGCATTAGGGTCACCACAAATATCTTCTAGGCATGACAGATCTATCATTAGATAGAGAGATTTTGAGAAACCTCCTTTGACCTCTCAGGCTGAAGTGGGTAAGCCTCATTCTGTGTTCATAGACATCTTGTTTCTTCTATCATGGAAACTGTCAAACTGATTCCTTTGCCTATAACTTATACTAGCTGTGAGATGCCAAAATGGCTCACAGAATCATCTGTATCCCACCATCACAGTGTTTGGCACTGTGCCTTCGATAAAAATGAAAAAAAAAAAGATTAAATAGAAACTTAATTTTGAAATGATTGTCAGACACTTCCCCATCTATATGGGAGGGGAACCTCTCAGTTTTGTGTCAGAAAATATTTTTATGCTTATTCTGGAAGAAATGAACTCAATAGTTTATTAAAACCCATGATGATACCTTCCTCCTATTTTGCAATTGGGTAACATCTTTTCCTGAGAACAAAAGAATGAATGAATTAATAATCCCACGAAATCCAGTTCTTTCCTTCCCACCTTTATACTACCTTATCACTTCCATTTGGTCTGGAGCCTGCACTTTTATTCCCTTCTCCAGTGTACTCATTTTCAGGTTCAGTGTTGCCTCAGGGTACAGTTTACTATGTATGGTTTCAACATTATAGTTGGTTAGAACACTTATTTATTATATTTGTGAGCATTTGCCACATTTTCTGAATTGTTAATATGAAGTTTGAACAAATATAATTGGTAACTAGCAAAGGACATAAAAGTATTTTAACATAGATGAACTGTGCTTTGATAACTGAATGTGTGGTTGTAACAAAAACAACAAAATAACTACTAGAGTTCTTGTAACACATAAAACAATGAGGAACACGAGCTAAATGGTAGCAAGTGCATAACAATATCTCTGGCTGAATCATAGATTATGTTATATACTTGAGAAATACATGTGTTCAAAAAATAGTTATTTTTTTTTCTTCCAAGGCCAGCATATGGCTTGATAGACACTTGGTAGTTTGCTGGGGATCACTAGTACCTCATGGCTCGTGCATTCAAGCACCCTGATCCCTTGATCATCTCATGGCCTAATCAGCGTTCTACCCATTCTCCTCTTTCCCTGGTTGGGCCTACTTACTTCTGAATAATGCCATCTCCACAGTACCCACTTCCATGGGTGTATATGGCAGCAGGGGATGGCTCACTCTCTTCAGTTCCTGAAATGGTGATAATCTGGTACTGGTACACACTGCCAAGTTTTAGATCCCTGGGAAAACAAAAGAAGGCAACTAGTCAAACAAATACAATGCTTGTGGCAGATAGGCAGAGGATTTAAAGAAAATTGATTCCTTTGACTACATTCTATCAGTGTCACTCAAATTTTTAAATCAAATCCAACCTTTATTTACCCAATAACTTTTTTAATATTCTGTGATTGTGTTACTCTGCTAAGCACAGTGGACAACAGTAAGCTACACACCAATTAAAACAAGCATTAGCTGACCAATAGCCGTATGTTGTACCAGGGGCTCTGTATCTTTAACTTTTTGTACAATTCTTGTGAGAACATATCAGAGAGTTTAGAGCATACAATCAGCAAATGCCAAGGAGAAAACAAACCAGAAGGAAAAATCAGGATAAACAAAAGCACAGAAGTGGGAAAATAACACATCAGATCCTTTAAGCATTATCTGATTATTTCCCCTCATTTAAGGGCCTGTGCAGTAATCCCACTATACATGAGTGACCCCCTTTCCTTATGCTACACTATTAGTAATTCATCTCTTCATCACATGTTCTTCCTGTGTCTCCCATTCTCAATTTAACACTGACATCCAGTAATTGAATTTCGGCCATGGACTAAGCACTTGCCATATATTTTTCTCATTTGAGAATCAAAACAACACTATATTGTTATTCATAGTCTGAATCTGAGGCAGTTGTTTTCAAAGCCCTATATTCTGCCTCCTTTATCCCTTCTGCAGGCCTGCCCTAATACTCCTTTCTCTTGTAAGGTAAGGCCTTGTCTTGGATTTCAAATCCCCAGAGCTACCTGTTAAATTTTCAGGATGCCATTATTGCATCACTCCTCTGACTTAAGACTTCCAGGACCTGTTCTGACTGCCTTTACCCAGGAACTTGGCTACTCCAACTTTCTTTCAAGACAAGGGCTTGCTTATGTTATTTTCATATGGCCAAGTCCACACCCCTATTTCCTTTTATATCTTTTCCAAAAGGATCTGCTATTTTTATTTTAAAATATTAATTAATTAATTAATTTGAGAGTGAGAGCTGGGAGAGAGAGAGGGAGGAGAGAGAGGGAGAAGAGAGAGAGAGAAAGAGAATGGGTGTGCCAAGGATCCTGCTTCTGTAAATGAACTCCAGATGTATGTGCCATTTTGTGTGTCTGCTTTACATGGATACTGGGGAATCAAACTCCAACCATCAGACTTTGTAAGCAAATGCTCTTAACGATGAAGCCAGCTCTCCATCTCAAGGATATGTTATATTTTTTATGTCCATCTCTTTGTGTACCAATCACTCATTTTTTTTTAATGAGAAAAAAAAAATCCCATGGGAAAACCACACAAATGTAATGAAGAGAATTCCTACCAGATTCTAGCCTGGATGGAGGTGGATTTTATAAACACAAGGAAGATGTGGAAAATCTCAAGTTCTCCTGCCCATCTGTTATTTCAGCTGCTGTTTGGGCTGGAGCTGATTGGACAAGATCAAGACAATAACAGGTGCATGGGCAATGAACAGAGAAAGTGTCCTGATACTTCATGCGGTAACGAGTTGGGAGTTTATGAGCAATGAGGGATTCTGGTGAGGAACATAGCCTTGCTGAAAATGTTAGACATATTATCCAAAAAGGGAGTATGTTTTAGCAGCACTGAAGCAGCTACTAATGTTGGCAGGTGTGTGTGTGTGGGGGGGGGTAAAATATAAGTCCCTGAGGATTCTGTTGGTGAAAATTCAGTGATGATGAAAAATGCATAAAAATATAAGATATTATACAAAGGCATGATTGTTGTATTATAAAGCTCTAGAATGCCATCACTCCAGTACCCAACTCATTGGCTATTTTACCTACCCCAAGAGCATTGAATGACTCTTCTAGAACTAGAATAGTGTTGGAAGAAAGTGGTTATTTTCACATAATGAATAAAGGCAAAAGATAAATATTAATAAATATGACATAAGTCTATGAAACATCCACTTAGCTCTAAAAAATGGAAACATATTAAAATAATGTGGCAATGTTTTCAAATAAGAATATGAAAACATTTGCTTCAGGCTATATCCTGGGCCACTGAAGGAATATTTTCATTATCTGCGAAGGTGGGGGTGCTTCTATAGAAAAATATGCAAGTATGAAGAGTACTTCTTTGCTTGTTTTTATCTGTGTGTGCACACTTGTGTGTGACAAATGATTTGTGATTAAAATATTTGTGTAAGGTAATGAGCTAATTTTTTTGGATGCTATCTTTGTAGCCTTCCTTTGCTTTCCTTCTTTACCTCTTTTTGCACTGCTCCTCCTCCACTTCAGTAAATACCAACTTGCAGATAAGCAAACATGTGTTTTTATGTCCTGGCTTCATATCTTTTTTCCAGGAGTCCTGAGTAAGCATTTTCTCCCTCTGAGCCTGTTTTGAGTCAATTCTTAACCAGGCCTCACAGCATTTATTAATAGCTTGAGAATGATAATGATATAAAGCATATATGTTTGCAGCCTATGATAAATAATTAATCAATGTTAACCCATTTTTACCAATGATTAATTATCAGCATTCTCATTCACTTGAGTTATGCTATGGCCTTATTAATAGAATAGCTGGAGAGACAGATAGCTACATGTAACCTTGTTGGGTAAACTCATGAATGTGGGACCATCAAATTTAGCTTGTTGTAAAGTCCATCTTCTATCACACCATTTAGCTAGGAAATCCTCAGTGCCAGACAGCTCATGCTCTTTTTTGGTGATCTATTCCAACTTTTAAAATTCTGCATCTTGGGTCTCTTTTTACCCTGGAATGAATTTTCCTTCCAACACCATCTATCCAATGCCTTTCCTAGTAGAAGCATATACAGTGCATCATATTATTACAGAAACTTTATCAACTCTGCTTCTTCCAATTGTGTGTCTTCCTACTGAAGCCTTGCTGAAGCAATCAGAGACAGGGGCTGATAGGAAAATAAAAGCTCAAGTCACACTTTCAGTAAAAATGGGGCAGGGAGGTAGGTGTAACTGCTATTAAAATGATTGTGCTTTTCCACTGAAAATTTCCCATGATAAACTACCTTTCCTCCAACATAAAATCAGACAGACAAGCTAGTGGCCCCTGAGGACTTCTGGATGTAAGAACCTACTCATGGTTGGTCTAAAAATTAGGTTGCTTTCTTCAGCTGACCCTAAACTAGTCTGGAAAACTTTACCACTTGAACTCTTTCCCCTCCTGTATTTTTTTAATGGACCCAATTCACCACACCCCAAAACTTCCACATGACTTTTTCTTCAGTCTAGAAAACCACTGGCATATCGGTTTTGATCACTGATGCAGCCTCTAACTTGCTTCCTGTCGTTAACATCTCCCTTTCCCAGTCTTGCTAACCCTAGCAACATATTCTTAGATTCAAATTCATTTTACAGCTTAAAACCTGCTCAATATACCGTAAGAGTTTGCTACTAGACTGAACTTTACTATTTCTCTGGAACTAAAACTTTAGCACTTCATTTGAGATGTGATTATTATGGCCACTTGAGATGTCTTTCAAAGATTTTGCAATGGTGCTTTAAGTTAAAGACTTGTTAAAGACTTTAAACATCATTAGCATTTAATAATCAGTTCTCAAACCATATTAAATATTACTTTTGTAATTCTAGCTTATAAATCTAAATATGACAGAATCTTGGCAGGTATTGGGGGTTGTCTTGTGAGTCCATTGGTATTTTGTTTTTAATTTTTTCAACATTTACTCAGCACACCTTTATAAGTGTCTCCAATTTCATCTCTACCTTAAGTTTACATTTCTGATTATGATAAATAAAATGCTGGCATTTCTCATTGATAGGATTTTCTCAATATTCCTCTGTTGAAGTGCCATATTGAAGCCAGGTAAGATGGCTCATGCTGCTAATCACACTTGGTAAGCTGAGGCAGGAGAAGGTACTACAAGTTGGAGGCTAGCCTGGACTAAAGTTCTACGTGAGCCTTGGGTATAAACTACAAACCAGTCTCAAAAACAGGCATATTGATTGTAAGTGTATATTGAATTTGTAGTGCTACCATATATTAAAATTTATTCTTTAAATGGAGGTCTAGGAAGATTGCTCAGTGGTTACAGGCACTTATTACAAAATCTTCTGGCCTGGGGTTCAATTCTTAAGCCACTTGTGTAAGTTGATTTTCAATGGCTAGAAGCCCTGGCCTGCCTTACACACAAATGCATGCAATAAATAAAAATTTAAAAAAATATAAATTTTCAGTGCCTGGGATGGGACACCTTCCAGTGAGTTGTTGGCCAAGGAGGTTCCGGTAGCCTCCAAAACATTAAAGGCTATTGCCAAGGCCCTTGGTTTCCCTGGAGAAACAGGTGGTAAGACCCTATTGCTGAAGACATCTCTTGCCTGAGAGGCAAGGTCACTGAGAAAGCAAGCTGGTGCTGAGCAGAAAACCTTCTGCATATAGACCAGCCAACTGACAGCTGGAAAAAGCTGCACTGCCTGCAGCTGTATGGGAGACAGAAGTCATTAGCAGTGAAAACAGTGGACACTAGAAAAATCAAGTTTGTCCAGACAGGCCCAGTGATGGAACGGGTGCAATAGTGGCATGTCTGCTCTTGGGGAAACCAACTACTCCATAATTGGACTAAAGGCCCTCTCTATGACATGCCTGGTACTGAAACAACTAAGCAAAAGTCTATGGCAGGGGAGGTCAAGAGCCTTAGGGGTATAAAGCCTGCTCTTGTCTGGCTAAATGTATATATTATTCCCACCAAGCTGCCCTTAAAGCACTACACTTAATGTTCATATTCACATATTAATGCTACTCTCACTTCTTGTTAGTGAAGCTTCTCTTTTCAGATGGCAGTGACCACTGGGATGACCCAAAAGGCAACATAATGCTGAGAAGAAGGGATGGAGGAGTGTCCAGCACTGAAACATCTCTGTCATACTGTCCAAGGCTCAGGGTCTATTGCAGAAGAGGGGGCAGAAAGAATGTAAGAGCCAAAGGAAGGGTATGACTTCTTACAATACAACTGTCCAGACAGAAATTGACCTCGATATCCATGGCCTTGCAGTGCCTAGCAACACCTTCGCAAGACCCTCATAATAGAAGGAAAAGATGATGACATAAAATTAAAAGAGAGATGAATGGAGAGAGGGAGGGATATGATGGAGATTGGAGTTCTAAAGGGGATAGGGGGAGGGGAGGGAAATATCATGGTTTTTTTGTATGTAAGTATAGAAGTTGTCAATAAAAAAAGTTTTAAAAATAAGAAAAAAAGAATGGAGTTCAATCCCCTACCTTAGAAACATTAAAAATCAATTGATCATGTTAAAAAAAATACAGAAGGTGGCTAGGAATTCTTAAGTTTAAATTTTTAACTCTACATTTTCAAATATATATGTTTTTAAAGATTTATTTTTATTTATTGATTCATGAGAGAGAGAGAGAGAAAGAGAGAGAGAGAGAGAATGGGCACACCAGGGCAAACGAACTCCAGATGCATATGCCGCCATGTGCATCTGGCTTACATGGGACCTGGAGATTCAAACCAGGATCCTTTGGCCTCAGGCAAATGCCTTGACCACTAAGCCATTTCTCCAGCCCATCAAATATATATGTTTTAAAACTGAAGGCATATATTTAATATCATGGTAGGTCCATTAAAACCTATCTGAAATCCATAATCAAGTCACTCTGATTCTGTTTTTATGTCTTTTGGATAGGCATATGACTCTTGTTCTATACCTCTATGGAAGCTTAAAATGAAAATTTTGAAAGTACTATAGGAGGAAATGGCAGAGAGCATCACTGAAACTGTGGAAGAACCTCATTTTATTTCTCAGAGACCCTTTAGTCCTTCCCACCCATCCACTATTGTCTCTGCATTCGTTTACCAAGATAATCTCTAGTATTAAGCTATGCTCAAATTCATCAAAACTCCACCTTCTGAAATAAAATTGAAAATATATTTTCAATTTTTTCCCAAGTGTCCTGTGTAAGACAATTTTTTAATATTTTGTACATGTAATTTCAAGAAAACAAAATAAAAATCTCATGAACCATTATTATTATCCCTTCTCAAATGAGGAAACTGGTACATAAGGAGCATAAGCTACCTGTCTGCAGCTTTAGCCACAGGCCAACACCTGAATGAGGTCTATCAAACTTTAATCTAAGACAGCGTTTTCCAGGCATGGAAATCTCTGAATGTTATGAACTCGAAAAAACAGCAGAGCGGATATAAAAAAAAAAAAAGAACCCTAATTTATACACATGTTCTACTTGGAAAGATCTAGAAGTTGAGACATAATTTATCTTTTGATATACAACTTACTGACTCACTAATGATTCTTCTCTGAACATCTGTATCTTTGGGAAAGATGTGATGTTCAGTTCTGCAACCAATACTTCTCATTTAATGAAGAATGTAGTATTACATCTTCCTGGTTTGAACCTTTTTACAGGTCAGAATCTACCACCCAGACTATCTAAGCTAGGAGACACAATGATGAGACCACCTAGGATGTCTCTGGCTCAAAAAGATCCCAAGTATTCTAGTCCACACAGGCCTAAGAGTCAGAGGGTAATGCCCAGGCACTCTGGCTACCAGCTTGCAGCCAAAAATAGAGAAGGAAGGAAACAATCACTTTCCGAGCCTGAGAAGACATGCCAGAGACTTTAGAACAACTCTTATGGATGTTTTAATTAGAAAACACTTCACTTACATTGAGAGCAGAGAAACTACAAAAATGTCAGACTTCCTCACAGCTTTGTCAAATGATAACATGGGGCTATATTTTCTTCATATATGCTAATTTTGGTGAGAAAGAAACACAATATATACTAAAAAAGTTTGAACTCATCTGTGTGCTCTTCTTGTTTCTTATTTTCCTCACAGACACATTTTTATATCTATTGACTTACATCTATTGGTTTGTACATTTAAAAATCCATAGATGTTTTAATAGCATACTTATCATTAAACAGCTGTCTTTTTTTCTTTCAGCACTTATTGGAGATCATACATATAGCTACAAGTAGACCTAGTTCACTTATTCTCACTGACACAAGTGCTTTACACTTTAATTGGTTTCTGTGTGCTTCATGGGAACCTAGGTTAGTTGGTTCATTTAATATTGTTTATTATTATTTAATGCTTTTGCTTGTTAACTTCAACAATATTGCTTTAAATGTTTGTATTTGTCTTCCAACAAGAATTTTCTGGAAGAAATATAGCAAAAATGGTATTGAGTACTGCATTTTCAACTTTATTAGGTTCGCCAAATTATTCTCCCAAAGGGCTATACCAGTTAATAAGCCTACCAGACTTCCCTTCACTCCAGGTCTTTGCCAACATTTCATCCTGCCAAAGATTTTTTTTTTCTGCCAATATGATAGTTAATAAATTATATTCAATTATTATCTTATTGTGCCTTTGTTTCATTAATTACAAGTTTTAGTATCTTTTTACACATTTGTTGAACTATTGCATTTCTAGCTCAGTGGGTGCCTATTCTTCCTGATGCCTACTTTATATTGGATTTTCTGTATTAATATTTAGTGTGCTTATATATAGGGATATCAATTACATATAAGTAACAACCTTGAAAACATCATCTTCAAGCCTGTTTCTCCCATTTTCACTGTGTATCTATTGCTTTATTTAATAGAAAATTTTGTTCCCTTCATGCTATGTGGCTGTTCATGTGTTGTAGAATAAAAGTTTCCCTACTGCAAGGTCATAAAATGCTCTCTTCTATTTCCTTTTCCTAGGAAGACTTAAGATGTCTGAAAACATGAATAGCTTCAGTCATTTGCATTATATATATATATTTAATGATGTGAGAAAGGATTGCTACCCGTCTCAGAAGTGGATGATGTTTTCTCCAGTATTAATTCATCCTTTCAGGGTAATAGGTAACTCTTTCACTCCTAAATTATAGTGCTGCTTTTAGTCTCTGAGTTTGTTTATGAGTTGTCTTGTTATATTGGTCACACTTTTTTTCTGTCATCCTAACAGAATCATTCTATATCAGTTTCCATATTCGTGTAAAGATACTGGTTTATGTTATGAGTTCATCCTATGCCTTGTTTTTCTCCTTCAAAAGATCCCTTTGGTCTTTCATGTGGGTTCTAAGGTTCATTTTTAAAAAATGCCTATTGAGATTTTGATTTCTTTTCACTAAATACATAGATGCACTTGAAGAGAAAGGGCATCTTTCTGATACTGAGTCATTCCACAGATATGCAGTTTACTATTTTATGTATTTAAGTATACTTCTATGGTTTCAGTAATGGTTTAAAGCTTTTTTCATAAAAATTGTGAATTTTTTTTGTTAGGAGTATATTCTCAACCCATGGTACTTTATAATGTCAGTGCTCCAGTGAATGGTTGCTTCTGTCTGTCTGTATATACACATATGTACAGCCTCTAATACTTTGGGGAATGATAATAACAACCGAATCATATAAATTGATGTGCACAGATGCTCCCATGGATGGTTTAATTATAAAAATTGTTTATTTTTATTAATTTTCCTATGTAGTCTCACCAAATACAAAATGACTACACTATTTATTTATTTATTTATTTATTTATTTATTTATTTATTTTTATTCCAGTCCTGGGAGTGGACTCAGGGTCTTACACATGATAGGTAAGCATTCTCTCACAAAGCTACATCCTTAGACTTATTTCTTTCTTTATAATCATGTCTAGCTAGGATCAATAATGTTATTGGGTATTCTTGATTTGATTATATTGTAAAAGAAATAATACCTTTTATATTTTATCATCATGGAAATATTTAAATTTAGAAAATACTTTTTATTACTTTTTATTTTGTTTTAACGGTGCTGGGGTAAACTTTCAGGGCCTCACAGTTGCTAGAGCATTCCACCATCAAGCTAAAAACACACCCCACAGACTCAAAATAAAATTATACTATACTAACAAAGATTCCCATTTCAAAATCATTATATATATTTAGCTTTCACTAGCAGAATGTCTAATATTAAAGTCAGAGGTAATCCATCTTTATTTGTATTTCTCTTTATGTGTGACTTAAGAATTATCTTCTATAAAATAAACATACACTTCTATATGATTCTAATTCTTTAGTATTTGGAGCTATTTGTTTTTGTTGCCTAATGTATGAGAAAAATTAAGTATATACTGTATTTCTATCCTATAAGAAAATATTCATACTTTAGTGTTACAGTTCTATATATTTGTGAAGACTAAATGCTCTTGTACAGTTCAAAACATTCTAGATCATCATTACATTTTACTATGCTTGAACTATCAGTCATCAATTATTGGAAAGATTTTCTAAAATATCAAAATATCATTGTACATTTATTACTTTTAAAAATAAAAGTCATTTTTTTTGCATATTTCATGTCATATTACATTCCAGGTCAAAATCATATATATTTTTGTTAACTGTATTACCTCTCTTATTTTTTTACCTTGATATCTTTCTTGTCTGAATAATATTTACTTATTTAGGTAGTATTTACCTCATATTTTTAGTGCTTTTATTTTGAACTTTCACTAAGCTCTTCTTTAGTTAAATCCAACTGAGGAATTTCAATTTTCCTACAATTGACTTTAATCTGATTAGTGTCATGACTACTGTATCGTATTTTTTCTTATATTTCTTCTCTTTCTTTTAGTTCTTATATGTGCTGCTATCTTATTCTTCGTTTATTTGTTGTTTTAATCCTTGTCTTTTTTTTTTTTTTTTTTTTTTTTTGGTTTTTCAAGGTAGGGTCTCACTCTAGCCCAGGCTGACCTGGAATTCACTATGTAGTCTCAGGGTGGCCTTGAACTCACAGCAATCTTCCTATCTCTGCCTCCCCAGTGCTGGGATTAAATGCATGCACCACCATGCACAGCTATCTTGCCTTCATTTTGTTTTATTGTATTTATTTATTTTTTAAAAAAATTTGTGTGTGTGTAAGAGAGAGAATGAGAGAGAGATGGTGCACAAGGGTGTCTGGGCTCTACAAATCAGCTTTATGTGGGTGGCTAGGGATTGAACCTGGGCCAGCAGGCTTTGCAAGCAAGCACTTTTAACTGTTGAGCCATCTTACCCAGTGCATTTGTTTTATTTCCATTATTTTTACCTTACTTTTTTCTTATTTATCATAAAATACTAATATGCATATTTCTTATTAAAACCAAATTTAATTAAAATATTGATGTTGCTTGCTAACTTTTCTTTATTATGTTTTTGCCTTTTGGTGTGTGACACCAATTTTGACATGTGAACATATGTTCAGTGTATCTGTGGAGATCATGTATTCTTTCAAACAAAACTATGTCCTTCCTCAAAAACATACAATTATATCATTACTAACCTGGAACCAGTTAACTTTTTCCTCTAAAGTTCTCAACTTAAGCATTTCTAGACCATATTAAGAGGTACAAACACAATTTTAAAATATTTGTGTGGTATGAGTGATTTATAAAGGTATACTCAGGTCCTACACCATGAAACTAAGTCTCATTAGTGATATAGGTAGGCAGGTAAGCATGCACACTTTGTCACTAAACACATAGATTTTTAGGGGTCCCAACTGATTTATGGAGAAAGGTGGAAAGGCAGTACTTGATGACAGTGAGACTAAATGCTCATGTAAGGTGAAAGATGCAGGAATTTGTCTACAAACACTTGTCACTAGTGTAGATGTTTTGAGATTCTATTTTATTTAAAAAGTATAAAACTTTTAGGGCTGGAGGGATGGCTTAACAGAGAAGACACTTGCCTGCAAAGCCAAAGGACCCAGGTTCAATTCCCCATTACTCACATAAACCAGATGCACAAGGTGGTGCATGCATCTGGAGTTCATTTGCAGTGGCTGGAGGCCCTAGTGTGCCCATTCTCTCCATCTCCCCGCTCTGTCTGCCTCTCTTTATATCTTTCAAATAAGTATATAAATAAAAATAAAACAGTTTTAAAACTTTTAATAACATATTGTCCCTCATAAAATGACCAGCCTTATTAAAGGACATTTTCCTTAATATCCATATATTAAGATTTTATACAATCAGGTTTACCCTATATATGATAATGATAGATTACTTAATTCCAATATGAATTGCACCATGACTTATTTTTACAATTTATTTTTATTTGCTTAATTTCAGAGAGAGAGGGAAAGAGAAAGGAAGAATGAATGAACATTGGTGTGCTAGGCCCTATTGCCACTGCAGATGCATGCATCACTCTGTGCACCTGGCTTTATGTGGTTTCTGGAGAATCAAATTGGGGCCAGAAGGCTTTGCCAGAAAGTACTTTTAAATGCTGAGCCATCTCTCCAGACCCTCCCCATGAATTCCTAAAGAAAACTTTCACTTCTATTTAAGATGAAGGGGCTTTGATCTAACCTATTGTTAATGTTGGTGGCGGGGATGGATGTGAAAGATTTGGGACAGAGAGCATTGTACAACTGTGTGAAAGAATGACTTAACAATGGACCACCATGTATCAGGAAAAAATGGCCATGATATTCCTATTAACTATGCTATGATTTTGGACAAATCAATTCTACTCTGTAGCACCAGATTCTTTGTTCAATTAAAAAAAGTTAGATTTTACTCAAAATGAAAAAGCACAACATGAAAATACCACAACTGATCTCAAGTAGTTCAAAGGGTAAGGGGGTCAACAAACCAAGTAAAATATAGGAGAATTATCAGGTAAAGTTTAAAAAATTATAAATGTAGGACATGACCCAGAAGGTGGGTTAGAAATTTAGAGAGGCTTATAGGGACATCTTTTTGACTTTCTCTATCAGGTTGGCTTCCTGGTATAAGTCCTTAGTTTCCCATACTTTATTTTAAAACTAGCATGCTGTCTGGCCATCAGATATTGAATATTTACCCACTTCAGTGTATGTTAAAATAGAGAACACATTAGCTCTTTACAACTACCTCTGTGTTCCTGACACATAATAGGTTTCCAAAAAAGTGTGCTGAATGAATTGTTGGAGACAACACACAGGGTGAGAATGTCAGCAGATGTCTACAGTGAGTAAGCATTCTGAAAAGTAGGACCAGCATAAAATCTGACATAGGTAAATCTTTTTAGATAAAAGATCATTCATTTAGATTGAACTTTAGGGTCAATCATAGGAAGCAATAAGACATTTCTGCAACGATAAGGCAGAAGTGTACAGGGGAAGGTGGGAATGTCTGAGACAAAATGCTGGGTCTGAAGTTACAAGGAAATTACTGTGATAAAAGCAGAGAACTGGAGTTGGCATGCCCAAGCCTCCTCCCCACCTGTAGCTGTCAGAATGAAAACTTAGGTGTGCAAACAGTAGTTGAACTGGCAAACAGACATCTAGTCTTTGTGCAGTCCCAGCACCTCCCATGCCACCTCTTCTTTTCTCTTTAGTTCAGGCACTTGGTAGATGACAGTTTTCCACTCAGGTGTCAATTTAGTAAGACAGACCTATAATGCTGGGTTCCTTTTATTCCCAAGAAAGAATCTTTGTTTTGTTTTGCAAGAGCCCTCATCATATTCCTTCTGGTGACCGCTATGGCCTCCAGCCCATGGTCTGGATTTAACAAATGAAGAATGAGATGCCCACATCTGAGAATCCACTGAGTATTTGGATCCCTTTCCACTGGGCCTAGGATACAATCTCTCACATGGGTACTGCAAAAACTCATTCTTTTTATACTAACAAAGTTGCCCTCACTCTGCATAAGATCCAGAAAGGAGCAAACATATACACACAACTGATTAATTCCAGCAGCCTTTGATATAATTGACCAAAGATTTGCCCTGGTACCAATTTAAAACACAGTAGCAAATTTAATAAAACTAACAGTTTGCAGCCAAGGCCTTTGTTATTTTGTTTTAATCATCTTTTACCACAATTCAAATGATTTTCTTACTTTTTTAGTGCAATGGAATAAACTACAAGGGAAAGAATGGAGGGACAATGTGGGAATTATGAAAGATGTAGAGCTTCAGTGCTGGTGTAAGGTAACAGCCATCCAGCAATTTTGCTGAGATTTGAAAGGAGGGCATTTACTAGTTTGGGGCAAACTCCACACCTGGATAGCATTAAAGAAAGGAAAGAGGAAAATATTTGCAAGTGACTCTTTGTTTTCCTGAACGCAAGTAAAGGAGATGTGTGACAACTTCCCCAAACATTCTGCTGGTGATGGACAGGTCACCTGATTACAGAGCAGGGGCTTATGATAAGCTGCTTGGTCGCCAAGGACTCTGGAAGCCAAAACACCAGATCTAGTGGGATGTAAACAAGGCATGCTGTATAGTGTGAATATTGAGGCCAAGTTGGGGCCGTCCAGTCCTGCACAGGAACCCAGTGACAGCTGGTGATTGAGCGGCCCTGAGTAGTTAGAGAGGACCAGGGGCCTGTGGGGAAAGCAATCTCCTTTCTCCTCCCTGTGGCCTCTCTGGGTGGCCAGCAATTTTATTACTGGCAGAGGGCGAGTCCAACAGCATTTCTGAATTTGGCACCACATCTAAAACCATTTGGGGGTTGGGCTCTTCTTTCTTCTCTGCCCCCACCCTCCCCACGGATGCTTTGGGGTCGGTGAAAGCCCGTGTGCTGTTAGCAGGCTACATTTCCCCTCAATTTTGAAACCCATGTGCACTTGGGGAAAATGTAATCCTTATGTTTCTGATTCATTTACACTTAACTCATCAAAACGCTATTTTGTAAGAGCTATTTGATGTCCACAGAATCTTCTGAGTCCTTTTGTAAGTCTTGCTTCTTAGAAGCAGGAAGTCTGATGAGGGGGAGAACTTGAACCTACAAGGTTGAGTTTGTTTTGAAATGAGGGGGCTCATGGAAAATCTTGTGGACCCTGAATTTGCTAAATGTGTTCTCTAAATTCCTATACTGCTCCTTCCCCCCTTTTCCCACCCCGGCCACCATGAGGTTATAAAGTTGGCTCTATTATTACCTCTGAGCAACCATGGCAGACTTTTCTTCTACATGATCAGAGAGAGTTGAGCCCAAATTGAATCCCAAGTTCTGGCTAGACTCCAGCATTCTGTTATATATGGGAAGGAACACCTGGATTGCAAGTGACAAACTATGATTCAATTTTCTTCCTCTATAAAATGGCTGAGACTCTCTGAAGAAGTGACCTTCCTTGTCCGAGCTCAAGTCTTTCATAGTAAATTGCCAGATCTGGCTTAGATGTTCTTTGATGCTCTTTCAATGTCTGAGAGTTTTTGACTGTAATTCCTACACAGTAGATGTGAGCATCCTAAAATTGCCTCTGCTAAAATTTTGTAGAAAGGTATTGTACATAAGAAGCCAGAAAGGATGCATTGATATGGAGATTAAAATTAGAGATTAAAATTAGATTCTCACTGTGGGATTAGAACTAAACCCAGAGAAGGGCAATACATCACCCCAAGTTACACAGCAAGTTAATGACAGAGTCCAGTAAAGCAGGGCACAAAATCAATGTGTAAAATTTCAGTAGCTTTTCTGTATACTAATTTCCTGGTAGTTTTGACAAACATGCTCAAGGGGAAGTTACCAGACTTTTCAGTTCATAGGAAATTGAAGCTAGGGCAAAAGGAAAGCTACTTCCTACTCTGACAGCAGAAATGTGAATGTCAACATCAGAATGGAAGTGGAATGGGCATTGCTTTGGAATTAGGCTCAGGGAAGTGATGTCTGGCTTGTATTAAAGCCCATGAGTGAATGATTAATCCTGGGTAGAAAACAAAGCCACAGCTCTGTAACGTTATAGGCATTAGTGTTATGGAAGATTAACCCCACTACCCCCATGGGGACCTTTTCACAATGTTGGACTACACTTTGAGAATCAGTGGGTTATTAAAACTGGTGGTCTCACAGGTCCTATATGTCCACACCCAATACACACACACACAAACACACAAAAACACTCACACATGAGAGCACAAGCATATCTCAATTGTCCCTAAATTTTTTTGGTCTTTTGTATATTTTTAAATTTGTTCTTTGACAATTTCATGCATATTTTAATTTGATAGTATAGGCCTCTCTTGCCCCCTAATTCCCACTGAGACCCTTCCTATTCCTCTCCAAACAGGTGAACACATTGTTGAAGACAATGAATCTCCTTCCCAGCCAGTAGCCTTTGATTACCAGCAGTAGCTCCTCAAGAAGGGTGGGATTCACAAGCCCCTTTCTGACCAATGAATGTCTCTAGCTTGTGCTATCACTATGTCTGTGCAATTTGACCTTAAATTTCTATATAGGAGAGAAATGTTCTAGTTCAAAGTGACCTGCTTGTGTCTGATCTGGCTGACCAATGCACAAGTAGAAGGTAGTTTTGAACTATGCCTCCACTCCCAAGTACCCCTTGTGTCTGTATTCATAGTGTTTCAATGGTGCCAATAAAATGTGTATCTTCCATGATCCACCTACCTGCACCCTTGTGCAGAATCATCATCAAAGTTTCAATCTCAGTAATATTGTTCAGCTACATATAGTTCTTTATAACTTCCCTAGACAAATGCCTTGCACCTCATATTGGCATCATTCTTACCTCACCATTTATCCTCAGTACCTCCAGTCCCACCTCTACAAGATATCCACTTGTAATCAAATCGATGACCTCAACCCAGATATAATGAAGATTTCACGTCAACATGAACACCCACTATCAATGGCTGCTGACCCCTCAGGAAGAGGTCCCAATCCTGTCAGTCTTGTGCTCAGGAACCATGGTGATGACCTACTCCCTGTCTACCACTCTGGCTTCTTTGTTCAAACCCTCCTCCATGAATTTCAGCCTCCACCGCCATCAATTGGCCACCTCATCTCCCTTTTCTGGATGAATCCTACTGACCTTTGCTGAGACAAAGCCTCTCTTAGGGACTTCTCATTTAAGTAGAGTAAGGAAATCATAGTGTGGGTACCTTGATACTACTACATTTTTACTACATGATTTTTTTTTTAAAATGTATTTATTCATTAGAGAGAGAGAGAGAAAGAAAGAAAGAAGGAGAGAGAAAGAGAAGAGAGAGAGAGAGAGAGAGAGAGAGAGGCAACTAGAAAAAGAGAATGTGAGTGCCAGGGCCTTCAGCCACTGCAAATGCACTCCAGACTCATGTGCCACCTTGTGCACCTGGCTTGTGTGGGTCCTGGGGAATTGAGCCTGGGTCCTTTGATTTTTCAGACAAGCACTAGTGCTAAGCTTCCCTGCACCTTCAGCCCTTACTACTTTTTCTTTTCTTTTTATTTTTCTTTTTTTTAGTCAGGGCCACATTTAAGCCAGATAACTCAGAATTTACTGTAGCCCAGAGTGTTCTCAAACTCATAACAATCCTCAAATCTCAGCCTTCCAAGTGCTGGGATTAAAGTTGTGAGCAACAACACCCAGTTTACTTGTACAGTTATATTGGTCCATATTTTTCATATATGTATATATTTAATTTTGCATTGATGTTGGTGCCTTTAAGGATATTAAACATGTAGAAGTCTGGTTCTATCCACTGTTTCCTGATTTGTCTTTGGTATTTTGTTGAGAACCTACTAGAAAAACAGTAGTAAACAAATGCCCGTTGAATGAAGGAAAGACTGATATCAACCTTGTGGCCCAGTCCTCACCTTAAGGGTAACAGAACTGAGGCCCTCAGAGGACAGGTGACCAATGATGTCAGATTCTCATTTGTCTTTACATTTGCTGATGTATTGGATACAATCTGCATTTAGGGGTTTATGACCTTTACTGGTAGAATGTGTGCTCCCTCATCCATGCCTGCATGCATGCATACACACACTCACCAAAATTTATTGACATCTACTTGTTTTTGACCTTGCACTAGAAGCTGAGAATGGGGGCAGGGATAAGGCAAATACTATCTGGTTATCAAACCTAGTATCTCATTGTAAATCCAAATACCACTCAAGAAAAATGCACTCAAACATTTGCAAATTGTGTGTGTGTGTGTGTGTGTGTGTGTGTGTGTGTGAGAGAGAGAGAGAGAGAGAGAGAGAGAGAGAGTGAATGGATGAGCCAGGTCCTCTAGCCACTGGAAACAAACTTAAGACGCATATACACTCTTGTGCATCTGGCTTACATGGGAACTGGAGAAGCAAACGGGGGTCCTTAGGCTTCACAGCCATGCACCTGAACTGCTAAGTCATCTCTCCAGCCCCCAAGAGAGAGGTTTTAAAGCACTCATAGGAGGTATACATCTAACAGAAGTCCTGAGAGTTTCTTGTTGCTTGGATGTTTTTCTGTAGTCCTAAGTGTTTTGTCCCTAAACTCTGAGTCCAGCTTACTGACAATCATTGGCTTCCTTCATTTTTACTAGATTATAGGTATCAATAGCAGTTCTGAGTTCAAGTTCAAGAATGGTATTAACAAGATGTCAGAGCTAGAAATTTCTTTCAGAGCCATGTCCTGCTCCTTCATTTATGGAAAAGGGATGTGGGTCCATAGATGGGAAGCTAACTACACAGGAAAATCATACAGCAAAGTTTCAGAATAACAGTACTAAATCTAAGTCCCTGATCTAGGGCCAGTGGGTTCTCTCTCTCTCTCTTGCTCTCTCCCTATTAACTTTTTTTCTCCTTCCAATCTAACACTAAACCACAGCAACAGCAGTCTCTGGGGCACTATACTATGCACATCTCTGTGCATGTCAGTGTCTGCCTCTTACACAGACACTCCAGCTTTGTACTGGCCAAGAACAAACCTAATGAAAACCAAAGAATAGGAAGAGTCATGGACATTTAAATCTTTATAGCTTCCTGGATCACATCATGTTCTTTCAAGATTATTATATTATCTCATTAGTGCTTCCTGCCACCCTTTGTAGGACTCCATGGCCAGGGATCATAGCTATTCTATCCAGGAGATACAACTTGGGCTCCACAATTGAAAAGGGCTGGTCAGGTCACATTGCAAGAAGTAGCATGCTGAGTGAGTCGGATCTCTCTAGTCCAAATTCAGCATCTCTAAAGTGATGTCTGAGGTTCTTGTTTCAGCAGACACAACATAAACCCATCAAGCCCTGCCCTCATGATTTCAGGTGCCTCCAAGTACAGACCAAACAGATTTTGTCCACTTCTCTTGCCAGTGCCCAGTGTGAGATGATTCCTGTTCTTCTCACATCTGTAATTGCCCTGACAGCTGTTATTTTCCTTTTCTTTCCCCTTCATCTAGTTGTTTTCTTTAAAAAAAAAAAAATCAGGAAATGGAGCTGCACAACCCAGTTAAGTCCATTGACCAACATCCCCCAGGGTGAACAGAAAATAGCAAAGTAGGCAACCCAGGACACTCATTGCCACCTGATTTTTACTAATTCCTTGTTTTCCAAAACAGCTGCTTTAGGAAAGCAAGTTATGGGACATACTAATGCCAGAAACAACTGCATCAAGCATTCTGATAACCTCAAGGGGATTCACGACAAACACCATGAATGTCTGCAGAAGAGGATCTCATACAGTATTTAAGCCAGCATTCTCTGTAAACCCACAGGCTTCTTTCTTCCTCCTTGGACTGCCACTAACAAGCTGCGAAGCTTTCGATCTACAGAAGGCTATAGGTTTAGTACACCACATTACTCCCCTTGTTCCCCTTGTCAGTTTAACTTTTGCTCTAGCAACATGGTTCAGCTGGTTTGATAAGACCCTCTTCCTTAAGACAATAATATTAATTTTCTCTCCAATCTACAATACTATTTAAAATTTATTTGACTTTTTTTGAGGGAATGGTTGAGATAGTATCTCAGGATAACCTTGAACTCTTCATCTTCTTGTCTCCACCTCCCAGGTGCTGGGACTAGAGACATATGATGCCATGCCTATTTAAGAAGAAATTTAAAGTCTCTAAGTGTCTGTTTCTTCCACTTTTAAGTTCACTGCTAATTAAATCTCAAAAGTTTTTTTTTTGAAAAAATTAAATGAAATCAAAATTTTAAGTGTCTTAACACAATGTCTGATGCATAGCTAATAAATGTGAATGGCATTATTCACATGTTGTATTATATTCTAATTTGTCATCACACCCATAATTCTTCTTATGGAGTATGTAGAAGCTAGGTACATACTTTCTCTGAATGTTTTCTAAAAATGGGAAACCGTCTTTCTCTTGGGGTCACTATGCTATCATTATGCAGAGGAAAGCTTAATGCATTTTGGAACATTCATTCAGTATACGTTTGGAAAGCCTTCTCAATGCCTTTATAAAATCATACTAAATTAAGGAAGGTTTACATTAATGACCCAATATTTTGCATAGACTAGTTTTAGCTCATCTTTTTAATTTACCTATTTGTTTGCTCATTTAATTTCACAAACATAGTCTTCAGAGGATTTGGATGGCCTGACATCATCAAATTATTGTGTCATTAATGACTTGTCAAAGAAAGATGGGAAAGACGAGATGGTGGATGAAACCATTTTGTGGTTATGGAATGGGATTTGATTGCTTTGCAATAGTAGTTTAGTACAGTGTAGGTAGAAATGAGCTTTGTGGTATCATCTCTGGTTCTGAGCAAGTCCAGTTCAGTCTAATTAACAGATACTCAGCCCTGAGATAAGTATCTCTATGTATAAGCGTCTTAAACATCTTAAACACAATGCATCCAAGAGTAAGCTCGTTAGCCTACCTCACTAGCTAAAAAATTGATAATAAGATCAATTCCTCCATATATTTCAGAAATTGATACTTCTCTCTTTCCAGATAATAAAACTAGAACTGTAAAAGTAACCAATCAGCTATTTTCTAAACCCCTGCACACATCACATTGGTGAGTCCTATTGGGTCTATCATTAAGACATTCTCATTGATGTTTCTGTGTGAATAATGATAATTGAACCGTAGGCTGGACTTTAGAACTACCTCTAAGTAGATTCTGTCATGCTCTTCCCATCCTCCCTTTACAGGACACCCAAACTAATAATGTGAAACAACAGAGCTGATTTATTTAATCCCTCTATTTTAAAGTGAATAAATCCAAATTCCCTAACACAAATCCTCAATTCCTTCATAATCTGGCCCCTGCTTATCTCTCTGTTTCTTTCCTTATCCATGTTCACCATTAATTTAAGGGGAGATTATATTAAAACCTCTCATAATAATGTGCCTCAGTTTATCATGATATTTCTGTGTGGTAGTGTTCAGTGTTATCTTCCTATCAGACAAGAGTTAGGATTATAATGCCATCACAGAAGTTGTCATGGGGTGTGGGAGTCACTTGTTGTTAACTGAGCAAAGGGATAAATGAGTAAACAGACAAACAAATTCACCAATAGAGCTTTGAGTTCATCACTCAACTTCTGGCAGTCTCAGTTTCCCTACTAGTAGAAGAGAAGCTATCAATACACATTTAATTTAGCCTTTAGTACTGCATTGGATCAACCCACAGACATTTTTTTAAATAGAATTAATTTATTATTTTTAATTTTCCTTATATTTTATATAGACTACAATTTTGATTTATGTCTTAGTCATCCTCCCAATGATTTATTTATATTTTCTTTTTTTCTCATAATTTATTTTTATTTATATTATTCTGATTTTACATTCATAGTGTTGGCTCCCTTATCCTCCTTCCTGTCCTCCCTCTTCCAAAGGGACCCTCATTAATGGGGATTGTGGGTCATGCATTGTGGGGGTAGTCAAGAGTTCTGGGGGGTAGGCCAAGTCTCTGTGCATAATGCCCAACTTGTAGTAAGTGATTCTGGTGCTATTAGCACATGCAGGGGAATGTTGTGCTGTCAGTATCATGATGGGGCTTGGACCCAGTCAGCACTTTCAAGGGTGCTGCTGACCCTGGAGATTCTTTGAGTCTGCTAAACCCCTTTGCTCATCCTAATATTCCCAGAATCCATATTTCATTCTGACACATACTTGGCCTAAGGTTGGTGAGTGGGAGTCATGGGTGGGTGATGCTTGGTCTCCAGACATAGTCAGATAGTGCCCACTATGCTGGTCTGAGCTAAGAACAGTGTTATTTATTTTGGGGTTGAAGAAACAGTTATCATTCCTGATGCTGCCCCTTAGCCCTGATGGGTAGCCCCTCCAAATGTGGGTAAAGCCATGCTGGGCAGGCGGAGGAGAAGGTTTTGTCTAGGAAGGGCTCCAACTCAGATCCTTCATGTCAGCAACCCATTACTGGAAATCTTGTTCTGATACTGTCTATACTTCCTTAGCATATTCCCCCTCCCCATCTGTTCAGAAAAACAAGTGAAAAAATTGCTCTCTTTTCTTTTCTTGTGTATATTCTGTTGCTTTTTTAAACAAGAAAAACTAGTTTGGACATCCAATTTCTCTAGCCATCAAGATACTATGTTGTCTTTGGTCATTCATCGTAGCAATGCTTAGGATGGTATGTAGCTTTGCTTTTGGGGTGGGAGTAGGGAGGCAAACCAATGCTAGATGTGACTTGGGCCCTGTCACCTTTGAGACCTTAGATGAATGACTATCTCCTAGAGTCTCACTTTTTCTATCAATAAAGGTATGTTGGTAAAAGAACAGGCATGTTAGTTCCCATACCTTCTTGGCATCTATGAAGAGTTAGCCTCCTGGTCATTATGAATAGTAATGATGTTAACACTACTACCAGTAGATGCTGCTATTAACATTAGTACATACGAGGGTGGTTATCACAGTGACTAAATTTAGGCTCTACTGAGGGCAGCAACCAGATTGGTTTTTGTTACCTATTTTATCTTCAGCACATGGCCTGGTTCCCAGCACAGGGAGTACACTAAAGAAGCGTGTGATAAATATTTCAATGCCTAAATGATGACTCAGACTAACCTCTTCGTGGACACTCATTTCCTCTTAACTCCCTGTTCCACCTGGATCCTAATACCATTGATGGACATGCATGGGGGTTAATATTAAAAATCCATTTTAACAGATGGAAAAATAGAGGTCCAAAGAAAACAAAGATGAATAAATGAGTTTCAGCCCAGGAGATGTGAATATCCAGAAAACATGTGAAAAATGTTCAACTAAGAACACATATAAGGATGTCATAGAGAAGTCATGTTCGACCCATCAACTGGGCAAAGATAAACCACTTTTAATTCACTATAGTAAGCAGTGACAATGGGCAGTTGCAAGCCTTGCTACAAACAGCTCACTGATTGTAAGCTAATTTGTCCTTGCACAATGTTATAGGTTGTGTCCATTGAGCTTATGACTCAGAAATTCCATTTCCCAATATTGACTCTAGAAAATGTTTACATGAATGTGCTTACCCAGAAGTTTTTACAAGAATGTCCACTGTAGCACTTGAACTGAAAATAGAATATAGAAAAATACATAGCTTTAAAAATAGGAACAGAATTATGTCACTTGCAGTGAAAAGGATAGAATATGAGATCATGATGTTATGTGAAATACGCCACACTCAAAAGGACAAATATCAAATGTTATCTCATATATATATATATATATATGTATATATACATGCATGCACACATGTACATACATGTGTTCTATAAAATTATAGGAAAGTAGAAAGGGCTTATGTTTTGGGGAAAGTAAACTAAAGTGGAGGCAGAGTAATAGAACAAGAGGGAAATGGAGAGTGCTTTCTATCACACATGGAATCTAGATCTAAATATATACATATAGCATGAAAGAGAGGGCTAAATGGGGAGAAGAGGGGAACCAACAGGAGAAAAGAGGGGATATAAGGAAGAGTAAAGGGTAATAAGGGTGAATATTAGCAAAGTACAAGGGTATAAAAGTTTGAAACTGTAATCACAATCTCATAATTTTGTTTGCTAGATAAAGAAAATTAATAATCAAAATTTGATGTAAGAACTGGATGATAATCCAAATTACATTTCCACTTCAGAGTTCTCCATTTGGTCTATGCTGAAGCATGCCCTTCTATTAACTATAGCACATGTTCATGCATTCATTTTTTCACTTATCAATGTTCACTGAACATTGTTTTCTACCATATGCATGGTTGCAAACTTTAGTGGTCAACTGTTTCCATGTGCTTCAGGTATGTTTAGATATAGCTTACTTTAAGAAATCTTCCCCCTTTTTTCAAACCAGGCTACACCATTCCTATGCTTTATTTAACATGACTCTCCTGTGATCCTAACAGTCCAGCAGCTTTCATGTATCAATATCATCAACTGATTCCTGTAGGTGTTCACTTTAAACTGTGCTAATGGGCTCAGGAATTAAGTCTGCAATAATCAGAGTCATATGTCTCATCGTAACACAGGGCATGGATAGACTAGACAGTAATGTTGTTACATGAAGCATGTATTATTGAATATTATGATATTGAATTACAATGATATTTGATGAATAAATGAACAAATGAACACATAAGAACAATGAATGGATGGTTAGTTGATAAACAGAAAGAACCACAAAAACAAATGAGGCTAGGAAAAGAAATGAAGTGGTGAGTCTGCTTAAGAGACATAGAAACAGCCTACTAGAGCCACCTATGCCTTCAGCCTACCCTGAATTAGCCTAAACTCTCCAAATATTTAAGACTTAATGTGGTGTTTCATATCAGTTCTCCCCATTCATATGAGTACTTATATCTTTTTCATATTTCCTAGCTGTATTGTAAAAGTCAGTGAAAGTCGGGGCTCTTTTGTCTCCTGCTCTATCCATTACTGTATCTCTATTAGATAGAAAATAGTTGAGTTCAGGTGGGAATCAGCAAACATTTGCTAAGAAAATAAACTGAAGCATGAACTGAAATGTTTGATTAATGTGAGGTCTGAGATTTGGAATCCAGAGGAAGACATCTGGATCTGCCTTGGAGAATTTGGACTCAGAGTTACTAGAATGCTCACCCATACCGTACTGATAGATCTCCTACCAGGTCTATTCCTACACCCAATGTTACATTGAGAACTCCAGAAGGTGAGGAAAAATAGATAGAGGTTAGACTGAAGGTTTATCAGTCTGAATGTGAGAGAATGGATAGACTGCTATGCTGGGAAACTCATATAAGCCTGTTTGGAGAGAAGATCTGTATGAATGCTTCTAGCTGTTTTAATTTGAAGAGACTAAGAGAAGCAGGACACTAACAAAGTGTGCAAAAGAAACATACTTGGTTACCTAGAGAATGAATTGCTAGTGGATAAGGTTTGAAGTTGGTAGATCTTTCTGCATAAAACTCCACTTCGTCTCCTTGACAGCTATCATCACACTCTTTCTCAGAGTTTCATGTGGCCATCTGTAATCTGGGGAGAAGATGACCTACTACATGGTATTATTGTGATGGTCAAAGTAAATGAGATTATCCATGTGAAACACTTAATAGGTGCATGACACATACTTAGTAAACTTTAGCCTCAACGTTTCTCTTTTAAATTTTTTGCTAAATTCCTTCCATTATTCAATTACAGATCCATTACAAATTATGTATTATGTTCACTTTGTGCCTACAATTGTTCTAAGTGCTTGGAGTGCATAAGCAAATAAAAAGGTAAGAAAATCCAGTAAATAATAGTTTATGACTTTTTTTTTATTAAATAGAAACTTTGCAAGAACACATAATGTGTTGGTACCATTATTTCCCTCTTCCCTGCACCTATTCCACTGAGGGTCCTCCTCAGTGGGGTTGCTGGTATTCACCATGGGGTGTGAGTTATGAATTGTGAGATCAGTCAGTATTTTTTTTTTTTTTTTTGGCAGGGCAGAGGGATGCCTCTGGTTATTCTCTACCACTCTGTGGCTCTGTTTACTCCCTTTTCTGCAAAATTCTCTGAGCCATGGTGGGTGAGTTTTAAGTCTATTTTAGTGGTGTATTCCCAGCAGCTTCTGGATTTGTGCTTTGGTATGTTTTGAGTATCCTCAGTGTCTATCCTCATTATCCTGGTGCAGGTTATCAGGCTTGCCATGGAAGCAGCACTTTTTCTCATAGCACTAATTCCTATGATGTAGTTTTAAGGTTAGATTTTAATTCTCCCCTGGGCAGAGGACTGAAAGTCTTATTCTGTCTTCATCAGTACATAATTTACAGCAGTGTCACTCTTTCCCATGGAGTGCAAGTGCCTGGGAAAATTGGCACCATAGCATCACCATACCTTCCCATTATGCATGGCACCTAACAGACAGCTAATGACTTACATGTTGACTGAACTGGTGGATGGATGAAACAGAAGAGTTGAATGATGAATGAGAGTGAGGTGCTATTCCCAGTTCCTGGTTTTATTTAATACTTTGCATTATCCATGCTTCTCTCTCTTTCTCTCTCTTTTGGCTTGGTTTTGTTCAGAATCTTCACTGCTTGGGGACATCTAAAGATTGTATGCATGGCAAGGAGTACAGTGTTTGAGAGTAAAATTGAGAAACACTCCCAGCTAGAAGCATAAAGAGCTGACTCTGTGACTTGTACTCCTGGAGTCTGAGGTTGGGTCACAGGGATTATTCTAGTGTGCTAGTGGCTTCTGACTTGTGATCCTTTCTTCTACCTCATGTGCACAGAAATCTGAGCAGGATGCCTGCATTTCTCAAGTTCTATCTTTAAAATATTTTATTTACTTATTTGCAAGGTGAGAGAGAGAGAAGAGGAGAGTTTGGGTGGACCAGGGCTTCTAGCTGCTGCAAATGAACTCTAGACACATGCACCACTTTGTGCATCTGGCTTTATGTGGGTACTGGGGAATGAAACCCAGGCTGTTGGGTTTTGTAGGCAAGTGTCTTAACCACTGAACCATCTCTCCAGCCTTCAAGTTCTAAAATGCTACTTTCAGATTATGAGAGCATGAGGCTTGGCTGTACTAGTTCTTTGAGAGTGGATCACTCATTTGAGCTTCAGCTTTCTTACTTGTTTCATAAGTGCTTTGTAGGCATGGAAAGCAGTGCAGACAGTAAGGGACTGTCATTACTACTGGTACTGTCCATATTTCATGAGGTTATTCAATGAAGGCCCCTGGGAAGCCAATTATTCTATGCAATTCTTTTTAGTATAAAAACTTGTCCAAATTAATTGTGTTTTAAGCTACCTCCTCATAAGTATCTACACAGAAGGACTTAATGAATCAAACCTTCATTTTACAGATATGGAAACTGAGGCCTAATTGGGTGATGCAATGTGTCTTGATGTCACACGGCAAGTTAGATGCAAAGTTGGTGCTGGTCCCTTGAAATTTTGATAGTGCCAATTCTCATTCAATGGAAAGGTTTGGGCTTAAGGGAGATATTCCACATTTCTTCCTTTTTCTGGCCAAAAGTAATCAGTCTACTGGAAACTTCAATGAAGAACAGAAGGCTCTCTCTTCATCAATGTCATACCTTAGAAAACTATCTCTAGTTCAGATAAAAGAAAGAATAAATATTTTTGTTGAGAGAAAAAAAATGAAGACAAAGGTCAAAGGGAATCACGTAATGGGTTGAGCCAGAAAAGAAAAAGAAAGCATTCATTTCACTCTCCATTTTCTCAAAAAGTCTTTATATAGAACTTGTATAGAAGCCAATTTATGTGATATGGGAAAAATGTAAAAGCAGCAAAACCACACAAGCACATATACATTTGCACAGACATAAAGAAGTGTTTGTGGTGGGGTTCAGTTTTCAAATTGTGAAGAGATAAAGAACTTGAAATGGTAGGTTGACTTTAAATGATGTAATTACCTTTTTATTCCCAGTGATTTTGAGGAAATTCAGTTGAGGAAACACAACCCTGCCCAACCCAGGTCTCTAATAAAGTCCTTGGAACTTTGAGAGCCAAGGAGAAAGGCCAATTAGTGCCTCAGTTTATCCCTTGTACCTGTTACATACTGGGAACTATAAATAAATATTTGCTCAGCAAATGAGAACAGATGTTGTAATGCAGTGGGGACCTGAATAGTGACAACTTTAGTAGGAAAGCATCATATGAGTTCCTGCTTCTCCTGAGGAGGTCAGCTCCCCAGCATTCAGGGTGAGTTCTTTGTGGATGGGATCGAGTCTGAGTTGCCTTCACAGTGCCCAGATCCCAGTGTGTACACCTACATAGAATTTCTCCATTCACACTAGTGAATTGAATGAGTGGTTTTGAGAGTGAAAGAGAACATGGTGATTCCTGGGTCTCAGATATTGCTGAAAGCAGGGACTATTAAACTTTAACTAGAATCAGAATCACCTGGAGAGACTTTGCAAATGGAATTTCTGATTCAGTAGTCTGGCCAGGGCCTGAGAATCTGGCCTTTCCACATTCCCAAGTAAGGTCTCTGCAGCTGATCTGGGGCCACACTTTAACAACCTGCTTTAAATTACTGGATGATCATATATTAAAGATCTAAATAAAAATAAGATAAATATACAAAAGAGCCTGCTTTAGTGCAGTGGGTCTGAAACATAATTACACATTGCAATCACTTTTGAGTTTTTACAAGTCCTTACAACTAAATTGGTAACTGAAGGGAGGGTGGGGGGATGGAGGGAGAGAGAAAGACAAACTATTTGAAGTTTGTGCAATGCACAATTTAGTTTGTGCATCACTACTTAAATATAACCTCTTTCTTGTAGGGTTGAGATATTTTAGGACCAGAGAAAGTAAGCAATTCACCTAAGATCACAGAGCAAGCCAGCCAGTAACTTGACTGAGAATAGAATTCAGTGTTCTTTAACTTCTGTTTAACTTCTACCATCCCATACTTACCAACACATGTCAGGTCTCACAGGCTCATAAATCAAGACAAAAAAAATAAAACCAAGGTTTTAAGACATCTATTATTTGTTTCTTCTATTGTTTCATGAAGCAATTTTAAGTGGATGCATGTTTATATTTAATTAATTAATTTACTTATTTGAGAGAGAGAAAGAGGAAAGAGAGAGAGAGAGAGAATATGAGCATGCCAGGGCATTAAGTCACTGCAAACTAACTCCAGAAGCCTGTGCCCCCTTGTGCATCTGGCTTAGTAGGTCCTGGAGAATTGAACACGGGTCTTTTGGCTTTGCAAGCAAATGCCTTAACCACTAAGCCATCTCTCCAGCCCTAGATGCGTGTTTATAGAACCTCACCTTTCCAGACAAGTGAGAAAATGAAAGAGACAGAGTTTTGGAATATTTTTGTGGCTAAACAATCCTTTACTTATTTTTTCTTTTGTAAACAATTTTTAAAACATATTTTATTTACTTATGAGGGAAAGAGAGATAGAAATAGTAGAGGCATGCCATGGCCTGTAGCCACTGAAAACCAAACTCCAAATGCATGGGCCACCTTGTGCGTCTGGCTTTACGTGGGAATCGAATCCAGGTCCTCTGGCTTTGCTGGCAAGTAACTTAACAGCTAAGCCATCTCTCCAACCAAATTCTTTAAATTTTAAGTACATTCTCAGACAAAAACTAAGTGCTCCTTCTGCATTCTTAAGCTGATGCTCTTCACTCTGGTTCAATGAAGGGGCTTGCTAGAGATATGCACATTAAATGCTGGCAAGTAAAGGAAGTACATGATGAAGTGTTCAAAAGTGGCTCTGTCTCTTAAAAGGATTAAAAGTTTCCTTCCAGAACTTGATTTCCAATAATGATTGGCTTAGTAAATATTTCAAGTAGACAAAGTAAAGATTGTATCTAACATCATTGGGGAATATTAAAAAAAGGCCACAAAAAGCTTACAGACATCATGGACCTGAATATTTTCATCACACAGAGTTGAAATCAGTGCTCAGATAGATTGGCTGATTGATCTCATTGGTCAGTAATTGAGATGAGATGCAAAGCTGAAGCAGACAGCTTCAGGTTCATAGAGATGAACTTCTAGACCAGGCACAGTTAAGGAGGAAGGGATATTTATTGAAGCTCACAGATCCAGGGGAAGTTCCATAATGGCAGAAGAAGCTGGCCTGCCTTCACAGAACCAAACACAGAGAGCAAAGCCACAAACCAAAAGCCACACAGCACAGCACACCTCAGGAATTCCAGCTAGGCACACTTTGCATATCTTTAGATTGAAATCTGAAACACACTACCACACTTTAAGATCTGCCCAGTGACACTGCCTCCAGCCAGGTGGCTGCAGATGTGAACTACAAATTAATAAAACACTAAATATATTGGGGACCATCTATTCAAACTACCACAGTAGGTGATTGAGATGAGATGCAAAGCCTCCCCTCCTGAGCTGTTGTTCTTTCATTTACTCCCAGTGACCCCACCAATGACACTCTTCTACTCAGTAGGTATTCAGTAATGGTTTCGTAATTGACTATATAGATTCTTTATTATTTTTTGTTATGTGTATGCGTGTATAGTATACAGGCTTATATGTATGCCTAGTCATATGTATGTGGCCACATGTGTTTGCAGATGTGTGTGCCAACACGTGGAAGTCAGATCCTCATGCTTGTGCCATAAGCATCTTACCAAATGAGCAATTTCCTGAGCTCTGTCTACATAGATTCTTGGTACCCAAATTCCAGGCAGGTTAGGTAGTCTCTGTCATTTTTTAAAAACTAAAGTAGAAGTTGGAATCACATCTCTGAACACAAATTGAGAACTGGGGTAAAATTCAACCTTGGTTTTACCACTCTATAATCTGAAACAAGTAATTTCACATGTATAAATCTATTTCCTTCCTTGTAAAATATGAACAGAAGTAGAGCTTTGGTTGTGGAGAGGTTGAAATGACTAAAAGATACAGACAGACTTTAGACTCTTGTGGGATAGGTGAAATGCTATGGTTTGAATTTTAAAGTACTCCAAAAGCTCATGTACAGCAACTTTTTTCTCAAGGAAGCTGTGTTCAGAGATGGGACCTTTGAAAAATGGTAAGAGCTATAATTGATGGAGTCATATTTTGGGGCCTTGGGATCTGGACCTTGTGGTTAAAGTGACCTCTTTTTCTTTGCTCCCAGGCCTCCATGAGGTGAGCAGCTCTTCCCACAGTCACTATGTTCTATCTCCTCACAGGTCCATAATAAAATGACCATACACTGAAACTTCTGAGATGGTGAGCCAAAACAAACCTGTGTTGTTTTACATTGATTTTTCTGAGATGTTTTATCAACATGTTTGAACAAAATGTTTTAATAGCAACAGAAAGCTGATGAACACATGAAAAGTATTAATGATTTCAATCATAAGACAACTTCAGCATAATACATATCCTGAAGATGTTTGAGAAATGATGAAAAAGTGGCTTGAGAAGTAAATACTTAGGAAAATGACTACCTCACATAAAAGAAGAACAAGTCCTCTTCTCTGACAAAAGAACTCATAGCGCTCAAGAGCTACAAGACTCTTAATGAAGGAGTTTTGGACCTCTTTTCTACCTCAGGAAACAACACAAAAAAAGGACTGTGGCCAGAGGTGTTCAACTTCATGAAAGAATTTCATGCAAATACCTAGGACTGTGGCCCAATTACTATGCAATTTTCTGTAACACCACTTATTTTTATCCACTAGAGAAAGAATCAGAATTTTGATTTTTATACACGAGGAAATCATTAGCAAACTCCAGTTCTCCCCATTTAATTACTCATAAAGGATTTTTTATTGCTATCCACCATCCAACCTCCTTCATTTAACTATTGGTAAGATCAAGTTTCCAAGAGATAAGTGAAGCTAGAGTCATATTAGACATGTCCCCAAGGCCAAGCCTCTCGGTTACTTACTCACTGTGGTCCTTCCCATCATAACACCTGCCTTGTTAGCATGATTTTATACTCAGCTTCGGGATTCAATCCCTAGAAATAAGTCTGATTGAGATGAACTTTCTCCTTCCAATCCTGGTCTTTTTGACTTTCCTTATATCCATCAGCAGCCCACCCCATTTGATCAGCTCCCTAGTGGGACAGTGCAACTTACGTGTCCATGAATCTTCTGTTGAGGTGTAGAAGGGAGGCCACATCTGCATGGAGAGGAGGGTCCCGCACCACTTTATACTTTAAAGGCTTACAGTCCATGCAAAGTGGGCTATCTGTAATGGAGGTCAACATGGCAGCATCAATCTCTAGGTGTTCATCCAGAGTGTAGATCTGAATGCCATATACAGCTTCACCCACATCTAGAAGTCTGATGGTCAGAGGGACATCACAGAAGATATTCTGAGGACCAAGTGAGATGTTCTTTCCATTAACAGTCAAAAGTTTGATGTCATTGACAGCGCCACTGGAGTCCCAGTCAGTAGAGATAAAGGTCACCCAGATTGTCAGAGATTCAGGAACCAGGGGATAGCGAAATTCCAGCTCGAGGTAGCAGCCTTGTGGCTCAGGGCAGGCTGGAGGGACTGTGTGTGGGTTGACAGCTGAATTTGGGCTCCAGGTGCGGACACTGGACTTACAGGGCTGTTCAACATCTGGGTGACCTGTGGGGAAGAAAGGTGCCATTAAGTTAAAAAAAAAAAAGACCTTCATTCTTGTCTTCATAGTTTCCTGCAGACCCAAGCAGAGACTGGTCTGATGAGAACTTAGATAAGAGGGAGTGGATTCTCAGGGTCTTGGTAAATCTCCTGTATTGCAGGGCACTATGTAATATCCCCACTTCTACAAAATGGATTGCAGATAAATCACTAGACATTTCAAACATTCAAGCTTTTCACTGTTGAATCAATATTCAAACTTTCCCTCCTAACCTTCCACTTGGAGACTTGGCAGCCTTGTATAGAAAAGACACATTTTGCAAAACACCCAAGATGTCCAATGAACTTAACTCTTACATGGACTCATTTCATAAAGTAAGGATAGTAAGACTCAGAAATATAGAATTAATTGAACAAGGTCATATACCATGAACTATAAAAGGTCAGCATTAGACCCCAGTTTTGGCTTATTCTGATATCTCTATGATTTTTCCTTGTTGAATGCAGAGGTCATGAAAATAAATTAGAATACCTTTGACATTCTTGTCTTTGATATAACCTGCCCGGATTGACAGAAGCACCAGAAAAGCCCCAGCAGAAGTGAGTATAGACAATGTACATGCTTGGATAGGAGGTCAGGAAGGAAGCTCAACTGAATGACATAGCTTTAAGACAGTACTGGGGTCATCTAACCTCCCTTCCTCCCCTTTCTTACATGAGATCATTCCATACACCTGAGCTTCTCTGAGTTCTTGTCCAAGCTGACTCAGGAAGATGGGACTGCAAGAAAAGGAGGATAAGGAAGGGGGGGAGGTTCTACTACTATTTCCTCAGGGAGAGAATGCCTCTTCTTCACTAACCTCAGCCTGTAGCAACTTCTGAATTGATCTCTGCCGAAGTCATATCCAGACCCTCAAAGAGCTGTCCCTTTCACTACTGTGAAAATTAGTCAGACCTCAATGTGGAGATCTCCTCAGGGGAGTCCAGTGAGAGATATAGATTACTGGTGATGGTAGGATGAGAGAATCTCAAGTTGTCATCTTACCATATTCTTATTTTCACCTTCAGTATCACTGATTGTTGTTGTTGGTAGTGGTAATGGGGTGTGTGTGTGGTGTGTGTGTGTGTGTGTGTGTGTGTGTGCTTTGGGGGAAGATGAACATGCTTTTTCTTTCTAAAGCAAGAGAGGCAAAGATAATCTTTATCTGAAAATTCTTCAAGTTAATGTTACAGGGTCACAGGAATCATCACAACATGTACACTGGAAAACCATGTGGGGTAGAAAAGCTATCACAGGGAAGATTGTATGTAAATGTCCCTAACTTTCATTTCTGTACCAAAACAGGGGAGGAGAAAGAAGTAGAAATGGAGGATAAAGAGGAAAAGAAAAGAAAATTGGGTCCAGAGAAAGGCACAAGTACTTTGTAGATATAATGCACAAGTCTGAGAAGAGACAGACATAGTGTCACAATTCCCTCCCCTCCAGCTTCACTAGGTTCATCTATCATTCATAGAAACTGCTGGCTACAAGCAACTCTTAGTTAATGTGGAAATCACAATGACCATGCATTACCTACTGCTACCTTCTTCCCATCTACCCTGCAACCCAATGAATTCCTGGCTGTCTTAACTGTGGACTGTGAATACACAGGTATCCCTTAAAAATTCAGTTCGTGGAATTGGAGGAAACAGTTTACAAATTGTGAAGACACTTAGTTGACTCAACTGATTGTCAAAGGCCTGTGACATAATTAGCATTTTTGTTTCTGTTTTACAGTTTTACTTCAAAGCATTGCCTGGTCTTTAGAGATTTCATGTAGGGGGTGTTCAATCGAGATTTGTTCACTGAAGAACACTCTTGCAAATCTGGTATTACAAAAGATGTCATAGCATAGATTTTATAGCATGCTGTCCAATATTAGGTGCAAGGTAAACATTTCACCCCCTCTTTGTATTCTCTCCTGGAATTGGCAAGGGATAAAGTGATCTTTCTCCCATCCTTGTAGAAAATGACTGTCAGTGGTGGGAAGCTACTATCTGGCTTATTCGTCCTTGTTAATCAACGGAAGGATGAAATGCTTTCCAAGGACAGGAAGGTGAGTGTGGTCATTATGCTCACATGGCAAATAGGGGCATAAATTATAGCAAACCCAGTGCTTCTTTAGTTAATAGAGACAGATTCTTAGACATAGAAAAGAGACTCAAGGCCCATGAAGTTCGATCCATCACCAAGAAGCAAACCCTTTAATAATAATAGCAGGCATCGTGAATTGATCATTCTCTATGAGCAGGCTCTGTGCCAACAGTATAATAGGCCTGGGCTCCTTCATCCTGGTAGCAAGTCTATGATGCAGGACTTCCAAAACTCATTTAACAGAAGAGAAAACTGAGCCTCAAATGACTAAGCAGTTCTCTTGTAGGAAGTAGAAGATTACGCAGCTCTGTTGGTCCAGAAAGTGTGCCAGGCTTTGAAGCAACAGTTGGGTTAAAATGTCAACTATTCAGCTTCTAGTTGCATTACCTATGTAATGTTGTCTACCTCGGTGAGTAGCTGTAAAATGCAAATTAAATGAGGTCTTTTGCAGAAACTCACAAATACGTTAGCTGTGTTCTGAAAAGGAATGAGGAACTAGGGAAGAAAATCTTGGTAGGAGGAGGCATTTCAAGTCAAGTCAATAGTTGAGAGAGACAATGTGACTTAAGATGACTATAGTATTTAAAAAAAAAAAGTACAACAAGTGCTACTAGCAAGGTAAGTAGAACCCATACATGTCTTGTATGTCACATGAAGGAACCTGAACTTTAGACTGATTGATAAAGAATGCTTGATAAATTTTAACCATATAAGTAAATAAAATTTATTTTTTTAGAAAATCCAGTGTTCAAAGACATTGATTGATACTACCTGTCCTTTCATTCATCCATTCATTATATATTTCTCTTTCTGCTCATCTTTCCATCCTTTAATCCATCCATCCATTCATCTATATGCCTACCCTTGCATTAAAATATTAACTATTTGGTGCTAAGTGCATGTCTGAACTTGGGCTCATCCCCGGGATACAGGTTTTATGTTGTTCTCACTGTGTCAATGGAGCATCTCCTCTAGGGAGTTCACTTAGGAGACTTTCATAATGCAGACAGCACACACCTATGGTATGGATGCAGGGGGCATTGGAAATCTTGAATAAGAGTTCCTAAGGAAGAAAAACTGAACAAAACTGGAACACTGGTTGGATTTGTGGCTGTGAGACAGTAAGAGGGGTTAAGAAAAGAAAAAAAAAAAAAAAAGGAGTGAGAGAGGCCAGGCAGGGGAGAGCAGAAAAAGTATCTGACAGGGGAATGAAAGGAAGAAACAGGAAGAATTATATAGATCCTGTTACTTCATTATTAATACACATCCTTTTGTATATATGGTGACTAAATGAAAAGTTCCCTGTTTATATAAGCTGTCCTCTAGGAATAAGGCCAAAGACACGCATAGATATCTATTTATGCATACTTATGCTGATCCAAATTTACATTTATGAAGAGCTATAGAGAAACCTATTACATGTCTATGCATATAAACACAGCAACTGTTAACATGAACATAGATACAGTGCCAAGATTTTTTTCCAGATGTACACTTCAGCACACCTAAAATCTTCTAGGAAGAACAGTGAGAGAGAGCAAGAGAGAGAGAAAAGAGAGAGAGAGAGAAAGTGCTCCCACAAACAAGAAAGAAAATGTAAATAGTCATGTGCCAATCTCTTATGGAAAACCCAACACTTGGAGTGAATAAAAAGCTCACATAAGTGATCTGAAGTGGAATTTATGTCAGCGTCAGAGTCAGCCCTATAATTCCTGGGATATAAGTGTAACATAGAAAATACTTCAGGACACATTTATCTGCAATATATAATTTTTTCTTTCTCAAGAGCTAGGATTATAGCTACTTTTGTGAAAAAAGGCAAAACGTTTTTTCACTACTTACTATCTTTTAAAAATATTTTATTTGTATTTATTTATTTATTTATTTATTTATTTATTTATTTATTTATTTATTTATTTAGAATAGGTTCACCAGGGTCTCTAGACCTTGCAAAAGAACTCCAGACCAATGCACCACCTTGTGCATCTGGCTTACTTGGGCACTGTGGAAGTGAACCTGGGCCCTTAGGCTTTTCAGGGAAGCACCTTAACTGCTAAGCTATCTCTCCAGCCCACTACTTCCTATCTTTAGAATGAAATTAATAGAGGTCAGTGGATATCCAATAAATATTTGTAAAATGAGGTATGTTCTATTTTATGAATATAAAGTTAAAAAGACATTTAATAATAGAAAGGGCACAATAATTTAATTACCCATTCTGCAGAAAGGACACCATGACCAAAGAAGTTTAGAGACCCAGTCAAGTGTACACAGCATTTATGGTGGGGCTGAGCCAAGATTCACTTCTTATCCTGTCCTATTCTTTTTCCTCCAACCCCACAGAAATGTCTGGCATTGCTCATGAATTTGGGAGTTTTCTGCTAGTTTGGGAAGTCCAAAAACTTAAACACACAAAGATAAATAGGATGAAAATGAGTTGAGAAATAATTTACAGAGTTTGGCTCATGGAAAAGTTTATTTCTTCAAGGATATTAAAAGGGTCTGAGCCAAACAGATCACAGAGCCTATAATGGGAAGCCCTCTAAAAAGAGAACAACATCTTTCCCTGGGCTGCATGTGCTAAATTTATATAGCAAGTTCCTGGTTTCCTTGGAAGCCAGCATCAGATCAGACAACTGGGGGGGGGGGCTTCACATTAGCACTTAAACCATGAACAGAACACCACACTTTAGAAGAGTCAGGAACAGATTCCACTGATAGAACAGGTGGTTTGGATGCAGGTGTGTAGAGATATCTGCAAATTAAGTTATTCAAACAAGTAGTAGAACAAACTATGATGATTTTAGTCCAGAGAGAGCCTTGCTGATCCTATGTCCCTAGCATCTCACAACTCTATCAACCTTTCTCTGTCGTCATTGCCATAGGACTCACCCAGGTCATCACTACTGCTCACCTGGATTCTGGAAACAGCCGCAAGCTCCTCACTTTCTTCTAGGACCTTCCCCCCATCATTGTTTCTCACAAAGCAGCATCTTAAAAATTTTTGTTTTCATTTATTTATTTAAGAGGGAGCAAGAAAGACAGAGAAAAAAGAGAGAGAGAGAGAGAATGGGTGCACCACTGCAAACTAACTCCAGAAGCATGCACTACCTTGTGCATCTGGCTTATATGAGTCCTGGGGCATTGAATCTAGGTCCTTAGGCTTCATAGACAAGTGTCTTAACTGCTAGGTAATCTCTCCAGCCTTAGAGAAGCTTTTAAATGCTCACACCTCACCACTTACCCAAGAATTCTTACACTTTTTTCTATTGTAACCTTTTCACCTGAGAAAATTTTATTTGACCCCAGTATACATGTAAAATGCATACACTCACACATACATATAATCTTTCACAATTATTAAATACAAAGGCAAGCAAATTTTCATACTAATAAGATGGATGTGTTTGTTTATATTTTACATAAAATATTATTCTTTTGACTAAATATTTGATATAGGACATAAAGCATCTTCAACACTTTTCATTAATGTTTAGAACACTTATTTGCATAAATATGCAATGCAACATGGCAGAATTATATATATATGGCCATGTCAGAATCATTGGAAGTTCTGTCCTATTCCTGTCAATATTCAGCTATTTTTTTAAATGAATCTTAAGCAAGGAACTCAACAGTGGTTTTTAAAGTCAAACCTTCTCACAGCATCCAATCCAATGATATGCTAATCTGATATGTACATGCTGATGAATGATGGTAGGAAAATATTAAAATTCTTTTTTTTTTTTTTTGAAATTAGACCAATATGTTTATACAAGAGCAGAAAAGTTTGAGCTAAGATGATTTAGGCAGAATTCATTGCTTTGCATGGTGTGACAGCATGCACAGTGCAAAGTGCACATGTTGTATATTCAGACCTAGGCTGTAGTGGCATTGTGTCATGCAACATGACTCATCACCATCAGAAACAACTCCAGCTCATTATGCACTTGGATGGGAGATAATTTTGGTCACTGCATGTTCAGAAACCTTTTACTATTGCAATTTTTGGTGGCCTCTACATTCTTATTACCCAACATTACATAGTGTTATGATCCACAGTTTATGAAGCTGTTTTCTACCTCAACCAGACATTTGGACTCTCTTCTCAGTGTGCATCCAACCCTACACTTATGTGGTTGTTATCCACATCACCTATCCATACATCACCCTTGACATTCCTTTCATGCGATAAATCCATCTCAACACACACAGTGTTAATCTTTGCTTGTGTAGTTTATATATACTCACTAGTAGCTGTCATATTGTAAATAAAATTAAGGCATTTTAAAACATAAGAATATGTAGTATGTGCATTCCATTAGGTTTCAGAGTACTAAAAATTAATTTGCACATTATGTAGTCCTAGAGCTCCACTGCACTCTCAGAAGCGAATGAATGAGAAACAGTTGATGATGTCATCATATGACCATGAAAATAATTTTGACTTGAAGACACCTGGATAAACCCTTTAGGTACCCCATAGGCTTCTAGACCATGCCTAGAAAGCTATATAAATATATTAAATTTTCAATGCTCAAATGTGTTTTGTGACATTTAATGAGAAACCTAAGTCTCCAGCCCTGGGTGAAGTCCCCTTCTTTCTGAGTCTTCAACACAGGCTCATCACAAGGAGTAGTGATTGCCCATTTACACTCTCCTTGGTGCATGTTCAGCACACCTTTGCCCATGCACTCAGAACATTGCTTAGCACATTGCTGTAGTGGCAAGCATAGACAAGAGCAGGTTCACTCTATGAAAACAAGCAATGTGTTGCCAGATGTCAGAGACCCAGCTTCTTCTGGGATATAGCAATCTGGATTTGCATGGGTGGAGGATATGGCTGCAGATTTCAGGAAGGACTTTCCAAAGAGCCAGCAAGGGATCTGGGGGAGTCTTTGTGTGGAAGATCATGAGGGTATTCCATCACTGGGTGGGGATAAGCTGCTTCACCCTAGTTATCCCTTCCAAATCTGACAGACTATGGTTCTGTGAGGCTGAGTGAGGGCTTCTCCCAGACAGCTCTCTTGCTTTACATTCCAAATAGATTTGTTTAAGTGCCCAAGTTCAAGTCTCATTTTTATTTTAAGCTACTTTAGAAAATACAGTGCCATCATTTTTCAAATTCACCTTCCTCCCTTGCTTTATTCTATGTCTGGCTTATCCTTTTCAATGCTCTTTCTAAAAATATATAAGACAGAAGAGGAGTTCTCACGGATGCTCCTTGAGGTGACTCTATTCCCTCTGGTGAGCTATTGTGTAAGTGTCCTACCAAGTAACTCTTGACACCAGCTGACCTACACTAAAACAAGAGGGACAAGACAGAACCAGGGTCAAGGCATAAATCCCAGGGACAACAGCACAGGGTCTCTACCCCTCTGACTTCAGGGCCGAGTGACAGAGTACAGCAGTCATAATTGGGCACAAGATACCTTCTTTGTTTTTGTAGAGCACACAGTAGCTGTATCTATACAAATAATGATGTTGCAGGAAAGCTCAGCTAACAGCCTGGTACAAAGCATGTTCATGGGTAAAGACTAGAATAGTGGCAACTGGGAACTGATTCCCTTAAATGTTTTCCAGGTAGATGGGTTGTCATAAAAAGGGTACATGGGAAAAATCAACAAAGAATACTTGGGCCCCAGGTAGTCCTAGAAATAGCTGAAATGGAATTAAAGATGACTGATGCCTCAAAGCTCCCAAATATGTAGGTTGACTCTAATGTGATTTGTTTGAACTCACAAGGAATTGGAGTGTAGAAGTCATAGAAACCCTTCTATGCATGGTGTCATTATAAAGTGCATATGGTCTTGGGTCCTTGTTTAATATCATGGTATCTTCACATGCTCATATGTGGTATGAGATTAGCATACTTTGAAATATTGTACTCAGAAATATTTGTTAAATAGACCTAAAATGAATCCAACATAGCTTTGGGAAATTTGCAGAAGAGGGGGCAGAGAGATTGTTAGAGCCATAAGTTGGATCATTCTGCACAGAGACATTGCCTCTCCCCCATAACTGATGGTTATCCCCACAATGTAAGACCCACAGTCTCCGAGGAGGGAGGACAGGGAGAAGGCTAATGATGGTACCATCATGGCTGTATACATATTATATAGATAACTAATTAAAAAAAAGAAATATTGTTAAATGAAATGGTGTCTGAATATCAGCTTTGCAAAGCAATCTTAAATTTTAATGGTAGTACATATAGGAAAGACTCATAAAAATTATAAAATTCCATACACATTAAATTTGTTTTCTGGGCTGGGGAGATCACTTAGGAAAAGTGTTTGCTGTGTAAGCATGAGGACCTGAGTTTGATATCCAGAACCCACACAGACAAGATGGGCATGGTGAAAGCTTGTTATCCTAGCACTGGGGAAGCAGAGTCAGGAAAATCACTGGGGCTCACTGGGAAGTCTATTGATGAACCTCAGACCAATGAGAGACTCTGTCATATATATATATATATACATATATATATATGAAAGAGAGAGGATAGGAATGGTACCTGAGGTTGTGCTTGAGACACATTTATATAGATACACATTTACACACTTGGATACACACTAACATTGTTTTCCAGGTACTCTACCTGTCAAAGAGCATTCAGAAGCCTGGCTTACCTTCTGCTTCCCGAGGGCTCCAGTGTCCTGATGGGCCACAGGGCATAGGAGAGGAGGCGTTGAAAGCATACTGTACCAGGATTCTCCCTTCCAGACAAAGGTCACATGCTGATCCCAATTCTCTAGGAGGTGAAGGAAAGAGAGGAAATGCACAGACTTAGGAACAGTTGAGTGAGCAATCGATGGGACAAGGGCAAAGGCACTAGAGGAAACAATCTGTGTTACCTCATTTATTCCCCACACATGCCAAGGATTTTAAAAAATGAAAATAAATGAAATTTCACCCACTGCCCAGGAAATTGTTTGGTCATAAATGTCTTCTGTTCTGATAGTACATCCCTGATGCTGATGTCACGTATGATAATGTAGCATGAACTGATGCTGAGACATGCACTGGTACTGATGCTACAAATGCTGATACAGTATTCATTGATGTGGTATACACTGATTATAATGCATACACATTTCTGGTTTCAAGCAGCACACAGTCAACAAGACAGGAGATCACTCACTACCTGGAACAACTTTAACTGCATCTAGCATAGAAAGTGCCACTGAAAATCTGTTATGTGTTTGTGAGAATTTCTTTTTTTTCTCTCACTTTGAACTCAAAAATGACTCCTTTAAGAATACTTCTGAGGCACTACTATGCGCCCATTACTGTCCTGTATGCATTATACTTGGAGAAGACATGGCTTCTTCATAAAAAAGTGAGTGGGCCAGATGAGATGATGCCTAAGAAACCTTCTGGCTTTCACATCCTGGGGATAGATGAGTCACCCTGAAATCTAACAGTCAAAAGTAGTTTCTTTACTGTGCCATCTAATTTATTTGAGCAGCTTTTCAGGGGGTGAGCCAATATTTCAATGGGACCAGTCCCAGAAGTGGAATAGGATGGTGGCTCCCCTACTCTTGTATATCTGTATTCAATTTCTCTTTGGCTATAACAGCTTCTGGGTTCCTACTTGTTCTCTAAATTTGGCATCTGTTTAGAAGGCAGTTGTGGGGAAGGCAGAGGAATGAGTGTCCCTTGCTCCTGTGGACCTAAAACTGCAAATCCAAATCCAAGTGTTTGCTAAGGCAATGGCAACTGAGTCTCAAGATGCTGTCATGAAGTGTTCCAGCTCAGTCCCTTGTTTCTCAAAGTACAATAGCCCTGCTGATTTCTCTTCCTTCATTCCCAGAAGAATCTCTGACTTTAGCTACTTGCAAGGACACACTGGAAGGGCCAGATCTCAAGCCAGAGGAAAACTCTCTGTACTTGTGGAATCATATCCTAAGAAAAATGTATGTGTAAACATACTGGTGTGCTGTTTTTTTGTTTTTTTTTTTTTTTCTATGCAAGGATCAGGAGCTCACTCTCAAATTTAAACTCAATAGGTCATGTATTTGCTCACCTTCTTGGGTAACCCCAGTTCTCTTGTTCCCAATTCTCATCACTATAGCCTTGTCTCTGTCTACTAATAAGTTCTGGAAAATTGCCATCTTGAATCATGTTATTCCTCTCTCACTTTTCTCACCTGGCTCACACAACCCTTCAAAGTTCACCTTGCATATGATTGCCTCTATGAAGACACTTTTATATATGTGTATGTTTTCTCAGTAGATTATTAGGTCATTGATAACAAGGTCAATAGCTATGCTTCTCTTTTTTCTTAGGGTCCAGTACCTTACTTAATCCCAAGTGCTAGCCAGTATACATGTTTGAATAGATGGAGGGGTAGATGTATGGATGAATGAATATCAGCCATTAAAACATATTTATAATACTTATGGCTGACCTAGTCCATACCTTCAAACTACATATTGTAGAAACCATACATTGGTAGAAATCTTGCAAATGTACTATGTTCACTGATAGGAAAATAAGTTAAAAATTTCATGGTTAACCACTACTGGCATGATCATCAGCTATGCTAAAGTAGTTATAATAATTATTCAATTGTATCCAAAATGTATAGACTATTACATTAAGCAAAAAAGTCATAGCCAAAGCTTAATCTGTAATACTATCTCAATGCTATTCAACTTATCTTATGTAACAAAATACTATTGGCAGTAATTTCTGATTGGTGGAACATAGGTTGATTGTTATCTTCTATTCTTTTTAGAGTTTTTGGTTTTCTGAATTTTCCACATATTTGAAATAAATGTGAGTTGCTTTGGGGGAAGCAACAGTGATAAACAATCATATTTATGCAAATATACTTGTAAGGAAATATGAGAGAGAGAAAGAGAAAGAGAAAGAGAGAAAGGCGACTTAGCACTTCTAATGAGGGTAGAGTCCCTTTACAATGACTGTTTCTATGAATAGAAGCTCTAAGTCACTTGACTATTTTTTTTGACAACAGAACAAGAAAATTACAAATGTCCTGCTAGGTTCAAGAGGCATGCTAATCTTGATGGTCACTGAGGTGGTTTGAATGTAAAATATCCCACATAAACTCATGTGTTTCATATCTGATTCACAGTTGGTGGTGCTATTCAGGAAGGTTGTGGAACCTTTAAGAGGTAGAGACTTACTGAAGGAAGTATGTCACTGGGGGAAGGCTTTGAAGTATTACAGCCTAGTACTGTTTACTGTCCTACCTCTGTCTACTTTTCCCCTGCTGATGTGAAAATGTGACATTGGCTCTAGCTTGCCATATCTTCCCTGTCATAATGGACTCTACCTTCTGGAATGTTAAGCCAGTTAACTAATTTCCTTCCATAAGCTGCTTCAGGTCAGATATTTTGTCCCAGCAATGAGAAAGTAAAGTAACTGATGCAGTAATTGAGTCTTTTTTTCCTATTTACCAGAGATCTTTTTTTTTTTGGAGGCAAGAATATAGATAGAAGATAGATGAAAAATAACAGATAGATAGATAGATAGACAGATGATAGATAGATAGGACAGAAAGAGAGGGAAAGAGAGCTGAATGTCATTTAATTCTTAACACATGCAAGGTTCTCAAGAAACTATTTGCTGAGTGGATAAATTGATAGCTGATAACAAATGTGATGTGAAATATTCCATATATCCACAGAGTGTTTGTGTGCCTGGACTCTGGCATTTATTTGATTTTTCATGGACACCTATGCACAAAGAGAGGAGGGGAGGGACTGAAATCATATACCTGAAAAATATTAATGCTGAGGAGATCACTTTCTTACCCAGATTATATGAGAGTCAAACCCCAAAAATATAAGCTTGCTCTATTCAATGAAGAAGCTAGCAGTCACATGTGGCAATTAAAATTTTAACTAATAAACATTAAATGCATTTTAAAATTTTGTTCCTCAGTCACATCCATTGGATTTCAGTAGTTTCTAGACACAGTTGAAGAGTGGCTACTATCTTAGTCAGTGAAGATATAGAACATTTCCATTACCACACAAAGTCATATTTGATAGTGCTTCTTCAAGCCATCTTCTGTGTGAAACTGGATCTCTTGTCTCTTATTCAACTAAAATGGTACTAATATGTACCATCTTTGTCAAAAGTTACTAATAATCAACTGTGTTCTAATATGTGGAAGAGATATCCTTGTTGATAAAGACCATATATATACATATATATGGCTTCCAGATAGTAAAATAGTAAAACTAATACTAAAGAAGTAGAGGATATATTTGCCAAGATTTCAGAGCCTGGCCACTTGGCTCTTAGCTCAGTATTCCTTCCAATACACCATGGCTGGTTGTTCAGATAACTGAAACCAGCCAGTTAACACATGTCTGTATGATAAAATAAAGGTGTTAGAAAAGACAGGGGTGGCCCTGAATTATTTATTCAGTTGCCCATGTGTGAGGACCCAGGCTGTGGGAGGGTCTGAATCTGTTTTCTTAAGGAAAACTCTTGTATTCTCTCAGAGCACAGATGTAGAACAGCAGGAGAACACGAGCATGGCCGGGGCAAGATACCGGCATTGATGGATGACGTGCAAAACACCAGAGGGTTTGCAGGGAAAGATTTTCAAGTAGCTAAACAGCTCTGGAAAACATATAATATGGAAGCCAGCATTTGTGTGTAGAATACATGTACTTATCATACCACACATGTCATTTGTTGAATAGCCCAAAAATCCAGGGAATATGGGTACTGGTAGCACCTGTTCATGGAAGAGGAATCAGAGGATCAGAACAGTGAGGTGGCTTGCTCACGATCCCCTTCACTGGGAGTAATGAAGCTGAGAAAGGAAAAACGATGACCTGACATCAAAGCTTGTATACTTCATACTAAGCCAGCTTCAGGAATATGAACTCCATGTGCTTGGGAGAGTGATATGAATAAAATGTAGTTCAACTTTCTTACAACAACTTCCTTTTGCTATAGACTACGGTCTACATAGCTGCTAAACTTAATTAGACATGTTCCAAAGCTGTCAGTTTTAATTTAGCAAGTGATAACTCCATTATGAACTCTTAGCCTGAACAGAATAGCTATTGTATGAGCTTCAAGTACCAACTTACTATACGTTATTAAAAACATATTGATTGAAGCTGAGGGCACTATGTAATAGAGACATATCTCATTACACAACAATTAACCCTCCAATAGGTTTCCAACAATCAGATGGAATTTATTTAATGGACAATAACTGCTTTATGAAATACAAATTGAATATACACACAGGAAGCTTCACTTATAAAACTTCCATTTTTAAGGGGAATAAAGGCCAAGGCTTGACCAAAAGTCTGATACTTTTCATCACCACATGAAAAATAAATAAATCTACAAGCTGCCAGAACACTTGCTCTACAGTGTCACATGAGGCTTCCTAAACCCAGCTCTGAGCTAAGTCATGGCAGCTGGTGCTGGGGAAAGTGAGTTCCTACAGACAGCCTAGGGAAGAAATTTCCTTCCCCACCAATTACATTCTCACCCAGATGCCAAAAGGAAGGTTCTGGATTCAGAGGCTGACAGTTATGTTGAAAATTAGAGCCCAAGTTTTATGTGGGGTCATGTTCTAATATGATTTTATTTTTAAAATTTATTTAAACTGCCATATAATTCATGTATTTGTGAATCATAATGTAATGTTTTCATGTAGGTGGGCTGATGTAGAATGACTGAACGAGGCTGATGAACAAACTGTCAGCTCTCATACTTACCAATTTTGCTTGTGAAAGCACTTAAAATCTACTACTTTTGAAATATGCATGGCATTTATATTTATGATGGACACAATTCTAATCACTGAAGGCTGCATCCCCTAATTGAATGTCTATCAGCATCTTCCCTTACCCGTCTACCCTCATCCTCCAGGGACTTTTCTACTTTGTACTTTGATGAGTTCAACTTTTAAAAATTCTACATGTAAATGATATCAGGTAATGTTTTATCTCTCTGTGCCTGGCTTATTTCAAGCTTCAAAGTACATGAGGTGTATGGTATCTCTTCAGCTAACTTATTTTCTTTCATTTGGATTTCTATTTAGTGCTATTATAGCTAGATCATGTGGTAGTTTTATTTTAAATTTTCTGAGGATCCTCCATCATGGCTATATTAATTTATGTTCTTGCCAACAATGTACAAGATTCTCTTTTCTCTACAGCTTAGTCTTTTTTTTTTTTTTTTTTTTTTTACTTTTTGGGAAGAGAAATCTTAAAAGTGTGAGATGCCAGCTTATTGCAGCTATAACTTGCAATTTTCCTCCTAATTACTGAGGTTTAACATTTAATATATCTATTGGCTATTTGAATGTCTTCTTTTGAGAAATGTCTGTCAAAATCTTTTGCTTAATATCTCTTTATTCACACTAACAAACATACACACATGTAAATAAGCTTTTTATGCTGTCTATTTTTGTGGAAGTGCGCATTAGCTTTGTAGCACTAGTTTTCCAACAATGTAATGAAAGCACATGGGAGTCATGAAGAAGACATCTGGATATGTGAGCTGGAGTCCAGCCCTCACCACTTTCTATGGGCTGTTGGTCAAATTTCTCCAACTCTTTCATCTCCAGTTCTGTCCTTATCTGGCACATGAGGAAGAGGATCCATATTTTTACTGTGTTACTGGGAATATTAAATGAGACTCTGTATATAAAGCATTTAAGACAGAGTCCATCACATGACAAACAGCTGTACTCCCAGAAGAGAAATACAAATTAATTACTAGCACGACTATCATTTTCATTATCATCAATGTTATATCACCATTGCTGAATACATATCCCAAGAAAGCTAGGGACAGGAGTAATACATTTTCTGGAAAATGGCAAAATTCAACAATGAATGTAAATATTTTTTATGAATAATTATTCTTTTTTTTTTTTTTTTTTTTAGTTCAGGGGACCAAACCCTTAACTACATACATGTTAGGAAAATGCTTTACCAGTGAGTTACATGGCTAGACAATGAATTTTTTGCATCTGGTTCCTCAGGAGTTTCTACACTAAAAGGGCCCACAAAAGAGCATTTTATCCTGGTATGCACCTTCTGGTCACTGTGATATCATCAGAGTCACTTTCCAGAGGAGGAGACTTAGAGAGCATTAAGGGATGAAGAGGAAATATGTGACAGGAAAGGGAGCAACACTGGGGTGTTTTCTTCCTTATTATTTCCCAGTTTTCTCAAAATCCTGCCCTCATTTCTAGCAATGCTAGGTGCAGTCAAAGATTATGATTCTCTATAGGCATATGATTTCGCAAATATGAATATTGACACATGTACACATGTACCCAAACATATGTATCATTTCATATTTAATGTGAATTATATATAATAGGAAGGATTTGTCCATTAAACAGAGGTAATTACATCTCCAGAGATATCTAACAATATGTTTCCAGGTTTCTTAAGTAATGTAATTTCAAACATCCATTCAGCTAATAATGAATATCATTACCTGCTCAAATTTTTAAATTTTGTTTTGCTTTTTTTGTTTTTGTGAGGTAGGGTCTCACTCTAGCTCAGGCTGACCTGGAATTCACTCTGTAGTCTCAGGGTGGCCTTGAACTCACAGTGATCCTCCTACCTCGGCCTTCCAAGTGCTAGGATTAAAAGCATGTGCCACCACGCTTGGCTACCTGTTCATTTTTAATCATTAATTATTCTCTTATTTCCTGACAGAAACTTTTCAACATGCGTCCAAATACAAGTCACTGTGCCCTGTTGATGGGGATTCCTGTTCAACAGGAACAAGAGTTTCAACAAATTTCTCTCCAAAGCTGCTTCCCTTTCAAGTCTCCCTCTTTTTGTCAGGAGAGGGAGAGAAGGATGAACATTGCATAGGGCACACTCACCTTTCAAAGACGTGACCATCGATGGGTGGGAACCACTCCAGCATCACAGAGTTGGTCGTGTGGCCCACGACCTGGGGGGCAAGAGCAACAGGTGCCGGCTTCCTAGATGGCTGCCAGCTCTGGTACACCAGGTCCAGGTAGCAGTGCATTCTAGCGACTTGATTGGGCGTGAAGGAGTCTGTACAGTCGTCATCTGCAAGAGTCAGAAGGAAAGATAAGTTCCAAGCTCCACAGGCAGGCATGCCAAAAAAGGATGCCATCTCCTGGCAGCCAGAGAATAAGCTCCTCAGTCTCTCCTCACCAGCTCAGAGCTGCTTCTTGCAGTGCTTAGGAGTTAATGGTCTGTGAACAAATTAGTGTAGTCATCACTCCTGGAGACAGGTGAAAGGAAACACCAGGAAAGGGATGATGGGTGGAACTGGAAATGTAAGCCTGGGACTGGAGAAGGAGCTGCCAAGAAGTCATAGATAAAGACAAGGGCAAGACAAGCTGCTCTTCCAGGACCTAAATCCACTGGTTCCCATCAAAAGTATTTTCTTCCCTTCCCCCTCATTCACTTTTTCATTCATTCACTTGTTTATTCACTAGTTCATTCTTTCATTCCTTTAGTCATTTACTGATGTATTCCTTCACATTTATTTGTTCATACAGCCATTAATTATACTTTACACTGATACAATGATTATTGCCCTTCAAGCAAATCAATTAAGTGTCTAATTCATCCTTGGTGCTCTATTCCAAGGAGAGAGGAAAGATGGAACTTAAAATATTAAAATTTGCTCTTGAAGAGTTACTGGTCTAGTTATGGCATCAAGATCATCCACTGCATGAGTCAAGGTCATGCTAAAGTCATTAAAGTCCATGATGGCACCAACCAATAAATGGAAGGACATGACATTTTGGGGTAAGGAAGACCAACTAGGAAGAGTCCAAAGATGCAAGTGTATGAAATCAATCAGGTAAGTGGCTGAAATAGAGAAAGAACAGTACAGTATTACCAGACAGAGTGCTGTACAGCCAGGCACCTGGCTCCTGCAGGGAATGAGCCAGGCCAGACAGGCAACAGAAGAACAACCCAGGCTCAGTGTATATGATAGGAACATAAGCAACCATATTTCCTTTGCAGCATTGTCTGTGAGATATATTCTTAGTGTGTGCTAAATGTGAACCAGGCTTGAACCAGGCTTGGACAGTCACCTCCCCTCTTGCGATGCATAGCATACTTGGAGTACATACTATTATTTTATCCTCTGACAGAGGAAGAAACTTTCAAGGCAGTCTAAACTCCAAGGCCATGCCTCTGAACAATGTCAGATCTTCTTTCTGAGCACAAGTGAGACCTAGTATGGACAAATTCTCAGGCAGGTGGCTGACAAATGTGAGTTGAGCCAAGTCTAGTCTAAGGGTTTTGGGGAGAAAATCTCTCAAGTGTCTTTTGATCTAATGACCTTCCATCTTGTTCTCTCTTTTCCACAGTATGGACTGAATAGAGATCCAAAACCTGGCCCCCCAGGGAAAAGGCTTGTGTCTTGTTTCTCTCTCCAGTGGTCTGATCCAGCTGCCCTAGAGGAAAAGCACGGCACTTTTTGGGTTGGTTTCTCAAAGCTTCCCTTCTCAGAGGTATCTGCTTGGTCAGGATTACTATAGCTGGGGCCCAGACAGAGGAGCACCGAGCTTGCCAGGTCTTAAAATAAACCTGCTACTGAGAATCTAACATCATAAACTTACTTTCTCCTTAACATACAAACAGAAGAGAAGTTTGGGCAGGTACTAGGTAGTTGGACATGACCTTGAAGGGAGGGTGTGAGGGAATTTATATGCAGGAGTTGCCATGGATCCCTTTAGTAATTTTGATAGTCTTCTTTCCAGGAAGGCTTTAAGACACCTGGTAGAAGATGAGGAACCTGGTGTTCCCTAATAAGCTCAACATACAAGTGACCAATTGAGTAAATCTCTCTCAAACCTAGATACATCATGTATCATTCTCTAAATACCAAGCATTCCATGGCTCCCTACTGGAAGGATTACAAACACCTCAGCCTGAAAATGGCCAACCCTTGATTTGTTACTATGAACTATACACTTCATTCTGAAAGACTGGGCAAAGCCACAGAATAGGTTAGATGCAGGAAGAGTGAAAGAGTGGCAGAGGAAAGAGATAAAGCACACAGGAGATGCAATCTGTGGCCTCTGTGGTAATGATCACAAAAGTGTTCATCTCAAAACATGGCTAAACTGCAGGATGGGCACAGGAATAGTATCTACTTCATGACAAATGCCCAGCAAATTCTTACTATCTCATATTTGGAATAGTGTATGAGATTGTGTACATACATGTATGTATGTGTACATATCTTTGTGTTCCCGAAAGGTAGACTCAGGCAGCAAAGCCTAGAATGAGGCCTGGCGTGGTGGTTCACACCTTTAATCCCAACATTCAGGAGGCAGAGGTAGGAGGAGCACTGTGAGTTCAAGGCCACCCTGAGACTACAGAGTGAATTCCAGGTCATCCTGAGCTAGGTGAGACCCTACCACAGAAAAATCAAAAGAAAAAAAACAAAAAGCCCAGAATATACAATACCTACTTCATCTGGTCTATGAACGCTATAGATAGATATGCATGAAAAACACAGGGACAAATAAGTGGGTAGCAAGGTTTCTTGAAGCACTGCTTATAACACAGCTCTCCATGATGGGGGCTGACTATGTACTTTAAGGACACACAAAATAAACTAGTGCTTAGGTACTACTAAAAATTAAAGTAACTTTGCATATCAGTTTCTTCATGTAAAAATTGAGGACATTTGAATCAAGTCTAACCCACAGAGTTGTGATAAAGATTTGATGAACAGAGTAGGACTCAGTGGGCATTTACTAAAATGAATAAAGAAGAAAAGCAAGGGTATTTCTTTATTTATACAAACTTTGGACATATTTGTTGTGTTTTGTCCAAAGAAGTATATTTTACCTATATAATTTAAAAATTAACCATATTCATGTTTGTCAATAAAAGAGTTTGTAAATGGATAGGTGATGGAAGTTAGTAAGGAAACAAGAATACATTTGAAGCTTATCACTGATGTTGGGAAAATATCTACCCTGGGTTAAATTATGTAGAGACTTAGCTGCTATTAGAAGTGGGGGGAGGGGAGGTCCCATAGGGTTTCTATTTATCACAAAGGCTCTGTCTCAATTAGCTAATGTCCAGAGTCAGCCTATTTGGCTTCCACCCCCAAACATCTTCTCTCATGCTATCTGTGGTCTCTTCACTCTTCATTCAGGATTTTGTCTCCAGAAACCTTGGGGGATTTCAATTCCTGGTGGGAGAGTGTATGCTTTAGTTACCCTGCTATTGATACTCTGGGCCTGCCAACTGAGCCTTGTTCTCAAGAACAAATGTCCATCTGTAGCTTGAAGTTCACATTGCATGGGGGTCAGGGAAGAAACTCAGTGTCTTTACTACCTATAGGACCTTGGGCTAAAGGAGGACCCTAGCAGCCTCATTTTTCTACTCACTGCAAAAGGAGGAATAATAATGGCACATGAAGCTGATGAGAGCATTTAACAAGCTCACCCACATCTAGCACATGGATAAATGAGTTACTTTTTGTACATGCTTCTGCCATTTTGTTTTTGTTTGTTTTTTGAGGTAAGGTTTCACTCTAGTCCAGACTGACTTGGACTTCACTATGTAGTCTCAGGGTAGCCTTGAACTCATGGCAATCCTCCTACCTCTGCCTCCCAAGTGCTGGTATTAAAGGCGTGCACCACCATGCCCGGCTTTATTTTCTTTTAATAATGATGGTAATAATAGTCCTAGTAAAGTGACTATATAGAATATATACTGAATATATACTATATTCAGTATAGAACATTTGGAATATACCAAAATAAATTGACCTAAGCCCAATATCTAGCAATAATGCAACTATATATATATATATTACACACACACATTTAATGATGTGTATACAGTGAATTTCTGTAATTCTCAAATTCTCAAGATACACATTACACACACACACACACACACACACACACACACACACACACATATGACTCGACTTTGTGACTTTTTCCATATCAAACAGTTAATAAGTCTTATTACTAATTATCATTTATCAAGCACAATTTATCATACTAAGGACAACTCTAAATTCATTGCTTATATGATGATATGTACAATTACTCATAGTAAGAGTGATTATTTTAATCCATGAATTGATAAAAATAAGTGAAGCTCAGAGAAGAGAAGTAACTTTCCAAGGACCCAAGGCTGCTGTATAGAAACCCCAGGTTCAACTTCCTACCTCCAAGCTCTGCATTCTGAATCAACATGTCATCTACCTTCCATTCATGTGCCTTAACCATATTCTACATCATCCTTAGAGGCCATATGATCTTCTATCATATGGCTGTTTTATAATTTATTTCAGCAATCTATTATCTTTCAGCTTGTAAGCCATTTTAAATTTTACACATATATAAACATTTATCTTCTGTGTCTGGTGCAAAGTAAATGCACAATAAATATTTGGAGAATGAACATGACTATAAAATTTCTTATAATTAAGACTTTAAATACATTTATTGATTTGTTTGCTTCAGATATATTCCTTAAGATGGAACTGTTGGGTCAAAGCACATATACATATTGAGAGGCTCTCACAGAAAGATGCTGACACTTTCAATAGGCCAAAGAAAGCCTCTTTTCCTATATTCTTATGTAGAATTCTCTTTAAATATCCCAGAAGTGTCACCTGCTATTTTCAGGAAGTGCGGTCAGAGTTGATGCCCAACTATCTTTCTATCAAAGCCTTATCCATCAGTCCAAGGCAAACTCATGCCCCCTGGTACTTTCCACTGACCTAGGTTTGCCCCCATCTGCTTCCTGATACCTGTTTGATGGAACCACATGGAATCATCTCAATATTACTGAGGACAAGAAAGTTATTAGTTAATAACCCAGACTTTGCAGTCAGAAAAGCTTGGGTTAATTCATATGCATGCCTTGTTTTATGTGTGTGACCTTCAGGCAAGTTTCTTATCCCATCTGAACCCTATTTTCTACATATATAAAATGGGTATGATAACAATAGAATTTATCTTTTTGAGATATTGCCAATTTATAGTGCACACTGTGTCTGGTATACCACGAGTACTCAAGAATCATCATTAGCTTGCCAAGACCAATGGGGCAGCCACTGGCACATATTCCCCTATCTATTTAAATTAATTACAGTGTTCTAAGACTAATAATTTAGATAGTTAGTCACAGTAGTATTTCCAGTGCTCAATAGCCACATCCAGCTTGTGGCTGCCATATTGGGAAGCACAGACAAAAACATGACCATTTCTGCAGCCAGCTCTGCTGGAGAGAGCTCCTCTCAGAAGACTCCTTTCCCAACCAGCAGCCAGCTTGACACAGAGGCATCAGGAAGATGCAGCTGGAAAAATCTGACTCTGCAAACACTCTGTCTTCTGTTTTGGAAGGAGGGAGCCCCTTGCATCCCTTTCTTTATTCCTGAGAACCCACTTCTGTTCTGCATTTTGAATTTCATCCAGCTGTTTCTGTCGCCTCATCTATCAGGGATCCTAAGGAAAACAAACATTTCAAAGCTCACGGTTGCCTTGAATATGCTTTGTGGGTGTAAGTTTGTTATTGTAGCTCAGTGAATTAGTTCTGCTGTTAATGGGTCACTGAGCTGAGGGGTTCCTTTAAAAAACAACAGTAAATCAATCACCCTTTAGATCTTCACAAAGGGGAACAGAAAAAAAAAAAGAGAGAGATTTAGTTTATGAGGGTCTGGTAGCTGGATAGCGCTTAGTACCTAATAGGCAGGCAAACTTCCAAATTCTTGTTATTGTTTATTTTCCATGTATGCTGAACTGGCTGAGGAAAGGTGCTATAGAAATGAAGTGTAATCAGGACTGTCTAAGGAGACAGGGCACTGGATATGGATTGTCAGTGTGCTGGGAATGCTAGCCGAATGGGAATCTGCTTTTGAGGAAATACCCAGCCCACTGGTCTTTTTATAGAGACCCGAACCTAATGGCTCTTGTTATTCACTCTTTAAGAGACATCAGTTTTCAACTGTATGAACTTTATGCTGGAAAGACCATCCACCCCCTCCCACCCCCAACCCAGGGATTGTCTGATCAAGCAGGAAACACAAAAGACCATTGGGGATGTTCAAATACATTGTGGTTCAGTAGAAAAATCCTCTCTTCACATGCAACCTGTGTCAAAACTCCAACAAAAATATAAAATCAGGTGGAATGGTCCTTCACCACATGAGGCCAGAATTAGGGTCTACACTTCTACTCACACAGCCTTCACTATTCAGGTTACTCCCCCATCACCCAGGGCACACTCCCACACTGCATCTATAGGGAATAGAGTTCAAAGACCACCCAAGTTGTTCAATTTCCACATTCAGATATGAATTGGGTCTCCTTAAAAGAAAAACACAAGAGAAAAGAAAAACAAAACAAAACAAAAACAACAAAACAATACATTGAATGTGTCACCTGGAACAAAAGACTAAAATAAGTCTCAGTACTGTCATCTGTAAAGTGGGATGTTCTTATTTTGTACATTTGTTTTAAAAGTGAAATAGGAACTAACAGAATGAAGTCCATAATGGATGGCTAACCTTTACATGGAGGGTAATGATTGCCATTGATTAAACTCAATTTTTTTTACATGTTATAATAGTAATTAGCACATCTAAATGTATTACATGAAAAAGGAGAATTTGCTCATTTTCCTTCCTCCTGCCTTCCTCTCCTTTTTTCCTTTCTTCCTAACATTTATTAAACCCCAGGCCTTGTGTTTGGTCCTGTGTCAGATGGGACTACATCCAGTGCTGTGTAGGGCCTTACCTGCATAACTCATGAAGTTGTTGTAAGGAGTGTTGAAGAAGCTGTGAAAGCCACAAGTGTCATTTCCTGGTTCTGGATCACCACAAAACTTGTGTTTGGGGGCTGGATTAGTATCATTGCAAAGGTCTCCAGTTTCAAAAGAGGGCTCTGTTTCCATGCAGGGGTCACTGCAAGACTGGATTTCTGAGATTCCACGGAAGACATGATAAAGACCCAGGCTGTGCCCAATCTCATGGATCATGGTGTGGGTGTGTCCAGGAATTCCATAGAAAGATGGGTTCAAGACAATGCCACCTACAAGGGGAAAACCAGAGTGTTAGGTGTTTGTTTCCAAGGCAAACAAAGCTAAAGGGGTGGCTGCCAAGAATTACAACAGGCTTCTCCACCCTGGGACACTACTGTCTTGAGTGCTCTTACAACCTATGACATGAGTCAGTGGTGACCAGAGCCAGCAGGAGTCTCAAGAGTCATTCTGTCCCATCCATTCCCTTTTGTGATAAATATCCTTGTGCCTGAAAAGATGAATCAGCTGACCTACAGTGTTTTTAAATTACTGAAAAGGAAAGCCATGGTTGGAACTAAGATAATTTTTATTTCTGTGATGTGGTCCTTTGAATTGTGTGTTCCCTTTAAACTTGGGTGTTTTGAATGTGCCCAGCTGATGGCAGTTTAGGAGGCAGAGGCTTGCTGGAGGAGGTGTGTTGCTGGGGGAAGGCTTAGGGGTGTGACAGCCAGCTCTTCTTGGCTAGAGTTCTCCTCACTGTTTTGCTGCTGGCTCCACCTGCTGTGGCTGAGGTGATGTCCAGCCTCTGACCATGCCATCTTTTCCCAGCCATCATGGAGCTTTCTCTTGAGACTTTAAGCTAAAATAAATTTTTCCCTTCCAGGAGCACTTTTTGTTGAGATGATTTGGGCCACTAACAAAAAGTTCACTATGACATAGCATGACAAGACTTTCTTTTACAATATAGTCTTTAGAAAGTAAGTCACACTGTGCTTTACACATATTACATGCTCTTATCTAAGTGAAACCCTCAAATAGGCTCATTGCACCTGATTTCTAATGCACATTTGTGTATACTAGCTGTGACATTACACAAGAACAATGCTTATACCGATGGATGTTTCCTGAGTACTTCTGTGTATTTTCTGGTACTCTGCTGAGTATTTCAAGAGTGCAATCACATTTATTCCCCTTACAACTCAAAGGCATAGGCACTCATTCACAAAGATTTCAAGTGACTAGCCCCTGATTAAGACAAATATGGGGCTGAAATTTGAAGACAAGATCCTTGGGTTTCAAAGTCAGAGATCTTAGTCTATGTTCCACTAATGATTTCCATCACTCAGCCTAGCATCTCATTCTATGTGTGTTGAATATTTTCTGAATGTCAACTCATCTAAACAGATTTGTGACATGTAATTTACCACTTCTGAGCAAACAGAATAGTCCCTGACATAGCAAGTGGTTTCTTGTTGTCCATCCAACATATGGACACATATAACATAAAACCATTGGGGAAGCAAGCAGAACTTTAGGCACAGACTGAATCTGAAGCTCCATCATGATCTATATTATCACATGATGCCCCAGATGACTTGTTTTCATGATTGAGAGACAACTGTTTATACCACATGTCTCAGAGGATGGTGTATTGTTCCTGCTCAGGAGATGGATGGGGCAGATCCCAGCAAAAGTAAAGGCTAGGACTTGCTCTGTGTTTTAGACAATTGGAAGATGCATACTGTCTGCCAGGTAGAGTTAAACTTTAAACTGCAAACATGGATAAGAGAATGTTAAAATTCAGGTATGATAACCTGAATGTGAGTGGACACCATAAATGCAGAGCAGTGTCTTTATGGAAGAGGAGCAAAACGGTCATGCCTTGTGAACCTGAAAGGATGAGTTCAGTGCAGGCACAAGGAGAGTTTTACCTTGGACCAAACTACTATGCTAGTGAATCTGGGGCTCTTAGAGTCTTTTAATTCTGAATTGCTTGGAGACAAAGAAACTGGAAATCCACGAAGCATTGCATTAGGGAAATGGGGGCAGAGCCAGCTAAGGGATAGTGACAGGAAAGCCCACTTAACATCCTGTCTGTCTCTGTTTGTTTTACCTCAACTCACCCCTTTCCACGGAATGACAGCATTGTGCCTGAGTCTTGTTTCATTGCTGCTCTTAAAAGGTGAAATAGCTTGTGCCTGACATCATCCCCAAAATACTATAACATGCTGTGGATTTATAGCCTCCCCTATTCTTGGCCCTGAGCCAGTCTTTGACATTCGTGAAATTAGGAGGAGTATTTCTGTCTAACATTAGACGCCTGACGTTCAGCCCTTCCTAGACTCTGATCATGGCCCTTCTGGGTGCTTTTCCAGTAGAAGCAAACTTCAGAGCTGAGAAGGACCTTGGGCCATTCTGTCTAACCTCTCTCTTCAAAATGTTAGGAAGCTGAGACCTGGGGAGGGAAGGAAAGACTCTTGCTTGCTAAGAAAAGCCACAGCTGAGAAGAACAAATGTTTTCCTTCTTTTTTAGTACATTTCCCCCAAATTACACCAGGCATGTGAAGAAGCTAACCTTCTTCCAGTTTACATAAGTTGTATGCTGTTTTTTGGCCCAATCCCTGCCTGTGTTTGATTGTCTGTCTGTCCACCTATCACCTATCTAAGAGTTCTTCAATCTAAGCACCACTGACATCTTCGAGTGCCTAGTTCTTCACTTTGGACATTGTGGAAGATTTAGCAATGTTCCTTCTACCCTTTAGATTATAGTAGCATGCCTCCATCTATGATGACCAAAAAATATCTATAGGCATTGCTAATTATCTTGAGAAGGCAATCTCCCCTCAGTTGAAAACACCTGCATACTTATCTTTGTGTCTATCTTTGTAGGAACTGTCTTTCTTACACACACACACACACACACGCAGGCATGCGCAGGCATGCACACACACACACACACACACACACACACACACACACACTTCTTCCTTTAAAATAAAACTGAGCTATAAGAACAGCCTGAAGTGAGCTAAGTCTGTGATTTGATTTAGTGTATGATTGGACCAAGTGAGGTTTACAGAAGCTCTCCTTTCCAAAATATAGAGAAGTAGAGCAGCTACCAGACTCTGTGTATGTCATGAGGTGTCCAGACAGGCCTGGGGACACATGCAGGCAGAACTGTCACTCTGCTGAGCCCTGACATTCTTAAATCATGATGTTCACTGAGTCATCAGAATTCATTGTTGTAAGTAATGATAACATTTTACAAAGGGAAAATGGTTAAATCCATTGTAGCTCCCTGAATGAAATACTATGTATTAAACATCTCATCTTCAGGGAAATATAAATGAAACAAAGAGATATTCTCATGAGTTAAGTGAACAAATAGGATAGGAAGCAGTTATGAATTTTATGTAATATGGAAACAGTATAGATAGTATTTAAAGCTAGTATTTTTAAAAGTATTTAAAGTTAAAGAGAGCACGAGACTATATCTGTAGTATGATTTTATGTCTGCACAAGAAAACACTGCCTGTCTACATATAGACATGTAGTGGACAAGAATGTGGCAAAATAAAAATTATAGAGCTACTATGTTAGCTTACAGGCCCTAATTCAGAAATCATTGTCATTTCTGGCTTTCAGTGATTTGTTTAAATTTACTGACATGCTATCTATGGAGATGCGTAATATAATTAAGAAATGTATCTAGTATTGTTGGTGGGCAGAAAATGGGGGAAATAAGGTGTTCTAACAGGTTCTATTTGCTTCTTTGGTGTCTTTCAGTCCAGCCTATGACTGCCTGTGCTTGGACAATGTGATTACCAGGCTGAGATGCATAAATGAGATAGGCAAAAACAAGTACAGGGATAAAGCAGCCAAAGAACAGAATCAGAAACTTGACTTTTTTTGCAATATTTTTCTTTGAGAGAGAGAGAGATTGATGTACCAGGGCCTCCAGCCACTGCAATTAAATTCCAGAGGTGTGTGCCACATTGTGCGCATATGCGATATTGTCTGCTTGTGTCACCTTGTGTGTCTAGCTTACATGGGATCTGATGAGTCGAACATGGGTTATTAGGTTTTACAGGCAAGTGCCTTAACCACTAAGCCATCTTTCCAGCCCAGAAACTTGACTTTTGTCTATGGCTCTGCCCCTGACAGTTGGGACCTTAAATCAAGTTCTCTCTCTGGGTCTGAGTTTCTCTACTTACAAAATATGGTAATAGCACAGTGCTATTTCCTTCAGAGTATTGCCCGGTGGTCAAATTAAGATCAGGAATACCAGAAAGTTTTGTAAATTAAATCACCACTGTAAACTGAACCAGTACAATCACACTGACACTCATGTTCACAACTGGATTCAAGACTGGCTTTGCCAAGTTCCTCTTGCCGGAGTGTCTAAGACTCACCCAAGTGCAGTAGGGCCTCCTTGTCCCATGGCCAAGTTGCGACTCCTGCCAACTCCTCCTCTGAAGAGTTTGCAAAGAAAATATTGAGGTGTGTTGATCCATCCAGTCTAAGAATGGTCTTTAGCTCATTAACATCCAAGTAGGCTCTGAAACAAAAAAGAAAGTGACCTTGCCTGTTATCATCACCCCAGTAAGGTAGCGTTCAAATAGCAGTTACTCCCCAAATAATTAAGAGGACTTCTGTACTAGACATATTGCTAAACTCTGTATAATCACCTCTTCATTGTATTCCCTATGTTATCAAAGGATCCCCACAGAAAGAAATAAGTTCTTGTGAATTTAAGGGTCTTTCAAACATTGTTCCTCTTATCAATAGCATAGTTTAGGTTTGAGTGTATATTTATTGATAGCTAATGTTTGTGTCTTTAAGGACTCTGATATTCTGACTGAAAGACAGCCACATAAAAGGAATATAGAACAAGAACTCAGAACATGGATGAAATAATGTATGTTCTCGTCTTGGTTTCTATCATTAATTTATCCATTCATTCAAACAGGATCTTAGGCGTCTTCAGTACAAAAATGTGGAGCTACACCGAAAGTCATGGTTTATATTTCTACATCAACCTTAAAAGATGTCATTACTGTTTTCAAGATGAGAAACATATACTTAAATGTTTTAAAATAGGTTGCCCAAATTTCAAAGTTACTACTGGATAGATTGGAAATGTATTATCTTCTCAATAAGGCATCTTGCTGCCACCCATAGACCATTATGCATTCTGTCAAACTCTTATTTTCTTGTCATAGAGAAGGATATTATGTTTGGGTTTGCTGTTATTGAGACTGATATATCTTGAAAATGAATTAACTTTTCATGCAATAGTCATCATCTCTTCAATATATGGAGCAAATGTGTGGGAGACTGAAGGATGGGGAGAGCAGGAGAAAAGAAAGAACAAGGAAATGAGAAAGACAGAGAGAAGAACTTTGAAACAGACTGCCATATTCTAAGTGCTCAAGAAATAAGAACCGTCTCCTTGCATGGTCTCACTCTCCACAATAGAAACACTAAATGTGAGGGACTGCTTTTTTTCTGGGTCAGTCACAGACATATTGCTCTGTGGTTCATTTTCTCAATAGAGCCATGTGTTTTCCTCTCACATTTCTTCAAGTCTCATTGCATCTGCCATCACATAGTTTGAGGGTCCTTATGAGTACCCTACCATCACTGTTGTGTGAGGCTGGAAATGAGTCCATATCTTCACTGCTCTATAGACTCTTCTGAAGGCATGTGGAGAGAGGGAAGGTGTTTTATGCATCCCTGTTTACTCATATTTCAGCTCAGGGTTTAATACCTAGTGCACACTCAAACAATATTGATGGAGGTGACAATAAATTGAGAAATATAAAAGCTACAATATTTAAGTCCCAGTTTGAGCTCAGCAATTCTTGAGGCCTAAGTTGCCTTATCAGTTCATTGATTTAGTAGCAGCTGTCTGGAGCTCCACTGAGCATTTATGTGGGTCACAAGCCTGCATACCTACCCCAATGCAAACAGGATAGGTTTGATAAACTTGATATCCACAGTATTCTTCTGGCCACCTACATATAAAGAGCTCAAGTTCATGAGGACAAATGTTCATGTGACTTTCATTTATTGACTTATCATGAAAAGATATCAGAGGTTGGAAATAGAGGCAAGGATTGAATTGGCTAATTGTAGACATAGTCACACAATCTTAAATATTGACCTCAAATCTTGCTGCTGAGTACTCTTCCCAAGGAATTCACATTTGGCTTCAGAGACTAGAGGTCTCATGAGGAGTTCTACTTGTTCTGTCCTGTCATTCCACACGGGAAAGAGGATGGAAACAGCCAACATATATTAAGCACCTCCTGAATGCCAGCATGCTAGGCATGTTGTCTCATTTCTGGCATTTCACTTAATGCGTACATGCATAAGATTGTTCATTCTCATGTCAGAGCCTTGGATTTGAAGCAAGATCTTCTATTTGATATTTATGGCATGGTGAGCATTTTTTTTTCTTTCCTGTGATCTACTTTCTTTTATATAGAAGGATAGTAACAAGGCAAAATCCATAGAGTTATCCAGAAGATTAAGGAGGTTAACAAGCGCAGTGGTAAGGGTTTAAATGATGACTGGTATATAGAAAACTCTGGCCCAGGTTAATGAGTTCATATTATTTATCCCCATCTTATAGATAAAAAAAGAGGTTCCAAGAGCAGATAATGACACGGGTAAATACAATTCTAGATGAGTCTAATAATTTCTATTACCTCACCCTCACTGCTAAGCTCACCCAGGCCTACAGTGAAAGGGGAATAATACATGAGAGGAAAATAAAAACAGAAGGTCCAAGATTTTTTTGGATCAATGCTTTCTACATTTTTTTTCCTAGCTGATTTGCCCATTTCTATCATTTGTTCTCTTGGGCACAGAACACAAATGTTATTAGAGAAAGCAACCTCTGCCCCCTTACTTGGGAATGGGAAAGTTTCATGAGAGGAGAGGAAGAAACAGGGTGGGGCAAGGGAAGGGGAAACATTTTAATTGGTTGTTTACTCGGTGGTAATTGCATAGCCAGTCTTTTCAAGGGGTGGTATTCATCCTAGCCCACAGCAGACATGTGGGATGTTGGATCCTCTCCCTACCTTCTCTGAGAGGTTTTCTCATACTTTGGGAAGTCTCCATTTCCCAAAGGGAGCAAAATCTGTGGCAGTTAGCCAAGTTCTTGGCCCTACTGGCTTCCCCCCTCTCATTTGTCGTGGGTTCTCATTTGTCTTGGGGGAACCCACCCAAAGGGAAAAAAATGTTGTATTGCTAAAAGTTTTCCTTCTGCTGGCTGAGATGTCATCACCAATACAGAGCCAGGCTGAGTGTTTGCTAAATGCAACAGAGGAAAAGACTTGAGGAAAGGAGTCCGTGTGGGTATTACCTTCCTCCCTCCTTCTATCTCTTGATTTTTTTTTTTTTTTGAAATCTTTTGGCAATGGGTGAAGCTTGAGAAAGCTCAGGTGACTGAAAACTTAAAAGAAATACTAGGGTCTAGGGATATTGAAAATAAGAGAAGAAAAATGACTTCCTTAGAGCCCCTTGACTTTCTATTATATATCGATGGGAAAGCTGGCTATTATGTATTTAATGTGAAATGTCCCTCAAAGGCTCATGTGTTAGCATTCAGTCTTCAGCTGGTAGAGTTATTTTGGGAGGTTGTGTAAACTTTAGGAGATGGGGTCCTAGATGGAGGAAGTAGGTCACTAAGAATGGATAAACTTTTGGAAGTTATGCTTGGTCCCTGGTCCTTTTCTCTCTGTCTGCTTCCTCTATGCAATGAGGTAAACAGTTCTCCTCTTCTGTATACTCTCACTGTTATGACGTTCTGCTCAAGCACATATGAATGAACATCACAAACTAAACCCTCTGAAATCATTAGTTAAAACAAATAATCTCCCCTCAGCTATTTATGAAAGCTATTTTTGTGACAATGAAGAGAAATTAACTAAAATGCTGGCATTGCGCATACACAAATTAGTCAATTTAAATAAAAATTATAATAATCATTCATAGCCCAGAAAAAACCCATAAATCCCAAACACTATGTACTTATTAATTTATATACCACTATTACTCAGACACGGACAAAGACTGAAATCTATGAGCAAGTTGTTTTAAGTCCCTGACCCTGCCAGCTCATGGGGATGCAAAGAGCGCATATGTATCTCGCCTCCTCTCATGACAATGTGTTGCCTACTGTGCAGCTCAGAGTCTGTGCCTTCAGTGAGCTTGGGAAGCAGATCAGAGTTGTCCAGCTCTTAGTCACAGACAGCTAAAACCACAAGAAACAGATGAATATTTAAAGGGAAAAGAGTTCCTGAATCAGAGCATTCAGGAAATATTCTTTTAAACAAAGATAAGTACAGTATGTAAAATGAGAGTGAGTCAGAAAGTGCTTGAAGTATTCTCAAACTTATTTGACCAAAGTCTTCGTCCTCTCATCCTGCACTTAGCCAGTAACCAAATGACTTCACAAGTAACAGTGGGAAAGATGGGGATGGATTGGAATGTCTTGGCTAATTTAGATCCCCTTCCCAAAGCCACCTCTGAAGAGTGCTGTATCAGTGTCTCTCTTCCTCCTGCACAACTCCAGCACCTGGATTCCCATGGTGGAGGTTGTGGGTCCCCTGGAATGTCTGTTTCAGGGGGCCCAGCTCTGATTGCCAAGGCACCCAGACTTTACCCCTTTGCCAGAACTGCATTTCAAAGCCATGAGTGCAGTTCTGGAGGGAGATCAAAGCTCTCTCAACTCAACTGTCATTAGAATATTTTCTTTATGCATCTCACTCGCTGTTGAGTGCCAACAACATATTTCCTAAATGCACTGGACTGAGATGGTACAACTCTGTAATAATCTGAATGAGAGGGCTGTCAGGGCCTGTTTTATTGAATGAGAACCAAAAGACCAAAAGGGAACCACATTCAAAATGCAAAACAACAACAAATCCCTTATATGAAATCATGGGAAAATGACCTGGGAGGCCGAGCTTTTCCAGCACTGGAAGCACAGCATGCTGGTGGCTCACTTGAGAGAAGGAAGATCAGTGGTACGGCTCAAGGGAAGACCAGGTCAACCCTCTTGCTCCTTGATTTCTATTTGCATTGGGAAGTGTGTCAAGTGTGTCATATGTCAGCTGATTTCCATGATGCATTTGTGAAAAGGTCTGTCTGTCTGTGCCTTGCTACCTATGTTTTTGATGGGTGCAGGCTGGTAATAGGGATTATGCTGGACATGTGCAAGTGACCTCAATTTATGAAGCATTTGTCTGAACTGAGAGTGAGTTAAGCTAAAGACAGTTATTTCGGGTTAAAGGAAAACTAACAGAGGGCTATTTTAAGACAGAGACAGATAGATTCAAGCCATTCCTCTTCTAAGCAGTGGCCCTGTGACCGTGAACAAATGGCTCTGTCTCTTTAGACCTCAAGTACCTCACCTGTAAAAAATGGAGATTATAGCATCCAATCCAGAAAGAAGCATTTACAAGACGAGGTGATAAGACAAAGAAAGTGTGGGGAAGAGTCAACAAATGCATGAAAAAGATGTAGAAGGTACATTCTCTTTTAAATGTGCTTATGGAGTTAGAGGGAACTGGCCTCAGCTCCCAATACCATTGCACTTTCACCTCATCACTGACCCTTGGTCTTATCATTTCATGGATGTGTCTATCTTCCTCACAGGGGTTTCTCTGTTTCTCTAGCTCCCAGAGCAAGCTCTGTAACAAGATCTGTTTCCAAGTTCTATTTGCAACTTGCCATTTCCAAGGAGGCTCACAAATTCATGAACTACTACTACATTTTCACAACACACAAGGCCATTTGAAATGATTATCAAATGTAAAATTCAAAGACATGTAAGGCAAGTCATCAAACTAAGATAAACCTCAGAATGTATATTGCATCCATATCCCTGTTCCAGAGAACAAGCTTCCTCCAAGCTGTGATGGGTTCTAATCCCTGAATTTTGTACTTTATCCCAAGGGCCCTAATGATCCAGGATTTATTCTCCTGTTTAATTTCATCATTAGAAATTCCTAAATCTCCCTCTCTTCTCTATCAAAAGACACATGCACACAAAAAAGTGCTTAGATATTTTATTAAATTCTGAGAGTGGTGAATGTTTAATGTCCAAAATAATAGCTTTTGTATGAAAGATTGAACCACTGGCAAGAAAATATAACATCATCAAAGACCAATTGAAAAACTGATTAAGGCTTCATTAATTTATTGAACTAGACATTCTTGCATTATTTTCGCTCTTTCCTGTCTTCATTTCTCCCAGTCTGTCTGTACCTACTCTTTCCCTTCTTCCTTCTTCTCAAAATATAGGCCATTCATTTGTTCATTCATTCATTCTTTTCCACCTTTACCAATCACCATTTATTGAAGTTCTACCATCTACTATGCTTTAGGCAAGAAACTATGCATACAAATATGGAAAAAAGGCTGGGTAGATGGCTTAGCTGGGGAAAAGACTTGTCTTAAACAAGCATGATGATATGGGTTCAATCCCAAGAAACCCTTTTTTTAAAGCTGGCTTGATGGCGCATGCTTATCGTCTAAGTACTGAGGAGGCAGAGATAGGTGGATCCCTATAGCATGCTTTTCAGTCAATTCAGTCTATTTGGCAAGTTCCAGGCAAATAAGGGAACTTGTCTCAGAAAAGGTGGATGGCATTCTTGAGGAATGATGAAGCTGTCCTCTGAACTTCACATGTACACACATGAACATATACCAGCCCACACATAGGAAACTATGATACATATGTTTCATTAGCACAAAATTAGAAGTGTTGTGCATGTAGTGAGGTAAATAAATGGTCAATAGCAGCTTAATGAGATACCACTAATAACTTCTACCATTTAGAAGGTTTCTATATACTAGCTAGCACTGTTGACATTTTCTTTTAAAGATATCTCTTTGAAACTTTACAAAAACTGTAAGAACTAAGTGGGAGTATCTTCAACTTGCACATGAAGTAACTATGGCTAGGCGAGGTAATAGCACTTTTCCAAGGTCCACTCACAGGAATAAGTAGTGAATATTGAAGACCATTTTATTAGCCATTAGCCTCTCATTTTCTTCCAGATACATGTTACAGTATGCAGGGTGTTGAATGTGATAGAAGTATATAACAAAACACTTGATCATCACAAACTGAATATCACGTAAAGAATAAACCTTGGTTGAACATTGGACCATCTGTGAGAAACTGAGACACAAAAGTGACAGAATACTGAGAAAAATCAAAAAGTCTGGAAGAGCACAAGAAGAATAAGAAACTGCAAGCCTTTGTTTTCTAGTATCCCATAATTGGCAACTTTACAAGATGAGGGTTTTGAAGTCAGTAGTGGCTAAATCAGGAATGGTGATGTATCTCTGGTTATACAGGGTAGAAAGTGCAATGAAAGTTCTAATGACCTATGAAAGAAAATGGCATTTTATAGTTTATATTTAGTGCAGATCTTTCTGGAGGGTAATGGAAGGTGAAAGTGGAAAAATGGCAATGTGGTATAAAAGAACAATACACAAAGAGTCAGTCAGTATTGTTCAGTTATGAGAAAAGGTCTGATGCTGAGTAAGTGGCAGTGAGAGAGGCTGATATAATGGGTTGGTTTTTTATTTGATATACTATAGTATTTTTCCTTTCTTGATTTCAGAGTCTGCATATCAAATTTTTATCCTAGACCTATTAAGAGATAAATCTCCTGGGTTTTTTGGCCCTGTTGAGTTGCCTTAAAAGTCGAACCCTTAAGAAAGGAACTGGCCTACAGCTCTCTAGCAATAAGGTCATGTGGAAACCATGATGAGTAATTAGGGTGGCTGGACGGGTTTGCATTAGAGGTGAAGTATGGATTTGAGAAGCTGAGTGGGCCAGTGGAGAGCTGATCAGAGCTTTAAATGATTCAAAAAAAAATACTAAGTTGGAATTAAGTGATTTATCATTTTCATGAGAAGGGAAAACATTCAGAGGGTAAAAGAATAAACTCCATTAACTGTGATGACTCATCATAAAACCTACTTGAGTAGTATTCTAAAGAGAAGACTAAATCTCAGAAAAAAAGACTGTATTTTTTTTACTGAATGCATTTTATCCTGCTATTTTTTCATTTGCCTTTTTGAAAATAGCCTTTGGAAACTACTGGGGCAGAAGACAGGTGTCAGAATGACAGGTTCTTAGCAAGCTCAGCTACATACACTTGGTTAATGTGACCCATCTCTCAAGACTAATCATGTATGAGTCAGATAGCCATCCTTTGTGTTTCCAGGCCATCTCCCTACTAACAATATTCACCTAACTACTTAACCACTTATAGGAAACTCCAATATTGCAGAATCGCAACTGTCTTGTGAAATTCAAATTCTCACATACTCCCCATGGCTCAGCATTGTGTCTGACAAATAGTAGGGACATGTACACATACACAGTCACCTCTCCAGAACCTTTACTGGAAGTTCTATAATCTCTGCTTTCACAGCCCCAGAGACCCAAAGTTCACTCATTTTTAGAGAGGCCAGTAAGGCATGAAGGATCCCCTGCTAGATAAGATAGTAAAACAACTCAAGGCATAATGTATTTAAAAGTACCACCACAGTAATATGACCATCTGTGTCAAACTAGTGCTTTCATTAATGAACCATGGCATTCAAGGACCCACAGCTTCCTCTTCCTACAGCCTCATTTCCTTCTTAGAGCATTCAAACCGTCATTGATAAACAGCACAAGTGATCATATTGAGAGAAATATGCATACTCATAAGTAGCCCTGAGACTTGTCTTTTTGCTGAAAAAAATTAACACAGACAAATCACATATGTTCCCTAGTTGTAGAAGCCATAACATTTTGGGTACAGGAGGTAATTAAGGAGACTGTAGTCTGACTCTAGATTTTAGCCATGTTTAGCCACATTTAGCTGATGTGAAGGCTAACTAGACAATACTGAACTTGGGAAGGATGAGTCAAGAATAATGTTATCACCAATAGGGTATCAATGTAAAAGCATCTGAAATTTAGTCTCGACCACAGCCCCATATGAATCATCTGATCTTATGCAAATGCAATTAAAGTTAGAACAATGCAGTGAATGTACATCTCTCTGGATGACCTTTAGCAAATCTAATATTTCTCCAAAATTCTGTCTTTCCTGGGACTAAAACAGAGACAGCTTTTGTAGGGTCATGTGACAATCAAGAATAGTTCAAGCATTAAAATAAGGATGCTAGCAGAAATGACCCTATAGGTCAAGCTTTTCAGAGTAGAATTGAATTCAAATTGATTTTTGGAAAGAGGATGCCATATTTGTGGCCTAAAAAAAAAAAAAATAGCAAACATACAGACTGCACAGGTATCAGGTGGTGACTAAGGCCACTGTTGAACTTGGGGGATGTTAGAAGAGTTTTTTTTTTTTTTTTGTCAACTGGTCATATACCATTACTGTTCATTTATTGGTACACTGACTACACTGTACTCAGTTAGGTATAGGGGCTTGAAAATCTTCTGAAATCAGGGACTGTCTTTTATCATTTTAGTTATCTTCAGTTTCAATGAATGACTTAATATGTACCTCTTTAGAAATTAAGCCCTTCCTTCATCCATGTCCTCCATTTCTACCCTACTCATGTGCAGCCCTAGTTTCTACAAGCTGGGAACCAGGACTTCAATGTCTCATGTGAGAACATCAGGATCAGACTTTAAATGTCCCATTTTACAGATGAAGAACATGAAGAAAGAGAAAGGGAGTGTCTTAATGCATGCTGTGCTATGAAGCTGGAAGGATACAGACTTCCTTCTTTGTGCTTGGCTAATCACAAACTACTTTCCCAGTGTGGATACAGTTGGGTAAGGGCTGTCCCTGTGTCTCTCTTCCATTTTATGTAAAACTTGGACCTACTTTATCCTTCTATAGACAGTAGACATGACTGTCCTCTGTGGCAATTGAAATAGTTCTGTAGTCAGAAGTCAAGCACCAGGCTAAGAGCTGCAGTTCACTGTTTCTACTCACAAAAGGTTGGAATCACAATCATCATAAATTTGAAACTGAGATGGCATTACTTTGTCCTCTTCCCCACACCCCCCATTTCACCACCAGACCATTAAAACCACCTACACCATAGAGAATAGAGAGCCAGTAAAGCAGATCGGAAAAGTCTGAAAGACAAAATGCTCCTTCCAATTGTAAATGCAACCCTGTGTCACTTATGCAAACAGAACAATGAGTAAAGGGCCTTGTTGCTCACACACTAGTTTGCTAGGTCATTCCTTTGAGAAAGTGAGAGTGGAGGTATGGAGGTTCCTCTCAGAAGGGGACATTGACCTGTGGTGAATTTGAAAGAATAGCTGAGCTCTATTCAGTTTAAGAAAGTGCCCCAGTGAAATGAAATAAACTGTTGTCTTGGTCCAACCCTCCCTCTTACACTCTGGCTGGTTTTGCTTCCTAACCTGGAAGGGAATTTGACCAAGTGCTGAGGCTGTCATGAGTGGTCAGTGTCAATGGTGGATTGAGAAAGGGAAAGGAAAGTGCTGAGTTTGCTAAACCCAGGGTGGAAAATCCCAGCAGCCTCCTGCTGAAGCCCTTCGATGGGCACCCATTTCTCCCATCTGTCCAGGGAACTGGAGACAGGAAAAAGAAAGGGATAAGAGAGGTATCCCTGCAGATCCTGACATGTTGGAGAATTTCCCAGACATGTCTCCCCAAGACACCAACTTTCACCTGCAAAAAAATCTGAGACTATGCTGTGTGCTGGGACACGAGTTTCTGGCCAAGAGGCAGCTCACAAGATGCAAAACTGATCACATGATGGGTACCCTTCTGGCCTCCAGTTCCTCCTTTATACACTATTCAGTGAGCCTAAAGCGAGGGCCCAGATCCCAGACATGCCTTTGCTCTTTGTTGGAAGTGCATAAGCTTAGTGTGGCATGCTGCTTATCTCTCTGGGAAAATGAACACATTAACATTTAGTATGTGCAAAGACATTAAAAAAAGGAATTAAAAAAATTAAAACAGAACCAATGGTAGCAGTGCTGGATTCAGTCACCGCTGACTCCTGTGCAAGCCCTGAGATTCTAGTGAGAGAGCTCAGGATGGGGAGGGAGCTGTAAATTCTAGCTATGTGCATAAGAGGACAGAAGATTTCCCAGGGAAGGAAAACCCCTGCAAAATTGTTGTTATATAAGTTCAGTGCTCCCAATGTCAAGGTGCTCATTCCAGGGGAGAACCATGTACTATTTCATCAGGTCTTCGAAACCACCCTGTACAGTAGATGGTTACTTTCATCTACAAAATGTAGAACTACTAAATGGTTCAACAGAAGTGTGTTCTACATACATATGCTCTGTTTATCAAGCTTGTATTTTTATTTTATTTTGATTTAATTTCACTTTTGAAAATTTTATACATATGCACTATGTATTTTTAATTTTTATTTACAAACAGAGAGAGTGAGAAAGAGGGAGACAGACAGAGACAGAGAAGGAGAGAGAGAGAGAGAGAGAGAGAGAGAGAGAGAGAGAGAGAGAGAACGAATGGTCATGCCTGGGTCTCTTGCCACTGCAAAAAAACTCCAGATGTATGTGCATATGTGCCACTTTGTGCATCTGGTTTTATACGGGTACTGGAGAAACAAACCTGGGGTGTCAGGGTTTGCAAACAAGCACCCTTAACCACTGAGCAATTTCCCCAGCCCATGTATTTTGATCACATTCACCATTCAGTACTCTCTATAATTCCCTTTATACTCCCATTAAGCCCTTCTTCTTTCTAAAGAATCCACTTCCTGCATTCATGCCTTGCTTTCTTTCTTTCTTTCTTTCTTTCTTTCTTTCTTTCTTTCTTTCTTTTTTTTTTTTTGGAAATACAGAATTACTTTGGAGGTTCTTAAATGAACATGGATAAGGGGTTATTTACTGGAGCATAAGCAACTTACCAGTGGCTACACTACTGAGGAACATGAATCTCTTTCTTCAACATCCATTAACTGGCGATAGTTAATTTGGAAAGAATAGTGTCCTGTAAGATCCTTTTCCATCCATGATGGAAAGTTGACAGGACAGGACTGTTACACTCATGAAGTCACAATAGCTGTGGTTTCCTGCACACAATGGAACCTGTCAATATCCCAAACTTGTATTTTTATTCTTTTGCTGGTCTATGCTTTCTTGCACAGGTTACTGTTCTGAGATCCTCATCTACCTCACTTTTAGGAGCAATGAAGGGTCTTTGCCTAAATTACAGTTACTCCTACATTCCATTCTCAAAGACCAAAGTGACAAAGACACAGAATTCACAGGTATAACTTCTGATTGGAGGTGAACTTCAGCCTGATGAAAATGCAGGCCGAATCAGAGAAAATGAGTACAGGTACCCTAGGATACTTGATCATGTTTACAGATGTCAACATTCAATCAAACAAGCTGGAATCCATCAAGACTGCCAATAATTTCCACCAACCAGGCACATGCCTCTTTATGACCAATGCCAGGGCTGTGTGGAATGGTGTTGAGAGGAAATATATTCACGAATGCAGTAAGTTACTTGGGTGACTTTAGAATGAACTACTGTGCAAATTTGATGAGTTTGACATAAGCCTTTACTTAAAAAAGTTCCATGATCAGTCCTTTTAAAAAGTATTTTAAGGGCTGGAGAGATGGCTTAGCGGTTAAGGCGCCTGCCTCCTCAGCCTAAAAACATCAGTTCCAATCTCCAGGTCCCACGCAAGGTGCAATGCCGCACTTGACCCCAAGGGGGCGCAAGCATCTGGATTTCATTCGCAGCAGCTGAGAGGCTGCTTGCGTGCCCATTCTCTGTCTTCCTCTCTCTCTCTCTCTGTCTCTCTCTGTGTCTCTCTCTCTCAAAAAAAAAAAAGCATTTTAAGAATGAAAGTATCTGGATAAATGCTCACAATTTGTATAGTGTAATTTCCTTCATTCCTTTTTTTTTTAATGAGTCTGTAAGAAGGCAGTCTCTTTAAATCAATACTGACACATAGGTGGCGGTATCCATGTGTATGTATAGGAAGGGAGGGAACTTTTCCAACACCTACTATGTGCCAGATGCTAAACTAGGTGTTCTACACTTGGGGCTCTGTTTATGTTTTATGACATGCCATGGGACAACTGTTATCGCCCAATTTTAACTTTTACTGAGCACTGTGCCAAGGTCAGATAGCCAGTACAGAATGAAGCCAAGATTCAAACACTGGTCAGTCTCCAACACGCATAACTTTTCCACTACACCAGTCCTGATTCCTGTTATTGCTGTAATGAATATTAGTCACATTAAATAAACCTTGATATTCTGATTATAAAATTCCAAGCAGTTTTTCTTACAGGATTACTGGAAAAGAATAAATGAAGTTACTGAACAAGCAAAATAAAACAATGCTCCCTTTCATCTCTAAGCAGGTGAACTCTTCCCAGAGCTCTTTCTGTGATATTAGTGTGTGCGACCCTCACAGCCACATAAAATATTACATGATGCAGAGCATCGGCTATTATTAACGTACATGGAAATGGAGCTTCAGAGAGATCCAGGGACTTGCTTGAGATTGAGCTACTAAGAAACTGCCCACCCAAGGCTACAATCTATTTTTCCTGAATTCTTTTATTCTGTTAGTCTGGTTCTTTGAGATGCACAAACTGAAGAACAAGATGTGGCATCTATATGCATTACATTCCAACTATAATCACCCTTGTCTTGCTCTCTCCCTTTCTACCTTGACCCCTGTGCCTCCATTTCCATACTTATCTGGTCTATCCACATAGCTCTTTTCCATCATTACTAAGTCCATCCATGCTTGGAAGCTACTTGTGTCCCTTCTCCTTCATTATGATGTTCCTACCTTCTCCAAACTAGTGGTCTTTCCATTGCACATAGTTCAGACTCATTATGTTTAAATTGGAAATTAGTCCTTTGTTTTCCCATGACTCTAATGAAATATCATTAAACCAGTACATAAACTCACTGAAAGAGATTTTATCTTGAAACACTGAAGCATTTATTATTTGACTCTAGATATTAAAGATGTCTTAACAAAGTATGGCTAATGGGTAAAAACATAACTACCTTAAATATAACCTTTTCAGGTTCCAAAATGACAGCTTCAAAGACACTAGAGAAAATGGGAATCAGGGGATGGGTGTTTGAATATCATGGGGACATGGGAACAAGGAGTGAGCCATCTGGGTGGGTTTTGGTCTCAGCTAAGGCCCTTTCTCTCTGGGAGTGGGACTGGGCCAGTGCTGTCCTCCTTGATAGGTGGGCTCCTGGTGTGCAGCAAGAGGGGTCTGGCCCCTCCCTGTGTCTTTCCACTATGAGAGTATCTGATTCCCCACCACTGTTTCATGTTGCACAGCAGCTGAGGATTAAGAAGCATATGTTTTCATAAGACCATCTTAAAAAAAAAAAAAGAAGTGGGAAATCTACTGGGAAAAAAGAGATGACTCTTTTAGAAAATATTTTATTTTTTGAGAGAGAGATAAGGTGGGGGGGGCAGAGGGAGAGAATGGGCATGCCAGGGACTCTAGCTACTGCAAATGAAACTCCAGGTGCATGCGCTACCTTGTGTATCTGGATTTACATGGGTACTTTACTAGGAAATCGAACCTGGGTCCTTTGGATTTGCCAGAAAGTGTCTTAACCACTAAGCCATCTCTCCAGTCCCAAGAGATGAATCTTTTAAAGGAGCTGGAAAAGGATGAGGAAAAGTGACTTGCAGAAGAGTCAGAGGTGATTTTAAGATTTATCACACTTCCTTCTGTGACACCTCCAGCAATGTTAACTGGATTAACCAAGAACATTAACATAGACTCAGGATAATGCCTTTGTTACTTTTAGTAGGAGTAATAATAACAATAAAGGCAACAACAACAAAAGTAATACGAGGGCAAAGCAAATGTTTTCCTGTGAGACAACACTGTAACTAGATACTCACGGATGAAGGTGAGGTTTGAAGTTCTCCTTATAGTACTATAGTTGTGGTTTGGAGATGTCCAAACAGGGAATTGTTGGGTTTGCTGCAATATTTTCTTCAAGTGAAGCAGTTACAACCCAGAATGTATTGTGTGGTATGCATTCGTTGACATACACATGAGCATATGTGTCAGGGCATGGTGGTGTCCAGGTGTTCATACAAGTGAAGGCCAGAGATTGACATTGGGTGTCTTCTTCAATTGCTCTTCCACCTTATTGCTTAAGATAGAGCCTCTCACTGAATCTGTATTTTTCAGGTTACTTACAAAAAGGCACTTGAAGTGTGTTCCACTTGTTTGTGGAGCTCTTTATTAGTTACAGGTGGAGTTCTACCTGCCTGGTTCATCTCCACCCTGGGAAGAATGACTAAAGTAACCGGTTTGTCATACAGAATGACATTCTCTGCTTACACAGATTGCTGCTACTGGCTGGGATCATGGATTCTTCTCACACTAGTGATCACAGTGGGGTAGTAGCTTTTCATTTTACCCACTATGTAGCAAACTCCAAAAGGGTAGTGATTGGCCTGGCAAGAAAGGATTATGCAACCAATATATATTGTGAGAAGGAGAGAACAGAAAGGAACAAGGAAATGATGGAACAAGAGAAGGAGGCAGTGAGGGAGAGAGGAAGGATGATTCCTGATACTAAAGTTTTCAGTATGATAAAGTGGAACTTTGGGGGCTTATTTTCTGGATCTCACCCATATCAAGGTGCTCCTTATTCACAGTGACCTTTCTTGCCCTGCTATTCACCTCTTCACTGCATTTGCTGACTTTCTCTATACTCCAGACCTCCTGTTTGCTCATTCAGGTCTCAGCCCCTGCTCTGTGCCCTGGGGAGGCTTGCCTTTATGGGTTATATCAGGAGAAAAAAAATGACAACATGGACTTGACTCCTGTAGTTCACTTCTAGTCAGGTGGTTGCTTTCCTCTGCTGAGAGTCACAGCTGGCACTAGAAAACCCTTTCTATGTAGCTACTCTTTTTAGTTCCACAACACCCCCCTCATCTTGCCCCTACCAATGGAGGGAGGAAACAAGATTGTCATATATGGTAGTGCCATAGTAAAGTACTAGAGCTGTGTGTTTCTCAATCCTGCCTGGAGATCTCTCAGCAGTGCTCCTTCACAATGGTTCCTCCCTCAACTTGCCTTAATTATTCTGTTTGAATGGACCATCTGTCTCCTGCCAGGACTCTCAATGACACAGGATGTATCTCCACCACTCAAAAGAATACTTATTCTAGGATGCCTGCTCCAATCATTCCTCCCTCAGCTATCTGGCTGATTTTTCCTAGTTGGAATAAATCTCAGCACTCTATGTCTCCTGCCCTAAATCCACGGATCTGATGTCATACTTGTATACAGCTTTCCCATGACAGAAGTATTATTCAATGATGAAGAATGGATCATAAAACCTTCTGTGAATAGCAATGAGGTTGGCAGAGGTAGATATGCCCAATGCATGAGTAGTAGAGAAAAGAGAAACAGTCACTATGTAGATCCTAAAGTGACTTGAAATAAGATGCTAATGAAAAAAATGGGTTATGGGCTGGGAAGATGGTTTGGTTAGTTAGGTACTTGCTATCCAAGCATGAGGACCTGAGTTCAGATCCACAGACTGAAAAATGTAAAATACCAAGTCTGGTGTCTAGTGGCTGTAATCTCGGGACCACGTGAACAGCAAAGGATTCCCTAGGATTTGCTGGCTAGGTTTTCTAGCCTATTTGGTGAATCTTCGGTTCAGTGAGAGGCTCTATCTTAAAGAATAAACAATTGAAAGAACAATTGAAGAAGACACCCAATGTTGATCTCTGGCCTTCACTTGCACGAACACATGAGTATGTATACCTAGACACAACCATGCCCTGACACATATGCTCATGTGTATGCCAACAAATGTATACCACACAATACACATGCAAAAAAAGTTGCGGGGGGGCTGTGCAGTCCTTAATGCAAGATTAACCCAAGACAGGTCCATAATAACTTTTCTACCAGGGCACTCATCTCAGTCATGGCCTTTCTATACATGGCTATCACTTCCAAGGATATTTTGGTAATGGGGAATGATCTCCTGTAAGGAAGCACTTCCATTCCTAGAAGGACCATGCCAACTGGAGATGACATCACCTTACTCCAAAGCTACTTTCTGCATCAGCAACACCATGTTCTAAGTATGACTTAGAACCCATACAGTGCAGCTTTTCTTCCTTTGCCACTGGAGAGGCCTGCAAAGGCTCAAATGACAGGTGTCTTGGCCCTGTGCTTTGGATCTGTGGCAATACATTCCTTTGGGTCAAGATTCTTCCACTGGTTATAATACCAGCTCCTAGACCCTCACTACCCCAGCACTATTCTTCAATATCCTTAGTGGCTATTGTAATCCTTGCCACTTACTAAGTAAAAACACTGCCAGTGGTACGCCAATAGTTTTGAAATAACCATAGAAACCCAACCCTATCATTCAACTTACTTCTAAACTCACTAACCTAGCACTTTTTATCCCCAAGCTCTCAGAAGAATTGGAAAGGTAGAATGGGGGGTGGCAAAGGACAGGTGGCTGTGGCTAGAAAAATACCAGATAGTTGGGGGTCAGGAATTTGGATCCCCTCTTCTGGGCTTCACCACTAATATTTGGGTTGTATGAGCCTTTGCCTGTTTCTCTTTGTGGGGTATGCAAGGTTTGGACTCAATGATCTCAAAGGATGTTATACATCAGATAATTGACACAACTTTTATGTATTCTGAAGACCCTCTGAGGAGACTGGGTGTCATCCTGCAACCCGTGAATCCTTGAGAACATTCACCAGTCAGATCAAGGGCCACAGAACAAAAATTTAAGAAATTAATGGATGGAGAGATGGCTATGTGGATAAAGAGCTTGCTACCAAGCATGAGTACCAGAGTTTGGACCCCCAAAACCCACACAAATACTGGCTGGGTATGGAAATCAACCTGAAATCTCAGCACTTTGAAATCAGTGGCTACCCAGGGCAAGTGGGCTAGCTAAACTAGTTGAAGCGGAGAGCCCTAGGGTCAAGTGAGAGACCTGGCCTAAGTAAATAAGATTGAAACCAATCTAGCAAGATACCTGACAACAAATCTCTGGCCTCCACAGTTATACACACACATACACATATGTACCTGAACACAAATTGCCTATACATATTTGGATACACATGCATGTGTACTACACACACTCAAACAAATTCAGAGTTTCAGTAAGTTCCAAAAGAATTGGTATTTCTCTGATGAAATCTGTCAATCAACTGGTAGACTTTACTTTTCTCAAAGGAAGTGCTATGGACATGTTGAATAGGATGAAATTTATTGCTGCCACTCTAAGTGGACAGCCATGAAACATTTCTGAGTAGTCCAGAGCACCATGAGTACAGAAGTGAAAGTTATCACCTGGTAAGTGTGACAGAGAGAATGCTGCTGTTGCCTGCCATTCCTGAGATATTTCATTTTCATACCAATTCTCAGTTGCCCTCTGTTCTGTGGCAATTTGTTTGGGACATATATCGGGGGGAAAAAGCTTGCCCTTTGAGAATAATGATTTAAATTATCTATAATTCTTTATTCATTTAGCATGTAAGAGTCACAGAGAAGGAAAGTGTATACTGAGGCACTGTCTCACCCACAGAGACCTGACTGGTGCATTCATGACCTCACAGTGAACACTGATAACCCCAATGAGGAGAGCTGTCAATAGAATGGGCGTGGGAGAGAGAAAACACAACAGTATATCCCAGCATATGGGGATATGACCAGCATGCAATATATTCATCCAATAAAAGTTCTCAATAAGAGAGAGAAAACACGAAAAAGGTAGAGTGAGATAGATGGGGAGTGGGAAGTAAGGGAGAGAGAAGAAGAAGAAGAAGAAGAAGGAGGAGGAGGAGGAGGAGGAGGAGGAGGAGGAGGAGAAGAAGAAGAAGAAGAAGAAGAAGAAGGAGAAGAAGAAGAAGAAGGGATAGTGAGCAAGAGAGAGAGAGAAAGAGATCTCAGATAAGAAATATATTCAGCCAGTTCTTTTTAAAAATCACCTAAATAATGCCCACCTGGTATTTCCTGCTGTAGTTCAAAATACCATCCTTCTTTCCTCCCCTCATTCTGTATCTGTTTTTCCCTGCCCCTTTCTTTACCTCTTCCCTCTCATTTGTTTAAAGCCACACAGTGAATATTTCTCTACAGCCTTCCAGAGTTTTCTCTCTGCATGCAGGAGAGCTGATTCAGCCCGAACCCAGTAACTGGCAGCTTTGTCAGGATGACACAGGACCTGTTGGGGCTCACTCTAGGCATACAGCTTTCCCAGACAGCAAATAAACAGGCTCTGGCCTGAGTGACCACAGTGCTGGCACAAAGCCACTCACAAACATTTGGAGCATGCACTCTCATGATGAGAAAAGAACAGACCTTTAGAATCTACCAGTTTTGTCTGCTGATTTTGAGTTATCTAGAACTTGGGGCCCAATGGCCCCTGAACCACCTGCATGAGGTTCAGTAGTCACCAATTTCCCTAGGTCCTGACATATTCATCAGGTTTCTCCCAAGGCTAGAGAAAACACTCTGACTATTATTCATGTCTTTTAATTCTGCCTCTAATTGTTCCTTGGAATTTTTGAATCCAAACCTTCTATGCATTAGTAGGGTGACATTAAATATATCCCTTCATATTTCTCAATTCTGTATTTCCTTAATCAAAATGGAACTGGAGGTACCCACATTCCTAATACTTGAATAGTGCTGAATAAAATCCTTCTGCATGAATGAGTGAATAAACAAATGAATGGATATACAAATGGATGGATACCTTTCAGATATGACCATTCATTCTCATACCCACTCTTCTCTGGGACATGAACACCTCCTCAAAGTCTAGGTTGACAGAACAAATTCTACGCAGTTCTTCACAGAAGACCTGCATTCACATTTTGCCTAACGGCTTTCTTGGTCTGTGTACCTCAGTCATGGCACTCTCTGAAATTCCTCTATTTCCTACCAGTCAAATGCAAATGCTAGCTCCTTCCTGTCCTGTCATCCTTGTCAAGTTCTGGCAAGGCCTAAAAGTGAGCAAAAGTGACAGTGCATGATGACCTGAAAGGGTTTGGCCACACACCAAGGAGTATGTTATGCAAGTCTCAGCAACAAGGTGAGAGTCCAAGGGCCCTCTCGGTGCCAGTGGGCCAAGTTGACGTGCTTTCTGACTTGCTGCCAGGCATGACATTCTCCTGACAGCAACATCATTCCTTTGCACATAGGTACTCTGCCTGTGCACAGGAGGCCCTTTATCTTTTGAGAGAGACATAGAGAAATGTCAGCAGAAAATCTGAAGCGTCGGTAAGTGTGCTCAAACCATCCATAAGTCCAGGGTCCTGTGTGTTGGGCAAACTGGAAAAGTTCCATGTGCATCTGGGAAAAATAGGAAAGTGCTTCTCTAGAGACTGCTTCTTTGGCTTGAAACTAGTTCCTTCAGGTCCCACATCAAATGCAGGTCACCTTCAAGCTTTGGGTTGCCCATTGAGATTGCTGGTTAAATTCAACAGCCAGGGTAGAAGCACTGGAGGCCTTGAACAGAAACCCTCTTTCTTTCTGCTTCTCAATAGTGTAAAAAAAAAAAAAAAAAAAGTCCCTATTTCCTGCAGTATCCTTCCTTCTCCCCCTACCCAAATTGTCAATGTTTAAAAGTACATGCATTCTTAACAAAATAAATCTTATTGTATATATTCAATATGTCGGGATGAGATATATACACATAGGGAGATGGCTACCATAGTGAAACACTAACAAACATCCCTTGTCTCACAGTTACCTTTTTTGTCGTGGCAGGGAAAGCTATCACCTGCTCTTTTAGATGGATTCTAAATACAGAACATTTTCATGACCTGCAGTCCTTATATTGCACATTAATTCTCTAGAATTGTATTGTTCACCCTCCCATTTTCCTGTTCTTAGAGACCTTGCTGGCATTCCTCCTCCCAAAGATTCCACAATATATTCAAGCTTTAAATCATTTTTTTTTCTTTGATCACATATGGCTATCTGTGAACACCACACACTCTCCTTTCAACAAAGAATGACTAATACACTACTGGACACTGATGAAATGACTTTATATGCCCTTTTTTTCAGACCTCAGCAAATTCAAAAAAATGGGCACCAGTCTACAGATGTAGAAATAGCTTCTAGGAGGTCACAAAGTGAGGAAAATATAAACTTGAGATCTAAACTTTGATGACACAAAACTGTCAACTAGCTGTATTCTGCACCATCTTGTCCAGATGGAAGCTAAATGCCCATGTGGTTGAGTTCTTGCAGGGTGGCTAGTACAATTAAGGATTTGGATTTTACATGATATTTAATGTATGTGTATGTTTGTATGTATTATATATGTATGTATATACGTACGTATGTATGTATGTAATTTGTGATTAGTAGGGTTGAACCTAAAGTCTTATACTTCCTAGGCAGTTATACTATGATTGATCTATATTCCTGTCCTTTTTAAAATTTGGGCCAGGATATCATTAAGTTGCCTATGCTAGCTTTGAACTAATTCTGTAGCTCTTGCTGGCCTTGAACTTACTTTCTAGCCCAGGTAAGTTTTAAATTTGTAATCTTTCTGCCTCAGCCTCCAGAGTAATTGAGATTGCAGGCTTGAATAACCAGGTCTTGCTAATATTATTTAATTTTAACTGAGCTCAATTTAAGTAGCAATATGTGGCTACAGCCTACTGGATTGGTAGACACCACTTTAGCTCACAGGATTGAAGACAATGATCATGTCTTATGGCGTGTTACCCAATTTAAACTGAGTTATTTGAGAAGACAGGAATCCAGATTTCTTCATGGTAAACATTCAAATAAGTTTTTCAATGGACTATGATTCTATATGGTCCCATTGATTACCCAAGTAATAAACTTGCCTTGGCCATGAAGCTGTTGCATGAAGTAGAATTGCCTATGGGCTCAGGTGTGTTAGCTATACAATGAGGACATCACAATCAACTCTCTACTGGACATCTTTTGCCCAGGAGCATCTTACCTGTGTGGAGAGTCGGGTTCAAAGCAAGTCTTAGTGACATCAGTGATATCCGGGTCACAGCACTCTCCGCCATCATAGTTGAACTTTTCATAGTTGCAGTCCATGTCACACACACCATTCTGCTGCTTCTTCATGAAAGCAGGGTAGCGCAGGTTGCGGCAGTCTCCACCGTCATGACCAGTCAGTGTATGATTGCACTCAGGGTCACAGATTTCATCCCCGATTTTGCTGATGTCACAGTTGGCCAGGATGAGGCGGTGGCGCAGGGAGGAGTTGTTCAACTCCAACACCTCTAGCTCCCAAGAAATGTTGTAGTTCTTGAAGGCCTCGAGCAGCTGTTCATGCTGGAAGTTGATCTGCTGGTGGCTTACTGTTGGAGTCTCATGGTCATCATCATAGAGGTTGACCACCCGATAGCGTACCACCTTGGGCTGGCGGAAACTCTGAAGCTCATTGTAGCTGGTGATGACCTCTGGGTTGTCGCACATTGTCTGCCCACAGAGAGGAGGTTCTAAACTCGTGTCCAGCAAGAATCTGTGGGCATTGCTGAGTTCCACCTTGGGGCTATTTCCATCCTTCATAGGAGACCAAGTGCGCTTCACATTGTCCCAGTTCTCCTGAAGGAGGAGCTGAGGTAGAGGGCTGTGGAGGCCATGGGTTTCCATGTCAGAAAGTATCTCCTGCTGTGTTCTTGCCACTTTCCACAGACTGAAGTGCTCAATGTAGCCCCGGTAGTTGTGATTCAGAGCACTTCCCCCCAACATGAGTACTTTACACTTCTGAGTCAGTGGGCTGAATATTCCACCCATTTGCTCTCCAGAGGTTGCCACCTGCGCACCATTCACATAAAGTTTCATTACCCGTCCATCATAGGTGGCAGCTAGGTATACCCACTGGCCTGGGAGGTAGCTGCGATGGGCATCAATGGTGGTCAGTTGCCGGGCCCGGTCTGTCTTCAAGGAGAAAAAGTAGCGTGGGTCTCTGTTGCCTTGATCACTGACGGTGTGAATGCCCACGACCCATCCTCGGTCGTGTGAGGTATAAGAACATTTGTCATACAGCCCTATGTTACCCCAAAAGAGAAAGATGAATACATAAAGCATGGAAGTTGGGGAGTAAGTTATTTCTCTCTGAATATATATATATATATATATATATATATATATATATATATATATATATATATATATCAGGATATCCTAGACTAGCAGTTTTCAAACAGTTCTGTAGGCCCCTGAAAGTTACTAATAGTGCCTCTGGGTCCACCCCAAGGGCAAGGTGAAGGCTAAAGAAGCTAACAGGGCATGTAAGTTGGGTTTGGAGACATGATAACTTGAATTTAGGTGGTTTACTTTATTAGTTTTGAAAATGGAGAATGCAAGAAAATTTTGTTAGAAGAATGGATAATTCACTTAAAGAAAATGCAAAAATAATACCAATAACAATAAAATTCTGAAAATCATTGCATTGTAAAGGTGATGCATTGGAAAGAACACTTTCTATTTAAGAGTATTTAAATGTAGAGTAATATAAAAGTGGGAATAAAAACTGAGGGAGATAACAAATGGAAGGGCAGTCCCAGTGGCAGTCACTATAGCTTTGTGTTGATACCTGCACGATTAGCAGTAACTGAATGATCTACAGCATTGAATTATGGGAAAACTTGGCCAGGAAAAGTGAGGGACAAGGGATAAAACACCAGAGCTTCCTTATTTGGTAGGAGTCTTGGCTAATCCTGATATGCATCCCTAAAGAAAGACAAGTAGCCGGGCGTGGTGGTGCACGCCTTTAATCCCAGCACTCGGGAGGCAGAGGTAGGAGGAGCGCCGAGAGTTCGAGGCCACCCTGAGACTACATAGCTAATTCCAGGTCAGCCTGGACCAGAGTGAGACCCTACCTCGCAAAACCAAAAAAAAAAAAAAAAAAAAAAAAAAAAAAGACAAAGACAAGTATTTGACTGATCTGAAAAGATTTGTGAAGGTCATTACTTCTGACTTCTTCACTTGACAAGTGAGGGACCCAGAGAACAGAAGTCACATGGTAGTTTATACAGAATTACTGTCAGATCATTTGAGACCTAATTCAGCTGGGTTTTCCCTGAGACTTACCTAAAAATGACACGTGTATCCATCAGTTATGTATGTATGTATGTATGTATGTATGTATGTATGTATGTATGTATGTATGTATGTATGTATGTATGTAGTATCTATCTTGTCTATCTATCATCTATCTAATCTAGCTATCATCCTCCTCATTATTATTATCTATCTATCATCTGTCTTTTCAATATAAAATGATGTTGGGGATGCCTACAAAATACTCATTATGAGCAAACTCTATCAAGCCTCTATGGCAGGTTAGGTATCATGCTAAAGACTACATGTGGATTAGTTCACTCAATACATATTGACATCCTCATGACAGTACTAATAAGTTTCTCACTTAGATGGTAATGGATATGGAAGTTAAAGAAGATTAGGAGACAGATTAAAGGTCAGCTGGTTGGTAAGTAAATTTTAGCTCTCGATTTCACTGCCCTATGTGACAGTTCCATGACACTTCCCATGCCATCACTAAAGCCACCAGAGGTATAGATCACACCATCTACCAGGGAAAGGCATCACAAGTTTAGTTAGAAATTTGAAGAAGCTCCAAGCCAGACATTTCTAGAGATGCTGTGGGAATCACAGGAAGTAGTTTAGCAGATTCTCTGGACCTGATTATCTTTATAATCACCAATCACTTGTCCCCCAGCTCTTCTGGAATATACCTAATGTTCTTGGCACAGATAAAACTGCTGGGCTGTGAAGAGGATTTTCTAATTGAGTGTATTTTAAGTGTCAGATGCTGTGCAATGCCAGGTGGGAGGAGAAAGAAAGGGAGATGAGAAAGCATAAAAGATGTTCATTTAGAAGGACAGTCCCTACTCTTACTGGAGAATTGTTGCGGTCACTGTAACTCTGAGTGTTCATCTGCCATTAATGATCAACAGATGCTTATGGGTAGTGTCCTGTAAAATTAATAGAGGTGGCCCACACAGTTCTTCCTCCTTGGTGGGCACTGAGACCTTAGAATCTGTGTAAATCTACCTGTTAGCATATGATATGAAGAGCACTTTGACAGAGAACCTAAACCCACCCATGTCTCTCTTCACACTCCCCGTATAACTGTATTTAAGGCAATGGACAGACTCTCCTAACACAGTCATTCTGATCCTAAAGTCTAAGTGTTCTTGGTGGAGTAGTAACTGCCCCTTCTTGGTCTTGCTTTCATGAGGTTCCCCATCACATATTCATTTCAGGTCTGATTTTCTTTATTACAGGATCCCAGTGATAATGCACCAGGTACCTCTTCCAAGCTCTCCCTAAGACCCTGTAAAGAAGGGTCATTGTTTCCTCAGAATTTATTTTACTTTTAGGAAATTAGACATAGGCTCTCTTGTTCTGGAGTTGCCTGTATCCACTCTATTGTCTCTACTTTACTGGACTGGGTGGTTCTTGAGGTTCATGACCTTGTCTTATAATCTCTTTGACCTGTCCAGCACACAGCTGCAGAACTCAGCATGGGTCTCATGAATGAGCATAGGCATGTGTGATTCTAGACAGGTGAGAAAAGAAACAAGGCAGAAGCTTTTAAGCACAAGCAAACTAAAAATACCCTTTTTTTTTGTCTGAGGTCGAATGTGTTCATGACAGGAGAAAAGAACAGGATATTTGGACCCAGGGTAATCTTTCTTGATTGCAGATCATAGCACTTCTCAGCCACATGACTGGGACAAATCACTCCACCTCTGTGGAACTTGATTCCCTCACCCATATTTCACTTTAAATATTTCATCAGCCTTAAAAAACATAATGGATATAACATCCTTGGCATACCTTGACTATACAAATAGTTCATTTTTAAGATACTTGAGGGTCTAGGAATAAATTAAAGATGATAAAGTAAGAAATAACTGGGGAGCAAAATACAGACAAAAAGCAGCAACACTGAGGAGGGCTCCCTGTGGAATGGGGGCAGGGAGGAGGGAAAAGATGGTAACAACATATGATGTATCCATACAAAACATGTTCTTAATAATAAACAATAAAAAATATGGAGAGTCAAGGTACCTTAAAAACTTCTTGCCTGGTATGTTAAGGACTAAGATAAAATATGGGAAAAAAAAAAAAGTTCTCCTCAAGCCACTGGCAAACCTACTTAGAAATCCTAAATCTCCTTTAGCTTAGACAATAGTTAGAGGCTGAATATTAAAAGCTAGATGCCAACTGACTTTCTCCAAAGATAAAGATCTAACTCAAGATTTGGAATGAATTGCCCCAGATCTCATTTGTTGCTTGCTGCCTACTACAGGACTCACTGGGTAGCAAAAGTTTGGGGAGTCACTACATTTGTGTCAACCCCACCTCTCAGATCTGTATCTTTCCCTCCCCTGCCTACCTCCCCTTTATAAAAAGAAAATGAAGGATTTTCTAATCCTCCTCCCCTCCCATTTCTCTTCTTCTTCCTCCTTTATTTTCTCCTCCCCCTCCTCCTCCTCTTCCTCCTTCTCTTTATTTTGTTAGGGGCTCCCAGTTCCTGGTTTTCCTGTTGCCTTTGGAAGGGCTTGCATGGTTAGCAAGGTAAAATGTTTACACATCTATAGGGTATCTTCAGTTCATAACCTTCCTTGGGCCCTCAACTCAGACTACTTCTGTTTGCAATGGAGCGAAAAGAAAGAAGGAGAGAGATTTTATGGAGCTAAGGAGTAAAGGGTGGCTCAACCCCAAGAGACAGGGTTGTTCAGTGATTCCATGATGAAACACATGAAGGGAAATGAGAACCTTGAATGAGGGAAATATTTACTTGGCGTGTAAGTGGCAAAAGGAAATCACTGAGCTTCCACAGAGATAGAGGTGTATAGTGGTGATGGGGTCCATTTCTGTATGAAAATAATTTAATTGGAGTCACGTTCCAATAGGCTGAATGGGAAGCACTTTTGTACTACCAGTCCAGAACCAGGACTTGGCACCAGAGATCTGGGCTTAGAGTGCCAGGTAACCTTGTCTGAGACAAGTCACACCGCCTTCTTTATTCTGCTGGGCCTTGTTTCCCTTTTCTGTGGAAGGAGGGGTCCAATAAAATGATCTGCTGCCTGATGTTAAGAGCCCTTTTGTTCACTATTAGAATGGTTCCTTGTATGTAGATAGTGTTCAAAAGTATGTGTTGATTTGAACTGGATGCCTTATGCCATTCCCAATTCTTGCATGCTTAGGTTTGCTCTCTTTTCCATCACTCCATGTAGGACAGAGAATACTATTATGTAGGACAGAACATCCCCACCCCTCCACTCTGTCCTCCCCTACAATTATTTAGTAAAAGAGAGATCGGATTTTAAAAAAATGGTGAAAATCAGTCTGAAATCAACACCATCTGTGTGTTACTAGAGGATGATCCCGAGGGACATATCCCCATGTGACAAGGCAGAAGGCCTCACACAATTCTGCATATAATCTACATATAATTAGCGTACACCTGCTTAATGTTACAAACCTACAGAACCAGACAAAAAATGCACCAAGAGTCATTTTGCAGGCCAATGTGGTATATGGGCACACTGAACAGAGGGAAGAAGAGAAAGAGAGAGAGAGAGTGTGTGTATGTGTGTAAGTCACAAATCAGTAAAGGGACATGCCATATACAGGCTTCCTCTTCAGGAACTGGTCATTTAAATAGGTCCTTATCTTCCACAGCTGTTTGATGAACAATAGAGCTTTCATACTCCCCTAGAAGCTTGAAGTGCATGTGCTTTTGTTGACATTTTTCTCTCACCTCATCATTCAACCATACTCAATATCCCCAGATAGGAATGACATGCATGAAATATGAAAGACTGAGGGCAAGTAGTATGTACATGGTCCTCCAAAACTTTGGATAGACCTGTCTTGAAATAATTTTCTGTGATATGGGAAAGTACTTTATGAACAACTTAAGAGATAAGGGCAGTGTGTTCTATGCCCCCATGTCACCTAGAAACAGACAAATCTTACTCACACATACATCATTCTCACCCTTGTCCTAAAGCCCATCCTGTACTTGGTGTCTCTTTTTCCCCCCACATAATCTGTTTGGTTCATTTATAAATGCTAAATATATAGCATAATTCTGGTATGCTGTAAGCAGTCCATAGAATGTGTCACTGAAAGTGAAAAATAAAGAAAGGGGAAATACTTCCCTGTTTCTACCTTCTTGATATGAACATATTACTAATATAGGAATTCCTGAAGTGTCAGGCACTGTATATTGATTCTATAACTCAATCAAACTGTCAGCATCTGCACTGGGCACTCCTCAGAGTAAACAGGCTCAGGAAGAAGAAATGATATTCAAGGCATCACAGTGCTGAATTCATTCCTATAGAATTTCCAACCCCGAGCTTACTTACAATCATGTCATTACACCAAGTGCCAAGCATTATATCCTAGGCTGTTTCAATGCACAGCCCCCTCCAGGAATATTTCTTCAAGTCCTACAGCACCAACACATGCAAGCTGAAGTGAAGTGCAATCCAGGAGACTGCTTCCATGTCATTCTTTTGCATGGACGTATAATTGGTCTCAGAATGCACAATTCTTTACAGTTCTTTAGTGGTTGGGGCTGACTTTCCCGACTACAGTGTAGCCTAAGATTTGTGTGGGGCTCTGTCAATCTGGAATTTGGAGTGCTTTCTTGAGCATGTGTTCCCATTTCTACACTTCCATACCCAGTCTTTGCCTGCTGGCTTCTGACCCAGGATTGTTCCAACTTCCAGTGTCTACTTTGAAAATTTTCTTCAGAGATTGTTGTCATAAACTTGGCTCCCTCCTATTTTCCTTTTGTCCGTTATGTACATAATACTAATGGCCCCTTAAAATGTATATGCTGAAGTCACAACATCCAGTAGTTCAGACTGATAAGGTCTTTAAATAGGTAATCACATTACACTGAGGTCACTAAGGGGTCACATGCAGTATGGCTGGTGTCCTTATAACAAGAGGATAATTAGAGCACAGATGTGTACAAAGAGAAGACCATGAAAATACACGAGGAGAAGACAGCCAGTTACAAGCCAAGGAGAGCAGCCTCAGAAGAAAACAACCCTGCCAGCACTTGCATTTCAGACTTCTAGTCTCCACAGTTGTAAGAAAATAAAATTTGTGTTGTTTCAGCCACCCAGGCTGTGGGGCTGTCTTGGGGCAGCCCTGGCTAACTGTTACAGCACCACTCTGCTTGCTTTTAGCATTACCATGAGGATTTCTCTAAATTCTCCTTGTCTATCTCCCACTGTCTTTTTAGTTCACAACCATTCTTCTGTTAGTATACAGTGCCTCAGTCTCCATTGCTCTTTTGAGCCAAGTTGCATTAGGAGATAACAAAGATTGTTAGTGTGTCCCCCCCCCCATAGGAAATGCACCTCTCCTGGGATAAGGGAGCATGTTTCTGTTTTTCTCTATACATGAACTTTTCTGAAATACATGCTGTTTGTAGGGAACATGGGTAGCTGCTTCCATGCCAACATGTCTCCTATAATTTTCATACCAACTTTGCACAATACCTGTTTTTTTTTTTTTAACCAATAAGAAACTTTGAGACACAGAGAATTGAAGTTCCTTTTCCAAAGTCACATAGCACTAAGCAGTAGGAAGTCCTAGAATTCAAGACTACCAGCTATGCTCCATCCTGTTTTTCCTATAATGTTTTCCTGGGATACTTTCACTGAACACAAAATTTGCTCTGATAACATCTGGATTTCTTTTCACCATTGTCAGAGGGAAGGAATTAGCAAAAGATAAGTGTTTTTATGGAGTTGTTTTCCATTGTTATTGGGAGAGTAAGTATACATATAGAAAGAGAGAAAACAGGACATCCTCCCTGTGAGAAAGTAGTATTTGCAAATAAATAATGAAATTACCAAGCAGGTTTGAAGGCTTTTATGTATCAATTCCACTGCTAAGCACAGATACTGACTTGGGACTCATCACAGCCATGTGACATTGGCCTTCTTAATATCACTGGCAGATATGGAAACTGAGGTATGGAGAAGCTACATAGCATTCTAAGAAGTCCTTCTTAAGAGGGTATGGAAAAACCATGCTTCTGACTCCCATCTATCCAATTATGGCACTAGTCCTGAACATCAGGCTACTTTACTAAATGAGATTCACCTTCACCCATAGGTGGGGCCTTGTGCCCAGGTCTGCTGGAATTATGTAGTACATCTCAGGATAGGCTGATTCTTCCCTCAGCTTCATCACTCCCCTTTTTATGAGATGAGAGGATCATCGCAGATAGTCCTAGAGGCCACTTCTATGTCAAACTCTGGATTCTAGGATCTTTTTTCTTCAGATATCCCAGCCTGTGTTACCACTGTGGGAGATATAAGCTCACAGTGGGGAAGGTAGCTGCAGCCCTCCAGTTTAGGATGCCCATGAGCTGTGGGGAACCTGACAGGAGAATATAAGCAGAGGTGAGAGGATGTGAGGGTGAAAGGGGAAATTTAGGTCAACAATCTGATTTCTTTTGGGATGCTAAAAAATTAAAAGCTAAAGGTTGAAGCTCGTCCTCTTTTTGATTTGTTTTGTTTTCCCGTCCCATGATTTAATCGCTGGTATCAAAGCCACAGAGGAATGCTTGAGAGAGCAATCCTATGGAAAGCTTTTATCTGTCCCGAGAAGAGTGATTAAAATAGACAGATTTGGGTTAAGTATACACATGGTCCCTGCACTAGGTTCAGTTGTTGGGAGGAGGCTCACCAAAATGACCCGAAGGACTCAGTACCACTAAGCATTCAGAGAAAGGCGGGGATATCAACTAGGAACATGCCCAAGGGAACATTCCTTAGTATTCTCAACCCTCAGTTCCCACCCTGACTCAAGGGATTCCCCTAAGGCTCAGTGAAAGAAGAGGCCTTACAGTGGATCATGCTGGCTGGAGGCTCATCATAAGTTATTCTGAGTTCTGGGCATTTTTGTCTCATGATACCAGAGAAGTAAACACATCAAAAATAACTACAGAGAAATTCACAAGGGCATGGTTGGCTCAGGTAGTTCTTATGGGTCACCCATGTAGGTGACCAGATAGGACCCAAAGTGCAGTGGGCAGAAGGACAAGCACCTGTAATATCACCTGTATCAGTTTTTCTATTAAATTCTTTTTAAAAAATATATTATTTATTTATTTACTTATTTATTTATTAGAGACAGAGAGAGGGAAAAAGAGAGAGGAAGAGAGAGAGAGAGAGAATGAGAATGGGCATGCTAGGGCCTCTAGCCACTGCAAACGAACTCCAGATGCATGCGCCACCATGTGCATCTGGCTTACATGGGACCTGGAGAATTGAACCAGGATCCTTAGGCTTTGCAGGTATGCGCCTTAACTGCTAAGCCATCTGTCCAGCCCCCTTTTCTACTAGATTCTTGTTTCCTAATAAAAACAATTATATGAGAGTTCTCTGACTACAGAATCTGCTTACTTTTTCCAATAGTATTGGGTCCTTGGATAAGTTAATTCCTCTCTTTGAGACTTAGTTCTCTCACCTATAGTCTCTGGATGAAAAAAAAAGTATCCTATATACTTCAGAAAGCTCCTTTCAAGGCTAAAGGAGATACATGAAAGCTTATTTCTTTGAAAATTAGATAAAGCATTTCAAATATTATTCAACTTGAGAAAAGCACATTGAAGGATTCCTGAGACCCATAATTATTACTGCAAAAGTTATGTGACACATATGAGATGGCAAAGTGCTTCTGAGGGCTCATGCTGCACCTATCGTCCCCTCTGTGTCTTCTGCTTCTCTGTAGGAGTCTACATAAATTGAGAAAGGTTGAGGTTTAGCAGACCAACAAACATGAGCTCAAAAGTTAACTTTACATCTGCCAACTATGTGATTCAAGAAGTCCGGAATGGGATATCTCCTAGTGTTAGTCTTCTCATCTGCTGAATGGGGATAGTGCATCTTCCTCTAACAGTTGTACATGGAAGGGAAGATGTAATGAATGTGCCAAGACTTGGCACATGGCCACTAGCAACATATAAAGTGTTAAAACATCTGTCGTGTAGAATCACACTGATCTGTTCAAACCCCAGTTCAGATCCTTGTTAGTTATGTAGCCTTGGGCAAAACCTTTGCTCCTTATCATTTCCTCATATGTAAACTGGTATAACAGGTACTTCATACCCAGAGCCATTTTGCAGATGGAAAGATTGTAAAAGCTTATTTGCATAGTATGCAATAAAATTAACTGCAATTTTACTGATATTTATAACAAATACTTCATTCTTTTCCCCATAACTGGGGCGATAACTCCTGCTATACTATTGAACTATCCTTTCTGTTCCTGTTCTCTGAAATAGAGACACATGATCATTGTTCTCTTTTTTTTCACACAATATCAAAGAAAATAGCACATATAAACTTAGGCAAGTAGAGGAGGAAGGGAGTAACTAACCAAGGAAGAAATAGGAGGAAGAAGAGTAGGGACTGGGGAGAAGTGTATTTCAATATTTTTCATCCTCAAAAGTTGCATAGTTCAAACCAGATCCAGGCTGATGCTGATGAGAAAGCTGCCTTGGAAGGGAGACCCTACCTTGCTCATTGTGAGGACCTACCAGTCCTCATCAAACCCTGGAAACAATGACATCTCTTCTGAGAAAACTGTCAAGGAAACCTGCCTCCTATTGTTCACAATTGACATGGCAGTTCTAAGCCCATACCCTTCCCACTGGATAAGGCAGAGTCAAGACTGGAGAGTCCCTTACTAACCTATTGATCATTACCTTTGAAACTTCATCTTCTCTTTCAGTCATCTGAACCACATCTCAGCAAGTGACGATTCCTATTTCCAGAATCAGAGAATCGCCTAGTAGCTGAGAAGGCTTGCCCACCATCCTGCATTTCTCAGTATTCTCCAAGGCACAGCCCAGGTCTCCTCCCTTTCCTTTCCACTCACTGTTCCAGGATCTGGTTTCTACAAATTCTCAGAAATTATTTGATGATATGGAGAAGTCTGGGGTTATGGACTATGTACTCTCATAGCTGTAATATTTCCTAAATTAACACCCCCAACTATGTTTAATGAATGAATTTACTCATTCTTTGATGCATTCTATATGTATTTTTGGATCATCCATTTGGATTAGGCCCTGGCTAGACATCAAGAGCATGGGACATGGCTAGAAACAATCTGAACCTACAAGTTAGAGACGTGCTATTCCATGATTGTCATGCTGGATTTTCTGTTGATGCAGTGCAAATAGAACATCATTCTAAATGCATGTGAGGGCAAAATAGACCAAATGCATATGGGAAAACCACCAATTAAAGATGGCAATTGGGGAAAAAGAGGTCATAGATGTAGCTAATAAGCTCAGAAGCATATTTCACATATCTGTTCAAAGCCACAACGGCATAGCCTTTTCTTTTTAAATTTTATTTATTTTATGTATATTATTCAAATTTTACATTCATAGTGGTGACTCCATTATCCTCCTCCCTGTCCTCCCTCTTCCATAGGGACCCTCATCAATGGGGAATGCGGATCACAGTTGTGGGGATAGTCAAGAGCGATGATACCACCAGCAACATCAATATTCTGAGAGTTCTGAGATAGCAAGACAATGATACGTTGTTGGAGAAGGAAAGCCATCTCAGTATGGTGACTTGTGACTTTCTTATAGTTTTGCTCTGATCATATCTTAGCTCTTCTTGACAGGTACATTTCTTTCTCTCTATATATATCTCTCTCCCTCCCCTCTGCCCCCCCCCCGTTTGTGTGTGGTCTGTCTCTGTCTGCCTGTCTCTATCTTGCTCTGTCTGAGCATTTGAAGTTCAGAATGATATAGCATATGTTGCTTGGCATAATGACAACACTTAGTAGGTCATCAACACACTTTTATTCAAAGAATGATCTCTCATCTCTGTGTATTAATTATATGGATACAACAGAGTGCTGACTGGTTCAGCAGCCCATAGGAGACAGGGATATTTATTTTTCTAAAACAGAAGCTGAGCTGTGACTTCAAAGTTCAGCACAAACTGTGTTACTTATGCAAGTCAGAACCCTTTTGAGCTTTTCTTTTCTTGATGGGTAGAATGATCATTGTATTACCTCACCTCCCCATCAGTATATGGGAAAAGATTCAGTCAGTGCTTGACATATCTTCTCTTTACTTGGTTCTGTTGCAGTGGTTGGGCCCACCTAGACACTGTAGAATATCATCAGACCTATCTTCCTGAAATTCCATTTTTCACTATTTGGCTAAACAGACAAGTCTTTCCTGATGGTGCAAATAGACTCCAGTTAACTCCCTCTCTTGGGCCCATACTTCTTGTTATTTTGATCTGGAAGATCTTTATTCAGTGTTATCTCTTTTACTACACCTTCAGTCACCATGCATGCACCATCAGTACATAAGCATAAATGAGCACCTGCTACCTGCTGTCCTCTTCCTATACCAGCTACATGGCCAATGCATTGTTTCTTCATAACATATAGGCAGTTGTAAGGGACAGGGCCTCTTATTTATCCTGTATTTCTCAGGTCCTACTGCTGGCTTGAGCTATTTAATGCATAGTCTGTTTTCTAATACATGGCAGTAACCACTGCTGACAGTATGATTCACTGTGGACACTCCATTGCAAAGCTATCTTCTCTATGGTTCTATAAGTTCATGAGAACACACAGTATGTCTACCACTGCCACTCTGCATCTATAAGCTTCTACATTGGAACCTAAGGCATAAATACTCAATAAACACTTGTTGAATGAATGAAAGATATATGAGTCTAATAGCTTGTGAATAAACTGGATTTGGGTAGATTTGCACATTTAAATCATTCCAGTACTGGAGCAAGAGCTGTAATGTGGAGGCTGCTGGAATTATACTTACAACCACAAGGAGCCTCTTCTGTCCTGGACCTCAATTTTTCCATTTAAATTCTAGGAGATTGGCATCCAAGGTCATTAGATTTGAGTGTGGAAAATAGTATGGGGGGGTTGGTGGGGAAGAAAACACAACTTAGCTGTATGCTGGCCTGACTAGGCTGTGTGGCCATAGGCAAGTGAAGCCCTCTCTGTTATTCATATACAGAGTATAGAGAAATAATTTCCAGGGCCTGTCTTCTTCCCTTCTTCATTTCTTCCTTCTTTTCCTCCTTCCCTCCCTCTCTCCCTTCCTCCTTCCTTCCTTTTTTCCTTCCCTCCTTCCTTCCCTTCCTTCCTTCTTTCCTTCTTCCCTACTCCTCTCTTTCTCTGTCTCTATCTTTCTCCAGTCCAGTCTCGCAGAACCCAGACTGGCCTTGAACTTAGTATACAGTGAAAGATGACTTTGAATTCTTATTCTATATCCTCCACTTCCCCAGTGCTCAGATCACTGGTATGTTCCACAATGTCCAGATTATGTGGTACTGGGATTGAATGCAGGGCTTCATGCATGCAAGGCAAACACTTAACCAACTAAGCAATGCCTCAGTTCTACCAAGGCTTTTCTTGAAAATGCCAGGACAAGCTTTCTTCAGTGTATCCTTGATTGCCATTAATGTATGCGTGATCATGGCAAGCCTCTTCTCATCCATGATTGTAACAAGACTGTCATGTGCTGTACTTTGAATTTTGTCTGTGCCTTTGGAAGTCCTTTTCTCCTGAATAAAGATTTTATTGCATTGGCATAAAGACACATACAATTGAGAGTCTGGAGCATTCATTATTATATATGCATGATTATTTTTTAAATTTTGATTTTAAAGGAAATTAAACCCTTTTCTGAGTCTCTAAAAGTCCTGTAGTCTTCAGGCATCATGCCAGTCATATCTCATGGATGAGTCACCCTCCTTTCCATTTCTGGGCTTTGGTTTTTCATCTGTAATCAGCACTGAGAGAGGGTGCTAAGCACCTGCAGCCAACCTGGAAGCTGAGGAGGATGAGCATGTTCTACGGGGCAAGCCAAGTGATGTAAATTTCATACTTGACACAGGCCCATAGCCAAGTTATGTAAAAATGCACCCAAGACAGTGTTGGCTGAGCTCTGGAGACTAAAGGTGAGCCTGCCATCACCTTATTTTGGGCCACAGTGAGGAGTGAGTCTTTCAGCACAGAGATGGAAAAGGGGGATAAGGAAAGGAAGAGGCCAAGAAGGTCAAACTTCCCTTTACAGTGTTGTGCCATTCAGTCCTTTCCTGGGCATGGAGAGCCACAAGGGCTGGTGCTACCTAACCTGTGATTTTGTATGAGTCAGGCATTGGGCTATGCTCTTTGCATGGATTAGCACAGGAAGCAGTCACAGTAATCCAAGCAGGAGAATATTATCATTGATTCCAATTTACACACGGGGAAGCATAACTGGCTTAGGTTTGAGTAACTGGTAAGCAAATAATAAAGGTTGGATCGAATTCTGGGCAGCCTGAATGTAGAGTTTATACTCTACACTTTTTTTTTTCTGCTTCATTTTTAAATAATGCTTCATAGCCAGAGGGAAACTAAATGGCATGAGGAGAAATGCTTCTTTTAATTCATACATAACAAAAGTATAATAGAGCAAGCAGGTTCTAAGGTAGCGGTAGAGCTTGATTCTGACAAAAGGAATCTGAGGAGTTTCCCTGCATTGTCTCAAGGAGCTGAGCCTTGGTGAACTTCAGGGTCTAGTGTATGGCACAACAATGCACAGGCCACACCCCTCGGGTTTTCTCACCAGTATGGTGGGTAGTCAATGACAGGTAAGACCCAATGAGATGGGGCAACCTAAGACAGACACCGTCTCATGAGATGATCCCTTGGGGCCTGGGGTCAACAATGGCTTGGCAAAGAACATGCCTCCCAGGGTTGCCAATAATAAAAACAAAAAGGAGGACATGTATGGTACAATGCAGGTCGGGTCCTAGCCAGACCACATGCCAGAAGAAACCAGAAAGTGGCTTCTGTTGACATGGCATCCTGCGCATGTCTGGTGTGACAACAGCTACAGTCCCACGCTTGTGAGAAACCTGCTACAAGATGATCTGCCCGGAGACAGGCTGTCATTGGTCACAAGAAGGGGACCACCCCAAACAATGATTGGCCAGCCAAACCCCTTAAAACCCCCTACACTTCCTTGAATAAACGAGTTTGCAGCAGCTTGACCTCTGCCTGCTTCCACACAGCTCCCGGAGTCTGTGTCGTGACTCCACGCCTCTCAGCCCCAATTCGGCAGAGACCCTGCTGTCCCTCCTGGGCTGGCCCTAGAAGGGACCCCAACAGTCTAGGAGGGGGCAGACTGGGAAAAGACCTTCAAACAGAGGTGCAGCATACAAAGGTGTGAAACCCATCACCCCAGAAGATCCCAGGCCTGGGGAAGTTATCTGCACCTGACAGAATCTGAGGTAGCACCGAGGAACAGAGAGAAATGCAGAAAGGACCATCCAAGGCTAAAATGTGGTGGACTGTGCATGAATTCAAAGCAATCTGAAATTATTTCTAGTCATTAGAGCACCATTGGGGGTTTCTGATGAGGAGAGACCAAGAAATTAGTGATCTTTAGGTAGGGGTAACATGGTGTCATTCTTTACCTGAGTAACAGAGCCAACAGAGACAGGATCAATGTCTAAAGATGCCATTATAGAAATGTGGAAAAATTCAGACTTATCAATTATGAGTGTAGAATATATACAAAATTTTAGGCAGAGTTGATAGAATTTTTAAACTGGATTCTAGTTTTTCTGTGTTTTTTTGACATCTACAAGAAAATTATGATGCATAACTCAACAACTTCTTTAATGCTTCTTAAAATGTATAAATGTCACTGAGAGATTCATCTAGAGCTTGAGAATTTGTATTATATCCCATTAGGCAGAGAATGAGGAGCTCGGCTTTGATCCTAGCTTCTAGTGAACTTGATTGAATTTCATCTTTTTCTGTTTCTTGAATCACCTTCTATTCAACTAGGGGAGGAAGTAGAGTTGATCACTAAGTCTCTTCCCATCCCTGATAGTCTGTCCCATAAACTTGCTGAAGCACGGGGATCCTATCTCCTTTGACTTTACAACCCCAGTGCTTAGCTGGGGATCTGTTACAGATGAGCACAACACAAATTTGTCAAATGTACAGAACCCACTGAGTTTTGAACTCAAGATTCTTGTAGCATCTTTAGGTATTAATTTAAAATTAAAAATTTAGAAGTAAGATCATATTTTTATATTTTTTAAAAAGGCACAAAACATACTGATTATTACCCCAGACAAGGTACTGTTTTCTTTCTGGCTTAAAAAGACTCAAAGTTCATTCAAACTATGGAATAAAGAAGACTGATGGACAGCAGGCTAAGGACACTATAAGGTCAAGGAAAAATAAAAAATGAAAAGGCATACAAGTGGGGAATATGTGTTCTACAACTATTGGAAAGTTCTGATTAATCTGAAGAGGCCATGCATAGCAATAGTTCTCAATCAGGGAAGAGTTTCCCCTCAGGGATATTTGGGAATGTATGCAGACATTTTTGGTCAGCACAACTGTGCATGGGGTGGGAGTCTGCCATTGAAGCTAACAGGTAGAGGTTTAAGATGCTGGTAAACCCTCTACAATGCACAGGAAAGTATCCAACATAAGGAATTATCCATGCTGAAAGGTCAGTGGTATTGAAGAGTCATAATGTGGTGTACCACATGTCACCAGCAGAAAATACAATTTGGGCAATAAATTACATGTGAGGTTGAGGCACTCAGACCTGAAATTAGGCAATTTATAATGAAGTGGTTTGAATATGGACCTTGAAGACGGAGTCTACCACTGACTTGGTATGTACTTTAGCAAACATTTAAACTTCCTCATCTCTCATTGGAAAAGCTGGGATGTGAGCATTAGCTGTGTTATTGGAGGAATCAAGCATAAATGCAGGAAAAATACTTAGAACAGTGTCTGGATTACAGTACATGGATAATATACATCTATAACTCTTACTGTGTAGAAGTAACAGGGAGCTACAGCAGATTCAAGTTCAAGAAAGTGGTTAAGCTCTCCCTCATTTGCTGACAAACTTCAAAAAATGATCTGGAGATGCTTGGTCATCATGTAATGATTATATGCACTCAGTTAATAATCCTTCCTCAATCAGTGTTGGCCTCAGATGGCAATGCAGGCTGCAAGGTTATAGGTTTGCCTTAGAGTTCTCAAGGAACTCCCCATCTGGGCTTTGTGTCTCAGCTCTCCCACAGGCCCAGGCCAACATCTGACTGCTGCTCCAGCCCAGGCTCCTCATGGTTTTAGCACATCAGCTGAAGGAGTCAGAGGAAGGCAGACATGCAGACAGATGGAAAGACGGATTCCTTCTGGGGAAATCTGATGGTGATACACAGTGCTCACAGGGATTCTATAGATAGCACTGGGCTGGCTCAAAGGCTTGTTTGAACTACTTACATTGTTCTCCTGGATCCCTTGTTTGTAAACAGATATTGCTGCTGACACGGGGCTTTTTAAGGAAAGACAGAATGGGGGTGGGGACTAGAGTTGGAGGAAAAAGTCAAGTTGTGTCCAAAAACCTTAGACCATGTGTTTGTTGTTGAGAATACAAAGACCTCACTGTATTAAATGAAAATGCTTGTTTTACAAGGCGAGTGGGAATATGATAGGTACATGCCGAAAATACTTCGGAAACTGAAACAACCCCATGCCATGAGGGCTTCCTGCTACATCCTACATCCAGACTTGTACAGGGATCACAAAGGCTCAGTATCAGTAAACAAAGGCTCTGGGAGGGTTCAGATAAAGAAAGGAATAAGAGTGACTGACTATTTTTTCTGTCCCCATCTACTAAGGCTGTCCTTTCTCTGCAAGCTGAGCTACATTTCCCAATCTCCATTGCTTCCCACCACCTGCTGACCTGAGGGTTGAAACAGGTTTTGATCTAAAGTATTAGTGTTGATAAAGGAGCCTCTAAAAGTGTAGATCCAGAGCTAGAGCACTACTGGGAATAATTATGATTAAATATCTATGCAGGCAGTGCATTTTAATTTTTTTCAAAGTAATTTTCAACTTCTGAAGTGAGTGGTTTTCACTGTACCCTGTGGAAGTGCAGGGACCCAGAGGAATGTTTCAGAGGAGTTTTTTTTTTTTTTTTTTTTTAATGGACTCCCACTAACATTTAAAGTAGAATTGGAATCGCCTAACTTTTGACCCAATTCTTAACATAAATACTCGTAAATAGATAAAATAGATTAGATACATGCAGGGAAGAAAGAAAAAGGATGGATAATGAGGAAAGAAGAGAAGAAGAGAGGGAAGGGTGAAGGAAGAGAAAGACAGAAAGACAGAGACACACAGAGAGAGGAATGAATGATGGAAAAGTATAAGGAGAGTTGGATTCATGGATTGATGGGTAAAATCCACAATGAATAATTACCAGCAGGATCATTTTAGGCAACATTAGAAGTAAACTTGCCTACTTAAAATCTCAGAGAAAGTCAGAGAACAGAGTTTGAATAAACAGAGTTGTAGATTATATTTCTGAGGAATAAACTAATTCCTCCTTGGAGGAATAAAAGCTCCAAATTCTATTTACTCCAACCAGGGTGCACATGAAGGAAAGTGCAATTCCTCAGTCTGATATGACAACTCAACATCAACATTCTCATTTTCACAGGTCCTACAGCATTCAAATTTAGTGCTGAGAACAGTCTTCAGGAAATGACCTGGCATGCTCCCTGTTTTTCTGCATTTAACTCACTATTTGGGGGATGTAGGCCCCTTTAAGGACCTGAAAAAAACGGTCTTCAGAAGAATGTTGCATTTTCAGAATTTTAAAGAAAATGTCTTGAGGTTTCCAAATCTCTTCAAGTTCTCCAGAAGCCAAGTGCAAGAACCCTATTGTCCCCTGTTGATCTTAAATATGAATGTTATTCAAGTGTTTTAGTTGGAAATGGCATTTGAAAACAAAGGCTAATGATATCAATTAAAATACTAAATCATAACAAAAATGACATCAACCATCAAGTCACACCATGAGAGTGCTGTGGTTGATACTCCTCCCTTGGCACCATGTGACCCAGTCTCACAGTGGTCAAGATGACCTTTGGGAAATGTATATTTAATCTTACAGTTCTATTGGTTGAAGCTCTCTGGTCACTTCCTGACATGTGTAGATTAATATTCAGACCCCATGATTTGGGCTGTTTTATCTCTAGACACATTTCTCCCACTGGTCTTCACACCTGCTACTCCACTGTGCTGAACTTTCCCTCTGGTTTGTTCACTAACATCTCTCTGACACTTGTCACTGGTCTTGTCACATGGCTTGTTGTTTCTGCTGTGTTGTGCAAGCCTCAGTCTGACTGTACATATCAATGTTTCACTAAGGTAGTCATCCTCTACAGAAATGTATTTTGTTTTTGGATAGCACTTCCTAACAACTCTTTATTAGGTTTTTGTCTTTCTTTTCTCATGAGAACACAAACTTTATAAGAGTAGGGACTTGCTCTTATTTATAACTATACGTAAGAATGATTAGCTGGTCATGGTGGTGCACGCCTTTAATTCCAGTACTTGGGAGGCAGAGGTAAGAGGATCCATGTGAGTTCGAGGCCATCCAGAGACTATAGAGTGAATTCCAGGTCAGCCTGGGCTAGAGCGAGACCATACCTCGAAAACAAACAAACAAACAAAAACAAAAACAAAAAAAGAATGATGGTTGCATGAAATGTATTTGGTGATCTATGGAGACACATGGAGGGTTTGTGAGGCTACCTCAGAATTATTACCATCTCACTGTAGCATGTTCAACCAATCTTTTCCTCTCTTTAGAGTTCAGGCTTCAAGAGTTATAGAAGGACAGGTATGGTCATATCTAACTATAGGATTCAGTGAAATGAAATTTTACAGTCTAAGTTCAAGAGATCTGGGTCTAAATCCTGGGGCATTATAGGAGGATATAGCAGAGTAGTAAAAGGTCAGGGACACCAGGATTGATCCTTCCCCATCCCTAAGGTGGAGTATTGGCTGGGGTTATTTCTTTGCCATCTATGCATGTCAAATTCTCCATCTGTAAACTGAAGAGACTGGACTCAGTATGCCTTAATTTTGCATTTTTTATCTATCCAAGTATTACCCACAAACATTTGTTTAACCCTGCAATGTGCCAGACCCTTGGGAGATGTCACTGTGTACAATAGATATGATTTCCACTGTCATCTGTCTCAGCTGGGGAGAGGTCAGTGAGTCAAAGGTGAGAGTATGAGAGGAGCAGAGGTACATCCCACCAAATTATATCTTCATGGTCTGGACATACTGTGGCAAAACCATGAGAAAGTACTGCAAACTAAGAGACAGTCTGTTGGAAAGCTCAATAGAAAGAAAGAGAGGCAGAAAGATAGGAAAAACTGATGACAACATGCATATGAACAGATTACTGGGCAGCTCAGAGGCTTTCATGATTCAGTGTTTGCCTTCACTACTCAACCATCCTTAAGTCCATGTTATCAATTGCCCAAGCCTTCATCCTTCTAGGACCCTCTTTCAGCCACCTTCTTCTCTATTATTTAGAGCCATTTTCATCTAGCTAACAAATTTTACTTAGTACCTATCAGTATGGCTAGTCCTGTGTTAAATTATGCAGTTATGCAGAGACAGAAACATAAATGGTGTTCAGTCCTAAGGAGCTCAGTGACAAGTGGGAGAGGCAATTAATCACCAAGGCAATTGCTGCAAGAGAACTTGGTAAGTGTTATGTAGAGGAAATGTAAGGGACTAGCTGGACTTGGCTTGGATGGTGATAGAATGAATTGTCTAATAATCTCCTAGCATCATACACCTAAGTGACTCTGGGCCAATGTCCTTATCTGTTTTCATTGATATGAAAACATAGAGACTGTTCTCATTTGATTTATATGTTGAAAATGATATGTATGAGTATACCCACAACAAGGCAGAATTCATGCACTATATATATACATAAATATTTTTTTCTCAGATGGAAGAAACTACTTATGGATTTGAATTCTCATAGCACTCTCTAGTCCCATGATAAACACTGCTGTTCCATAACACAGTTTCTCTCTCACTGCTTCCCCACTATTCTAATTGCTTAGTTATAGCAGTTACCATGATGTCATATATCTGTTTACCAGTTAGCTTCTGGCACTAAGACTGGGAGCTCCTTAAGGGATGGAACTATACCATGTTCTTCCTTTTGCTCTCTATCTCAGATACATACGTACATACACATACACATATGGTAAGTATTAAAAATGTGTATGCTTATGTTAGATAAATGGAGAAATGATAGGAAGAAAGTATAGTTTACTACTACTAGCAAATGTCCATCTGCTACTGAACATCACAGAACGTTTGGGCAGAGGTTTGGCACCTAAGAAGTGCTGAGAAAAGTCAATGCACAGCTGTATCATGTTGTCTGTTAAGATCACTATTACTAAGTCACAGTTATAATGATCATCCCACACCATAAGGACAACAAAAAGATTCAGTAGGAAAAGCACTGACTTTGGTGTCAAGATACCTTAACTTGAACTGTGCTGTCTTTTCTCACTCAACTCAACTCATTTTAACAGTGTCAAAGTGACATGCCTGATTCTCAGTTTCTCCAGTGATAAGCTAAGCAGATCTGATCAAGGAAGGTTCTGATGTCATCCTAGGTTTAGAATTGGGAGAGGTATGGACAAGATTATGTATCAAGTTTGGTTTGAATAAACCAAATACAATCAGCGTGGCAGGCTGCAGAATAAAGTGGCTGTTACAATGCTTCGAAGTGCATAGGGTTTGGTTGGCTTCAATGATCACCACATCAAAGACAACCTTGCCACTCCAGAGCCAATCTTCTACTGACAACTCTATAGTTCAGGCAGCACCATCTTCAATATGCCTTCATAATTGACTCAAAATTCATCAGGGTCCTCCTCAATGGATGACAGTGTGTCTCCATTGAACATTTTGGTGGAACATGCCCTTGGCTCTGATCCCCAAAAGAGAACTCCAGAAACATTTTTGACAGAGACAGCATCTTTGCAGCAAATGTTTCTCTTCCAGTAGACAGCTTATAGCTGGGAAGTGCTCTAGTGGAGGTAATAGTGTTCATGTTCAAAAGTTATCTGCAAATGAAGTTACTTTGCATATCAAAGATATTACTCAGCAAACATATGTGAAATCTTATAATGTTCATTTAAATATCTCAGTTTATCCCCACTGTGCTGTGTATTCAAAAGGTACACAGCACAGTGCCAGCATATAGTAAGCACTCATTAGAAACAGACTGCTTTTGTTATAGTCACTACTGCTGAGAATGCATATTCTCCCCTAAGGATACATAAGCAGTGAACAGAAGATGCCAGATCCTCAGGTCACTACAAAGTCTCAACAAGATCAAGGAAAGTAGACCAGAAAGCCCCTGTCAAGAAGGAGGGAAGTGGACACAGATCCAACTGACAGATAAAACTAACAGGACACTAGAATCCAAATGAAGACACAGAGGCGATGTGGACAGAAAGTAAAGTTTTAGGATTGTGTGTTTCACTGCAGACACAAAACAAATGCTTTGCAAACAGGCCAGAAGCTGGGAAGGAAAGACCAAGGCCAAAATGTGGCTTGGATTAGACAGGCCACAATATGAGCTGAGGGGCCCTCAAATAACTAACTGCTCTCTTTCTCTCTCTGTTTTGGAAGGCCAGATTTCTTTTCCCTTCTAACTTCTTTGCTCAAGGGGAAATGGAATTAAGCACTGTGTAATGTTTCTGATTGTGACGCACACAACAGGTCACATGTTTTGGTTACGTAATGCCACATGCCTGAGGTTCCTTGAGCTCTTTCTCCCAGAATCATCAGATATGCAGCTGCATAAATATCCATCCATTTATATATTCATTGAATAAAAAGACATTTACATCTTTTACATGCCAGGCACTGAGACAGGCACTGAAGAAGTTGAAATGGATATAATCCTGATGTACACAAATTAAATGTCATAAAGAATGCCAGATTTTTTTTTTTTTATGTAAGTGTGAAGAATGGAATGTGGTGAGGTGGATAAGAGTGGTAAATAATGAGTTACTCATTGGGAGAAATCAGGAATCAAGAAGAAAGGGACCTTCAGCAGAACCTTGGAGAGTCTTAAGTATTATACAAACCAATGTACAGGAAAATAGGAGCTATGACCAGTGAAGAAAGTGATGTAATAAAAAGCCTGATGTAGTATTCCAGCACACTTCACATAGTTCAGATGTTATTGAAGATTGTTTAACTGGGAGCAATAGGGTCAGATTTGTATTTTAGAAATATTTAGCCATTCACTGTTAGAGGATAAGTTGGAGGGAGTATATGGATTGAAGCTCAAAGAAATGGACATTTCAGGATAAAACATCATAGCAGGAAATGAAGAGGGTCTAAGCCAATGCAAGAACAAGTTGCCAATCAATATGTTAAGAAAGCAACAGAGTTGGTAACTGAGTAGACACAGTGGATGATGTATTAGCAACTGGTTAAAACCAGTCAGGATAAGGACACAGGAGTTTTGGAGGGAAGATGATTCTGTTAACTTTGTAGTGAATGTCAACAGTTCCAGCAGACATATAGTTCCATGAGTCTGGAGTCCAGCAAAGTTTGGAGATAAATGGTGCTCAACAGCAGAGGCATAGTAACTCATTTAGGGGAGAAGTACACCTTGCTCTGGCTTAACCCTTAGAAGACAGAATATCTTCCCAGCATGGTTGTTGACATATACAAGCCAATGTCCCTCACTAGCCCCAAGCTCCTCACCTATGACAAGAATAGCTTAGATGAGTCCTTCTGGGTTTTACACACCAGGATTCTTTCAAGTTCACTTTGCCTTATAAGACTAAGCACAGAATGTATTCATGTTTTATGTTTGCTACAGTGAACTTTGTATTACTTAAGAGGGCCATCTTACTCCAGCTTGTTGGTTATCATTCTCTTCCCTATAACCTCTGTATCCTCTGTAGATCAAATGTCTCCAAACTCTTTCAGAGTGATGATTCTTACTGTCAAAGCATATTTGATCACATCCTGTCCAGCCACCTTTCCTGTTCATACAGCAATAAGAATTAAGGAAATGTGGACATGGAGCATAAGAGCAACTTGCTGTCTGCCAAGGTGACAGCTGCAGACTGACCATCAACTTCTTGAAGGCAAAAGGCTGAACCGTGACTTTGCTTTTGGTTCATACTCCCTCTACCTGCCTTCATAGACTTCTAGAGCTGTGGCTCTGTGACCATCTACCTCACAGATTCATTGTTGTCAAAATGTACTGGAACTGGGAACCTTAGTAGATTCACTAAAGTGTAAATAAACACACACACACACACACACACACACACACTTTTTTTTTTTCTTTTTCTTTTAAAAGAAGTGGTCAAAGTAAAAACATTGGAAATGAGAAGCAGGAATAGAGGGAGGAGATAGGGAATATTTCAGGGCTACATTTCAAGAATGATGGTGCTAGTAACACTCTGGAGGAACACAGGGTAAACAGTGGCTACAGATCTTGGAGTTTTACTATTTTAGTTCAAAAAACAATCTGGTTTGAACACAAATTACACTAATTTGTCATTGACTTATGATATCCAGGAATTGCCTAGAATGGACGTTGTATACTAAAACCAATTGTAAATTTGGAGAACTCTAGCCTACTAAGTGGTTACTAAGAAAGTCACGGAAGAAGGTTTTTTTGGTTGTTGTTGTTTTGGTTTTTTTTCTGTTTTGTTTTGTCTTTTAGTAGGGGAGATTTGTGGCAACTGAAGCTGTTTCTATTATTAATTGAGTTGGCTTTCTGCTATTAGGAAGCACCACCATTCACCAAGTATCTTCTGTCAGCCCTTGACTTAAATTCTACCACTGGTATTTTGGTTTGTAACACAAAATTTTGTGGGTAATCCATGTGTGCATGTTAAAGGAAATGTAACATTTAGTGGTGTTGGCCAATGGCACCTTAACACTATATCTTTTTTGTTTTTATTTTTTTTTCTGAGAATAAGTATTACTCTGAGTAAGAGATAGAAAGTGAGACATGTGAGGGCATTTTGCCCCTGAGGGTGATAGGCCCAGGCACCACCTAGTGGAGGAAAATGAGCCAAAAGAAGAAGAAAACCTGAGCAATTGCCAATTTCACTATTTTGCCCTATTTGCCTTTCAGCGGAGTTGTGTAGTATTACAGAATTCTGAAAGGTCTCTGCTAGTAGGGTCTCTAGGGTCAAGGTAGATAAGCCTATAATACCTTCATAGTTCAGAGGAAAGTATGACTCGGCGAGGGAAAGTGACTTGGCCCAAGTTACATAGCATACTCATGAGAGCCTTGGGTTAGAACTGACATCTGCTCTCTGATAGAACCCTGCTTTTCCTTCTCTAGCCCTGGGGACTATTCTTCCACCTCTTCCAGTGGTATCTGTTATACTATTTACCTCTTGTTCCTCCCATACCTCACCCAAACATACTTTTAATTTTTTTCTGCATAAACCTTTAGTAAGTATTATGTCATATATCTCTTATTTGTTTATGGGTTGTTTACATCTCTATCCAGTAAATGGAATTTAAAAGCTCTGAAGGTAGAGATAGTTTTCAGAACCCGAAACTCTATCCAGCACTTAGCACAAACTCACAGAAAATACTTGTTGAATATTTGAATAAGGAATGGACAAATTTTTACTTGGTTCCTTCTTTATCTGAATTTCTTAGATTTTCTAATTTGAAAACATAGTGTTTTTGTAAAATAAAGCAAATAAGGCTTGTTTGTTTTTCTCATTTTAGTTTAGGGTTTTTAAAAATTTTTTGTTTTCATGTTAAGATGGCAATAAATCTTTCCTGAGTGGCAAAGGAGTGAAAGGGAATTCCTAGTTTTGCCAATGTGGATGAGCATATTTAACTCCCAGGGTTACTGAAAGGATCAGAAATGATAGGTGGTAAGGACTGGGCACATAATACCAGTATGAACTTAGGTAGGCTGGGTTATCCATTGTCTATGTTCCATTACTAAGCATCTTCCTCAATGAGGTCCCATCAGTTTTCTAAAGAACCCTAGGCAGAAGCAACTGGTTCTATGGGTGGAGGAATGAAGACTGGAGGAGGTACGCAGTAACTTCCTCTGACTGACAGGTGTGAATCAAGAAATTAAATCCAGGCAGTCTCACTTCTGAGCAACCACTGCAGATGCTTCCCACTGCCCTCTAGAAGGCTCTAGAGGAAACTTGAAGGCTCCTGGGTCAGTCTGAGATGGAATGTAGTAGGAGTCAAAAATGAGAACTAGGGCCATGCACAAACCTGAGTATAGGAACACTGTTATTTTAGAATGTTACAATGACTATAAGGTCTGGGATTCTTATAGAGCCCAGGATGCTGCATACTATGCTGTATAGATAGAAATAGATTTTGTTATTCTGAAGCTTCTTGCCCTGCAAGACTCCCTTGTCCCTTTTTGCCCACTTCTCTTGTGCCCTTATAATTTTCTTCCTTAAAGCTCTCTCCATCAGACCATTTTTACCTCAGTTGGCAAGGGAAGGACAGAGAGGGTTTTTACTGTCTGCAGCCTGGGCTGTTTTGAGTTCTGTAGGAGCTCGGGAGAGTCCCCACCCTGTCCAAGTCTCATTGGCAAATATATCAGAATACATAATGAACAAATTCTAAGCTGTCTCCTTCTTTGGCTCTCAGGTACTTTTAATTTTTCCAATTTTTATTATGGAATTTTTCAAGCAAATACAAAAGCACAGAGAAGAGCATATTAAAACCCCAATTCTCCATAATTTTGTTTCAATCATCATTTGCCTTCCTCACTCTCACCCCAAACTCCCAGTTATTTTCTAGATCTTTTAAAATGAACAAATAGTCATAATATAATTGTACCTGTATATGCTTCAGTGAGCATTTTAAATAAATTAGGATCCTTTAAAAAGATGTGGTAACAATACCATAAATATACCTTTTTGTAAAACAAAAGTCACAATTCCTTACTGTCAGTCTCTGTCCATTCAAACTATCTATGCATGAAGCATGTATTCTTTCAAAGAAAATCTTGCAGAAATGCACAATTTAGGCAGAGAAATGTGAAAAGAAGGTGGAGGAGGGAGGGGACTGGTCTCCATTCTCTCTCGAGAGGGCCTCTTAAGATTTCAGGAACATAGTGTAAAGTTCCTATTCCATCTCTGCCAGTTCTTTGCTTACTGAGAACTATGGTGTCCAAACCAGAGCCACCAGCTGTCAAGGTCATACAGCAGTAAGTAGCAGGGTTGGGCAGACTTGTTAAGTCCCAACATCAAAGGACTCCAGGGAGGTCATGGGCATGAGAAGGTTTGCTAACTGGATCACTATCTATATCCTCCACAGTGTGAACGGTGATGATAAAGGCTCTTTTCTAGGAATGACCTTGAATACACAAATCCCCACAATTCTCACCTTCTACCTCCTCCTACCCATGCTGACATTTGCCCTGGTGCTGAGCTCAGCTGAGAGCTTCCTCTGCCATAGCCTCACAAGGTCCCCATGACAACTGTGAGATAGGAATATTAAGTGTAACCACACCCAAACCTCTACCACTATCCCAGCTCCTAGATCACACTGTTCAACTATGACCTCCTGATTCTCAGTTCCAGGGATTCAATATCCAAAAGGCCCAAACTTGCAAATCAGTTCTCAGTTACTGATGCCAGAATCCCAGTGGCTGCACTGAGTCATGAAGCAGTGTTCTGAGAAAGACACGGACCTCGGAGGGGTAACCAAACTCTCCCAAAGCTGCAGTTGGTGAGGGGAGAAGTAAATGCATGTTGGCCTCATATGCTTTTATGCCACAAGTAGACAAGATGCAACCAGTCCATGGAATTCTACCAAGGTAAACAGGTGGAGAGGGCTTTTTTATTCCTCACGGGAGACACTTGGAACCAGTGTTGGTTTCAATGTGACTGCGGTCTTTTAAAATTCTTTTAAATATTATATTTATTTATTTACAAGGAGGGATAGAATGAGAAAAGATGGGAGGTGTTCGGATGGAAAAAGAGAGAATAAATATGGGCATGTCTGGGCCTCCTGCCATTGTAAACAAAATCTAGATACATGCAACACTTTGTGTATCTGGCTTTACATGGAGATGGGAATTGAACCCAGGCCAGTAGACTTTTCAAGCAAGTGTCTTTAACCTTTAACCACTGAACCATCTCTCCAGCCCAGTCAGGGGCTTTAAAATAACAGGAGTACACACTTTCCCACAAAATAGCCCAGGAGAATATTGTGAATGCCCCAGATCTTCCCTTTCTAGATCCTGATTCCAGGTCAGACATGCTCACTTCCAATACTCTGAGAACTTTAACTCAGTGTGAGCCTATGTCAGCATAGCCCTACCTTAAAGGTGATATCAGAAATAACAGCTCAGCATAAGGGCTCTGGAAAAAAAAAAAAGTGCCATCAGAGATCAGAGCCCTAGTCACCAGAGGCTAGAAGCAAGCAGGGGACTCATGACTCATGTTGGAAGAAGACTCCTTACTGGTGTGTAGTAACTGAGTTGGGATAGAACTGGGAAGCAGGGAATGTTGCCTCCTTTTTGTACTTCATTTTACCCACCTGAAAACAGGAGGATATCAGACTGCATCCAAAATTCTCCCACTTGTATTCTTTCAGTATTACTTGGGAAGGCTTTGAGAAATACCTGTGCCCAGACCAACTGCAGGCCCACTAACAGAAGGATTCCTGAACCGTAGCATATGCTGATGGATTATCTATCTACTATCTACCCAAATATCTATCGTATATCTACTAGTCTTACTCTGCAGACTTGGTTATGCTGGAATTTGTTATGTGGACCAGGCTGATCTCAAACTTGCAGCAAGCTTCCTGTCACTGCCTTCCCAGTACTAGGTTTGAGGCATGTGCCACCATGTCCAGCCTTGAAGGTTGTTTTAAAATCTGGTGTTTCCATACACAGCCAGGGTGGCAAGTATTAGATCAAAAGATTTCCCAGGACTTTTTAACATGTGGAAGTCTGGGTTTTAGTATTTTTCTCTGTGGCCCTGATCCTCAGCTTCCCCACTGCCCACTGAGCTGCTTGATATAGATGTCTGCCAAATATAGGTCTAGCTGACCATTCCTGTCCCATACTCATGAGTTCTACATTTTAAGATTAAGGTGCTCCAACTCTTGGTTTTCAGTTGCAAAAGATCATCCTATAGGCCAAAGAAGAGACTAAATTGAAAAGATTTGCAGCTGAAACCACAGAGGAATTAGACAATTGAGCAAGAGTGCTGCTTCCATGCTGAACCTGATAATCAGCACCAGGGTGGAGGCAGACCCTGAGCATACTCAACACTTACCAAACAACTACTAAAGTAGAGATCCAGAGCCTCCTAAGAGCTCATCACTAAAGTACACTTAAAATTCACCCATCATGTCTCGGGGTATTTTGTGGCAGAGTGGGCAGAAAGATTCTAAGAGCCACAGGTTGAGACATCATGCCCAGAGGCATTTCCTCCCCTCCCCCCTCCCCCAAAAAAACTGACTGCTGCTTTGACAACACATAAACCACAACCCCATAGGGAATACCTGCAACCCCAGTGAGGAGCATCCCCAACAGAATGGGAGCAGGGTCAAGGGAAAAGAGAGCACCAACACTTGATATATCCACATGAAATATGTTGTTAATAATGACATTGAGGATGATGATGATGAAAGAAAAAATAAAATAAATACATATCCAAAAAAGAAAAGATTTGAAAGAGCCAAATTATTCCCACTGAGACATTGTTCAATCTAGTTATTCCTTGTCCATTCAAAAGATCACCCTCTAAAGATGCACAACCAAATCTGCCTTTCAGAAAACCAAACTAGGTAACTGGAAAGCAAGATGTATCTACTCACTACATCCTGCTACACTTGACTAATTCCCAATTAGACCACAAGCTGTGCAAAATATGTTCTATATGTTTATGCCATTGAAGTATCCAGGGGAGGAAACAAGGAGGTATAATGATAAAATTACAATGTGAGTGGCACAGGAAGCGATACGTGAGAGAAATTCTAAGCCTGATTGGTCTACGGTTTGATGTGAAAAGAAAACAGAACTGCTAGTTCAAATCTAAATCTTGACACAAGACTCTCCCATCCCTACTCTCTGCTCTGTGGACACAAAGGTTGGTGCAGGGGTGTAAAAGGGACAGAGTATTCTGCAGTAGGATTAAGGATGGGGACACATTTCACTCCTCTGTCATAAAAGACTGATGAAAGAATAAAGAGGCACTTGGGATTGCAGAACTCACTGCCCATCTGAAGATAACGCGAGGCTTTCAACCCTCTGAGAGAGAGTCCGTTTTGTGGAGCAGGGGCAACCATGCCCAGGAGTGGTTGTGAGGATGAAAGGTGTGGGTATGAAACAAGCTCCAAGTATGTCACTTGGCATCTTCCAAGTACCTAGAAGAGCAAGTTTCCTTCCTGCTTTTCAGTATCCTCAGTCTGGAAATCCAAGGCTGAGATCTTTGTAAATTAAAAGCAACATTTGTTGAGTACCTACTACATAATGAGGCCAGTTCTGAGCACTTCTCAAATACAAGTTCATTCCATATACACACAACTCTATGACACAGGTGCTCACATCACCTTCATTTTGTTGTATAAGGAAGATGGAGTCAAAAGGAGCTATCCAGCTTGCCCAAGGTCACATACCTAGTTAGGAGAAAAATACCCTAGCTACTAAAACTGAGCTCTAAAATTGCTATATTCTAGATCCCAGGTGAGCCTACAGATATTGGAAAGCCATGCTCATTCATATATGAACTTCTTAAGACCAACCCTCAGTCTTTTTTGAGTTGAATGAGAAGGAAACAAGCTTCAGAATGTAGGGGAAGAGACTCCTGAGAGTACCCAACAAATTTAATCCATTCCAATGTTTAGAACAGAAGAAAAGGGACTGGACAGAAGAGGTACTGTAGGAGACTCCATCTGAGCTAGAAGTAAGGGTTACTAAGAGAAGGGAAGTAGGAGTGCATTTGAGCAGGGATGTATTTGTGGGATACACATTTTACTCATCTAACAGGTCAGGAGAAACTTTAACAAGATTAACTGCTGCTCAGAGCCAATCCATGGAGCAAATTTAGTACTCTTTCCTTTCTCTTTCTTTCAGACTAGAGGGATGTGAGGGCATAGCTGGGGATGGTTGGGAATGGGAGGCAGGCAGGGAGTGGATCTTGCTCTGTAAGGTACAAAAACAAAGGAATATGTCAACCTCCTACTCCCTCCACACATATTCAAAGCAAACATACAAAGGGGGGGACACACATTGCTCTGCAGAAGGGCTGAAGGCAGTGCCAGGTGGGGGCTGTCTATGTAGGGTAAGAGGTGGCAGTGCTTATGAGACATGCTTTCTTGGCCAGGTAGGGTTTACAGCATCCCAGGAGAGATGGGATTAAGTCCTAGTTTCTGCTGCTAGGATTCTTGGCACACACTCTCTGTCTCTCTCTGGGTCTGTCCTCACTGGGTCAAAGGATGACTGGTGGGTAACCTTTGCAGAGTTTGCTCTCCACACCCTTAAAGGAGTCTTTCCTCCAAGGGGAGGGCCCTCAGGAGAACCCTGCAGCTATGCACCTCTTACCTTTTGCTTTGTACCAGCCCCCAGGAATATATACATTTTCCATCCCTTTCAGAAAAAAACAAAAGGCGTTCTTTCTGTGCTTCAGAAGCACCCAGTTCCTTTCCTTTCTCCCTCCCCCTGCTTCTCCTGGCGCCAGTCTGAACCAGTGTCCATGAAGTTTGACTCAGGGCAGAAATAGCATCCTAAGCAGGCTGATCTGGGAGCCTACCGGCCTACCAGGAGCGGCAAGGCCTGACTGCCAGACGACAGACCCGGTTAACAGCACCGTAAAATTAGACCTTTATGAAACCCAATTGAATCGTGCAAGAGCGTGATGTAAGGCAGGCTGGCCTGACAGCGAGGCAACAGCCTACAGCCTGAAATAGCAGTGTGGTCCCTGCTGAGCAATGACTGCTGTTCAGATAGGTGACCAGGGATTCCTGAGAAAGTGGTGACGCCCAGCCCAGAGAAAGCCAGCAGAGGTCAGGCAGCCAACCGGGCACCTGAGGTCGGAGCCGCTAGTCTGAGGATGCGCGCTGGCATCCTCCCAGATCCTCTTTTTCCTAGCTCGAACTTATCCGCGAGCAGGGAACTGAAAAAGTACTTCTGCAACGCCCCCCGCTTCTGTTTGTTTCCTTTTTAATTCAAGGAGAAGCAGGTTCTTTTTAGTTCCAGAGTGTGTACTATGTGGTGGATACTGCAGAATGAGCCTTGTCTGGCTCACCGCCAGGTGTTTACACACCGCCAAATCTGGCTGGGACTCAACTAGGGGAAGGGAAAAAAATCCAACAGAATTCTCAGGAGAAAAGCTCCTGCTCTCTCCGACTACAGGACAGAGGTGCCTAGCTATCTATCATCTATATATCTTCATCATCATCATCATCATCTATTTATTTACTTTATTTTTCTTTGTTTTGAGAGCAATGCTATTTGCACACATAAAATGGAGCAGGCATTTATACAAGCAATAATAACCTAACATCCCGGACCAATTAAAATATTTTACTGCGACAATCTTTGTGTGACGGTGAATAGGCGCTCTAGAGAGCGAGAGGAGAGGCCCTCGTCTGAGTTACAGACACTTCCATGGCCGTCTCTCGTGGAATCTCAGGTGCTGTTGTTATATATGTGAATGTCCACATGCTGCACTCCCTATCTGCACAACCCTGGGCTCTCCTCTGGAGATGGAACCCCTCCGCATCTCTGGGACCTCCCTTGGGTGCAGACTAGGAAAGCCCAGAGCTTCTCGTGTGTGTTGACTTCCAAACAGGGGAGTGCTTCTTCCGCTGTTTTGGAAAACTAGCCAGCGCACACCGCAGTCCTGAACAGTCACTGGCATCGTTGTTATTCTGAATCATGGCTCCTAGTTGTGACTAGGGTTTGGGAGCTAAAAGTGAATGAGCTCCCTATCCCTCTCCTTTCCCGGGAGGAGGAAAAAAAAAAAAGCAAGGGATGACGTCATCTCTACGTGTGTGTGTGTGTGTGTGTGTGTGTGTGTGTGCGCGCGCGCGCGCGCGCGCGTGTGTGTTGGGGGGAGTCGTTTTAGCTCTCCTGAGCCGGCTGGCTGGAAAGTGGAGGCTCTGAGGTGGCATCTGATTGGCAAGGCAGCGGAGTTTGGGTTCCCTGGTGTGGACCTGGTGTAAACAGAAGAGTCTGCGCAGCGTTGGAGAAAGTCAGAGCAAGGGAGAATCGAAGCAGAAGCCGGGAGAGCCCGGAGCGTTAGCGCTACGAGCAGCAGACTGACTGCCCGGAGAGCCCGCGCGTGTGCAAGGGGTGGGAGCAGACGCCTCCGCCTCCGCCCGGCTCCTGGCGGCCGCGAAGGGGGAACCCCTGCTCTCGCGTTCAGAAGTCCCAGGACAGGGCAGGATTGTTTGTGCAGGAAGGGAATCTCCCAGACAGAAGAGGCAAAACTTTCCTTCTCCTCCAACGCAGACCCCGCCCCGTCACCCCTCCGTTTTATTAAAGGCATTTATTTCCACGGATTCATTTAGAGGGAAAGTGAACGTTGAAAGCATTTGTAGGGTTTGCAAGCCTCGCAGAGTGTCCGGTTTCACTATGGGCTTTGCCGTGGAACAGCGAAGGGGAGAGAGGGATCGCGGGGAGGGAGAACTTTAATTCATTAAGGGCTCATAAAGGTCCCAAATGAGAACAGCGTCCCATTCCGAAGCTGGGTCTGGGGAAGGCTGGAAGGGTGTGCGCTAGGAAGGAGATGTCTCGCCCCAGCCTACTGGAATGACAGGACAGGGGCTTTAAAAGCAAAGACAGGATGGTAGTGTGGGTGGCTGTGGTGGTGATGGTGTGTGTGTGTGTGTGTGTGTGTGTGTGTGTGTGTGTGTGTGTGTGTGTTTGGGGCGAGGGGTGGATCCCAGAGGCAGGCTACAAGCAGAAAGCAACTTTCGGGCACTTGGACACTTGGAGGACTTCTAAGTCTAGCTATCACAACAACCTTGTTCCCGCGGACTTTCAGAGTAAAGGGGCCAAATGAGGGGGAATTAACTCCATCGAAAATCAACTCTCCCCTAGCCTCCTTTCACATGCAATAATCCAACTGGGTCATCTTCCCCTCCCTCCTCAACGGAGACAGTGTGTATGCGTGAGTGTGTGTGTGTGTGTGTGTGTGTGTGTGTGTGAGAGAGAGAGAGAGAGAGAGAGAGAGAGAGAGAGAGAGACCACCGCTTAGGAGCTCTGGGTTCCCAGAGGGACCAGCTCTCCGAGTCTCAGAGTCTGTGGCTCAGCGGAGAGCTCCCCAGGCAGCTACCGGGAGGTCCAGGTAGTGATGCCTTCCCGGTGCGCCCATTCCGCAGATGGGGCAAAGCGAGGCTCGCAGCTCGCCCCAGTCATCCCGGGGGCTGTTTCACCCAGCGGCCCTCACAGACATACCCGCGAACCTCCTTCCTCGACACCCCCGCCCTCGCCTGCGACCCGCCGGCCACCCACCCGCTGCCAGACACCCACCCCTGGGGATGGGTGTAGTACCCACCGAGCGCCCTCGCCTACCTGTGATCACTGCGGGAGACCTCTGTCCCCCCTCGGCTCGGAGCCACACTTGCAGCGTGAATGCGTCCCGGGGCAGCTCCTGGTCGGCCCGGAGGCGCAGCTGCTCCCCTCGCCCGCTGAAATAGAGCGCCCGGCGGCGGCCCGGCGGGCTTGGCTGGTCCGCGGCGCCCCTCGCTTCGCGCTGCTGCCGCCGCCGCCGGGGGACGCGCACGGCTTCCCAGGCACCGCCCGGAGGAGGCGGCGGCGGCGGCGGCGGCGGAGAGGCGCGGCGACCGCGGGCCGCCCGGGTGGCGCAGGTGGCCGGGCCGGCGGCAGCGGCGGCAGCGCGCGGGGGACGGACGGCCCGCGGATCTCTCCGGGCCCGGCGGGGGCGCTCGGCCAGCCCGCAGCCCAGCGCGGCGCTCAGCAGCCCCAGGCGCAGCACCCAACTCCAGAGCCGCATGTCCGACGGTCCCCCCCCCCCTGCGCCCCTGCACCACCGCCCGGAGCTGCCAGCTTTGGGAGCCCCGGCGGGCGCCTCGACTTTCTTGCCTTCTTCACCCTTCTTGGACGAGCCCCCCCTTTTCCACTTGCTTTTTTTTTTTCCCCCCTCTCTTTTCTTTCTTGCTTTCCTCCTTAAGGTGTGCTCCACTCCCCCCGCCTTTGAAAAATACAGACCAACTCCTGGTTGGCAATTAATGTCTCTCCCGCTCCTTATCTGCCTTTTTTTCACGCCCCCCCCCCACAGCTGGGTCCCTTCCTTTCTTGTTTTATTTCATTTTATTTTATATGATTTCTAGATCTTTCAAAAAAAATCTCCTCTAAGACACCGATCCGCTGAATTCCCTCCCCCTCAAAGATGCTCTAATTTATTTATTTTTTGCGTCCTTTATAACACAAGCCACAGCCCCCTTTCCCCCGTCCCCCTCCCCTCCCTCCTTCTTCACAAAATGAAAGGAAAGAGGGGGGGAAGAAATCCCTCAGAAGATGAGTAAACAAGCGAGTGCTAATCTGCTCCCGAGCGCTCCACCTTCCCAATTGAATGAGTCCCTGTTCAAACTGCGGGGATCATGAGTAATCGATCAGTTTAGAGAGGCCGAACTACCCAGCCTGCCTCCACTTTGCCTTCGCCTCCTTTCCTTCACTCCCGCTTCTCCACCCCCTCTTTTTTTTTTTTTTTAAGACAATCTTAAAGTAACAATTTAATGAAATTCTGTACACACCCCCTTACGGTCCTCCCTGCTCTCCTCATTCCAGCTCAAAACACACATTCCTGTTTTTGTTTTGTTTTGCTTGCTTTTTTTTCCTTCTTCATCCCCGCCTCTCATTTTTTTCTTTTTCTGTTTTTTTTTTTTTCTTCATGGCAGGAAAAAGAAAATCTATGTTTTCTCTCAAGAGCCCCTGTGCACTTTGCTAGTAAACCTCATCCTTTTCCACAACACAAAAAGACTCTTAGAACTTGATTCTTGGATTGTTTTTGATAGTCACTCGTCCTTGGTCCTTGGTCTGTTTCTCCCACTTTCCTTCTATTCCTCACTTATTCTCACTTCTCTTTCCCCCCTCTCCATTCCTTTCGCTCTTCCTTTCCCTTTCTCTTGCCTTCCCTGTGGTTTCTGCTTCTCTCCTATCCTTCAATAGCATTAAAGTTATGTAATGATGAGAGTCCCCTCTTCCCAGAGCCCCCTTGCTGCCAGCTTCTGGCTCCAGAAGCCCAGAGGTTGTTTGCAAAATCCTCAAGGAATCATCAGAAAACAAAGGACATCTGCCTTTTAGAAACTGCACACCCAGCAACACTGTGTCTGATTTTTCCCCAAATACTCTTAAATATTCTCCTGACTGGTGGAAATTGTTTTTTCATCTTATATAAACATGAAGTATATAGATTTTCTCTAATTCAGCCTAAGAGATTCAGGCCCTCTGACCTTGTCCAAGTCACAGGTAAGGAGCTTCACCTTTAGATGTGTTTTTGAACTGGGACATACATGCTGTATATATGTATATATTTTTTTTCATTTTTTTCTCCCTCTTTATAGAACTCAAAAGCTCCCCCTTATGGCAAAACAGTTATTTTCCCCTCCAAGTGTTTAATAAGTTCAAATGACTTAGCGGTGGTGGATTACAAATGATTAGCTACCAGTCTGTCCAAATAATGTAATGATGACATATGCCTTGAAAAGCGGATAGTGTGCTCAAAATCTGGGGGGAAGTTGATGTCAAGAACCTGTGACTTTCTTCCTGGTGGTGTCCTCAGAGCTGTTCCAGATCCCTCCTGAAGGTTGGGATGTCACTACATGCTTCAGGGAAGGACAAAAGCAGTGGAGAAAATGTCCTGGTAGAAGTATAAAGATTTGTAAGATGAGCAGTGACTAAGACACCCCCTCCATAAACTCTGGAAAGTGGAATGCAGGGATTACAGTGCTGTCTGTTAATGGGATAGCCCACGTTCACATATCCCTGGTGTGGGAAGAACATGCCATATAGTTTTGTGCTAACAGTGTTTGGATTCAGTTTCTTTAGTTATAAAATTCAAACTACACTATTTTACTGTAGATGCTTTTACAGAGTGGCTGGAAACAAAGAGATTTCGTGTGTGTAGTACCATGGATGAGGAGCATGCCTAGGCGGATGTCTCATTTTCTTCAACTCTACGTCACTAGATAAGTGAGGAAAGAGCTGGGATGAACTACATCAGTTCAGTAACAAAAATCCCTCTTCCTTCCCAGTGAAGTGTGACCAAGGTCCACTGTAGATTTGGAAACTGTCTCCCCAGGGTGGAGCAGTTTTGAATATTCATGGACGTTTGGTATTCTATCAACTTTCCAATAAAGAGTGAGAGCAGGAGTCTTTTAATTTACTTACATGTAATGAAGTTTTTATTTGCTTACATATAAGGTAATACTTTATCATGGGTTTCTATCTCCATTTCACTTCATCACTTAGTATCTTGTGGAGTTATATCCACTCTTCATGGTTCCATTTTGTCCCATTATTAAATATCTTATTTATTTACTTATTTATTGGAGAGAGAGTAAGAGAGAGAGAGAGAGACAGGGAGGGAGGGAAAAAGAGAGACAACGGGCACGTCAGGGCCTCTAGCCACTGTAAACAAATTTCAGAAGTATGTGCTACCATGTGCATAAAGCTTACGTGGGTATTGGGGAATTGATCCTGGGTCCCTAGGCTTCATAGGCAAATGCCATAACCACTAAGACATCTCTCTAGCCCACATTTATTCCCAGTACCTCATTTACACACAATAGCTATTCCACCACTCTGCTACTGAGCTACATCCTCAGCTCTCTTTTTACTTTTGATTTTGAGATGGAGTTTCACTAAGTTGCCTGAGATGGCCTTAAACTTGTTACTTAACTGCCTAAACCTCTGGAGTAGCTAGGATTATAGGTCTGTGCCATAAGGCCCTGTGTTTTTGCTCTTCTTTCATAATTTATAGAAGAAACACCATCAGGTCGTGTGAGAGTCAAGAAAGTAGAGCAAGATTGTCACCTGTGTGAGAGCTTTGGATGTCATTTTTCTTTCAGGAGAAATGCAAAGACAGGAGCCAAATATTCATAAGGTCACTTGTAAGTCTGAAATATAACAGAGGCCCCATTTCTGTCATAACAGTTCTCATCTAATCATTCCATATTGGCTTATGCCCTGACCCAAAGTCCTCAGGGGTTCTCTTAAGTTTCTGGTGACTTCTGCTCCTGAAACTTCTTTCACTCTGTTCCTTATTGCTTAAGATACACTCCTTTAGCATTTATTTTATTTGGTAATAATGGAAAGCAATATAGGTTACCAGAAAGGGTATAGAGTTTTACTAAAAGTTAAGAGAGTACGAGCAAATTAGAGCCTTAAAGACTGGAAGGATTTGAATTTGCATAGATAAAGGGTGGCTCAAAGTACATATTTCAAAGTCACCATGACCTGGGTTCTTATGACCATGAGCAAGTTGCTTCATTTTTCTGAGTCTCAGTGACCTTACCATGATATTGTCATGAGGATTAAATTAGCATGTTATGTGACATACTATGTGCTCAGAAAATGCATCCCCTTCTTGTTTTAAGTGGATCTAAATTTAATGGCTTACTGAGTGTCTTTGCTATCATTCCTTTAGAGCAAGTATCTTATCTACTTCTTATTTCCATACAGATAAATTGTTTTTGTCTCAGAATTCCTAGGGTCAGCCTTGTCTGCCTGGTAGAACTTGGTACTAAATGTGATAGTATCTTGCATTGTTCTTGATGTCTTGCTTATATCTTTCCGCCAAGATTAGAATGTTTCAAAGGCAAGGATTTCCAAGGGTCATTTCAGTCACCTGCTCAAAGAACCTTCACTATCACATAGTCCCCCACAAGCCTGAAGGGCTCCCTCCTCTGGGCTCTCATAGAACTTCCGCTGAATTTCTAGCAGCATGTGGCCAGTCAACTTACTATGCTTAATTACCTATCTTCTCTGAACTTGGCTATCTCAAGAAGGCATCAATATTGTTTTCCCCCATATACCCTGTTCAGTGCTTTGTACACACCTGCTGGTCCTATACCAATGTTGAATGGGTGTGTGTGTGTGTGTGTGTGTGTGTGTGTGTTTCTCCTATAGTCTAAATCATGTTGCTATAAAACACACTAGGTTCTCAATGCATACTTAATGTTATTTAACTACTCCATCTTCCTAGTTCTTGGTGTTAAAGATAGACCAGTGGACATCCTGTCAGGTCCTAAGTGAAGTTCACTGGCTGCTCAAGTGAAAGTCAGTAAGAAGTATGTAGACTTTGGAGTAGAATCAATTGGAATCAAATCTTTGCTAAGTAACGATTCTAATAACAATTTACCTTTATTGAGCATGGACTAAGTTTTGTGTAAATGCCTCTTTTCAGAACAGACCCCGATAATCCTTATAACAGGCTTGCAGAGTAGGTTTAATTATTATCCTAACCTATAGAAGACAGAAGAAAACAGAATTAGATTAACTATATAGTAGAGAATGCAGCCAATCTAGATGTAACACTACATAGCAGCTTAAAAGACGAGGAAAAAGTCAAGTCATTTGTATCACATTTGTCATTTTTATGGGTTCCATAGGGTTATCTGGGAGATTAAGTAGGACAATGGCTGTCATGTTATACTATGACATGACTTGACATGTTAGTGAGTGTTGGATAAACATTAGCTTCTTTACTTCTCCTGAACAGTAGATTAATTGTATTAATGTAACATGTAAACTAGACCTGATGATTGTGATAATAGTACCAGAAATATTAATGACTCTCCAATACAGATTGCCTACTGTGTATCTCTTAGTAATAATAATTTTATAAATTGACTAATAAGTTTTTCACTTTTCACATAGTTATGAGGTATCTTTGAATTCCGTTTTATCTTAATTACTCAGAAGTTTACTCTCATCCTGCTATTTTCTTAAATGATGTTAAAAATAAAATTTTAGCCCAGAGTACTTTTAAGAGTCTCCACAATCCTCCTGTCAAAACAAAACACATGATTTAATAATTGCTGCTCTGAGTCCAGAAGCACAAAGCAAGAGAGCCAGTGGTCACAATGTTTTCCCAAGGCAGAAGTAGAAATGAAGTGAGAAGTTTGCATTGTCTGGAAGTGGAGCTGGCAAGATCATTGCATTTCCTTTGAAATTTTTTGAACTTATTTCATTCAGGAATGAGAAACTTTATAATCAGCCAATTCCTCTCTTGGTCTTTCTTCAAGCTTACACGTAGGAAGCGGAAATGGAAAATTCTAGATTCTAGTCCTAAGAGTACCCTGTATCTTAGTTACCTAGAACATTCCTTTCTTTTTCTTTCTCCTCTTTTCCTCTTTCTTCCCTTCCTCCCTTCCTCCTTCCCCCTCCCTCCCCCCTTTCCTTCCTTCCTTCCTTCCTTCCTTCCTTCCTTCCATCCTCCCTCTCCTTCCTTTTCATGTGTATGTGTGTGTGATGCACATGCTTGTAAGTATGTATTTGTATGTATGTGGGCACATGTGTACACTTGCATATGGAGGCCATAGATTGATGCCAGGCCTATTCCAAATATCCCTCTGTATATTACCTTTTGAGACAGAGTTTCTCAGTACATCTGGAGCTCACCGACTTGGGTAAGCTTTAGGGGTCCTCCTATCTTCACCTTTTTAGCACTAGGATTACAGGAGTTGCCAACATGCCTTGCTTTTACATGGGTGCTGGGGGTTTGAATTCAGGTCCTCACACACTTATGCAGCACTTTAACCACTGAGTCCTGTCCCATTCTCGAGTTTTTTTTTTTTTCAGCATGGCATTCCAGTTGAGGATGAAGACTTCTGATTAAATGTCATGTTGTACTTTCTCATTTGTCAAAATTATCATTTTCTGACATAGAGCTTGGATAGCCAGTGATGAAGGTAGTAGAATAGATGATTATCATTTTTTTGATTCCATAGTTGACATTTTTACTCTCTGAGTAATAATAATTCACTCTAATTCATGATGAAAAACTGTCCTGATTGGTTACATATATTGTTCTATCTAACCCTCAGAACCATGATCTGTGGTTTGTTGTTCTTCTCATTGTGCAGATGTAAGATGATTGAAGCTTAAAACAATGAGATTCAAAAGAAGTTAGTTAGATTCTATGACCCACTTGAATCCAGATCTATCTGACTCCAAAGTTCACATTCTTAACTTCTTGGCTGGCCCACTTCTAATCCACTGTTAATCTTTCAATTGTTTAGAGCTGGAAACAGAAAATTATCTCCAAAATCTAGAACAGGAAGCTTTGTGAGAAACCAGAACTAGGGAATGGGAGGTGTTCTCTTCTTTTTGGTACATTTTGCCTTGCTTTGCTCACCAGAAAGAAAAATGTTTGATAACCACTTTCTGTTTAATTCCAGTACAAACATAACTTGTGGCTTCCTCAAGAAGTCTTAAGTCACATAATGAACAAAGCTTTCAACCCCTTCCTTCATTCCTCCCTTCCTCCCTTCTTCCCTCCCTTTCTCCCTTCTCCTTCCTTCCCTCTCTCCCTCCATTACTCCCCTCCCTCCCTCTCTCTCTTCCTCTTTTCTTTTCTTTCAGAAATTTCAGAATCTCCCTCTCTCCCTTCTCCTTCCTTCCTTCTTTCCCTCCTTCCCTCTCTCCCCCCATTACTTCCCTCCCTCCCTCTCTCTCTTCTTCTTTTCTTTTCTTTTCTTTTCTTTTCTTTTCTTTTCTTTCAGAAATTTCACAATCACTGTCCAAATGGTCTCTATTCATATCAACTGACATTGAAGGTATGCAATACATTGGTATTTGGTGAAGACTTTTCCTTGGAGAATTAATCCAGAAATGCTTTGTGATGATCTCCATCTACATCAATTAAGAATACTGTAACGTGTTAGCACTTTCCACTTGCCACCCATGGATGGAACCCGTATTCTTACAACTCAATTGCATTGGTTTGGCTTTGTTTGAAAATTAGAGGAAAAATGATTCAGAAAGAGGGAGCAATTTACCCCAAGACACCAAGCTACTTGACATATATCAAGATCAGTTCTCTAACTCATGTCTTTTACTCTAATCTGGTGAAAAGTCACTGTCCCAGTAACATTTTCTCTTGATTAATCATTAAAACATATCATTCCTGGAGTATTTTTTATCTTTCTTTCTGCTGTACTCTTGGGTGTATGTGCTTGTTTCCATGCTTATGCCAGAATTTAAGCCTCTTGAAGATAATTTCTCAGTCTTGTACCTTTTGCCACCCAATATAGAGTGTTCCCTTTGGGACTTATGCTAAGTAAGAGTACACTGAACATTTGATGGCCCCCATAAACCCTGGATAAGTATGAGTTCTGGTAAAATGCCAAGCTTCTTCCAGATCACCTCAGATTACATCCTTCTAACTCTTCAGACCGAAGGGGAGAAAGATATAGCTCTTATAGGAAGTCTCCCTTCTGCTCTCTGCCATCTGTGTTAATCTCTTCTGAAGCTCTCATCTGCAAGCAAGCCAGCCAGTACTATATATAGCCTTATATCACTGCTTCTCTTATCATAGTTCTGGCTAGATGGCATTTGGGAAGGATGTTAGTATATTTCATACAAGTCTATTGTCATTTCTTTTTAAACCAAAAGTCTTTTGCAACCTGTTTAATCAGTTCTCCCCCCTTTCTCTCTCAACAAATAAAGATTCATAGAGGGGAAAGGACTCTCCCAAAGTCACATCCAAACCATTTCAAAGAGTCAATGACTTTTGGTTCCAAAGCCAATGTACTTTATAATAAAATATTGTCTACCTTATTGCAAGTGTTAATAATTCATTCATTCATTAAAAAATAACTTGTCAGGCTGGAGAAATAGCCTAGCAGTTAAGTTCTTGCCTGTGAAGCCTAAGGACTCCAGTTCAAGGCTCAATTCCCCAGTACCCATGTAAGCCAGATGCACATGGTAGTGCAGGCATCTGGAGTTCGTTTGCAGTGGCTAGAGGCCCTGGCGTGCCCATTCTCTCTCTCTCTCTCTCTCTCTCTCTCTCTCTCTCTCTCTTTAATAAGTAAATAAATAAATAAATAACTTGTCATGTGCCTGGCATTTTGCTAAGGTCTAGCTGGAATGATTCCCCTCTTTGGTTATTATTATCATTATTACTAATATTTTATAACTACTGTTGCCTTTATATGGTGCTTATATATTATATTATTTATTATTTACAACACTATTAAATGGCAGGGACTATGAGTATCTGGATTTTCCACGGGAGAAAAATATCTTCAGAGCACTGTATGAATTTGTAATAACCAAGACTCACAGGTGATTGACTATAAAACTCATGTTCTTAACCTTTAAGATTACTACAGTCACAGAAGTTCTTTATAGATAGCTTGAGCTTTACAGTACCCTAAGCCATTGTTAAATTTCTTGACATAGAAAACCAAAAATGGATAGCCCTCCTAGATGTGAACTGTACTGAAGTGTAATCTGCAGTGACTCTAGAGTACCTGTGAAGATCAGGACTTTCTGAGCCTAAAGAACTCACTCATGAAGACATGTCCTTCCTGGCTCATGTGAAGCCAGTTAGCAAACTCTTAAGGTTATAAAAGCACTGGTAGAAAGAAATAAAACATGTTGGCTGGGCCCACACAGGCTGGATTTGAATTGGGACTCCATGGCCACATGCAGACTTTGCTCAGGGCATTCATTGGTTAAAGGAGGTAGGTCACTAACACCAAGTTCCTTTAGGGTTTCTGTGAGGATCAAAGGTGTCAATATCCACTAAGTACTTGAAGCTTGTTTGTAAATGTTCATTTAGGGTGAGTCATTTTTATTTTCAGTCTTTCTACTGCATTTTCTCCACTTCTTAGAAGCATCCTTGAATAAAAATAAATGTAGCATTCTTCTTGCTAATTTAAGAAATATTTATCAGCCATCCATTGGGTACCAGACATTAGGCTAAGTACCAAGGATTCAAATGTGACTCACATCTTCCTTAGCTTATCTATCTAATAATATTATTAGGGGACATATGTTACGGATCCATAAGTGCTAGGTGCTAGGTTAACCTTTTCCATCCCCCCAACAGAGGCTCAAGTTAGTGTCCTCACTTTACAAACAAGAAATCAAACAAAACTTACTGTTCACAGTTCATACTCAGGAAGTTTGGGATCTAGTCCAGGCCCAGCCCTGTACTACTCTACACTGACAACACGAAACAACCACCCATAAGGCAAGCCTAATAGGATTTGGGGTGTGGGTATTAGGGTGGCTCACATTGAGAGACTCCTGTGGGAAGAGAATGGAAAGCCCAGGGCAGAAGTACAAGAATAAAACAATGGAGGTGTACTTTTTGTGTGGTCTATGCTATTTCTCTTTAATTTTCACATTGATAATCTAGTATTCCTTCAGGATCCACTTCATATCACAAAATCTATGGACATTCAAGTTTGTTATTAAGTGTGTTAGTTTTTTATATACAATTTATGTAATCCTCCTCTATATTTCAAATTGTCTATAGATTGCTTATAATACCTAATATAATACAAACTACATATGTACATGAAGAATACTGATAGGAAACTACCCATACATGTTCAGTATGCACATAACCCTTACTGACCTACATATATGGTCTGGGCTGGCTAAATCTGTGAATGCAGAACCCATGGACACAGAGAACCAAGTACATACTTACACATTAATTTTATTTGTTTAAAAAAGAGGTCAACACTTGAAGGTGAATTAGTGACACAGATTTTTTTATACCAGGTCTACCTCAGAATATGCTCAATGATTCCTCTTCTATGATGTTATTTGAAAATAAGGACCTTACTTGAAAAGGTGTAATCACTGTAATCACAGGAATCTTGTTCAACTTACTAATTTATTACTTTGTTTTGTTTCTTGAGACAGGGTCTCACTGTATAGCTGAAGTAGGTCTTAAACTCCCATTTCTTCTGCCTCAGCCTCCCTGGTGCTGACGTTATAGGCATGTGCACCATCATATCCAGTGTACCCAGTGTAATAGCTCGTGAGGTTATCTGAGGATTTTGGGTAAATTCATTTGACTACAGAAGTTTTGCTTTCATCTGCTCTTTTATTTTATTTTCTTTTTCTTTATTTATTTGGGAGAGAGAAATAGACAGGGAGAGAGAGAGTAAGAGAGAGAGAGAAAGAGAGAGAATGGGCACACCGGGGCCTCCAGCAGCTGCAAATGAGCTCCAGATGTGTGTGCCTTCTTGTGTATCTGCCTTATGTGGGCTTTGGGGAATTGAACCTGGGTCCTTTGGCTTCTCAGGCAAGTACCTTAAACACTAAGCCATTTCTCCAGCCCTCATGTACTCTTTCTAACACCTTCTCTGTCATCAGAAAGTGGTAAGCATACCGACATCTTTTCAAACATAAGGCTAACTCCTAAGGACAACTTCCTGGACATCTAAGCAATTGTCCTGACATTACCCTCCCACTCTCTCCTCTGTATACAACTTACTGTCACACTCTGGGAAAGTGAAGTAACAGCATGCCCTTCTCTTTGCACAGCGTAGTGATAAAAACAACACAATCCAAAGTAGTCAATATTCTCACACTAAGGTGCACCCCTGAAGACACAGTGCCCTAGCTTTGCAGTCTTATGTAAATGTCTCTTTTGGCCAAGTCGGATGTAAATACCTAGAGAAGGGATTTTTGTGTCTTGGAAACAGGCTTGAGGGCACAACAAGTTGAGTTGAAATCCTTGCTATGTCACTTATGAGTTACATGCCCCTGGCCAAATTACCTCAGCTCTTCCTTGGTCTCCATTTCCTTACCTGTAAATAGGCTTAAAATTACCTCCTTTGCAGGGTTATTGTAAAGCATGAGTGAGATAGCTCAGTAAAGCCCCTGGCTCAGTGCCTAGCACAGAGGACATGCTTTGAGATGCAGCAGTTTGTTAGGTGTCTACATCTCACACCACACCCAGGCTACTGCAGCATTCAAAAGTAGTGAATGACAGTTATACAACATTTACAGCGTAATTCCAACCACAGATAATATTCCAAGGAATTCCATGTTATCCAAATGGACTCATTCACTTTTAGTCTGTATTTCATGAGGAAAAAAAGAGAACATTCTTTACTTTTATTGGACCTTTTTTCTTCCTTGTTCCTCCATCCCTTTCTTTTTCTTCCCTTTGATCATTCCCTTTCCATTGGTCTGTCTTTGCCATTCCTTGCTGTTAATTCTCCCTTTTCTCTTAATTACTTCCTTAATTCTAAATACCAGCTTCTACAGGGGTAAGGAATGATTATGTCATGTTGGGATTTCTATGTCATGTTGGGTATTTTTGCTGGGCCACATCATATATGTGTGTATTGCCAGGAATGCAGTGAAGGAAGGGAAACATATTAGCAAGTGAACTTGATTTCTGTGCTTGATCCATTCATTGACATGATTGGCAAAACATCTTGCCAAGGCATTGGCATGAGGTCTGATATTGTACTTTCTATAAATGTAGATATAGTCCACTTTTCTATTATGAAAGAAGCTAAATTCTTATTTTATCATGGCAGTAGACATTTTACATTAAAATCTGAAACTGAAAAAATGGGATCACAGACAAAAAAGTCAGCCATTGAAGAAATATTCCTCTCAAAATTTTCCATCTTTCTTATTTCTTCTCTTCCCTCTTGCTTTCTTTCCTTACCACTTTTCTTGCATGTGTTGATATAGTTATAATAATGTGCTTAGGAAAAAAGAGAATTGGATTATAAAACACATCTAATTAATGGACCTGTTGAGACATAGATCTAGCTATTTACTCACTGGTCTCTATCCCAGGTCTCATAAAATGATTATTAACTCCACACTTCCAAAACACTTGCTTTATGTCCAATATCATAAACTTTATAGTCATTATACCTTGATATTACTCCACCAGTATCAGTAATCCTGGGCTTTACAAGGACAACATTCAAATTCTCCTAAAATTTATTGTACCAAAATTTAGTTCAAAGATTTTTGGTGGAGTGAAATACAAATGAAATCCTTAGTGGTCTAGAAATTTCCTTAGGATATTGAATCTCCCCAGTTTTCAATGATTGATAGCAATGATGTTACAATCTTAAGAAATCCTAGTCCCCTGTTCTGAGTAGTTCCAATCCAAGGAGTTGCACAACTGTAGAATGCAGAAGAAAGATAGCTACACATACTAATACGCCTTTCAAAAGATCCTTATTTTGCATTAGTGGTGCCTGCCTGCAATGCCATAGCTTGGGAGGCTGAAGCAAGAGGATTGCTTTGAACTTCTGGAAAATATAGTGAACCCAGTGAGTTCCAAATAATGCCTTGGCTTCAGAGTAAGACTGACTCAATAAAATACATAAAGCTCCCTAAAAGTCCTCATTTTAATTGCTAATTTTTATTCTTGAAAATTGACTATCATACTTTTCTCCATGAATTGTCACAGTCTATGAAACGTTTGTGTATATATTGTAACTACTACCCTATTCAGGTAAATTCTTGAGGTAATTATGTACTTTTGTTGTTATTTTTTCCAGACTAATAAACTCAAAACAACACCTTCATTGCCTAGGGGGAAGGAATATGACAGCTCCAGATGGTTCATCATCAAAGGCTGAATATGTTTCTGGAATCCACCTCCTTCCTAGTGATGGGGTCCCTGATGGAACAGCCCACCCTTGGGTAACAGTTTCTGCAGAGGAAAAAAGAAGTGATGCCCCTCCTCTGCACCTGAGCCTAGATGGAGAGATTTCACATTTCATTAAGAGTCAGCAGCCACTCCTCAGTCTGTGCCTTTGTCCCATAGAAACATGAATGGGACCATCTCCTTCCTGAATAAATGTTTTGTTTATGGTGCAGTTTCTGATAGTAATGTTTTCCATGTCCCCAGATGGCAGAGGAAAATGAAAAATCTCACCTTACTTGATTATTCCTCAGATCTCCTTCATGACACTAATTATATAGTCTAATTAGTAGGCTCCTGGTCTAGAGATTGTGAACTACCTACAGAAAAGGGCTAAATTTTGACATTGGATTGGTTTTGTCTTTCACCTAATGTACATGAAATTTCTGATGATGTGCAAGTGTAAGACTGAATGTATAAATTTATTTTTGATTTTTTAAAATACCAAATGGTATTTTCAGAGTTGCAGTTCTTAATTTAACAAATACTATATGTCAGACTACTGGAATGTGATTTATTTTGCCTTAAAAATGTTACCATTAAGAGGAGAGAATATTATAACACAATGAATACATGAAAACAACTATGCTGCTCTGATAAGGGTGTGAGTATAATCTTGTGGGCCAGGAAGGGCATATGGTCAGTTCAGTGGACAGAGTGATGACATCCTTTAGTAGTGGGAACAGTCCCAGCAAAGCCCTTAGTGGAAAGATCCAGAAAGAAAGGAAGTGCATTTGCTTTGACTGAACCAAACATGCTGTTACATGCTGATTAAAAGCTTGGACTCAGGGGCTGGTGGGATAGCTCAGTCAGCAAAGTGCTTGCCCTGCATGCATGAGCATTTGAGCTCAATTCACAGAATCCATTGAATACTGGCATGGATATGTGTCTGTAATCCCAGTGCTGGGAATGTGCGCATATGTTGATCCCTAGAGCTTGCTGTCTGTACAGACTTTCCTAATTTGTGGGCTCCACACCAGTGAGAGACCCTGTCTTAAAAGAAGTGTTTAATATTCCTAAGGACATCACCCAAGGTTTTTCTCTAGCCTTGTGTATACATTTACATTGCTGAACAAGTTTGAACTTAATCTTGATTAGAGGACGAAGTAATGAATGACTTCATGTAAGGGACTGATGTCAAAATCTTATTTTTAAAAATTATTATATTTTATTCAGTAGAAACATTTTATGGACAAATCATATGTTGGTACCATCATTTCCTTCCTCCCTGCCCCCACTGCACTGAGGACTGTCCTTAGTGGAATTGCTGTGATCACCATGTAGTTGTAGGATGTGAGTTGTAAGAGCAGCAGTCAGTCATTGGGGTGAGAGCTATATCTCTGGATATTACTTCCCACCCTGTAGCTCTTACATTCTTTCTATGCCCACTTCTGCAAACTTCCCTGAGCCTTGATTGGCATGCTTTAATTCTACTATAGAGTCGAGCACTTAGCAGCTCCTGGATTTCTACTTTGTGGCATTTTAAATATCCTCAGTGTCTGTCTTCATTACTCTGGCCCAGGTTATCAGATGCAACATGGAAGCAGCACCCTTGTTCATTTCACCAGTTCCTCTGTGGTTTCACTTGGACCCTGAATGCTGTGCCAGGGGTGGCTCATCTCCTGTGAGGGAGTCAGCTATTTATTCTTGCCTTGTTGGTAGATTATGGTTGCCTTTGGTTCTTGCTGCTTTCTGAAAAAGAAAAACAGATTCTCCAATGGAGAGTAAGATCAGGATAGAGTAAAGTGGATAAGGATATTTAATTTAGAGAGATTTTTATGGGTGTAGATTCACTTTTGGATGAAGGCAAGTGGGAGCTTCTCACTGGAGTCAATTATTTTGGCCTCCATAGGGTCCTGAATTGGTTCCTAGTTCCAGTTATGAGTTCCTTTCCACTGACAGGATCTCACAGCTAATCAAAGAGCCATTGGTTACCCATCTAGGCTGTGTGCCACTATTGCACAGGTGTGTACATCTTGTCACATTGGTTGTTTTCATATAGCAGTGTCCCCTGCTTGCTCACAACATCGTTGGCCATTTTTCCTGATCAGCTCATGTAGCACTTTTGAGCACTATATGGGTTAACATCTGGGAACTGGTTTCCTTTCAGATTATGCTGGATCTCTTGATGTTCTGCATTACCACCATGTAGTGTCTTCAACAATAGGGTGTTACCTTTTACCTCAGGTGGGTAATCAAGTGATCTGACAGAAGCCAGTCTTGTTTTGAGGACCTTGTAGATCTCTCTAATCAACAACTGAACATGGATTGTAACAAATTTCTGGTACCAGAAGTTGCAAGCCAGGACCATATGTTTTAGGGTTAGGCCTCATCCCACCCTATCCAGGGTCCTTCTTATTAGACTATCCCTCCATGATTCTATTTAGGGTTATGTCTTTTAGTCTGCTCTCCAGAAAGAAGGTTTCTATGGCACCAATTTATTTTGTATTTGGTTTTTGTGTATATTTTTCCCCTCCTTCCTGTTCACCACCCTCAAAACCTTTCATTCCTCTTGTCTGCCTCCCAAATTGTCTGTCAGCTATTCCTGCAACTCAAACTGTTCCACAGATGAGGGAGTACATTTGGCTTTTGTCTTTCTGTGCTTGTGTCAGTTTGCTTAGTATGAACTGTTTGAAGTTCTTCAATTTTACTCCTAATTTCATTATATCATTTTTTTCATAGTGATGAATAGAATTCATTATCCATTCATCAAATAATGGACATCCGAGTTGATTCCAGTTTTTACTTTTGTGAATTGAGCAGCTATAAACATGGTTGAGCAGCAAATATCTTTGCAGTGAAGAGTGGAGCCCTACAGAACATAGAGAGACCTGGTTGGATTCCAGAAGAGAATCAGTCCTCACACAGTTAGCTTGTCTAGTGCAAAGCACTACATGAACTACTGGGGAAAGTGTTCAACAATGATGTGAGCAAGCAAGGGTCTAATAAGGTACTCAGAAACAATCTAACAAGTACACATCAGTGCAATGGTAGCCCACAGCCTTGAAGGGTAACCAATGGCTTTCTGATTGGCTAAGAGAGCCACTCAGTGGAAAGGGACTCATATCTGGAACTGAGAACCAGGTCTGTATCCTATGGAGACAAATGTTATGCTTGCCAATGTCAAGCTGTCACTAGTCTTTGGTTAAAAGTACAGTTATATCCATCATACTCTCCCTAAATTAATAATGCTTATCCAATTTAACCTATGCTATGCTGACTTTACTCTCCATTGGAGAATATGTTTTTCTTTTTCAAAAGGTAGTGAGACCACAGGAGCTAAACCACCCCACACATCTCAGTAAAGGCCCAGGCAAAATCACAGAAAAAGTGTGCAAATGAGCAAGAGTGATACTTCCATGGTGAGCCTGACAAGTAGCACCAGTGTAAAGCAGTCAGATACTGAGGATACTCAACCCAAAACAAAGCAGAGATACCAGGCTCCTAAGTGCTTATCACTGAAGTAGACTTAAAATACCCACCAAGTCTCAGGGAATTTTGCAGAAGAGAGGGGAGGAAAGATCTCAAGAGTCACAGGTTGGGATGTCATGCCCAGAGGTACTCCCTACCACCCATATCTGACTGCTGCTTCCACAAGGCATAACCCAAAACCCCATGGGGAATACCAGCAACCCCACTGAGAAGGGCACCCTGTGGAATGGGGGGGGAGGAGGGAAAAGGTGGTACTAACACATGATGTATTTATACCAAATATTTTCTTAATAATAATGAAAGAAAGAAAGAAAGAAAGAAAGAGAGAAAGAAAGAAAGAAAGAAAAGAGTGATCTGTAGGGTAGATGCCCAGTAGAGGAATGGCTGGGTCAGTTAGTAGCTCAATTTTCATCTTTTTCAGGAGTTTCCATATTGACTTCCAAGGTGGTTCTACAAGTTTATACTCCTACTAGCAATGAATGGGGGTTCCTATTTGCTTGCATTCTTGCCAACATTTATCATCATTTGATTTTTTAATGATTGCCATCCTTTTGGGGGTAAAGTGGAATCTCATAGTTGTTTTAATTTTCATTTCCCTGATGGTTAAGGACATTGAGCATTTTCTTAGGTGAGTATTAACCATTTGTATTTCTTCCTTTCAGAATTCCCTATTCAGCTTTCTGCCCCCCCCTTTTTTGTGGATTATTTGATTTTTATTGCTTAGTTTTGGGGGTTCTTTGTAGATTCTAGATATTAGGCCTCAGTCAGTGGCATAGCTGGTGAAGATTTTCTCCCATTCTGTGGGTATCATTTCAAAAGATGCAGAGAAGGTCTTCAACAAAATACAACATGACTTCATGATTAAAATACTGGAAAGACTAGGCATGGAGGGTTTATAGCTCAACATAACAAAGCCTATATACAAAGCATCTAAAGCAAAAATCATACTTAATGGGGAAATACTCAAGAAGTTCCCATTGAGATTGAGAACAAGATGGGGTGCCCACTCACCACTGCTCTTCAATATAGTGCTACAAGTCCTAGCACAAGCAATAAGACAGGAGAAAGAAATGAAAGGGATACAAATTGGAAAGGAAGAAGCCAAAGTAGCTTTATTTGTAGATGACATGATCATATACATAAGTGATCCAAAAGACTACCATAAAACTGAAGATGATTAATTCCTTTAGTAAAGTGGCAAGATACTAAATCAACACACAAAATCAGTAGCCTTTCTATATGCAAAGGAGAAATATGCAGAGAAAAAAATCACTGAGGCTATTCCATTTTCAATAGCCACAAAAAATCAAACACCTTAGAATAACACTAACCAAGGATGTTAAAGACCTATACAATGATAACATTCTAGAAAAAAATTGAGGAGGACATGAGAAGATGAGAAAAAAAAAAAACTCACATGCTCCTGGATAGGTAGAGTTAATATTGTGAAAATGGCTACTCTACCAAAAGCAATATACAGATGCAACATAATACCAATTAAATTCCCAGCATCATTCTTCATAGAGATAGAAAAAGTAATCTCAAAATTCATACAGAATGGTAAAAGGCCATGGATATTCAAAAATATTGTTAGCAAAAGGAACACCCCTGTAGTATCACAATACCTAATATAAAGCTATACTATAAGCCATTGTAACAAAAACAGCATGGTACTGGCATAAAAACAGACATATAGACCAAAGGAATAGAATTGAAGACACAGTCCTTAATGCAAGTAACTGCTGCAACTTTATCTTTGACACAGATGCCAACAACATACACCAGAGAAAAGACAGCATCTTCAAAAAATGGTGCCAGACAAATTGGATAACCACATGTAAAAAATGAAACTAGACCTACTCCTCTCACCAGGCACAAAATCAATGCCAAATGGATTAAAGGCCTCAGTATATGACCTGAAACTCTCAAACTACTCGATGAAAATATAGAGGGAACACTCCACAAGAAAGGAGTGGGGAAAGACTTCCTGATCAACACATCAGTAGCCCAGGAAATTAAACAATCACTCAACCCATCGAATCCCATGAAGCTAAAAAGCTTTTGTACAGAATGCCTTAGAGTTGCATGCTCTACCAAATGAACTAGCAGGGCAAAAGTCTTCTTTATAAAAGGTAACTCTGGTTATTGATTGAGCAAGTGACTTTACTTACCTGAAGGTAAGGAGATAGGGCTAGTGGCCAGATCTGAGATGATAAAGCTTGCATAAAGAAAATGCTTGAATTGCTTTAGTGTCTACTGTCATCTCCATAGAGACACTGCTGTGGCTAGCACTGAGACCTCAACATTCATCAAAGCAGAAAATAAGAGGTTGTTGAAAGCTCAATATAGGCTAAATGAGATATCTAACATGCCCTTCAAGGCTCAGGCAATTTTGCAAAACAGAGAGTAGAAAGAATATGAGAGCCACAGGGTGGGAAGGAGGACTCTGGGCACTGTCCTTGCATAATGAACTGACTAGTATCTTCATTACACTGCTATGGTTACTCAGTTTCTCACAAGACCTGCCCTGTTCTGAGCCCCTCAGATTTTGATGTGGAGAAGAGAGGAGGACAAAAAAAATGAAATAACAAAATGGACAAAGGTCTACTAGAAAGAGGAGGTTCTTCTGTGGATTGGGGTCAGTGGAGAGGGGACAAGTAGGATAACGTGGTGAATATGGTCAAATTGTAGTATGTTCATTTTCTATTAAAAAACTTTGAGGATGCATGAAACCAGACTTAGGAAGCAGAAAAAAAAATACATTTCTTTGTGAGGGCACAGAGATGAGGCAGAAGGAAAGATGAGAAAATAGTTGGCAAAATACTGAAGAAAGACATTCTGTAACTAACTATATAAAGGGTCACGAAGAAAGAATAGGCTTATTCCTTATGCTTTCTAGTGTTCCTAGGAAATCAAGACCAGAACAGTGTGAGGAGGTATTGTACCACATAATAGGTGAGGAATGCTCTTCAGTGCTAGGCACTGGCTAGCTTCCTAGCCTAGATACACTCCCTATATCCTAGAAAAAAAAATTATAGAATTCACCAATCTTATGTAAGATAGTTAATAAATAAGACATTCTGAGAAATTTATGCCTCTTTCTAGTACAGAAAAATTTCCATTTAACCTCTCTTATCCATAAAGCCATCTTGTATCTTCAACTACTTCCAAAAACAAGAAGCACACAAACTTATTAGCCAGTCCTATGCTTATTTTGAAAGTTTAATGATGGACATTAATTATGATCATAGTGAACCTTTTACTCACAAAATATAATTGCCTAAATCCTTTTAGTTTCATGATCACCCTACTAAGGAAACAGAGATTTAGTGAGTACCTCTGTGCAACAAGGGTTAGTGCCAGATTTCAGAACTGCTATTCTGATTCCACAATGTGTGTGTGTGAATGTGTGAGTGTGTGCACATATGTATGTATACATGTATGTGTGTGTGTGTGTGTGTGTGTGCCTTTAAGCATTATATGGACATAATTTTCTGGTTACATATTGATTTCTTTCATTTGACTAATCTTCAAACAAGGAAGAACTTGTTTAGTAATTATGATAGTTAATCTCTATGGTCAACTTGATTAGATCTAGAATCACTCAGGAGACAAATCTCTGGGTGTATATAGGAGATAGTTTCTAGACTGGGTTAATTGTGGTGAAAGGGCCCACTTTAACTATAGATAGCAACCTCCCATGGGCTATAGGCCAAAACTTATAAAAGGAGCAAGTAGAACTTCAACATTCATATTTACCCATCTTCTGACTATGGATGGAATGGGACCAGCATCCTCCTGTTGCTATGCCTTCCCTTTACCATGATGGGCTGTATGCCCTGGTACTGTATGCCAAAACAAGCCCTGTCTCCCTTAATTTGCTTTTTGTCAGTATATTGTTACAGCCATGAGAAAAGCCATGAATGCAGTAACTATCCATCCCATGTCTTCATCATGCAATGGTACAGAATACATAAATATTTAATTGATATTTCTTGGAAAATTAAAGTATTAACAAAACAACCTTTTATGATTTGTTCCTTTTGGTTTAAAGGATAAAGTACAAAGCATTCTTCATGAAATGTCTAAATATGGCTTTATCATCTAAAATCATAAACCATAGACCTTTATCATTCACCTGAAGCATGCTTCTTTGTGGAGTGCTCATTCAACACTCATAGCCCCAATTTTGACATATGGTTTCCACTTCTTCCTACCAGCAGTAAACTTTCCTCTTCTCATTCTGCTTTCTAAAATGTTACTAATTAATAGTGGTTGCAACAAATGGAACCCTTACCACAACCAGCTGTTCCCTGATTAAAAAAATCTCTTACCCATGTATACAAGCCCTTGATGATTTCAAGAGACCAGAAGAAAATTGTCACGGAACGAGGGACTCTGTGCCTGACCTTCTGGTGCCAAGTCATGTAGATGAAAAGAGAACTAAGATGAGTAAGCTTCCCAGATGTTCTGCTGTCAGGACCCCAAGGATACTGGGACTGGAGACTGAGTTTCCAAAGTTGGAATGGCCATGTGTAGACATTGTTGCACAGTGTAATACACCCTATAAAAAGGAAAGTTAATTCCAGATTGAAAGCATGGGGATGGTTGGAAACATAGGTAAAAGGCCGGAGGCTTGGGTACAAACAGAGGAGTTTAGAGAAGGGAAATTGGGATGCTTTCAGAGTACTAGGGGTGAGGGACAGTGCTGTATTATCACAAAGACCAGGATTGGAGAAGTCATAAGGACTTGTGTTACCATTCCTAAGAGGAGAGGACAGCACCAAACATTTAATAAACTCCAATCCTATGTTTGAGGCTTTGTAAGGCTTGAAGGGAAGAGGGAATAGTTAGGAAAATGGTCATGGCAGGTGTGCTTGAGAAGCTCAGAGTTTAGTGGAGATGAAGGGAATTAAGTGTCTATGTATTCTAATGGTGAAGGATACTGTATCAAGGTCTCTCAGAAGGTCAATGAATCCATATCTACAAGCTATATGTAAAAGTGTACACCTATAACCCCAGCACTTGTGAGAATGAGATAGGAAGGTCACAAGTTCAAGGCCAGCATGGGCTACTTAAAACAAAACCAAGGGCTAGAGAGATGGCTTAGTGATTAAAGTGCTTGCTTGTGAAGCCTAAGTACCTAGGTTTGGCTCTCCAGTTCCCACATAAGGCAGTTGCATAATGTGGTGCTTGCATCTGGAGTTCATTTGCAGTGGATAGACTCTCTGCCGTGCCCCTTATTTCTTTATCTGCCTCTCTTTCTATCTGAAATAAATGAATAAAATATTTTTATAAACACAAAACCAAAATCATCTTGATCTCTTTGTGGAAGGATGGGGTGGGAGTCATCCAGAGCCTTACACAAAGAAGTGTAGTCTTAGCTGAAGGTTGAAGAGTGTAAAGTTTGAAGAGGCTACTATGTCAATAGAAGCCTAATTATATCAAGAGAAGTTATCAGCTACATTAAGAATGGCTCCATATATATATATATATATATATATATATATATATATATATATATATATATATATAGAGAGAGAGAGAGAGAGAGAGAGAGAGAGAGAGAGGAAGCAGCACTCTTGGTCAGGTCCCCAATTCCTCCGTGGTTTCAGCTGGGCTGGGGCTGGGGTGGAGTGCACTGGGTTGGTTATCTCCTCAGGTCCAGCCCAGTCTGAAAAAGAGAAGCAGATTCTTCAACAGAGAATGAAGTCATCATGGGTTAAATAGGATAACCATTATTAACTTAGATAGAAGTAAAAGAGTGTAGACCCTTTCACAGTCCAAGTTAGTGGGAGCTTGACAATGGAAAGCAGAATCACGATCTGGATATGGTTCTGACTTGTTTCCCAGTTCTAGATATGGTTTTCTTTCCACTGAGTGGATCTGTTAGCCAATCCAAGAGCAGTTGGTTACCCACCCTGGCTGTGTGCCACTATTGCGCTTATGTGAGCATCATGTCAGGTTGTTTGCTCCTGAGTCACATAGACTTTGAGTTACTTGGACAGATGTGTGTCACTTTCCCCCAGAGGCTCATGTAGTGCTTTGCAGCACTAGATGGGCTTATTGTTTGGGGACTGGCTCTCCTCCGGATTCCAACCAGGTCTCTCTATGGTGTGTGCCAACAGCATTTGGTGTCTTCAGCTATAGGGTCTTATGGATGTAGACTACATCCTGGTACAGGGAATTACAGGCCAGTGCCAAGGGAAAAGAAAAGAGAAAAAAACAGAGAAGAAAGAGAAACAGGAGAAATTTGAGGTTAGCTTTCATCTCACTTTCTCCAGGGCCCTTTGATTCAGGTACTCCCCATAAGGTCCTCTTGAGGGTTCTACCTTTTAGTCTGACTTCCAGGATAGAGGATTCTATGGTACCAGTTCCATTTGGGTTTAGTTTTGTGTCCCCCCCCCAACACTCCTCCCCTTCCCCCAAGCCCTAACCTCCCTATTGTTTAAGCTTGAAAATGCTATTCAGTTATGTCAGCAACTTGGGCTGAGGTCACTCAACACCTACCAAATCAGAGATCCAGAAGCTCCTAAGTGCCCATCACTGAAGTAGACTTAAAATACTCCCAGCATAGCTCAGGGAATTTTTGTGTAAGTGGGGGGTGGAAAAATTGTTAGAGACACAAGTTGGGACATTTTGCACAAAGACATTGCCTATCCCTCTGTCATAATTCATGACCCACAATCCCCATGGGGTTGACCTGCATCTCCAATGAGGAAGGCCTTTTCATAAAAGGGAGGAGGGAAAGAATGGTACCAACATGTCTTGTTTACATACAAAATATATCCATATCTAATAAAAAGTTATCAGCATAAAAAGCATTATGTTTCATTATGGTGTTATTCAAAATAATTTTGCTTTTGTTTCTACCTATTCCTCCTCTATGTACTTTCCCTATTATAGCCTTGCTTCTACTTATAAGTCATAAGAGTTCTTTTGACCTCCACACCCTTTCTCAATTTCTACTGCTCTGGTTTTATGTTCTCCAATCTAGTTTCATAGATGATACCCACTCTCACTACCCCAAATTATATACATAGAAACACTTAAAGTTAAGATTCATATATGAGAGAGAACGTGTGATTTTTATTTTTTCAGGCCTGGGTTATCTCAGTATAACCTCTCCTCTTCCATCCATTTACGAGCAGTTTATAATTTTATTTTTATAGCTGTGTAAAATTCCATTGTATATATGTACCATATTTTCATTACCCTGTTATCAATTGATGGGCATGTAGGCTAATTCCAATTCACTTGCTGTTGTGAATAGAGCAGCAATGAACATGAATAGGCAAGTATCTCTGCAATAAAATACAGTGTTCTTTGGGCAGATTCATAGGACTGGAAAATGAAACTTCCAATTAACAAATGACTAATGAAACTAACTGTTATCAGAAAAAGAAACAGAAGGGGCAAACAAATATTCAAAATAATGTTCAACATTCTTATCCATAAGGTAAATGTAAATTAGAACTATGTTATTCCATCTCACCTTAGTCAGAATGACTATTCTCTAGAAAACAAATATCAACAAATGGTGGTGAGGATATGGAAAAAAAGGAATGCTTATTTACTATTTGTGAAACTGTAAACTGGTATAGATGCTACTTTAATCAGTGTGGAGGTTTCTCATAAAACTATTGTCTTTCATTTAGGAAGTTTGTATGGTACCTCTGTGCCTTGACTCTGTTTACATGAACACCTATGAGCTTTGCAAAGGACTGAGAATTCAGACATAGATCTGCCACAGGATCCCACTCATTGCATTTGCTTTTGACTTTTATGTTTTTATCCTCCATCCTCATTGGAATTATAGGTACAAGAAGACCGATGATTCAATGATCAGTCTGTAGAACTATACACATAATCTCAGCATTAGAAGCAACTGTAATGCTCACTGAATTCAACTTCTATAACATTTATAATAAAAATATATTAGATATATGTATCAGTCCTTGTTCCATATATGTTTTTGATTTTATACTTTATTCCTCAGAACAAGTATATAATTCAATGCTATTGTGATTCTTATTTTGTAAGAGGACAAGCCCAGAGAAGGTAAACATCTTAGTCAGGAGCACATAGCTGGTAAGTACTAGAGCCAGGGGTTATACACTAGTGGTTGTTTCCAGAGATGATGCCCTAAAATCACCTGACAACTATAGAAGCCCTCTGAACATGTAACTATGAATAAAAACCCATAAACAAATGTGCCTGAAAAGGCAGATATGCACTATTTATCTCAATTTACTTCTATTTAATAAGGGAAAATAAATGTCTATAGAATTTTCTTTCTTTTATAGTACCACGTGTCAATAGTTTTGAAACCACAGATTTCCCCAGTGTCTCTATTATAATATGAGCCAGTTGGATGAGTATAAGACACTCAAAAAACTTTGCTTTCTCCTGGGACGTGAAGTTTAGGTCATACACTGCAGGGAGGTCTGAGCTCTTTATCATCTGTAAGTCTGTCACGCATTTCTGGTCAATCCCTTCTCTGTCTTGAAAATCTTTTCGTGGCCACAAGATTGAATTAGTTTTCCCACATTAAAATTATTTTTATTTATTTGCAAGGAGAGACAGAAAGGCAGAGAGAGAGAGAGAGAGAGAGAGAGAGAGAGAGAGAGAATGGGCATACCAGGGACTCTTACCACTGCAAACAATCTCTAGACACATGTACCACTTTGTGCATCTGGCTTTACATGGGTACTGAGGAATCAAACCTGGGCCATCAGGCTTTCCAAGAAAGCACCTTTAACCACTGAGAAATCGTTTTAGTTCCTAGTTTTCCCACTTTGGGCTTAAATAGACCTTTCCACTCTTCAATCCATCCAGATCTTATTTAATTGTTTCATAACTCCCTGGATGAACACTTACATATTTTTCTTATAGAAAGAGATTCTGTTGTGGTTTGAATTTTGAATATTATCCTAAGGCTCATATGTTGAAGACTGGGTCTCCAGTTGATGACACTGTAGGGAGGAGAAGAAACATTTAGGAGGTGAAGTTGGGAAGCAGGCCATTGTGAGCATGCTCTCAAAGGGGATATTTGCATCCTGACCCCCTCATTCTTTCTTTGTGCTTTTCCCCAAGCTATCTGAGTATTTTTCCTCTGTCACACATTTACACCATGATGGGGTCTCACTACAGGCCACAAAGCAAGAAAGACTTGGTGCTTGCAAAGATAAAAACAAAATTAACAAACCTCTAGTCAAATTAACCAAAAGAAAGAAAGAAGACTCCAATCAATAAAATTAGAGGTGAAAATGGTGATAGCACAACAGATACCAATATCACTGAGAAAATCCTAAATACGTGTTTTAAAAACACATATCATGCATAAATTGAACCATCTTAAAAATGGAGGGATTGATAGATTAATGTCTTTTCAGCAGCTCATGGAGCCTTCTCTAAAATAGATCATACATTAGGATGTGAAGCTAGTCTCTACAAATTCAAGAAAATAGACATAACTTCCTGTACTATGTCTGACCACAATGCAGTAAAGGTAGAAATCAGTGACAAGAGAAACAACAGAAAATACATAAGGTCCTGGAGATGCAACAACACAATGAATGGATCATTGAAGAAATTAAGAAGGAAATCAAAACCTTCCAGAACTGCATGGGAATGAAAACACAACACACCAAAACTCCTGGCACACAACAAAGACATCTCTTATTGCCTACATTACAAAAAACAGAGATGTCAAATAAATAACTTAGTAATATATTTTAAGGCTTTGGAAAAAACAGTTATCAAAAACCAAAAAATATAAGACATAAAGAAATAGTCAACATTAGGGAAGGAATTGATGAGTGAGAAAGGAAGAAAATAGTTAAAAAATTGATTAAACTGTTTTTTGAAAAAGTTAACTACATTAATAAACCCCTGGCCAAATTAATCAAAAGTGAGACAGAAAAAAACCCTAATCAACAGGGTTAGAGATGAAAAAGGAAATAATATAACATATACAAATGAAATAAAGAGAATCACAAGGACATATTTCAAAAAATTATATTTATATTCCACCAAACTGGAAAATCTGGAAGAAACAGATAAATTTATTGACATATATGACACAAAAGTTAAACAAAGAAGAGATCAAGAATCTAAATAAAGCTTTAACAACATAATTGAAGAAATAATTAAAAATCTTCCAACCAAAAAAATGTCTAGGCTCAGATGGATTTACTGCTTAATTACAGCAGATTTTTATAAAATAACAAAATCTACTACGTCTCAAGGTATTTCATTAAACTGCAAAGGAAGGAATGCTTCCTAACTTATTCCATGAAGTTAGAATTACACAAATTCCAAAACTAGACACATAATATTCAATGAAAATTATAAACCAAATTCTCAATAAAAACTTTGTTGCTAGATGTGTGTTCTTAGGGGCAGACGTAGGGATGCTATAGTCTGCTCCACATTGCCAGAGCTTACCTAACTCTCTTGCTACTTTCCATCAGCTGATGTGCAAGAAGAGATGGCCAACCTCTACTCCTCAATCCTTTATCTTCCATGATGAAACTGCTCCTTGAGACTGTAAGTCTCCCATCATTTGTTTTTGTTCAGGTGTTTTGTCCCAGCAACCACAGGTTAATACTACAGAAAAGTTGTAGCAGAGGACTGGTTTTGGTGCTGCTAGAAACCTGACTGTGGCTTTTTGTCTTTTGAAACCGATTTCAGGGAGGGATGTGGACAGATTTGAAAGTTTGGACTAAGAGACATCTTACAGTGCTTTAAGCAGAGTTTGGTGGGATATTCTGGTGAGAGTTGGTAGACCAAAGTGCAGAAAGAAATGTGGATTGTAGAGGTTTAGTTATGAGGGGAAAGAGGACACTGTTGGAACTGGGCTATAGGCAGTCTCTGTGAGAGGCTGTGCTCTGTCCCATGTCTTGAGAATTTAAGCACAGTTAAAATTTATAGTAATTGATTGAGTTGTTTGGCAGAACACAGAACATAGGTATATCAAAGATGTAAACTGGCACAGAAAGAAAGTTTCTGGCCACAGACTGCAGCCCAATTGTGCTGTTCAAGAGGTCACCGCCATTAAGATTGAGTCAGCTGTTATGCATTTGGACAGTAGGAAGAACATTAACTTTTTGAAATAAGGGCCATGAGAAAAGAATGCTGACAAAGTTTTTTGTTCTTCAAAGTCAGCTTTATTCCCCACTATATTAACAATGTTGTTAGCCTAACTGGTACTTATTTTAGAAGCAGCCATGGTGGGTAATAAACTGCTCTTGATTTGGCTATCAGATCCACTCAGTGGAATGGAACCCATAGCTGGAGTTGGAAAGCAAGTTAGAACCATATCCAAAAAATGAGCCCTCTCTCCAATATCAAGCTCCCACCAATCATGGACTACAAGAGGGCCTACACCTATGAAATTCTCTCTAAAGTAATAATGGTTATCCCATTTATCTGGTGCTAACTTCTCTCTCCACTGGAGAATTTGCTTCTCTTTTTCAGATGAATGGAGAACCTGAAGAGAGGATCATCCCATCACACCTCACCAGGGCCCCAGCTTAAACCACAGAGTATTTGGGGAAATGAGCAAGAGTGCTGCTTTCTTGGTGAACTTGGTACCAACACAAGGGTGAAGGAGATAGACACAGAGAACACTCAACTCCTACCAAACCAGATATCAAGAAACACAGAGGTTTGCAATACTTGATCACTGAATTATAGCTAAAAAGAACCCAACATGGCTCAGGGAAATTCTCCGAAGAGGTGGCAGAAAGATTATTAGAGCCACAAGTTGGGTCATTATGCTCAGGGACATTGCCTCTTACCCATAACTGATGGCTACCCCTACAATGCACTACCCATATTCCCCAACTAGGAGGTCCCTTCTGACAGGGAAGGACAGGGAGGAGGCTCATGATGGTACCAGAATGACTGTATGCACACTATCTACATAAATAATCATATAAATAAATAAATAAATAAATAAATAAATAAATAAATAAATACAAGTAATAAGCTAAAAAAATTCAAATAAGAGTGTGTCTATGGATTTGTAACATGATTCTATGGAGATGGCCAATAGGCAATGTGGTGGAGGGTCACTGTCCCTGAATAGAAGTCATGAGGGGCTACAGCATGGAACTGTGTGTTGCTGTGGAAACACCAGGGTTTTGAAGATGGGTGGACTATGTGGATGTCAAGGACAGGTGCTCATTCTGGCTCCGATGGACCTATGTGGATCACAAGTGGCTAGGGATAGAGAGACAGAATTTGAGTCTCAGAGATATATAAGATTTCATAACTGGAATTGCAAGTTTGATATTTGACCTGTTAATTTTAGACTTCACATTGATCTAGTCTTTCCTTGACATACCTTGTTTTTTGCAGTGGGAATGTTTACTTTTTGCTGGTATATGTATGTAATTTCACACTTTGACTTTACAATATAACACATAAGAGACTTTCGGCTATTAAATGGCATTGAGTTTGATAAAAGACTAAGGGGACTTTGGGAATTGAACTGAATGCATTTTATATTATAAGATGGACATTGGTCTATGGGGGCTAAGGGCAGAATGTGGTAGATTGACTCATATATTCAAATAGACTCTTGTGTTCTGAGTGCTTGGTCCTCAGCTGGTGGCAATTTGGGAGGTGGAGCTTTGCTGGATTATGTTGCTGAAGGTGGGCTTGCAAGTGGCAGATTAAATATGAGTTCTGCTCTCACTGCTAGCCTTCTCTGTGGAGATATTAGTGGATGCTGAGGACACTCAAAACCCATCAAAGCTGAAAATAAGGAGCTCTAAGAACATGACACTAAGGAAGACTTCTAACAAGCCCTTCAAGGCTACGGGAACATTGTGGAAGATGGGGCAGAAAGAATGTAAGATCTACAGAGTGGAAAAGTAAAGTATATTATAAGGCATTGTTGTCTGACATGAACCACATGGTGCATTCATGACCCTGCAGTATTACTGATACTCCCACTTTTGAGGAGCCTCAATGAAATGGGGACAGCAAAGAGTGGAGAAAACATGGTAACCTGGTAGAACATCTTTGTCAGCTAGCCATCTAATAGAGGATTCATATCTGGAATATACAAAGAACTAAAAAGATACAACAAAAAGAAAATGGACAACCCAGAGTGGTTCACAAGAAACTCTGGAGATGGAATTATATTTAAGAGCATTTGCTGCTCAAGTATGAGGGCTGCAAGGTTCAGAGACCACCCCATTTCAACTCCCTAGAATCTGGACATGTAAAAGTTGAGTGTGATCATACACATCTCTAACCCCAATTAGCAACAGGAAGAGACCAGAAAATCACTTGGGCTTTCTGACTGAAAAGGACAGCTCTGGGTTGAGAGAGAAACCCCATTTCAAGGACATGTGCAGATGAGCAATAGAGATTTCCACGCCAAATTTTCTTCTGGCCTCTGCATGAATGTGCATACACCACACATAATATACCACACCATATATACTCTATACGCTGTGGACACACACATATGTGCATGTAAAAATTAGACTAGGGACCTGAACACAGAGCTCTCAAATAAGAAATAAAGGTGGTTTGTAGCAATTACCTCCTTAGTGTTGAGACAAACACCCAACCAGAAGCAGCTTATGGAAGGAAAGGGTTGATTTCATATTTCCAGTTTTGAGTGGAAGTTTTATAATGGGAAGGATAACATGGCACCATCAAACAGCCAGCAGCCAGGCATCATGTCTTGCCACATCAGTATGGAGGAGGCAGCAAGAGTAAGCTACCCTGAAGACCCAGTGGGGCTGGACTAATAAACCTCAAGGCCTACCACACATCTTCCAACTAGTCAACAATTCTTAAAGATTCCACCTGTGGGGGATTAAGTTTGAGGCCTTATCACAAACACATGAGGCTGGGAACTAATTATTCAAAACTCATGAGGCGTTGCGGGACATTTTACTTTCCAACCTCTGCAATGAAGATCCTAGCTTCAAAATTTTAGAGATGTATGTGATTGAGAATGAGAAACAGTAGACGTTAGGGAACTACAAATGGGCCATGGTCAGAGGGAGGGGAGAGTAGAACATGTAATAGAAAAGAAGAGGGGTGTGATATTGGGGTGGAAATGTTTAAGTGGGTATAGGATGGGGGCGTGAAAGGAGAATAGGAGATGATTAATCAAGACTAAAGACATGATGAGCCACAGAGAAACCTACTTCTTTGTGAACTAATTAAAATATAATTTTGAAAGAGAATTTGAACAGAAATATACTGTGTGTGTAGATAAAGAAACCCCAGGAATATCCAAGTGCCAGAGGTAATCCCAGTGTGTTGTTGGTCAGGGAGACCATTGAGGCCCTCAAAATAATGCCAGATATAATAAATGTTCTTGATTGCCCACCATAAATAGATTGTGAGACTCTCTTGCTGAAAACATAAATTGTTTCTCAGTTGGGGCACTGAGAAATCAAGATGGACCAGAGCTGAAATATTCCTCCCTGTTGACTACCTTGCCAGTTGTGGAAGGTGCTACGTGAGTTATTTCAGGGAAAACTCCAACAGTCTTATGTACCTGTGGACCCTGTGAGCTATACGACTAAATAACCATGCAGGATAGGGATAACTGATTGCTCTCTGCTTGGATTTGAAGCCCATTCCATTGGAGAGAATTCATGGCTGGTACTGAACATCCTGTCAAAAGCCTGTGGCTGAGATGATCATGGATACTAGCAGGAAAGCTACTACTTCCATTTGATTAAGTGGCTATGGATTGTGTCCATCAAATTGCCCTGTAAATGTCTATGCTTTTAGATTTGTGCTGTTCTCACCTTTGGTTAGAGAAGCTTCTTGTTGCAAATGGTGGAGTCTATATGTAGACTCAAAATTCAACAAAATACTGAGAATAAGTAACTCTAGAATGTGTCTTTTTGGTTTGTTTGTTTTTTCAAGGGAGGGTCCCACTCTCACCCAGGCTGTCCTGAAATTCACTATGTAGCTGGCCTTGAACTCATGGTGATCCTCCTACCTCTGCCTCCCAAGTGCTTGGATTAAAGGCATGTGCCAGCACGCCAGCCTAGAATGTGTCATTTTATTTTATTTTATTTTTATTTATTTTAATTTTACATTCATGTTGGTGCCTCTGTTTGCCTCCTCCCTGACCTTCCCTCTCTGAAGGGACCCTCCTCATTGGGGAATATGGGTTGTGCATTATGGGGGGAAGCCAACAGTTTTGGGGGAGAAGCAAAGTCCCTGTGCATAGTGACCCAACATGTGGCTCTGACACTCTTTCTGCCCCCTCTTCCGCGAATTTCCCTGAGCCACTGTATTAGTCAGGGTTCTCTAGAGGAACAGAACTGATAGAATGAATTGTATTAAAAGGGAACTTATTGGATTAGCTTACAACAGACCAGCAATAGCAGGTGGCTGAGGGTCAAGGAACCCAGTAGCTGCTCAGTCCACGAGGCTGGATGCCTCAGCAGTCCCGATCTGGCACTGAAGGCCTGGAGGTGTCCTGGAGAGATGCTGCTCTTCAGTCCACACTGGAAAGCAGCAAGCAGAGAGCAGAGAGCATCACTGGCAGGCAGCCAGGAGGGAAGAGAGAATACTTCTCTTCCCAGAGCTTCTTTTGATAAACCAGCCCCCTCCTCTGAAAGGGGCCGCCCACTGTGGGGAAAGGGCTCACCCTGGGGGGAGGGGAAATTCCTCCTTTAGTTAATCCCTCCTAGAGGCAAACTCAAAGACACACAAGGAATATCTGTGGATTACTAAAGAGATCAAGTTGACACAAACTTAACCATCACAGCCACGTTCGGTTCATTTTAGTTCTACTTCAGTGATGAGGTCTTGGGAGCCTATGTGTCTCTGGATATCTGGCTTAGTAGGAGTTGAATGTTCTCTGTGTTTATATCCTTCAGCCTTTTTCTGGTATCAGGTTCATCAAGAAAGCTACACACTTGCCCATTTCCTCATTACTCTATGGTTTCAGCTGGGGCCCTGGTGAAGTGTGATAGGCTGATCCTCCCTTCAGGTTCATCGTCCATCTGGAAAAGAGACACAAATTCTCCAACACAGAGAGAAGTTAGTACCAGATAGATGGAATGGCCATAGTTATTTTAGAGAGAATTTTATATGCATAGGCCCTCTTATAGCCCACAATTGGTAGGAGGTTGATATTGGAAAAGGGGCTCAAATTTTGTACATGGTTTTGACTTATTTCCAAGTTCCAGCTATGAGTTCCATTCCACTGATGGATCTATTAGCCAAATCAAGAGCAGTTGGTTACCACTCATGGCTGTTTGCCACTATTGCACTGGTTTAAGCACCATGTCAGGTTGCTTACTGCTGAGTAGCTTAGAATGCGAGTTGTTTGGACAGATGTCAGTCATTTTCCCCCAATCACTCCTGAAGCACCCTCTGGCACTAGACAAGCTAACTGTCTGGGGACTGACCCTCTTCCAGTTTGGTCCCAACGGGATAAGGTGTCTTTGGAAGTAGGGTCTTACCATTAACCTTTGGTGGGACATCAAGAACTCAGACAGAAATCTGTCTTTTTTGGGGTGTGTGTGGGGGGAGAAACCTTGTAAGTCTCTCTGATCAACAGCTCATTGTGAAAGTTATCCCCATTCTGGTACTGGGAGTTACAAGTCAGCATCAAGGATGGTGAAGAAAGAAAAAAGATAGGTTATATAAAAGAGAAAGAGAGGATAGAGAGAAGAGGAGAGAGAGAGAGAGAGAGAGAGAGAGAGAGAGAGAGAGAGAAACATGAAAATATTAAGGTTAGTCTTCATGATGTTCTCTCCAGGTCCCTGTGGTTCAGGTGTTCCCTCTACAGGCCTGCTGAAGGATCAGTGTTTTAGCCTGTTGTTCAGAGTATAGGGTTTTATGGTACTGTTTCCATTTGGATCCCTATTTGTGTTACCCCCCCCCACCCTTACCCTCCCTCCCACTCTTACCCTCCCCTCCCTTCCCACCCTCCCTATTGTCTGGTCCTCAGGGTACTTATTAGGTATGACAGAATCTTGGGTGGATTCAGGTTAGGAGCCACAGATGAATTAGACCATGCAATGATTATCTTTTTTTGATTGGGTGAGCTCACTGAGAATGATCAGCTCCATGTTCAACCATTTTTCTTCAAATTTCATTGTTTCATTTTTCCTTACTGCTGTGTAGAATTCCATAGTGTAGATATATCACATCTTTGTTATCCATTCATCTAATGATGGACATCTGGGTTGATTCCAGGTCTTAGCTATTATGAATTGAGCAGCTGTGAACATGGTTGAGCAAATCTCTCTGATCTGAGGCTTGGACCTTTTAGGGTAAATGCTCAGTAAGGGAATAACCCGATTTGTTGGTAGGTTTATGGTCATCCTTTGCAGGAGTCTCCATATAGCTTTCCATAATGGTTGCACCATTTTACATTTCCACCAGCAGGGAAAGAGTGTTCCTATTTCTCCACAGCTTGGCCAGCATTTGTTTGCCTTAGTTTTTTTTTTTTTTTTTAATGTTATCCTTACTGTGGTAAGGTGGAATCTAATAGTTGTTTTAATTTGCATTTCCCTGCTGATTAGGGATGTTGAACATTTTATTAATCATGTGCTTACCATGTGTATTTCTTCCTCTGAGAACTCCCTGTGCAGTTCTCTGCTCCATTTTGTGAGTTGGTTGTTTGACTATTTGTTGTTTAGACTTTGGAGTTTTTTGTAAATTTTAGAAAATAAGCCTCTGTCAGTTGTAGAGCTTGCAAATATTTTCTCCCATTCTGTGGGTAATCTGTTGGCTTTGATTATTGTATATTTGTCTGTGAAAAAAACTTTTCAGCTTTATGAGATCCCAATGGTTGAGTGATTGTTTAATTTTCTGAGTTGCTGGGGTTTTGTTCAGGAAGTCTTTTTCCCACTCCTATGTCACCAAAGTTTCCTCCTATTTTTTCTTCCAGTAGTAGTAGAGTTTCTGGTTTTATATCGAGATATTTGATCCATTTGGATTTGATTTCTGTGCATGGCAAGATGTGTGGGTCGAGTTTCATTTTCCTACATATGGTTGACCAGTTTGTCCAGCACCATTTGTTGAAGATGCTGTGTCTTTTCCAGTCTACATTGGTAGGGCCTTTGTCAAATATCAAGGAGCTGTAGTTTCTTGACCCAAAGTCTGGGTCTTCTATTCTGTTCCATTGGTCTATATTCCTGTTTTTATGCCAGTACCATGTTATTTTTATTACTATGGCTTTGTAGTATAGCTTTAGATCAGGTATGGTGATGCCTTCAGAGGAGTTTCTTTTGCTGAGGAAATGCTTGGATATCTGAGGCTTTCTGCCTTTCCATATGAATTTTGAGATCATTTTTTTTTCTCTCTCTGTGAAAAAAGAAGTTGGGATTTTTGTAGGTATGGCATTAAATCTATATAATGGTTTTGGTAAGATTGTAATTTTCACAATGTTAATTCTGCCTATCCAGGAGCATGGAGGTCTTTCCATTTTTGCAGGTCCTCCTCAATTTCTTTCTTGAGTGTTTTTATGTTTTCCTTTTATAGGTGTTTCACTTCCTTGCTTAAGGTTATTCCCAAGTATTTTATTTCTTTTGTTGCTATTGAAAATGGGACAATGTTGCTTTTTTCTTTTTCTGTATCTTTTGCTAGAATGTGTCATTCTTTTTTAAATTGTTTTATTAGTTATGTATATAATGTGCATAGAGCCATGATGATACCATTGTTAGCCTTCTCCCTGCCATCCTCCCTCGGGGATTGTGTGTCTTGCATTGTGAGGATAGCCGTCGGTTATGTGGGAGAGGCAGTGTCTCTGTACATAATGACCCAACTTATGGCTCTAACAATCTTTCCACCCTCTCTTCCACGAATTTCCCTAAGCCATGTTGGGTTCATTTTAGGTCTATTTCAGTGACAAGATCATGGGAGTCTGTGTCTCTGGATCTCTGGTTTGGTAGGCATTGAGCATTCTCTGTGTCTACCTCCTTTACCCCTCTGCTGATACCAGGTTTGCTGAGAAAGCAGCACTCTTGCTCATTTCCCCCATTACTCTATGGGTTCAGCTGATGTCCTGGTGAGGTGTGATGGGCTGATTCTCTCCTCAGGTTCTACGTCCATCTGAAAAAGCGAAGCAAATTTCTCCAATGGAGAGTGAGGTCAGTGCAAGGTATATGGATAGCCATTACTGTTTCAGAGTAGATTTAATGGGTTTAGGCCCTCTTGTATCCCACTATTGGTGGGACCTTGATATTGGAGGGTGAACTCATTTCTGGATATGGTTCTGACTTGTTTTCCAGTTCCAGGTATGGGTTCCGTTCCACTGAGCAGATCCTTTAGCCAAATCAAAGCAGTTGACAACCCACCATGGCTGTGTGCCACTACTGCATTTGTGTAAGCATCATGTCAGGTTGTTTGCTGCTGGGAAGTTTACATCACAAGTTGCTTAGACAGATGTTGGTCATTTTCCCCGATTTGCTCATGTAGTACCTGCTGGCACTAGACAAGCTAACTGTCTGGGGACTGTCTCTTCCAGATTCTAGCCAGGTCATTCCATGTTCCATCCCAATAGCATATGGTGTCTTTGGCAATATGGTCTTACCATTAACCTTTGGTGGGTCATCAAGTACTCTGACAGAAATCTGTCTTCTTTTGGGAAACCTTGTAGATCTCACTGATCAGCTCATTGTGGATGTTGACCACATGCTTGTACTGGGAGTTACAGGTCAGTGTCACTGGAAAAGAAGGAAGAAAAATATAGGTAGTATGAGAGAGAGAGAGAGAGAGAGAGAGAGAGAGAGAGAGAGAGAGAAGAGTAAGAAGAGGGGGTGTGAGAGAGGAACAGGAGAAGGTTGCAGTTAGTCTTCATCCTACCTTCTCGAGGCCCCTGTGATTCAGGTGTTTTCTATAAGCATCTGATGAAGGTTCAGCCTTTTAGTATGTCTTACAGGTTATAGGATTTTTTGGTAACATTTCCAATTGGGTCCAGTTTTTTGTATCCCCCCTTTACCCTCCCTTCCCTCCTCACCATCACTATTGTCCAGTCCTAAAAATGTTTCTTAGGTGTGTCATCATCTCAGGCAAATTCAGGTTAGGAGCCACAGATGAGTGCCACCATGTGACGATTATCTTTCTGTGATTGGGTGAGTTTGCTGAGAATGATTTGTTCCAAGTTTGACCATTTTTCTTCAAATTGCATTGTTGTCATATTTTCCTTACTGCTGTGTAGAATTCCTTTGTGTAGATATATCACATCTTTGTTATCCATTCATCTAATGATGGACATCTGGGTTGATTCCAGCTCTTAGCTATTATGAACTGAGCAGCTATAAACATGGTTGAGCAAATCTCTCTGATCTGAGGCTTGGAGCTCTTTAGGTAAATGCCCAGTAAGGGAATAACTGGGTTTGTTGGTAGGTTTATGGTCATCCTTTTGCAGGAGTCTCCATTTTGCTTTCCATAATGGTTGTACCATTTTACATTTCCACCAGCAGTGAAAGAGGTTCCTATTTCTCCACAGCCTGGCCAGCATTTGTTTTTCATTTTTTTTTTTTTTTAATGTTTGTTATCCTTACTGGGGTATGGTGGAATCTAATAGTTGTTTTAATTTGCATTTCCCTGCTGATTAGGGATGTTGAACATTTTATTAATCATGTGTTACCATGTGTATTTCTTCCTCTGAGAACTCCCTGTGCAGTTCTCTGCTCCATTTTGTGAGTTGGTTGTTTGACTATTTGTTGTTTAGACTTTGGAGTTTTTTGTAAATTTTAGAAAATAAGCCTCTGTCAGTTGTAGAGCTTGCAAATATTTTCTCCCATTCTGTGGGTAATCTGTTGGCTTTGATTATTGTATATTTGTCTGTGAAAAAAACTTTTCAGCTTTATGAGATCCCAATGGTTGAGTGATTGTTTAATTTTCTGAGTTGCTGGGGTTTTGTTCAGGAAGTCTTTTTCCCACTCCTATGTCACCAAAGTTTCCTCCTATTTTTTCTTCCAGTAGTAGTAGAGTTTCTGGTTTTATATCGAGATATTTGATCCATTTGGATTTGATTTCTGTGCATGGCAAGATGTGTGGGTCGAGTTTCATTTTCCTACATATGGTTGACCAGTTTGTCCAGCACCATTTGTTGAAGATGCTGTCTTTTTCCAGTCTACATTGGTAGGGCCTTTGTCAAATATCAAGGAGCTGTAGTTTCTTGACCCAAAGTCTGGGTCTTCTATTCTGTTCCATTGGTCTATATTCCTGTTTTTATGCCAGTACCATGTTATTTTTATTACTATGGCTTTGTAGTATAGCTTTAGATCAGGTATGGTGATGCCTTCAGAGGAGTTTCTTTTGCTGAGGAAATGCTTGGATATCTGAGGCTTTCTGCCTTTCCATATGAATTTTGAGATCATTTTTTTTCTCTCTCTGTGAAAAAAGAAGTTGGGATTTTTGTAGGTATGGCATTAAATCTATATAATGGTTTTGGTAAGATTGTAATTTTCACAATGTTAATTCTGCCTATCCAGGAGCATGGAGGTCTTTCCATTTTTGCAGGTCCTCCTCAATTTCTTTCTTGAGTGTTTTTATGTTTTCCTTTTATAGGTGTTTCACTTCCTTGCTTAAGGTTATTCCCAAGTATTTTATTTCTTTTGTTGCTATTGAAAATGGGACAATGTTGCTTTTTTCTTTTTCTGTATCTTTTGCTAGAATGTGTCATTCTTTTTTAAATTGTTTTATTAGTTATGTATATAATGTGCATAGAGCCATGATGATACCATTGTTAGCCTTTCTCCTGCCATCCTCCCTCGGGGATTGTGTGTCTTGCATTGTGAGGATAGCCGTGGTTATGTGGGAGAGGCAGTGTCTCTGTACATAATGACCCAACTTATGGCTCTAACAATCTTTCCACCCTCTCTTCCACGAATTTCCCTAAGCCATGTTGGGTTCATTTTAGGTCTATTTCAGTGACAAGATCATGGGAGTCTGTGTCTCTGGATCTCTGGTTTGGTAGGCATTGAGCATTCTCTGTGTCTACCTCCTTTACCCTCTGCTGATACCAGGTTTGCTGAGAAAGCAGCACTCTTGCTCATTTCCCCCATTACTCTATGGGTTCAGCTGATGTCCTGGTGAGGTGTGATGGGCTGATTCTCTCCTCAGGTTCTACGTCCATCTGAAAAAGCGAAGCAAATTTCTCCAATGGAGAGTGAGGTCAGTGCAAGGTATATGGATAGCCATTACTGTTTCAGAGTAGATTTAATGGGTTTAGGCCCTCTTGTATCCCACTATTGGTGGGACCTTGATATTGGAGGGTGAACTCATTTTGGATATGGTTCTGACTTGTTTTCCAGTTCCAGGTATGGGTTCCATTTCCACTGAGCAGATCCTTTAGCCAAATCAAAGCAGTTGACAACCCACCATGGCTGTGTGCCACTACTGCATTTGTGTAAGCATCATGTCAGGTTGTTTGCTGCTGGGAAGTTTACATCACAAGTTGCTTAGACAGATGTTGGTCATTTTCCCCGATTTGCTCATGTAGTACCCTCTGGCACTAGACAAGCTAACTGTCTGGGGACTGTCTCTTCCAGATTCTAGCCAGGTCATTCCATGTTCCATCCCAATAGCATATGGTGTCTTTGGCAATATGGTCTTACCATTAACCTTTGGTGGGTCATCAAGTACTCTGACAGAAATCTGTCTTCTTTTGGGAAACCTTGTAGATCTCACTGATCAGCTCATTGTGGATGTTGACCACATGCTTGTACTGGGAGTTACAGGTCAGTGTCACTGGAAAAGAAGGAAGAAAAATATAGGTAGTATGAAAGAGAAAGAGAAAGAGAGAGAGAGAGAGAGAGAAGAGAAGAGGGGTGTGAGAGAGGAACAGGAGAAGGTTGAGGTTAGTCTTCATCCTACCTTCTCGAGGCCCCTGTGATTCAGGTGTTTTCTATAAGCATCTGATGAAGGTTCAGCCTTTTAGTATGTCTTACAGGTTATAGGATTTTTTGGTAACATTTCCAATTGGGTCCAGTTTTTTGTATCCCCCCTTTACCCTCCCTTCCCTCCTCACCATCACTATTGTCCAGTCCTAAAAATGTTTCTTAGGTGTGTCATCATCTCAGGCAAATTCAGGTTAGGAGCCACAGATGAGTGCCACCATGTGACGATTATCTTTCTGTGATTGGGTGAGTTTGCTGAGAATGATTTGTTCCAAGTTTGACCATTTTTCTTCAAATTGCATTGTGTCATATTTTCTTACTGCTATGTAGAACTCCTTTGTGTAGATATACCACATCTTAGTTATCCATTCATCTAATGATGGACATCTGGGTTGATTCCAGCTCTTAGCTATTATGAACTGAGCAGCTATAAACATGGTTGAGCAAATCTCTCTGAAGTGAGGCTTGGAGCTCTTAGGGTAAATACCCAGTAAGGGAATAACTGGGTCTGTTGGTAACTCTATAGTGATCCTTTTTAGGGGTCTCCATTTTGCTTTCCATAGTGGTTGTACCAGCTTACATTCCCCCCAACAGTGAATGAGGGTCCCTGTTTCTCCACAACCTGGCCAGCATTTGTTTTCATTAGAATTTTTAATGTTTGCTATCCTTACTGGGGTATGGTGGAATCTCATAGTTATTTTAATTTGCATTTCCCCGATGATTAGGAATGTTGAACATTTTCTTAAGTGTGTGTTTGCCATTTGTATTTCTTCCTCTGAGAACTCCCTTTGCAGTTCTCTACCCCATTTTGTAAGTGGGTTGTTTGAGGTTTTATTGTTTTGGTTTTTGAGTTCTTTGTAGATTATAGAAATTAGGCTTCTGTCTGATGTGTATCCAGCAAAACTTTTCTCCCATTCTGTGGGTAATCTATCAGCTCTTCTTATTGTATGTTTGTCTGTGAAAAAGCTTTTCAGCTTCATGAGATCCCAATGATTGAGTGATTATTTAATTTCCTGAGCTGGTGGGGTTTTATTCAGGAATTTTTCCTCAATCCTATATCATGGAAATTTCCTCCTATTTTTTCTTCCAGTAGTAGCAGCTTTTATGGTCTTATATTGAGGTCTTTCATCTACTTGGAATTAATTTCTGTGCATGGTGAGATGTGTAGATCAAGTTTCATTTTCCTGAATATGGCTTTCCAGTTTGTCTAGCACAATTTGTTGAAGATGCTGTCTTTGTTCCAGTCTACATTATTTGGGCCTTTTTCAAATATCAAGTAGCTGTAGTTACTTGGTCCAAAGTCTGGGTCCTCAATTCTGTTCCATTGGTCTATAATCCTGTTTTTATGCCAGCACCATGCTGTTTTTATTACAATGGCTTTGTAGTATAGCTTTGGATCAGGTATGGTGATGCCTCCAGAGGTGTTTCTTTTCCTGAGGATATGCTTGGATATCCAAGGCCTTCTGCCATCCCATATGAATTTTGAGACCATTTTTCTATCTCTATGAAGAAAAACATTGGGATTTTTATTGGTATTGCATTAAATCTATATATTTCTTTTGGCAAAATTGCCATTTTCACAATGTTAATTCTGCCTATTCAGGAGCATGGGAGGTCTTTCCATTTTATCAGGTCCCCCTCAATTTCTTTCTTGAGTGTTTTTGTGTTTTCGTTGTAAAGGTCTTTTGCCTCCTTGGTTAATGTTATTCCAGGTATTTTATTTTTTTGATGCTATTAAAAATGGGACAATGTCTCTTATTTCTTTCTCTGTATCTTTGTCTTTTGCATATAGAAAGGCTACTAATTTTTTACATTGATTTTGTATCCTGCTACTTAACTGAAGGAGTTAATCAACTTTAAGAGTTTTTGGATGGAGGATCTTGGGTCACTTATATATAGAAACATGTCTCTGTAAATAAGGCTAACTTCTTCCTTTCCAATTTGTATCCCTTTTATTTCTTTCTCCTGTCTTATTTCTTGAACTAGTATTTCCAGTACTATGTTGAAAAGCAGAGGTGAGAGTGGACACCCCTGTCTTGTTCCTGATCTCAATGAGAATTCCTTCAATCTCTCCCCATTAAGTATTATTTGGGCATTAGGTTCTTTATATATAGCCTTTATTATGTTGAGTTATAGACCATCCATGCCTATTCTCTCCAATGTTTTGATCATGAAGGGATGTTGTATCTTGTCAAAGGCCTTTTTTGCATCTATCAAAATTATCATGTGGTTTTTGTGTTTAATTTTATTTATGTGGTATATTACATTGACAGATTTCCATATGTTGAACCAAACTGGCATTCCTGGGATGAAACCTACATGGTCCAGGTGGATAATGCTTTAGATGTGCTGTTGAATTCAATTTGTGAGGATTTTGTTCAGGATCTTTGCATCTAGGTTCATCGAGGAAATAGGCCTGTAGTTTTCTTTTCTTGTGGCATCTCTACCTGGTTTTGGTATTAGGGTGATGCTGCCTTCATAGAAGGAGTTAGGGAGATTTCCCTGTTCTCTGATTGTATGGCTCAATTTGAGAAAGATTGGTTTCAGTTCTTCCATGAAGGTTTGATAGAATTCTGCTGAGAAGCCATCTGGTCCTGGACTCTTCTTTTTAGGTAGATTTTTGATTACTCTTTCAATCTCAGTGGTTGTGATGGGTTTGTTCAGGAGATTAATCTGCTCTGAACTTAACTTTGGTAGGTGGTATGTGTCCAGGAATTCATCCATTTCCTCCATATTGTACAGTTTTGTGGAGTAGAGGTTTTTGAAGTAAGTCCTGATTATTCTCCCAATTTCACTTATGTCTCTTGTGATCTCTCCTTTTTCATTTGTAATTTTGTTAATTTGTGTTGTCTCTTTTTTCTGCTTGATCAAATTGGCTAGGAGTTTATCAATCTTGTTTATTTTTTCAAAGAACCAGCTCTTTGTTTCATCAATTTTTAAAATTGTTTTCTTAGTTTCCAATTCATTAATTTCTGCTCTGATCTTAATTATTTCTTTCCATCTGGGGCTTTTAGGGTTGGATACTTCTTGTTTTTCCAATGTCTTTAGATGGATGGTTAGGTTATTGATTTGGGATTTCTCTGTCTTTGTTATGAAGGCATTTAGCGCAATGAATTTTCCCTTGAGGATCGCCTTCATTGTGTCCCATAAGTTTTGGTATGCTGTGTTCTCATTGTCATTCATTTCTAGAAATTTTGAAATTTCATTTTTTATTTCGTCTACTACCCATTTATTGCTTAATAGTATGTCGTTCAGTTTCCAGGAGCTGGTTGGGTTCCTGGCACATCTTTTGTTGTTAATTTCTAGCAATAGAGAATTATGATCTGATATCATGCAGGAAATTATGTCAATCCTCTTAAATATTTGGAGGCTGGCTTTATAACCCAGTATATGATCTATTTTAGAGAAAGTTCCATGTGCTGTTGAGAAGAATGTGTAATCTGTGGAATTTGGGTAGAATGTTCTATATATGTCCATTAGGTCTAATTGATGAATGGTGTTGTTGAGCTCTCTTACTTCCCTGTTAATTTTCTGTTTGGTGATCTGTATGTTGCCAATAGTGGAGTATTTAAGTCCCCAATATGATGGTGTTGGTGGTTATTTCTGTTTTATTGTCAAGTAGGTTTTGTTTTATGAATGGTGGTGCACCTGTGTTTGGTGCATAAAGATTGATGACTGTGATATCCTCTTATTGGACTGTTCCCTTGATAAGTAAGAAGTGGCCTTCTTTGTCTTTTTTGATTACTTATGGTTTGAAGTCTATTTTATCTGATATAAGTATAGCTACATATGCTTGTTTCTTATTTGTGTTTGCTTGTAATATCATTTCCCACCCTTTCATCCTGAGAAGTCTGTCTTTATTGGTGAGGTGGGCTTGAAGACAGCAGTTTGAGGGGTCTAGTTTTCTGGTCCACCCTGTTAGCTTATGTCTCTTGATATGTTAATTAAGGCCATTAATATTTAGGGAAATAACTGTGAGGTTTGATTTAATACCTGCCATATTGTGGTGGATTATGTGGTCTGGTGTTTTTTTGTGTGTGTTTTTTTTGGGGGGGGGTGGGGGTTATTGTGGTCTGCTTCTTGGGGGCACTTGAGATTGGTTATTTGATTCTTCTGTGTGGAGAATTCCCTGAAATACTCTCTGTAGGTTTGGATTTGTGTTCATATAATTGTAAAGATGAGTTTTATCATGGAAAGTTTTTCTTTCACCATCTATTATGAGGGATACTTTTGCTGGGTAGAGTAGTTTGGGTTGGAAGCCATAAGTTCTTAGAGTATGCAGTGTTCCATTCCAGGCACTTCTGGCTTTTAGGGTTTCCATTGAGAAGTCTGAGGTAATTCAGATGAGGCTTCCTTTATATGTAATGTGTTGTTTCTTCCTAGCTGATTTTAGGACTTTCTCTTTGTGATTGATGTTTAGAGTCTTAATGATAATTTGTCTTGGAGAATTTCTCCTTTGGTCAAGTCTGTTTGGAGTTCTGCTAGCTTCTTATAACTTGATGGAATTTTCTTTTGAGAGAGTGTGAAAGTTTTCTTCAATGATTTTGTTGAATAAGTTTTCCATTCCTTTGGTCTGTGTTTCTTCCCCCTCTGGTATACCCATGATCCTAATGTTTGGATGCTTAAGGGTGTCCCACATTTCCCTCATGTTCTGTTCACAGAAATTTTTGAACTTGTTGAAATATTTAGACTCACAAACTCTTTCTTCTGTTTTGTCTTCCAGTTCTGAGTTTCTATCCTCCACTTGGATGACTCTATTCTTCAGAGCTTCTATAGAGTTTTGGGCTTGTTCAATTTGGTTCATATTTTCTGCTTTTTTATGTATAGTTTCCATCCCTGTCAAGTTCCCTTTTCATTTTCTGATTTTCTTAATACTTGTTGGAGTTCATCCTTGCACTTTTTTTGTGTCTTCATTGAACTTGCCAGCTGGTTATTGACCTTTTTTTTTCTCACTATCCTTCAGATCATTTAACTGTCTTTGGAATCCTTCCTGATTCTTTTCCATTAGGTCTAATCTAGCAAGGATAACATTCATACAATTATTGGCTCTTTGTTGAATTTCTGAAAGTTGTGCTATTTGCTTGGCCAAGGTTGCATACCTTGTCTATTCATTTTGGGGTTCTGATACTATTGTCTCTTCTATGATTTGATTAGAGATATCCATTGTGGGACTGAACAGTCTAGCTGGATTTACTTGTATCTGATTTTTTCATGATATTCCTTTTTTGCTGTGGTCTACCCATTATAATGGTTTAGAAAGCCTACAGCTGTGAGATTCTAGCCTGCTGCCCTGGGGTGTAGTGGGGGGCAGTGGTGAGTCTCAGGGTGATGGACCCTGGAATTCAGAAAGGCTGCACTGGGGGACACTGGCCTGCTGGCCTTGGTTCCCTATTGGAGGTGGGAGGGGGAGGGGACTGCAACCATCCTAGTTGAGCTCAGGAAGGGTAGTGTGGGAACACTGGCCTACTTCCCTGGGTCCCTGATCTGCTGTGGGACGGGGAGTGGTGGCACCTGATAAGGGATGGGGCTTAGGAAGGCTAGGGAGGCACCTGATCAGTGATGGGGTTCTGGCTGGCAAGGGAAGCACCTGATTGGCAATGGGGCTCAGGCATGCCTGTCAGGACCTGACCTGCAATGGCACTCAGAGCTCTGGCCAGCTAGGGAGGGACCTGACTGGTGATGGCGCCTGCCTGAGAGCATGGGAATCAGTGGATTCCCTATTTTGCTCATCCACCCCCTCCCTCTGGAAGCATACTAGAACCAGCAAATCCCTTAAAAAATCCCTTGAACCTTAAGGGTCTTGCCTTTACTTCCCTGGGAGGTGAGGAGAGGTTAGGCAGATGCCATCTTGAGTGGAACCCCCAAATGTGTCATTCTTAATGAGACATTTATATTATCCCTTCTCATGCTTATGGGTCAATTCAGAAAACGGACAGAAAGAATGTTAGTGCCAGTGGATGGTGAGGGAAGGTGTGAAATGCTTTAATTGAAGCATGACCTCATACCTTCTTAACCTGCACAAGACTCACACCATACTGGGTTCCATTAACATTCTGTTATTTGTGATGGAGGAAAGTATGAGACCTCATACTTTCTTGAGTTAATGTTTGCTGGGGTAGTGAGAAACATTTTTTTTCATTTTATATTTGTTTTATTAATTATGCACTTTACTGTATGAACATATCATATGTTGGTCATATTCCCATCAGGTTATACTCTTATAGCCTCTCCCCTCCCACCCTGCTCCAATTTCACTGAAGATCCTTCTCAGTGGACTTATTGGTATTCACAATGTGATTCTGAACGCATTAGTTATTCTCTGTAGTGGTGGGGATTCTGTACCTCAGAGTACTCCTTTCCAAGCTGTGGCTCTTACAATTTTTCTGTTTCCTTTCTGCAATGTTCCCTGAATCTTGGAGAAACATTTTGTATATAGCTTCTTGTAGGATACACATGTTCTGGGAAATAATCTGCCATCCATGGCCCTCTTATCATTTTAGTTCAGGTGAGCACTTATATGAGTCTCTGTTGTATACGGGCCAGAAGAGGTCAAGTCCATTATGTGGTAGAGAGAGAAGCACAGCTGGAAAGGAATCCAGAGAAATAAGAATGAAGAGAGAGGCTGAACAGTGAAATACTTGTGTGTGTGTGTGTACATATATGTATAGTTGTAAAATATATACATCGTTGCCACCTGTTTTTTCAGGAACCCTTTCTGTCAAGTGTAGCTTTTCTTTACTTTAACTTTCAATAAAACATTGTTAAAATATATACATATCATACACAATTTACACAGTTAACTATTTTTCAATGTACACTCTGTGTGTTTAGTTATAGACCCATCAAACTATCACAACTATCCAACTCCAGAAATTTTATATATCAACCACCATTCTACTTTTTGTTTGTGAGTTTGACTGCTCTAAGTGCTTCATATAAATGAAATCAATCAGTGTTTGCCTCTTATGATTGGCATATTTCACTTAGTGTCATATACTCATATTTCATTCATGCCACAATTCCCTTCCTAGTTAAGTCCTAATAATATTCTATTAAATGTATATAATACATTTTTGTTTCTCTAAAGGATGGACATAGGGGTTCCTTTTACTTTTTGCTGTTGTGTTGTTGTGAATAACATTGATATGAATATGGATGACCAGAGAGTAGAAATATTTATTTTTGTGCAGTGATACAGATTGAATCCAGGATGTAAGATAGTCTCAGCTCAAATCCCTCTTTCTCTCTGTGTCTGTGTGATTGAAAATAAGGGTTAGTACAAGGGTTAGTAGATAATATGTTGCATAATGAAGAGTCCACTGAACCTATTGAGGACATAAGGAGTCCATTGAATAAAGCAGAATAAACTGAAAACAATAACAACAGCAACAAAAAGTAGATGTTGCTAAGAAGATTGTGGGGATTTCTCCAATTGGATCAGAATGTTTTTCAAAAATATGATATATTATTTTCTTTCTCTCCAAGAAGTATGTTATCTAATGTGCTTTCCTTTCATAACTTCCCTTTCCTAAGCTCCTTAATATGGTGTACTTAGCCTCATTCAAGCTTCCAAGTCTTTTCTGCTATGCATCCATCCTCACAAGGCATGAAACACCTATCCTTATATATTTCAGGCTCTGCAGCTTCCTTTCCAGACCTGAGAGAGCCCTTCACTGTAGTGCTAAAGACACAATATGACCTATAATATGTTTTCACTTTTTTTCCTGTTGACTACCAGAAAGCAGGGGTTTTAGCTTATTCATTTCGGTAACATTTGTGTGTAGCATGAAAGAGACTAATATACTTTTAAAGTAGATAAATTAGTGAAAGTTGTGATGTTTTATAGGCAAAAACCAACATGCTGACTAGGTTTATTCTTAGGTACCTATCCTATTCAAGATCCAGTGTCAAGAGGGCCCCAAATAAAAAGAAAGAAAGAAAGAAAGAAAGAAAGAAAGAGAAAGAAAGAAAGAAAGAAAGAAAGAAAGAAAGAAAGAAAGAAAGAAAGAAAGAAAGAAACTCACTGAGGAGACCCACAACTCAACAAAGCTAAAAATAACAGGTTGTTAAGAGCTGAGCATTTAGTAAGACATAAAGAGGAGGGTGCACAATGGAATATGGGTGAGGGAGGAGGACAAAAGAGATTAAAAAGAGGGGAATATGATCAAATTATAGTATGTTAATGTATTAAAATCTCATTATTTTTTCCTTTTAAAAGAGAGTTACAAGGAAGTAATTTGAGAACAGTAGTTAATACCTGTTGTCTTAGCACATGGACATAACAGAGTCTGAATTAGAGAGAAATGCTAGGAGGAATTCCAATTTCTCCAAAGCTGTAACATTTTCTTTTTTATACAATCATTCCCATGGGTCCATAAAATAATTGTAATTAATGGTTTATTTTTTTAATTGCCAGATAAGATTATATGTTTATTGTACACAGCATTATTTTGAAGTATGTGTACATGTAGAATGATTACAACCTATGTAATTTTCTTATTTCACAAACTTTTTTGTAGTCATGGCATTTAAAAATATATTTGTGAGAGTTTTAAATACAATATTTTGCTATTAACTAGTGTCATCATATTGTGCAACAGAATTGTAGAAATTACTCCTAACTATAGTTCTATATCTTTTGATCAACATCTTCCCAACCACGACCTTAACCCATGGTGACTACTATTCTATATGTTCATAATTTAACCCTTTTTTCTCAGATTCTACACTTAAGTGAGTCAAGGGAGATTTTCTCTTTCTCGCCTATTTAATTTAATATACTATCCTCTAAGGCTACGAATATTATTGCAAAAGACAGGATTTTTTTAAAATTAAAGTGGAATGGCATTCTATTGTGTATACCTACCACATTATTTTGGTCAGTTCTTCCATTGATTGGCATATAGGTTCATTTCATATTGTGCCTATTGTGAATAGTGCTACATAATGAATGCAGGAGTCATCTATCTCTTATAAATACTGATTTCATCTTTGTATACTTACACCCAGGAGTAAGATTTCTAGATCCTATGGATGTTCTGATTTTATATTTTTCTGATTTAATTTTTTGAGGAATTACCATACTATTTTCTGTAATAGTTGTAATAATTTACATTCCCACCCATGATTGTATAAGGATTTCCTGTCCTTCATGTCTTTGACAACAGTATTTCTTGACTTTCTGATAATGATCATCTATCTTAATGAGGGTGAAGTAACCTCTCTTAATGTTTTTAGTTTGCATTTCCACAAAGATTGTTAAATTTCAACTTTTTTCCTGTACCTGATTGACTTTTACACAAATTCTATGGAAATATGCTTATTCATTTTTGAGTCAGGCTGTTTGTGTCTCATTAAGTTGCTTGTGTTTTGAATAGTGATTCTTCATCACATACATACCTTGTAAATATCTCTCCCATTTGAAGGTTGTCTTTATTATGCTGATTTTTCTTTGCCTGTGCAGAAGCTTTGTAATCACAAACATATCTGTACATTTTGTTTCTGTTCATTTCAGTTTATGTCTAAAACATCATTGCCCAATCAAGGTTTTTTCTTCTACTTGATTGGCAACTTCACATCTTTATTTTGTTAAATCATTCTGAGTTGATTTTTATCTTTGGTATGTGATTTCATTCTTCTGTATCAGATATCCAGTGGTCTCAATGCTGCTGAAGAAGAATAGTTCTTTGAACAGTGTCTTTGCTTGGCACCATTATTGAAAATCAATTGACTATACACAATTGAATTTATTCCTGGGGTCTCTATTATCAAACATTGGTATGTCTGAATTATGCCAGTACCACATACATGGTTTTCTTTCTTTTTTGGTTATTTATCTATCTAACATCTATCTATCATTTTTTTACATAGGCTATATAGTCTTATATGCCCTTACCTACACTGTCATTTCCCTGATGGCCCTCCTTATTAGGGTCCCTGGTATTAACTATGGGGTAATTGTGGCCTCTGTCAGTTTCTGAGGGTGGGGCTGTGTCTCAGGATATTTCTACTGACCCTGTGTCTCTTATAGTCTTCCTGTGTCCTCTTCCACAACACTCCCTGATCCTTGGTGGGTGTGTTAGCAGTTTGTTTTAGTGTTGAGTTCGCTGTTGCCTCTGTATTAGTGTTACATATATTTTGAAATAAGTAATGTTCTCCACTCTTTCCCCCACCCCTCCTGATTGCTGTAGTTTTTCAGGGATTTTGTGGTTTCACACAAATATAGGGATGGCTTTCCTATTTCTTTGAAAAGGATCATAGTTATTTTGTTACAGATTGTATTAAATCTGATGATAGCTTTGTGTAATGAAGGCATTTAAATAATATTATTCTTCCTACCTAAGAATCTGGGATAATTTCCCATTTCTTTATGAGTTCTTGTTCTCATAATCGTTTTGTATATTTTTACTTTGTAGGTCTTTCACTTCCTTGGTCACCTACTCAAAAATATTTCATTGTGGAGTGTATATGGCTTAACTGTTGCAAATGGGATTGCATTTGTCATGTCTTCTGGCTAGTTTGTTGTTAGGACATAGAGATGCTATGATTCTACATGCAGATTTTGTATCCTTCAACATTCCTGAATTGATTTATTAATTTTCACAGATCCATAGGACTTTTTGGAGGATCCACAGTGCTTTCCATATATAGGATCATGTCTGCAGGGATAATTTCATTTTTTTTTCTTTCTGCTGCGGATATCCTTTATTTCTTTATCTTGATTAATTTCTCTGGGTAGGACTTCTAGTATATTGAATAGAAGTTGTGATAGTGGGTATATTTCACTTATTTGTGATCATAGATGGTAAAAATAAGCTTTATAACTACTTAATAGTATGTTAGACATTGATTTGACCTATTTCTGTATGTCAAACCATGCCTACATCGTTGGGATAAAGCCTACGTCATCAAGGTGGATAATGCCTTTGATGTGTTGAATTCAATTTGCAAGGATTTTGTTCAGGATCTTTGCATCTAAGTTCATAAGGGATATAGGCCTATAGTTTTCTTTCCTTTTTTGCATCTCTGTCTGCTTTTGGTATTAGGGTGAGGCTAACTTCAAAAAAAGGTGTGGGCAGGATGCCCTGGTCTCTGGTTATGAGAAATAGTTTGAGAAAAATTGGCTTAAGTTTTTCAATGAAGGTTTGATAGAATTTAGCTCAAAGCCATCTAGTCCTGGACTTTTATTTTTGTGGAGGTTTTTGATTACTTTTTCAATATCCATGGATGTGATAGGTTTATTTAGGAGATTAATCTGTTCTGAGTTTAGTTTTGGCAAGTGGCATGTGTCTAGGGATTCATCCATTTCTTCCAGATTATTCAATTTTATGGAGTAGAGGTTTTGGAAGTATGGTCTGATGATTATTCCAATTTCATTGATGTCCATTGTGATATCTACTTTGATTTTGTTAATTTGAGACTTCTTTCTTTTTTGCTTGATCAAATTGGACAGAGTTTGTCAATCTTGTTTATTTTTTCAAAAAACCAACTCGTTTCATAAATATTTAAAATTGTTTTTGTAATTTCCAATTCATTGATTTATGCTCTAATCTTGCTTATTTCTTTCTTTCTGAAGCTCTGTATTCCTCTTCTTTTTTTCCCCAGTGCTGTTAGGTGGAAAGTCAGGTTATTGATTTGGGATCTCTCTGTCTTTGTAATGAAGGCATTTAGCACTATGAATTTTCCACTTAGGGATGCCTTCATTGTGTTCCATAAGTTCTTTTTTTTTCTGTTCATTTTTTTAATTGACAACTTCTTTACTTAGATACAAAAAACACCTATTTCCCTCCCCTCCCCCCATTCCACTTTAGAACTTAATGTCCATCATATCCCCTCCCTCTCTCCATTAGTCTCTCTTTTAGTTTGAGGTCACCATCTTTTTCTTCTATTATGAGGGTCTTGCGAAGATATTGCTAGGCACTGCAAGGTCATGGATATCGAGGCCAATTTCTGTCTAGGCAGTTGCATTGTAAGAAGTCATACCCTTCCTTTGGCTCTTCCATTCTATCTGCTCCCTCTTCCTCAATGGTCCCTGAGCCTTGGAGGGTGTGACAGAGGTGTTTCAGTGCTGGGCACTCCTCCATCCCTTCTTCTCAGCACTATGTTGCCTTTTGGGTGTTCCATAAGTTTTGGTAGGTTATGTTTTCATTATCATTAAATTCTAGGAATTTTACAATTTCTTTTTTGATTTCTTTCATTCATTGTTTAACTGTGTGTTGTTTGGTCTCCAGGAACTGGTGGAGTTCTTGATATGTCTCTTGTTAATTTCTAGCTTTAAAGCATTGTGATCTGACATGATTCAGGAAGTTACTTCAATTTTCCTGACTTTATGGAGGCATTCTTTATAGCCTAATGTGTCATCAATTTTGGAGAAAGTTCTATGGGCTGCTGAGAAGAATGTATGTTCTGTCGATGTCTATTATGTCTAATTGATCTGTGATGTTGTTGAGCTCTATTATTTCACTGTTGATTTTCTGCTTGGATGATAGTGGAGTATTAAAGTTTGTGACTATGATGGTGTTGGTGTTTATTTCTGTTTTGTTGTCAGCAGATTTTGATTTATAACTTGCATCTGTGTTTGGGGATCATGTTGGATCATTGCCTTGATGAGTAAGAAGTGGCTTTATTTGTCCTTTTTGATTACTTTTAGTTTGAAGTCTATTTTAGCAGATATTAATATAACAATACCCGATTTTTTAAAATTTCCATTTGCTTGGAATATCATTTTCCATCCTTTCACCCTGAAGAGGTATCTATCTTTAGCGTTGAGGTGGGTTTCTTGAAGACAGCAGATAGAAGGGTCCATTTCTTTGATCCACTCGGATAACTTGTGTCTTTTGAGACCATTAATATTTAAGGTTATTACTGTGAGGTTTGAATTAATCCCTGCCATGATGAGGTGTTTTATGGGGTTTGGTGCTTTCTTATGTTTCGTACTATGTTGAGCCTGGTATGGTTTGAGTTATTGTGATCGTCTTTTTGTTGGCTCTTGAGATTTGTTGTTTGAATGTTCTGTGTGGAGTAGTCGCTCAAGTATTTTCTGTAGGTTTGGCTTTGTCTTTTTATACCCATAGAGTTGACATTTTTTCATGGAAAGTTTTCCTTTTACCCTCTATTATGAGGGATATTTTTGCTAGGTAGTGTAGCTTGGATTTGAAGCCATAATTTTTTTAGATTTTGAATTGTTTACATTCCAGGCCCTTCTGGCTTTCAGGGTTTCCATTGAGAAATCTGACATAATTCTGATGGGACTGACTTCGTATGTTGTAAGTTGTTTCTTTCTTGCTGCTTTTAAGAATCTCTGTTTGTTTTCATTGTTAAGAGTTTTAACTATGATGTTTCTTCTTTGGTCCTTTCTGTTTGGTGTTCTGTAGGCTTCTTATATCTAAATCGTCCTCTGTTTTTAGAGACTGGGGAAATTATCTTCAACAATTCTGTTTAATATGTTTTCTGTGCATCTAGCCTGGATTTCCTCTCCTTCTGGTATATCCATGATTCAGATGTTTGGTTGTTTAAGGATATCCCATAGTTCCCTCATATTTTGTTCACTTGATTTTTTGAACTTAGTGAACATTTTGGCCTCCCAATCAATTTCTTCTGTCTTGTCTTCCAGGTCAAAGGTTCTGTCTTCCACATGAGCAACCCTGTTAGTGAGGGATTCTGGAGAGGTTTTTATAAGTTTTATTCATTTTTTTCCCCTGTTCTGTTTTTTTATCACGTCCACCCCTTTTTTGAGGTACAATTATGGTTTGAGTTCTGATTTTCTTGATGCTTCGTGGAATTCATTCTTACATTTGATCAAGTCTTCATCAAGCTTAATCAATTGGGTGTTGAGATCTTTTGTTTCTTTTTTATTTTTTCTTTTTGGTTTTTCAAAGTAGGGTCTCACTCTTGTCCAGGCTGGAATTCATTATGTAGTCTCTGGGTGGCCTCAAATCACTGTGATCCTCCTACCTCTGGGGTAGGTATTAAAGGGATTAAAGCCATGCACCACCATGCCCGCCTAGATCTTCTATTTCTTGCCTCACCTGCAATTCATTCATATCTCTTTTTGAGGGTTCTAATGTTTAAGCCTACTGTCAAAAGCTGAATGCTCTAAGATACCTTTCTGTTCAATTTCATTGATATGATTGTTGGTTCTTTGATTGTTTCCTTGCAGGTTAGTGATTCTATTGATCAGGGTCTCATTTGTTGTTGTGTTTTCATTTTGGGATTGAAGTTCTAGTGATTTCTCTATGATTTCATTCGTGGCTTCCATTGTAGGGGTAGACTCCTTGGTGGAGATCTCTCAGTTTGCTGATTTTCATTGACTTTTGTGTGCGTGTGTGTGCTGTGGTCTACCCATTTTACAGAGACTCTGTTTTATTGAGGAGGAAGTAAGTTTTGTACTTTGACCTATGTACCCTCTGACTCAGGTCAACAGGGATGCTAGTACCCAGTGGCCAGTGAGGATACCAGAGCAAAAGGCCTGATTCCACAGCCCACACAGGGACCAGACATCCCCAAGAAAGGCACATGGGAAAAATGGGACTTACTGGGACCAGGGAACTGGGAGGAGCTGGGTAACAGGAATCTTACCTATTCACTACGCCTGGCCACACACTGTCTGTCACAGGGAACTGGGAACAGTGAACTTCAAAATTGTTTTTATGCTGACAAATAAAATACAAAAATTAAATATATCTTGAGGTACCACTTGATATTTCAATATGTACATAATATAATTAAATATATTATTCAGGATAAATATACTAAAATATTTATCTTCTCATTATGATGGCAATGTTCAAGGTAATTTATTTGGGCTTTAAAGATTTTTTTTTTTTATTAAGTAGAAACTTTGTCTGGACCCATTGTGTGTTAGTACCATCATTTTCCTCCTTCCTACCCCATTTGTTGGGGACACTCCTCAGTAGGATTGCTGGTATTCCCCCTGGTGTTGTGGGTTATGAGATATGACAGCATCAGTAAGTTGTTATAAGGGTGGGGGATACCTCTGGACATTCCCACTCTGTGGCTCTTACAATCTATCTACCCCTTCTTCCACAAAATTTCTTGAGACATGGTGGGTGTGCTTTCAGCTTACTTTAGTGTTGTGTTCTCTTCGAGCTTTTAGAGATATGCAGTATACAATGGTTACCTATAGCCATTCTGCTGTGCAGTGGGTCCTAGAATTTCCAGTGCATTTTTATCAGGAATTCACTGACAAATTGTTTCATGCTAATGTTATCCTTCCATTATATTGATTATAACTATGTTTATATGATGCTTTTATTGTGAACTTTGATGTATAAACACATTGCAAATTGTCATGTTGTTATCCAGTTATGTTCCCTCTTTATGTTGCCCCCTCACCCACTCCCTTTCCACTGAGGGCCCTCCTCTGTGGTGTTATAAGCATTCACTGTGAGGTAATAATTGCACCAGTCTCTTTGGGCAGGACAGTGCCTCAGATTACACCTTCCCATTCTGGGTCTCTTACATTCTTACTGCCCCCTATTCTTCAATGTTATCAGAGCCTCAAAGGGTATATTATAAGTTTCTGTTAGTGTTGCCCTCTCAGCAGCCTCTGATTATATGCTTTGAGAAGTTCTGGGTCTCCTCATTCTTGATGTTGATGGTTGTAAAAAAATAAGAGCATGAATCAAAGAAAAGGAGGACCTAAGAGATGAGACCAAAATTACAGGACTTCCAAGAAAGATGCTAATGAATGCAATACTAATTTTCTCTGTTGCCTTTCAGATAGCCTGACAAGGCTGGACCCAAATCCCCTATCTGGTCAAAATGTTGGGTTCTTGGGAGTTTAATGCTTGCAATGAGTACTTGGCAAAATCACATAGCAAGAAGAAGGCACAAAGACCTTATCAATCATACTCTGGTAATTTTGCATCTTTCAGAATTAAGAATAGGTGCATATGATGCTAACATATGCTTGAGGCTGAAATAAATCATAATATCTGCCTTTGGTGATTCAATGTGTAACTACATAATGAATTAAACCTTCAACGTTACAGTCTCAGTCTCCTTTACTTGTTTGTATTGATTTAGTGTCTGTATAATTTCATCCTGGTGCATATAAGTTACATTTCCATATATATTTTCTAAGTAAGATCCTTGTTTAGTCCAAGCTTATCCTTGTCTGCTATGTATGCCTGTTGAAGTCAGGTTCTCATTGCTGGCATAAATTACCTGTCCAAGAACAGATTTTTTGGGGGGAAGGTTTGTTTTTGTTTACAGACTTTAGTGGATGCTCCAGGATGGCAAGGAAAATGATTGCATGAGCAGGGGACAGACAACACTTCCTGGCCAACATCAGGTGGACAATAGGAACAGAAGAGTGTGCCAAACACTAGCAAGGGGGAGCTGGCTGTAACACCATAAGCCCTCCCCCAACAATACTCTGCCTCCTGAAGGCATTAATTCCCAAATCTCCATCAGCTGGAAATCTAGCAATCAAGCATACCTAAGTTTATGGGGGACACCTAAATCAAAACACACAATGCCTAATGAAGCAATAGAGTTGGTGTACCATAGTAAATTATTTCCATGAATTAGCTTACATGAGAGTTACTTAATGATTTTCTCTTACTGAAAGAGTAGAGAACATGTTAATACAGGGGTGAGTGCACAGAGATGCCCAGGAGAAGGGAGGGGAGTAAAGAGTGAAGTTTTGAATGGAAAAGAGTTCATGACCTCCTGCTTCTTGATAGTGCATATGCATTCTGTGAGCACATACCTGGGGGAGATTTTGGAGGAAAAGGGAGTGATGCAATGAATGAAAAGGGAAGGATGGTGTTTCTTGATGCGTGGTCCTCTGATGACTTTAGATCCTATGGAGTTTACATTGGGAGAAAAATCTGAGCAATCTACTTTTATGAGTGAATTTATCAGACAACTCACAATGTATCAGTTAACCACAGCTATATACAACCTTCCTACCATGGTAGTTTAAAACAAACACATGCTATTTTCCACAAGACTATTACTTGATAGGTTAGTTCTTTGAAATTAGCTGATCATTGTTGGGAAGTTCTTCTGGTATTCCTGGGACTGACATAATCAGCTGAGAGCTAGGTAATCTACACCCTTGGCTTTGGCAGCTACTTCTGCTTCACATGACTCAGCACCTAGACTACTCTTCATGTATGCTCTTCTACATACTTATCAAATTATTTATTGCATCAATTTTTTTGTTATCCCAGTGAACAAAGTCAGCTATATAACTTATACTCAGAAACAATGACTTTACTTACAATGGTTTATAACCAAACTCATAATGTCTTAGTTTACAATGGTCATGAGAGTTGAGGAGTAGAAAAGTTTTTCCCATTCATGCCAATAATAGAATGTGGGTTTGACACAATGTATACTGCAAAAAAAAAAAAAAAAAAAAAAAAAAAAAAAAAAAAAACCAGCAGGTTTAGGCAGTATATGTTCTGTACTTACTGTGCGATGGTCTAGAGGACATGTGATGGACAAGTTACTCTATGAGTAGAAACATAATGAGTAGATTCACCTTGGGTATCACCCTGGGATGACTTAGCCTCATCAGGAGGACACCTTTATCTTTCAAGGCCTTGAGAGCCATGGGAGTGGTGACAACATTAAGTGACTTTGTGCAGAGGGCAAAAACAAAAAGAATAGAATAAAAACACGGGTTAAGTTACTAAAGAATATGTGTGTATACCAAATCTAGCAAAGCAATTTTAGCTGAGTAGGGCTGACATCCTCATCTAATCATTGAGTGGGAGACTGGAGAATAACAAAATTTAAGTGTTCCTGGAATCCCTTGCATATTCCAAAGGAATTTGGGCTATTGTTATATGGAGATATGCCATTTATTTCTATATATTTATTTATAAAGATTCATGCCTTGCAAAATAGGCGGCTACCAAGACATCTACCACTTAGGATAATTGCTTCTTTCTTGACTTAGAAATATTTTAGTATCATCAACTTGAATTTCAGTCTCATTACTTAGTGGTTTTTCATTCCTATATTTCTACAAAAAGTAGCATGGAAGAATTAGAAACTATTTTGCACTGGCATCAGGCCAACCTGAATCAGCATTCTCATTTTACATCTTAGTAGTATTTAATATTAACAAATTTGCTACCTGCTTGTCTCTTGATCTCATCTTTAAAATTGGATTAACCACATCTTTTTAAATAAGCTTGAAGCTGAAGAAAGGATCAACAATACCTGACATATCACAGCTGTTCCAATAAACATACTCTTTTCCATTGTCAAATATATATATTTTACATGTCAACTAGTAGCCAAACATGGCCCTGTATTTACAGATTAAATAATCAATGAACAGAAAAAATATTTCATGCCTGACTTTCCTCTGTAAGATGTGCTTCTTGAATACATAACCGTGATGTGGGGATCATTGTAGACTGAAGTTTCTCTAGCATCAGCAAAGGATTTGAAGAAGTATGTAATCTTAAACTAAATTGCTACTTTTTTTTTACTAGCATGGATTTTTTTTTTTTTTTTTTTAAATCAAAAGCAACTGAGTTTCCTTCTGAATAGCTATTTGTTATGTTATGGAAGAATGCCCGGGTGATTAATAGAAAGAATGTTAAAAAAAAAAAAAAAAGGAGAGAAAGAAAAAGATGGAGGAAATGGGAGGAGACAAAAAGCTGAAAAATAAAAGGCTCCTTTTTCAGTCTTTTCCACACTTTTTGCTTATTTCTCCTTAATAAATACTGTTGTTTTGTCTTGGAGATACTCCTGGGGGGAGTTGGAGAGGAAACAAAATGCAAGTATGGGCTGTGGTAAACTGGGACAGGGTAGATGCTGGAGGGGTGGCCTTTTAACTCCAATTCCTTCTTGGAATGAGATTACCTCTTCTACTTTTGTGTTTTTGAGCCTTCTGATTGATGACCAGCCCCAGATGCTCACATGTGTTCAGCTCAGATGCCACTCTCTCGCCTGTCCTCATCTCTCAACATGAGTACAAGGGTAATTTATCTTCCCCTGGCTGAACTCCACCAGGGAGCTCCAAACCCCCATTCTCCTCACCCACTGTGATCCTTAACCTCTCACCACCCAAGCATTGCTTGTCCTCATCCTTTACTTTCAATCCTCGAGTTGCAGAATGTGTGGAAAATATTTGATTTTGGAGGGGGTCTGTTTTAGTAAATCAAAACATGTTGGTTCTACTTCCTTAGATTTTTAAAAGACCAGGTTGTCTTCAAAACAACAGAAAGAGGAACTGACACCAGAGGGACAGGGGAAGGGGAATGGGAGAGGAAAATCAGAGGATGAAGAAATTTGAAAAATTGAATTCAGGGTTAACATATTAGAAACTTGGCCTATATCTTATCTGTTTCTTGGATCTCAGTTGTTGTATGAAATGAATATTGTCTTGAACTTTCAATGAAACTGTGACTGTATATTCTTGAACTAGAAATAGGCTTTCTCCTTCCTTGCGTACATGACTCCATCTTCCTAATTGTTCTTTATTTGACACAGGTGTTATTCATCAGTAGAGGAATGCTCACACTATAATTCTGACCTCACTCACACATATAGGCCAAGTGGACTCTGGTGATCAAAGAAAGCCTGCATGCAAGGAAGTGAGGGGAGACAGCGTTAGCAGTTGGAAATTAAACCATTGTATATAATGGAGTATAGAAACAGGAATTATAAAGGGGATGAGAACATCTCCTTTATGGGAAGAAAGAATGTAAGGAGCACTATATTAGAGAGAGAAGTAAGAACTTAGGTGTGAACAACATGTTGTAATGACTTTGGGATCAGGAATCATTAAAGCTAGTTAAACAGGGGTGGGGAGATTGCCTGAAAAGCCTAAGGGCCAGGGATTGATTCCCTGTGGCCCATGTAAAGCCAGATGCAAAAGTGGCACATGGATCTGGAGTTCAGTTGCAGTGGATAGAGGCCCCAGCATGCCCATTCTCTCTCTATCTGCCTCTTTCACTCGCTCTCTCTCTCTCTCTCAAATGCACAAATAAAAGAATACTAGTTAAACAATTTTTGTATATCTTTTAAATTTCTCTGAGCATTGAAGACTGCATCTGTAATGTTGGAGTAAACATACAAGAGATAACTGCCATTTTGTAGACATGGGCTTTTTCCCCCAATTTTGAAAGTATTGAGGTAGGTAGGTAGGTAGTAAACATAGGGATTTCTTCTCATGACCTGTTCTGAAAGAGTAATCTGGATATGGCTGAAGGCATGCTCACACATTGGATTTTGAAGGTGGAGGGTGTAGTTCAGACAATAAGGAACAAAGGAAAGTTCAGATACAGATGTCTAGGTATTTGAATTCACAGTGGGTGGATGCCTACAGTAGCTGTTGGGTAGGATTCCAAATCTGAAGGTGAGGAAAGATAGAGCTGAATTCTGGTGTCTCATATATAATTCCTTAGTTTCCCTCTGGGAATTAAATGAAATGTGGTATGGAAAACACTTATAGAGCACCTAGCAGGAAATATTTCACCTCTGCTTGACAAAGCTGTCTTGAAAAAAACATATGACTGAGAAGTCCTTCATTTGTTTCCTTAGCCATTTTTTGCATCCATCCATTACACTTTCTTCCCCATGTATAATGCATACATTCTTCCAGGAATGTTATGGTGGTGATTTCCTAGAAATTTAATTAATTTCAACTTAATTCTCAACTTAACTCTATGCAGAAGAATAGGAAAATGGATGTTTCAAGTTTGGTGGTAATTTATTGGTATATCATATCATATAGCATGTCATCATATCATATCATATCATGTCATATCACATCTATGTGTTGTGTTTTGCTTGTTTACATTTTTCATAGCTAGGACTTTTCTCCTGGTGAAATTCTGGATGGAAAAATATATAAATTAACAATAAAGACAGGTCTCACTTCTGGTCAAGATGGCCTCCACTTAACCACGTTTTGCCTCACAGGGAAGGAAAGGATGCAGTTAATATCCACAATGAGCTGGTGACCACAGAGACCTACAAGGTCTCCCGTAAGAAGACAGACTTCTGACAGAGCACATGATTACCCACCAAAGGCTAATGGCAAGACCCTACTGCTAAAGACACCACATGATGTTGATACAGAACATAGAGAGACCTGGCTGGAATCTGGAAGAGAGTCAGTCCCCAGACAGTTAACTTGTCTAGTGCCAGAAGGTGCTACATAAGCGATGGGGGGAAAATGGCAACATCTGTCCAAGCAACTCGTGTTCTAAGCTGCTCAGCAGCAAACAACCTGAGGTGATGCTCACCCAAGTGCAATAGTGGCACACAGCCAAGGTGGGTAACCAAGTGCTCTTGAATTAGCTAATGGATCTGCTCAGTGGAATGGAATCCATAGCTGAAACTGGTAAATAAGTCAGAATCATATCCAAAAAATGAATTTGCTCTCCAATATCAAGCTCCCACCAATCTTGGGCTACAAGAGGGCCTACACCTATTAAATTCTCTCTAAACTAATAATGGTTATCCTGTTTATTCAGTGCAGATTTCACTCTCCTTTGGACAATCTGTTTCTCTTTTTCACATGAACATAGAACCTGAGGAGAGAATCAGCCCTTTGCGCCTCCCCAGGGCCCCAGCTGAAACCATAGAGTAATGAAATGAAATGGGGGAAATGAACAAGAATACTGCTTTCTTGATGAACCTGGTATTAGCACAAGGGTGAAGGAGATAGATACAAAGAACTCTCAGCTCCTACCAAACTAGAGATCCAGAGACACAGAGGATCCCAAAACCTCATCACTGAAGTAGACCTAAAACAAATCCAACATGGCTCAGGGAAATTCACAGAAGAGGGGGGGCAGAAAGATTGTTAGAGCCACAGGTTGGAGCACTATGCATAGGGACATTGCCTCTTTTCCATAACTGATTGATACCCCCACTATGAACCAACCACAATCCACATGGGGATAACTGACATCCCCAAAGAGGAGGGTCCCTTTGGAGCGGGGAGGACAGGGAGGAGACTAAGAATGGTACCAACATGTGCTCTTTACACACTGAGTATGTACATAACTAACAAAGAAAAAAGAGAAAAATTTAAAAAGTCTTAAAAAATAAAGACAGGACTTTGCTTTGCAATATATTCCTTTTTGCTTTGAAAGACTTCCTGTTTGCAACAGAGTAGACCTCTTTATCTAAGTGACACACATACCAAATCCTCAATGGCTGCCCTTAAGTGTGGATGGTGCCAATTCTTTCATATACTGTATTTTCCCTATAATATACATATGTGAGAGTATAATTTATAAATTAGATATAGTTAGGATTTAATAAATGAATAATGAAATATAATGATATATTTTAATAAAACTTATATGAATTAGATCTCTCTTCATTCCTCTCAGTAAGGGAGAGTACTAAATTTATAAAAGTGTAAGGAAGCCCAACAGGATGACACACATTTGTAATCCCAGCACCAGGGATTACAGAGGTAATAGGCCATCCAGGGCTACATAGTGAGATTTGGTCTGTTTCAGAAAAAAATATATAACAAAAAGGAAGACTAAGTAAGTGATACTTGAACATAATTTTTGTGTCACTTTAACATTTGACATGATATGGTTACTTTAACTCATGAGCAGGTAGCATCTACTGCATGGATACACTAGATGAAGGGATGATTTATATCCCAGAATGGTGTATAATTTAAAGCTTATTCATTATTTAGTTTTGAAAACACTACCAAATCTTATTTCCATATATATGGAGGTATGTGTTAGCAATTTGTGCTCTTATTTACACAGAGATACTCCTTATATTTTTATCAAAGGAAAGTTTCCATTACTGGCAATGTTCATAGCTTTAGCTTATTTACTGTGGAATTTTAATTCAAAGCAACACTTTGTTGTTCAAAAGATTTACATAACATCAATTAGATGGGAGGTAGAATGGAAACTCCCAAGCCCAGGAGCACACAACAAATAACTTATGGTCTAATGGGAGAAGGGAAAGGAGACAAAAATCAATGAGAGGAATGAAAATGACAAGGGTGTTCAGGGTTTGAACATTGTAAACACAGTAGAGTAATGAAATATCATCCAATATAATTCTCTCAGTAATGACATCTTATATAACCATAGCTTATGTTTTTTGTGTGTCTTTTTTATTATTTATGTACATGCTCAGTGGGGAAATAGCCCTGTTAGTATCTTCGTTACTCTGCTTCCTGTCCTCTTAGCTCTGAAGGGAACCTCCTTGTTGTGGATTATGGATCATGCATTGTGGGGGTAGCCATCAGTTATGGGGAAGAGACAATGTCTCTGTGCATAATCCCAATTTGTGGCTCTAGCAATCTTTCTGCCCCCTCTTTCATGAATTTCCCTGAGCCATGTTGAATTTGTTTTAGGTCTACTTCAGCAATGAGGTTTTGGGATCCTCTGTTTCTGTGGATATCTGGTCAGTAGGAGTTGAGTGTTCTTTGTATCTATCTCCTTCACCCTTGTGCTGGTACCAGGTTCACCAAGAAAGCATCGCTCTTGCTCATTTTCCCAATTACTTTATGGTTTCAGCTGGTGCTCTGGTGAGTTGAGATGGGCTGATTCTCTCCTCAGGTTGGAGAAGCAGATTCTCCATTGGAGAGTGAAATCTGCACTGGATAAACAGGATAACCATTATTATTTTAGAGAGAGTTTAATAGGTGTAGGCCCTCTTGTAGCCCATGATTGGTGGGAGCTAGATATTGGAGAGCAGACTTGTTTTTTGGACATGATTCTGACTTGTTTCCCAGTTCCATTTATGGGTTCTGTTCCACTGAGCAGATCCATTAGCCAATTCTACAGCAGTTGGTTACCCACCATGGTTGTGTGCCGCTATTGCATCACCTCAGGTTATTTGCTGCTGAATAGCTTAGACCATGAGATGCATGGACAGATGTTGCTATTTTTACCCCAGTAGCTCATATAGAACCTTCTGGCACTAGACCAGCTATCTGTCCGGGCACTGACTCTCTTCCACATTCCAGCCAGTTCTCTCCATGTTCTGTACCATGGCCTTTGGTGTTTTTGGCAGTAAGGTCTTACCATTAACCTTTGGTGGGTCATCAAATGCTCTGACAGAAATCTATCTTCTTTTGGGAAACCTTGTAGGTTTCTCTTTTTTAAAAAAATATTTAATTAATTAATTTATTTGAGAAAGAGAGAGAAAGAGGCAGAGAGAAAGAGAGAGAGAAAGGACATTCCATGGCCTCCAGCCACTACAAATGAGTTCCAGATGCATGAGCCCCCTTGTGTATCTGGCCTACGTGGGTCTTGAGAGTCGAACTCTGGTCCTATGGCTTTGCACACAAGTGCTTTAACCACTAAGCAATTTCTCTGGCCCTTTGTAGGTTTCTCTCATCAACAGCTTATTGTGGATGTTAACTGCATACTGGTACTGGGAGTTACAGGCTAGTGCCAAAGCAAAAGAACGAAGAAAAAGATACGTAATATAAGAGAGAAAAGAGAGAGAGGGGGGAGGAGGGAGAGAGAAACAGGAGAAGATTAAGGTTAGTCTTCATCATACCATCTCCAGGGCCCTTTCATTCAGTTGTTCCCTCTAAGGACCTGATGCAGTTTCAACCTTTTAGTCTGTCTTCCAGGATACAGGATTTTATGGTACCATTTCTATTTAGGTTCAGTTTTGTGTCTTCTCCTCCACTCTTACCCTTCCCTCCCACTCCACCCTCCCTATTGTCCAGTCCTTGAGATGCTTATTAGATATGTCAGCATCTTGGGCAGATTCAGGTTAGGAGCCACAGGTAAGTGAGAACATGTGACCATTGTCTTTCTGTATTTGGGTGAGTTCCATCATATAAATATATGCAATAGTTTTCTATACTTCCTATTGAAAAACCTTTTAATTGCATTTAATTTCTTGAAATTCCAAGTAAAGTTAGGTTATTTTAACAAAGTACCTCAGCCTGGCTGGGATAAAAATAAGAGTTGAGCGGGGTGTGGTGGTGCACACCTTTAATCCTAGCATTCGGGAGGCAAAGGTAGGATGATCGCCATGAGTTCGAGGCCGCCCTGAGATTACCTAGTGAATTCTAGGTCAACCCTACCTTGAAAAACCAAAAAACGAAAAAAAAAAAAAAAAAAACCCAAACAAAGAAAAATAAGAGTTGATTTTGCACAGTTGTGGGAGCTAGAAGTTTGAGGTGAGAGTAGTAATATGATTAGGTTCTGATTAACTCTTCCTTTCTGTTTAAAGACTTCTATGTCCCTTCCAAGAACATAAAGAGAGTGTTGTGCATGTGAATTCCTTGTTACATGGATCCATCTGAACAACCTGTTTTCAATGTCCATGCTTTCTAATACCATCACATGGGGTTAGAATTTCAAAGCATGGATTTGGTGAACACAGATATTCAGTCTATAGAATTACATGTATGAGCACTTTCAGGGATTATGTTGTATTGTGACATATTTATGCGAGAAATACCCCTCAGTGCTACTCTTGAGTAACGCTTTAAATATATATTTCATTTTATAGGAATGAAACAAATAAATTAGTTTTCAAAAACTATTTTTATATGCTAATAATAACAAAGAAGTTGCTAAATTATTTTCCAAAATAGCTAAAACATTTTCCATTTCCTGCAGCATTGCATTAGATACTTCTTGCTTCTCATCAGCATATGGCACTGCCAAGACATTTACTTCAGTAATTATATTAAGTGTGTGCTGACATCACAGTGCAGTTCTAATTTGCATTTTCATAGTGGTGGTGACTCGCACTTTTTGTATACCTCTTTGGCCCATGTCCTCTGTACAGTGACGTGACTGAACACACTTTTTTGCTACTTTTTAAAACTTTTTGATTAGATATGAACATATTTTGTATGTAAACAACACATATTGGTACCATCCTTTCCCTCATCCCTACCCCTTTTCTGAAGAACCTTCCTTGTTAGGGATGCAGGTCCACCGAATGGGGATTGTGGGTCATGCATTATGGGTGGGGGGAGAAGGAATGTCTCTATGCAAAATGTTCCAATGTGTGGTTCTAACAATCTTTCTGCCCTTCTTCCAAAATATTCCCTGAGCCATGCTGGGAGCATTTTAAGTCTACTTCAGTTATGGACACTCAGGAGCCTCTGGATCTGTTTTGGTAGGTGTTGATTGTTCTCAGCATCTATCTCCATCACCGTTGTGCTGATATCAGATTCACTCAGAAAGCATCTCTCTAGCTTATTTCCCCAATTCCTCTGTGGTTTCAGCTGGGGCCAGGGTGGAGTACACTGAGTTGTTTACCTCCTCAGGTCCAGTCACATCTGAAAAAGAGAAGTAGATTCTCCAATGGAGAATAAAGGCAGCACCAGTTAAATGGGATAACCATTATTAATTTAGAGAGAATTAAAAGGGTGTTAACTCTCTTATAGTCTATAGTGGGAGCTTGACAATGGAAAGCAGAATCATTTGTGTATATGATTCTGACTTGTTTCCCAGTTCCAGATATGGTTCCCATTTCACTGAGTGGATCTGTTAGCCAATCCAAGAGCAGTTGGTTACCCACCATGGCTGTGTGCCTCTATTGTGCTTGTGTGAACATCACACCAGGTTGTTTGCTTCTGAGTCACTTAGACTTTGAGTTGCTTGGACAGATGTTGGCCACTTTTCCCTGGAAGCTCATGTAGCACCTTCCAGCACTAGATGGGCTAATTGTTTGGGGACTGGCTCTCCTCCAGATTCCAATAGGTCTGTCTATGGTCTGTGCCAACAGAATTTGGTGTCTTCAGTATTAGGGTGTTACCATTAATCTTTAGTGGGTAATCAAGTGATATGACCGAAGTCTGTCTTGTTTGTTTTGGGAGATCTAGTAGGTCTCTCTGGTCAATAGCCCACTGTGGATGAAGACCACATCCTAGTATGGGGAATTACAGGCCAAGGGAAAAGAAAAAAGACAGAGAAGAAAGAGAAACAGGAGAAATTTGAGGTTAGGTTTCATTTCACCCTCTCCAGGGCCCTTTGATTCAGGTGCTCCCCATAAGGTCCTCTTGTGGGTTCGACCTTTTAGTCTGACTTCCACAATATAGGATTCTATGGTACCAGTTCAACTTGGGTACAGTTTTGTGTCCCCCCACCCTTTCCCCAAGTCCTACCCTCCCTATTGTCCATGCCTCAAGATGCTATTCGGTTAGGTCAGCCATGTAGGCTAATCCAGGTTAGGAACTTCAGATGAGTGAGATCATATGATAGTTGTCTTTCTGTGATTGTGTGAGTTCACTTACAATGATCTTTTCCAAGTTTGACCATTTTCCACAAATTTCAATGTGACATTTTTTTCTTAATGTTGACTAGAATTCCATCATGTAGATATACCACATCTTGGTTATGCATTCATCCAATGATGGGCACCTGGATTGATTCCAGTTTTTAGCTATTATGAATTGAGCAGCTATAAACATGGTTGAGCAAACCTTTCTGAACTGAGATGTAGAGCTTTTAGGGTAAATGCCCAGTAAGGGAATAATAGGGTCTTTTGGTAACTCTATATTTATCCTTTTCAGGAGTGTCCATATTGATTTCCACAGGGATTGTACCAGCTTATATTCCCACCAACAGTGAATGAGTGTTCCTATTTCCCCACAACCTTGACAACATTTGTTTTCATTTGATTTTCAGTGTTTGCTACCCTTACTGGGGTAAGGTGAAATCTCATAGTTCTTTTAATTTGCATTTCCCTACTTGTTAGGGGTGTAGAACATTTCTTAAGTGTGTGTTAGCCCTTTGTAATTCTGAGAATTCCCTATTTAGTTCTATGCTCCACTTTTGGAGTGGTTTTTTTTGATTGATTTTTTTTTTTTTATTGTTTAGCTTTTTTGAGTTATTTGTAGATTCTAGACATTAGGTTTCTGTCAGTGGCATAGCTGGCAAAGATTTTCTCCCATTCAGTGGATAATCTGTGGGCTCTGCTTATGGTATGTTTGTCTGTACAAAAGCTTTTTAGCTTCATGAGATCCCATTTGTTGAATGCTTGTTTAATTTCCTTAGCTACTTTTTTTTCCAGGAAGTCTTTTCCCAGTTCTATATTGTGGAGAGTGCCTCCTATTTTTTCTTCCAGTAGTTGAAGAGTTTCAGCTCTTATATTGAGGACTTTAATCCATTTGGACCTGATTTTTTTGATAGTTTAAAATATTTTATTGATTTTTTTAAATAAAAAGGTTACAAACATAGATTCCCTCCCCCCTTTCCTAATTCTGCTGAGGGTATTCCGTGGAGTTATTGGTATACTCATTGTGGGGATCAAGAGGACTTGATTTTGGGGTATGGTGAAATGAGAGGGTCTAATTTCATTTTTTTCTACATATTTCCATCCAATTTGTCCAACTCCATTTATTGAAGATGCTGTCTGTTCTCCAGTGTACATTGCTGGCAACTTTGTCAAAGATCAAGCAGCTGTAGTTGCTTGCCCTAAGGTCTGGCTCTTCAATTCTCTTACATTGGTCTATGTTTCTGTTTTTATTCCAGTACCATGCTGTTTTTGTCACTATGGCTTTGTAATATAGATTTAGATCAGGTATGGTGATACCACCAGAGTTTTTATTTATTTATTTATTTATTTATTTATTTATTTATTTATTTATTTATTTATTTTTGCTGAGGATATGTTTGGACATTCAAGTCCTTCTGCCATTCCATATGAATTTTGAGATCATTTTTTTCAATCTCTGAAGAATGAGTCTGGTATTTTATTGTTATTGCATTAAATCTGTATATTTCTTTTGGTAGAATTGCCATTCCAACAATATTAATTCTACATATCCAGGAGCATGGGAGGTCTTTCCATCTTCTCATGACCTCATCTATTTTTTTCTTGAGTGTTTTTATGTTTTCATTATATCAGTCTTTCATATCCTTGGCTATGTTATTCCAAGGTACTTACATTTTTGTTGTTACTGAAACTTGGACAACCTCACTGAGTTCTTTATTTGTCATTTGCATATGGAAAAGCTACTGATTTTTGTGCATTGATTTTGTATGCTGCCATTTTGCTGAAGGAATTTATCATCTTTAGAAGTTTTGAGAGGGAGACTTTCAAGTCACTTATATATAGGATCATGTCATCTGCAAATAGGGCTAACTTGGCTTCTTCCTTTCCGATTTGAATCCATTTTATTTCTTTCTCCTGTCTTATTGCTTGAGCTAATACTTCTAATACTATGTTGAAGAGCAATGGTGAGAGTGGACACCCCTGTAGTGTTCCCAATTGCAGTGGGAACTCCTTGAATTTTCCCCATTAAGTATTATTTGACTTTAGGAGCTTTATATACAGCCTTTATTGTGTTGAGATATAAACCCTCCATGTCTATTCTTTCCAGTGTTTTGATCATGAAGTGATGTTGTATTTTTTTGAAGGCCTTCTCTGCATCAATTGAGATGATCATGTGGTTCTTATGGTTCAATTTATTTATGTGGTGTATTATATTGACCAATTTCCATATATTAAACCATCACTGCATTCCTGGGATGAAGCCTGCTTGATCAAGGTAGATAATGCTTTTGATGTATTTTTGAATTCAATTTGCAAGGATTTTGTTCAGGATCTTTGCATCTAAGTTCATTAGGCTTATAGGCCTATAATTTTCTTGCCTTGTTGCATCTCTGTCTGGTTTTTGTATTAGGGTGATGCTAGCTTCATGAAATTAGTCAGGGAGGATTCCTTGGTCTCCAAATAAGCAAACAGTTTCACAAAAATTGGTTTCAGTTCTTCAATGAAGGTTTAATAGAGTTCAGCTGAGAAGCCATCCAGTCCTGGACTTTTCTTTTTGGGGAAGTTTTTGATTACCTTTGCAATCTCCATGGATGTGAAAGGTTTGTTTAGGAGATTAATCTTCCCTGAGTTTAGTTTTGGTAGGTGGTATGTGTCTAGGGATCCATTTCTTCCAAATTATTCAATGTTATGGAGCTCTGGATTCTTACCATTAGGTGGACAATCAGATATTGATTTTGGATGTCTCTGTCTTCGTTATGAAGGCATTTAGGGCTATGGATTTTCTCCTTAGGACTGCCTTCATTGTGTCCCATAAGTTTTGGTAGGTTGTATTTTTATTATCATTAAATTCTAGGAACTTGACAATTTATTTCATGACCCACTCATTTTTTTAAAAGTGTGTTGTTTAGTCTCCAGGAGCTGGTAGAAATTTTGATTTGTCTCTTGCTGTTAATTTCTACTTCAAAGCATTGTGGTCTGACATGATGCAGGAAGTTACTTCAATATTCCTAACTTTATGAAGGCACACTTTATGGCCTAATATATGGTTAATTTTTGAGAAGGTTCCATGGGCTGCTGAGAAGAATATGTATTCTGTACAGTTGGGGTGGAAAGTTCTGTAGATATCTGTTAGAGCTTGTTGATGTATGATGATGTTGAGCTCTATTATTTCCCTGTTGATTTTCTGTTTGGATGATAGTGGAGGATTAAAGTCTCTGACTATGATGATATTGGTGTTTATTTCTGTTTTATTGTCAAGCAGATTTTGTTTTATAAACTGTGGTCCACCTGTATTTGGCACACATACATTTATGAATGTGATGTGCCTGTTGGATCATTCCCTAGATGAGTAGGAAGTTGCCTTCTTTGTCCTTTTTGATTTCTTTTGGTTTGAAGTCTATTTTATCAGATATTAATATAGCAATACCTGCTTGTTTTTTATTTCCATTTGCTTGGAATATCATTTTCCAACCTTTAACCCTGAGGTGGTATCTATTTTTAATGTTGATATGGGTTTCTTGAAGACAGCAGACAGAAGGCTCCAGTTTTTTTATTTATCCTGATAACCTGTATGTTTTGATGGGTGAGTTAAGACCATTAATATTTAAGATTATTATGGTGAGGTTTGAATTAATCTCTGTGATGATGAGGTGTTTTATGGGGTTTGGTGCTTTCTTTGTTATGTACTGTTTTGATTCTGGTATATTTTGGTTATTGTGATCTTGTTGGCTCTTGAGATCGATTGCTTGACTGTTCTGTAAGGAGAATTCCCTCATGTATTCTCATAGAGTTGACTTTTTTTCATGGAAATTTTTTCATTCACTATTATGAAGGATACTTTTGCTGGGTAAAGTAGCTTGGGTTGGAAGTCATAGTTTTTCAAACTTTGAAGTGTTCCATTCCAGGCCCTTCTGGCTTTCAGGGTTTCCATTGAGAAATCTGAAGCTATTCTGAAGGGATTGCCTTTGTATGTTGTGAATTGTTTCTCTTTTGCTGCTTTTAACATTCTCTCTTTGTTTTCATTGTTAAGAGTTTTAACTATGATGTGCCTTGGAGAGTTTCTTCTTTGGTCCTGTCTGTTTTGTGCTTTGTGGGCTTCTTGTATCTGGATGGACCTCTCTTTTATGAGATTTAGAAATTTTTCTTTAATAATTTCATTGAATACCTTCTCCATGCCTCTGGTCTGGAATTCCTCTCCTACTGGTGTACCCATGATCCCGATTTTTGGTTGTTTTAAGGTGTCCCACAGTTTCCTCATACTTCTGTTCACTTGATTTTTTAAATATAGCAAAGTTTTTGGCCTCCCTATCACTTTCTTCTGTCTTATCTTGTAGGCCAGAGGTTCTGTCTTCCACATGTGTAACTCTGTTGGTGAGGGGTTCTAGAGAAGTTTTGATAATTTCTATTTGATATTTTATTTCTGTTATGCTGTTTTGTATCATGTCCATCACTTTTTTGAGGTACAATTTCAATTTGAGTTCTGTTTTCCTTGATGCTTACTGGAGTTAATTCTTGCATTTGATCAAGTCTTCATTAAAGTCATTCAACCAGTTGTTGAGGTCTTCCATTTCTTGACTTACCTTCAATTTTTTTCATATCTCTTTGGAGATATGGAGATATGGCAGGTTCAAACCTTTTCTTCAAACAGGTTAAGCTGGACACTATAGGAGATGATTCTCTTCAATTTCCTTGATACAATTGTTCAAGTGCAATGATTTTTTTTTTTTTTTTTTTTGGTTTTTTTGCGAGGTAGGGTCTCACTCTGGTCCAGGCTGACCTGGAATTAACTATGTAGTCTCAGGGTGGCCTCGAACTCTGGGCGATTCTCTTACCTCTGCCTCCCGAGTGCTGGGATTAAAGGCGTGCGCCACCACGCCCAGCTGATTTTTTTTTTTTTTTAAATCAGGGTCTCATTGGTTGTGTTTTCATTTTGGGAATGAATTTCTGTTGATTTTTCTATGATTTCATTGGAGGCTTTCACTGTAGGTCTAGGCATTCTTAGAGGAAATCTCAGTTTTTTGACTTTTGTTGGCTTTTATGGATTGTTGTCTACCCATTTTAGGGAGACTCAATATTTTATTGAGGAGGAAGCAAGTTTTTGTCCTTTGGCCTATTCACCCTCTGACTCAAGTGAATAGGAATTTTGGTATTTAGTGGCCAGTCAGGAAACCAGCGCAAAAGGCCTGATTCCATAGCTCACACAGAGACCAGGCCTCCCCAAGCAGGCCGTGATGGAACCTACAAGGACCAGGGAACTGGGAGGAGCCAGGGAACTGGGACCTGGCCTACTTCCTGCCTAGACCTCCAGCACACAGACCAGGGCAGGCAACTCAGATCTGAGAGGTGGGAGGAGCCCAGAAATGGGTCTGGCCTACTCGCTCCAGACTGCCTTGCCTGCCCACACACTGTTTTTGCAAGGAACTCAGGCCTGGGAGGTTGGAGCAGCAAGGAAATGGATCTGGCCTACTTACTCCTGAGAGCTGCACCCTCCCACGTGCTGTTGGTACAAGGAACTCAGATCCAGGGAAGTGGGAGGAGCATGGAAATGGGTCTGGCCTACCCACTCCACTCACCCACATACTGTGTGAGCAAGGATCTCTCTTTTGCTACTTTGAAATATGATCACTTTCTGACTCCTGCTTAAAGCATTATTTATGTTTTCTGGGAACAAAACCTTTCTCTAATAAGTGATTTACAAGTTTCTCTCTAAGTTTATGATTTGCTTTTAACATTCTCTTCACTGCATCAGTGACAGGGAAAACATTTATCTATTTATTTGTTTTAGAGGTAAGTTCTTGCTCTATCCCAGAATGACCTGTAATTCACTATGTAGTCTTCTTCTGGCCTTGAAATCACAGCAACCCTTCTACCATTGCCTCACAAGTGCTGGAATTAAAGGTGTGCACCACCATACCTGGTGAAACTTTTAAATGTTAAGAAGACAAATATTAATGTTTTCTTTTATAGATCACACTTTGGTCACCACAGGAAAATAGATGGAACTAGAAATCATCACATTTAGATTAATCAGCCAGGCAAAGAAATGGCATCTAAGAATTTCTCATTCCATCTTAAATGCAAAGTTTTTCTCTTATTTATTTTTTTAAAGTCTAATAAAAACAAATTTTACATTTGGATTAATGGACCATATTAAGGTAATTTTTAAGTCAAGTGTGAAAATCTTAAGGTGACTTTTGCTTTGTCTATGTGTTTCCCGTTTGTTGAAAAGGCTTTCTTCTCTTTGTTGAATTCTTTAGTATAACTTCTAAAAAGTAAATTTATCATAAATATATGTCCTGTTTCTGAGTTCCATCTTTTGCTACATTGCCATATATATAATACACACACACACAAACACATATATGTATAGTGTGTGTGTGCGTGTGTGTATCCATGTTATGTGACATAGATTTTAGTAACTAGAAAATTAGTTTAAAAATTTGGTGGTGTAATTTGTTCAACTTTCTTTAATTTCTCTAATTTAATTTCTCTAATTTTATTTCCTTGGCTTACATAAAAAATACCTGCCAGCATTTTATGAAATTTATGTTAAAGCAATTTGGAAATTACTTACCTTTTACACTGTTGAATGCCCAAGTCCATTATTATAGCATAGCTCTCCAATGATTTCTTTATTACTTAAATTTTAAGTATTTTCTACACCTATAAGTCACCAATAGAGAGCCTACATATGTTCTGTTCAAGTTATATTTAAATTTGATACTTAAGACCTACACCTACACCTTCAGGTTTGGGTGAAGTATCATAATCAACATTTTATCTTAAACTTGTATTCTCAATTGTTCATTGCTAGAATATAGAAATATTTTCTTTTCAATTGCTTTGTACTAATTAACCTTTCTAAACTCACCTAAGAGTTTTCTAAGAGTTTTATGAGTTCTTTTGAAAAGACATTGAGATTTTCTATACAGACAAGTTTTCTAGCATTTATTTTGTATTGGTATATATTCCCATTTTATATGGTGATGGGTTTTAGAAACATATTTTCTTTCAAGTATATTGTGTATTTTGACTGTATTCACTCCAATATCCTCACTTTTGCCATCCCCCATCTCTGTAGTCCACTACCTTAACCCAAATCTTGCATCACATGCACACACACACACACACACACACACACACACACACACACACATACACACACAGTTTTTATGTGTCTGTATAAAATACATAGTCCAAAAATCAAAAATGAGACACAATTTGGTATTTTGCATCTGAATTATTTTACTTAATATGATTATCTCCAGTTGCATCTATTTTCCAGAATACAATATAATGTAACTTCTCATCTTTCCTTGCCGCTAAATAAAACTCCATTCTACATATATACATTATATTTCTTTTTTTAAATTATTTTTTTAATTGACAACTTCTATACTTACATACAAAAAATGCATATTTCCCTCCCCTGCCCCATGCCCCTTTAGAACTCCAGTCTCCACCATATCCCTTCCCTCTCTCCATTAGTTTCTCTTTTAATTTGATGTCATCATCTTTTTTTTCTATTATGAGGATCTTGGGAAGGTATTGCTAGGCACTGAAAGGTCATGGATATCAAGGCCAATTTCTGACTGGACAGTTGCATTGTAAGAAGTTGTACCCTTCCTTTGGCTCTTCCATTCTATCTGCCCCCTCTTCCACAATGGGCCCTGAGCCTTGGAGGGTGTGACAGAGATGTATCAGTGCTGGGCACTCCTCCATCTCTTCTTCTCAGCAGATGAAGACAGATAGAGATGGGCGTGTCAGCAGCCTCTCAGCTGCTGCGAGCCAAACCCAAATGTGTGCTCCCCCTTGTGGTCAAGTGAGGCATTGTGCCCTTGCATCACTTTGCATCTCGCTAAACGTGGGACCTGGAGATTGGAACTGCTGGAGATTAGAACCAGCGTTCTTAGGCTTAGGAGGCAGGCGCCTTAACCACTAAGCCATCTCTCCAGCCCTCAGATATGTTTTAATGGACCTACCATGATATTAAATATATGCCTTCAGTTTTAAAATATATATATTTGAAAATGTAGAGTTAAATATTTAAACTTAAGAATTCTTAGCCACCTTCTGTATTTTTTTAACATGGTCAATTGATTTTTAATGTTTCTAAGGTAGGGGATTTAACTCAATTCATTTTTTTCTCATTTTTAAATTTTTTTTTATTGACAACTTCTATACTTACAAAAAAACATGATATTTCCCTCCCCTCTCCCTACTCCCCTTCAGAACTCCATTCTCCATCATATCCCCTCCCTCTCTCCATTTGTCTCTCTTTTAATTTTATGTCATCATCTTTTCTTCTATTATGAGGGTCTTGCGAAGGTGTTGCTAGGCACTGCAAGGTCATGGATATCGAGGCCAATTTCTGTCTGGACAGTTGTATTCTAAGGAGTCGTACCCTTCCTTTGGCTCTTATATTTTTTCCACCCCCTGTTCTGCAATAGACCCTGAGCCTTGGAGAGTGTGATAGAGATGTTTCAGTGCTGGACACTCCTCCATCCCTTCTTCTCAGCACTATGTTGCCTTTTGGGTCATCCCAGTGGTCATCGCCATCTGAAAAGAGAAGCTTCTCTAACCAGAAGTGAGAGTAGCATTAATATGTGAATAAGAACATTAAGTGTAGTGCTTTCAGGGCAGCTTGGTGGGAATAATATATACATTTGGCCAGACAAGAGCAGGCTTTATACCCCTAAGGCTCATGACCTCCCCTGCCATAGACTTTTGCTTAGGTTTTTCAGTACCAGGTATGTATTCCCTCAACACCAGCCTGCTTTCTCAGTGATCTTGCCTCTCAGGCAAGAGATGTCTTCAGCAATAGGCTCTTACTACCTGTTTCTCAAGGGAAACCAAGGGCTTTGGCAATAGCCTTTAATGTTTTGGAGGCTTCCAGGACCTCCTTGGCCAACAACTCACTGGAAGGTATCCCATCCCAGGCACTGAAAATTTTCTAGTAACAGTCTACAGCTTCTAGATGTGCCACTATTCAAAAAAGTAGGTTTAGAGCTGAGCATGGTGGTGCATGCCTTTAATCCCAGCACTTGGGAGGCAGAGGTAGGAGGATCACTGTGAGTACAAGGCCACCCTGAAACTACATAGTTAATTCCAGGTCAGCCTGGGCCAGAGTGAGACCCTACCTTGAAAAACCAAAAAAAAAAAAAAAAAAAAAAAAAAAAAAAAAAAAAGTAGGTTTACATAAGTCTTATTCACAATATCTTGAATTTTGATTGACCCTCCCCCTGCTCTTCTTTTATGCATTCTCTTCCCATGGTCTCACTTAGGACATTCCTCTCCCTGTAATCTGCTCTTCTACTTACATATATGCAATACCATACACTTAAGTCCTTCCCTCCCCTCCCTTCCCAGGCTCAGCAAGCCAAACGTCACATGTTCTCTCTCATATGGGGATCCTAGCTACAACTGTATAGACTTGTGTGAGAACTGGAACCAAAAATTGGTACCAGAAACCAGTACACTGGTATATTTCTTTTCAAGAACATTTTATTATTAAAATTTTAACACACACACACACACACACACACACGCACACACACACAAACATATATATGTATATATATCATATATACATATATACATCCATATATATATATATATATATTCCACGACCTCTTGACTGATACCTTACTACCCTCCCTTTTACATCTTTCTGTGTCTTTTTCCTATAGATCCATAGATTATTTCACTTCTATATTTATTAAATATATACTCACATAAATTTATGTGACTATATCAAATCAAACCATGTATGAGAGAAAACAATTTCTGAGACTGACTTATTTCACATAATATAATTACTTTCAAAAGAATGCATTTCCCCTCATACATAATTTCTTTATTTTCCTTTATGGTTTAAAAAAATTCCATTGTTTATATATGCCACATTTTCTTTCCATTTATCTTTTGGTCAACACCAGTATTAGTTTCATAACTTAGCTATTGTGAATACTGCTACAATAATGATTGACGTAGACATATCTCTGCAATGTGCTGACTTGTAGTCCTTCAAGTAAATTACCAAGAGTGGAGTAAGTGTGGTAATTCTAGTTCTCATATTGTAAGGAATTTCCTTATGTTTTCCACAGAGTTGGTCTAGTTTACACTCCTACTCATACCAATAGTGTATAAGGGTTCTTTAGTCCATTTCTGAGTTCCATTGTTGCTTGTTTTCTTAATACTGACATTCTGAATGGAGTAAGAGGTCATCTCAATGTATTTTCAATATATGATTTTTTAATTTGCTTTTTCTGACTTGACTTATATAATATGTACATTATATGTACCATACATTGTCCTCCCATATCCTCCTTAGACTCATTATCTTACTTCTCATTTCTTACTAATGGCTGTGCTTCAGAAGCCAGAGGATGGGGAAGAGTGCTGTGGCATGACAAGGCCATGGTGCCCATCAACTTATATCATGTGTGGTTATTTGCCCAAGACCTGAATGTGATAGAGAAAGTTGATGTTTTTTGGCTGCTTGTACTTTACATTTTGTGAACTCTCCATCCATCTCATCATCCCCTTTATTGATTGGGTTGTTTGGTTTCTTATTTAGATTTTAAGTTGTTTATATATTCCAGGTATAGCTGAAAAAGAATCTCTCCCATTCTGTTAGTTGTATTTTTCCTGAAATAACTATTTCCTTTACTACACATAAATTGTTTAATATCCCAAGGTCTCATTTCTCAAATGTAGGCTTTATTTCCTGATAACCTGGTGTCTTGTTCAGAAAGTCCTTGCCTATGCCTATATCTTGGAGTGTTTTCCCTCCTTTTGTCTCTAGCTGTTTCAGGTCTTACATTGAGGTCCTTGATTCATTTGCTGTTGATGGTGTGTGAGTGTGTGTGTATGTGTATGTGTGCGTGCAGGGTCATAGATATCCTGTCAGCTTATGTCTTTTGATGGGTGAATTAAGGCCATTAATGTTAAGAGTGAGAATGGTGATGTTTGATTTAATCCCTGCCATGTTGTGGTAGTTTGGTGTTTTTTGGACTTTGAAGGGTTGTTTTGTTTTGAGTGCCTTCCCTGAGTTTGGTTATTGTGATCTGCTTCTGGTGGGTTCTTGAGGTTGGTTATTTGATTCTTCTGTGTGGAGAATTCCCTGGAGTACTCTCTGTAGATCTGGCTTTGTATTCATATAGTTATATAGGTGGGTTTTATCATGGAAAGTTTTTCTTTCACCATCTATTATGAGAGATATTTTTGCTGGGTAGAGTAGTTTGGGTTAGAACTCATTGCTGGAACTGGGAAATAAGTCAAAACCATGTACAAAAAATGAGCCCACTCTCCAATATAAAGCTCCCACCAAATGTGGGCTAGAAGAGGAGCTACTCATATAAAATCATCTCTAAAATAACTAGGGCCGTTCCACCTCTCTAGTACTAACTTCTCTTCCATTGGAGAATTTTCTTCTCTTTTTCAGATGGACAATGAACCTGAAGGGAGAATCAGCCTATCATATCTCACCAGGGCCCCAGCTGAAACCATAGAGTAATGTGGAGAAAGGGCTAGAGTACAGCTTTCTTTGTGAACACGACACCAGGAAAAGGCTGAAAGAGATAAACACAGAGAACATCCAACTCCTACTAAGCCAGATATCCAGAGGCACAGAGGCTCCCAAAACCTCATCACTGAAGTACAATTAAAACAATCACAACATGGCTCAGGGAAATTCGCGGAAGAGGGGGCGGAAAGAGTGTTAGAGCCACAAGTTGGGTCATTATGCACAGAGACTTTGCCTATCCCCCATAACTCTAGACTACCCCCATAATGCACTACCCACATTCCCCAATGATGAGGGTCCCTTCGGAGGGGGGAGGACAGGGAGGAGGATAATGGAGTCACCAATATGAATGCAACATTAGAATAATATAAATAAAAAATATTTTTTCTGGTGGAATTTTAAAGCTTTTTATATTTTTATTTATTTATATCAAGGAGAGAGAGAGAGAGAGAGAGAGAGAGAGAGAGAGAGAGAGAGAAAGAGAGAATGAATAAGCATTCCAGAACCAGGTGCCACTTTGTGCATTTGGCTTGATGTGGATACTAGGGAATCAAACTTTGGTAATTAGGCTTTGCAGTAAAGCATCTTAACTGTAAACCATTTATCCAGTTTCTCTGTTAGAATTTTAAAGGTCTCTTATATAGAATTGTATCATCTGAAAATAAGGGCACTGAATTCTTCATTTGTTATTTGCATACATTCTATGTGTTTCTCTTGTCTTATTGCCCCAGTTAAGACTTCAGCACTATATTGAACAAGTGTGGAGAAATTGGACATTCTTGTTTTGTTCCTAATTATACTGGAAATGCTCTCCATTTTTTCCCACTTAGAAAAATGTTGGCTATAGATTTGTAGAATATAGCCATTGTTATGTTGATGCATATTCCTGCCATTGCAAATTTATTGAGGATTTTTATCATCCCAGGATTTTGGGTTTTGTCAGTCATTTTCTGCATCTACTAAGATGATCATATGATTTATAACTTTAAGTCCATTTATGTGATTAATTACATTTATTGATTTATAATGGCTGCATGTCTGGAATAAAACTAACTTGATAAATGATATTTTTCACAGGTTCTTGAATTTGGTTTGCAAATATTTTATTGAGAATTTTTATATCTATATTCATCAATGAAATTATTCTATATATTTGTATGTCTATCTGACTTTGGTATCAGATTATACTGGCTTCATAAATAGTTTGGTGGCATTCTTTCCTTTTTTTGTTATATGGGATGATTAGAGAAGCATTGTTGTTATTCATTTTTTATAGATCTGGTAGAATTTAGCAATGTATCACCTAGATCTATACTTTTTATTTGGGAGATTTTTTTCTTTTTTCTTTGTGTATAAATATAAATATAAATAAATATATATATAACAATTTATTTTTTATTTATATTATTCTGATTTTACATTCATAATGGTGACCATTATCCTCCTCCCTGTCCTCCCTCTTCCAAAGGGACCCTCATCAATGGGGAATGTGGGTCATGCATTGTGGGGATAGTCAAGATTAATATAAAACCAGAAACTCTGCTACTACTGGAAGAAAAAATAGGAGGAACCTTCCATGACATAGGAGTGGGAGATTTTTTTATTACCACTCCATTTTAATTACTTGTTATATAGATCTGTTTACATTTTTATCTTTTCTTGGTTAATTTCAGTAGGTCTTGAGCATTTACAAATTCAGCTATTTAGTTTATATTGTACATTTTAGTGTTTTAAATTTATGTTCTAATAATTTAGTGAATGTCATTGGTTTTGGTTATAGCTCCATTTTCATCTTTAATTTGAATTTTTTTCTCTTTCTTTGGTTAGTATGGCTAAGTATCAATCGTATCTTCTCAAAGGACCGATTCTTTGTGTCATTGATTCTTAGTATGTTTTGTTTTCTTTCATTTAATTTCTGCACTAGTTTTATTTATTTTTTATATTTTCTTATTTTTTAATACTTTTATTTATATGACAGTGAGAAGCAGAGACATAGAGAGAGAGAATGGGAATGCCAGGGCCTCCAGCCACTGCACATGAACTCCAGACACATGTGCCACCTTGTGCATCTGGCTTACATGGGTACTGGGGAATTGAACCTAGGTCCTTAGGCTTTGCAAGCAAGTGCCTTAGCTGCTAAGCCATCTCCCCAGCCCTGATTTTATTTCTTTCTGTCTGCTTATTGGGGTTTGGTTTTCACATTTTCTTTTTCCATTTATCTGTTGGCACATGCCTAATCTGATACTATTACTTAGCTATTGGAAACATTGGTTCAACAAAACAAGATTGCAACTATTTCTGTTGTTCTTCCGTTCTTTTCTTTCTTTCATTCTTTTTTTAAAATTTTTATTTTTGATTTTTTGATTTTTCCAGGTATGGTCTCAGGCTGACCTAAAATTCACTATGTTGTCTCAGAGTGGCGTCGAACTCTTGGCAATCCTCCTAACTCTGCCTCCCCAATGCTGGGATTAAAGGTGTGAACCACCATGCTAACCTTTCTGTTCTTAAATAAAGTCTTCAGTGAATAAATTATTTGGCAAAGTGAGGTTTAAATAGCAACTAATGATAATTTCATCATATATATATATATAAAATTTCATTTAGGAGTAGTGGGTCTTGGGAAAAGTGATTCATAGTTTTGAGGCTGATGTAGCAGAAATTGCTAGCTGGTGAGGAGAAATGCTTATTGTATTTCTGTGTTTGTGTGTGTGTGAGTTTGCACATGTGTTACATGGAGTCTAGACGACAAGTGTTATTCCAGAACCATCTAACTTTTGGGAGATAGGTCCTTGTATTGTCTTAGCACTTACTAAGGAAGTTATATGGGCTAACCAGTGGACCCAAGGCATTCACATGTCTACATCTCCTCAGTACTGGAATTAATAGTCTGTGTTACCATACAGTTTTTTTTTTTTTTTTAATGTGATTTCTTCTCTAAGTGGAACTCAGGGCCTTATGTTCATACAATAAGAACTTTATTGATAGGATCTCCCCACTCTGCTTAATGTTTCTTATTTAGAGTGACTGAAAAAGACATAGGTATCTGATTCTAAAAAAAGAAAAAAAAAGACAAACAAAAAAGGAATTAAACAAACAAAAGCATTAAAATATATTTGTAGTTTTTGCTCTTAACTGAGTAACCTTAAGTAAGTTATTTCATCTCTGAGTCTCTTTTTCCTCATCTGCAAAATGTGAATGGTCCTAAATATTTTTTTTTTTTTTATGTATGTTTCATAGAACATCCTAATTCAGTCAAGTAGCTGTTATAGTTTAAATCAGATGTCCCCCATAAATTAATGTTTTCTGAATGTGTTTTCCCCAGCTAGTGGTAATGTGGGAGGTGGAAACTTGGTGGGGATAAATATGTTCTTGGAGGTGGGCTTTGGTGTGGAATGGTCAGCTTCCCCTTTCCAGACATGGCTCACTTTGCTTTTGGTATTTTTCCACCTGTGTGGAAGCATGAAGTCCACCCTCTGTTCTTGCAATGCTTTCCCCTGCCATTATGAAGCTTCCTTTAGAAACTATGAGCCAAGAGCCAGGTGTGGTGATGCACACCTTTTATCCCAGCACTTGGGAGGCAGAGGTAGGAGGATCGCCGTGAGTTCAAGGCTACCCTGAAACTACATAGTGAATTCCAGGCCAGCCTGAGCTAAAGTGAGACCCTACCTCACCAAAAAACAAAAATAAATAAAAAGTATAAACTATGAGACAAAAATACATGGTTTCCTGCTATCAGTTTCTTTTTGTCTTCTGTTTTGCCACAGCAATGTGAACGTAACTACAACAGAACGTTGGTACTAGTATTGAGATTGTTATCACTAGAAACCTTACTATGTGGCTTTTGATATCTTGGACCTGATTTGCAGAAGGAGTGTGGAAGTATTTAAACCCGTAGAATAAGAGGTTCATTGAAGTGTTGTCAGCAAAGTTTGAAGGACCATTCTGGTCAGAGTTGAGAGACCTAAATGCAGAAAGAACTGTGGACTGTTGTGTTTGCCTCATGAAAGGAAAAAGAGCTTTGCTAGACTAGCAAAGAGGCAGTTTGTATGAGAAACAGGCCATGTTCTTCCCACATCCTGAAAACTTAAGCAAATATCTCTTTAAAATTAATGGCACAAGATAGAGAAGAAAGATATGGCACAGAAAGAAAGAAGTTTTGGGCAAGAGACGGTAGCCTGGTTCACCTGCAATTGTTTAAAAGATTACCACCATTTAGATTGGGCGAGCTGTTCTTCAGTGGGATAGTAGGAAGAATGCTGACTATTTTGAAAGTAAAGAACCTAATGGAAGAATGTTGAAGGAGTTTTCTTGTTCTTCAAATTTAGCTTTATTCTGCAATGGATTAACAAATTTGGTAGCCCACCTAGTACTATGGAGTATAGCAAATGTAGAAAAGTAAGTATTGGATTTGCAGCACAATGTTTTGGAAATGCTCACTAGGCAATGTGAGGCAGGGTTGTGGGAATTCCTGCATGGAAATCTTAGAAGGCCAACGGCATATAACCATGTGTTACATTTGGGACTGCAAGATTTTGGAAATGCCAGGATATGGGATAACTTCCCAGGTTATCTGCTGTCTCAGGATGGAGTTTTTTTTTTTTTTTTTTTTTTTTTTTTTTTTTTTTTTTTTTTTTTTTTTTTTTGGGTCTGTAAGTATCCCAGCTGGCAGGGCAGAACTGGAACCTCAGTGACTTTGTCACTGGTTATAGATATTGAACATGGAGCTATAGGATTTGATATTTGTGCTGCTTGTGTTAGATCTTGCATTGGTTCAATGTTTTCTTGTTATGTCTTCTTTTGCAATAGGAGCATTTACACTATGCCATTATGTGTATATACCTTGTGTTTTGGTGTTATAGGCTCACAGATAAATCTTTTTTTTTTTTCATTGTCTTTTTTTGTTCATTTTTTTATTGACAACTTCTATACTTACATACAAAAAAACCACCTGATATTTCCCTCCCCTCCCCCCATTCCACTTTAGAAGTCCAACCTCCATCTCCCTCCCTCTCTCCATTAGTCTCTCTCTTAATTTGATATCATCATCTTTTTTTTTCTATTTTGAGGGTCTTGTGGAGGTATTGCTAGGCACTGCAAGGTCATGGATATCAAGGCCAATTTCTGTCTGGGCAGTTGCATTATAAGAGGTCATACCCTTCCTTTGGCTCTTCCATTCTATCCGCCCCCTATTCTGCAATGGTCCCTGAGCCTTGGAGGATGTGACAGAGGTGTTTCAGTCCTGGGCACTCCTCCATCCCTTCTTCTCAGCACTATGTTGCCTTTTGGGTCATCCCAGTGGTCATCACCATCTGAAAAGAGAAGCTTCTCTAACCAGAAGTGAGAGTAGCGTTAATATGTGAATATGAGCATGAAGTGTAGTATTTTCAGGGCAGCTTGGTGGGAATAATATATACATTTAGTCAGACAAGAGCAGGCTTTATACCCCTTAGGCACCTGACCTCACCTGCCATAGACTTTTGCTTAGCTATGTATTCCCTCCCATAGAGAGGGCCTTCAGTCCAATTATGGAGTAGTTGGTTACCCCAAGAGTAGACATGCCACTATTGCACCCGTTCAGTCATTGGGCCTGTCTGGCCAAACTTGAATATTCAGCGTCCACTGTTTTCACTGCTGATGTCTTCTGTCTCCTATATGCTGCATACAGTGCAGCTTTTTCCAGCTTTCAGTTGGCTGGTCTACAGAGATATTTGAACTGGGTAGAGATTGGTAAAAACTATGGCACCTTTTAAAGTTGGATTGAATACATTACTACATTTTGAGATAGGATATGAGGGCCAGGGGTGGAATGTGATAGTTGGAAACAGATACCACTTATACACTAATGTGTTCTGACTACTTGGTTCTCAGCTGGTGTTAACTTAGGAGGTGGAGTCTTATTGGAGGAGGTGTGTTCCTGGGGGCAGACATAGGGGTATTATAGTCAGTTCCCCTTGCCAGAATTTGGCTCATTTTCCTGCTGCTCTTTTCCACCTGCTGTGATAGACATAATGTCTAGCTTCTGTTCATGCCATGTTTTTCCCTAAAATCATGAAGATTACCCTCAAGACTATAAAGAAATTAAATCCTTTTCTACCACCAACTGTTTTTGGTAAAGTGTTTTTTCCCCAGACTCATAAAAGTAACTACAAGAGTACGATTGTTCTTTGTAACAGTTTTACAATGAAGCCCCCACTTGCATCCAGGATTGACTGGCCTTTCTCAAGATTGCAGTGTCATTAATAGGTCAAGTGAAGACCAGAGTTAAAGGGCTGTTGGTCTCTAAATACCATGACATTTTTATTAAATCAAAGATATTAATAATATGGGATGGGCCAGAGAGACAAGGTGAGAAGAGATGAATCTTGTATGACAGCCCAGTTTTGAGTCTTGTAGGAATGAACATTATCCTCTAGGAGTAGCTTATTGATGCTTATAATTATGTTGTATTATAAACATGACCCTTAACAGTGCAACTATGAGAAAGCACCTCCTTGAGCTTAGATAATATGTAGCCTCAATTCATTTTCATTCAATGTTAAGGGTTATAAATAGACTTGGAGTTTTGATTAGTGATATCATTTTCTACAAACTACCTACAAAAGTTTTCAGTAGAAAGTAATGATGACAGACTTGTACAAGTATGTAGAGGAAATAGAAAAATAAATATTTCATTGACTGCCTATGAGAAATTGGCTTAGGTTAAATTAAGAGACATTTCAGCCACTTTTAATTCTTTTTTTGTCTGACACTATTGAAACTATATGGAGGTAATAAGGAAATATTGTATGGCAAATACACACTGTCAAAAAGCTATAAGTAAGATGCTTAACTCATATTGAAATTAGTGGCCAAACAAGTTATTGGACCTATTTATGGCTGTATAGCCAGTTAACTGCAGATTTGTTACTTAATGTCTGGCTCCCTTGCATCTGAAGACATGCTTCATTCAATGCTTCTTGTTGCCTCATGCAGAATTGACAATACTTGTCTTGGTTTTAATTCTGAGGAGTAATTTACTAGTCTGTCAAAGGAACTATAAAATGGATACACCTTGTGGCATTATTATGATGAAACCAATGAGTTGTTCCCATCTCTTACTGAGTGGTATAACTCTTCCTGCCATGGGTGTATTGTCTGATTTCCATCCCTTGTTTTGGATTAAATATTCATTCACCATTAAAATATTAATGCAATTCCACTGTTTCTGTAACAAATATTAATTTCTTATGCAATTTCCAGGCACTTGCATAAGTTATACATTGAACATCCCACAGAAAACAGCTTATACTCTGGCCACTGTTGTTCACAGGGCTGTTACTCCCTTTTGGATTCAAGAGTCAGGATAAAATTAGGAGATGAGAAGCATCTGATTTGGAAAATAGGCTTCTGAGCAGTTGTGGCCTTCCTAACCTTGGAAGGCTGTACTTCTGTTCCAAGTACTCCCCCAATAAATAGGAAATTATGAGATAAAACAAGAGGACCACTGTAAGAAATACCCACTGTGTAACTGAAAGCTTTAGAAATAACTGGCTATTAGGATTTCAGAGTGGATCAGTTCTTCCATTATCTCAATCTCACTGAGTTTTCTTCTCTCCAGATATGTCCACACAAGGGTATACTCATCAGGATAGAATGTTTAAGCAAGGGGAATTTGATTTTGTGCCTGATATGTCAGGTCAACAGAGTGCTAGAATGAAATGTCCATTTCTGGACATCACACTTTGACACCATGCATACTAAAAATAGAAAGTTAAACAGAGATTCATTTTGACAATGAGGTGATTTGGAGAACAAGCCAGATTAAACAAGTAAAAACTTGGGTCATAGAATATTTTAAGATAATGAGGAATAGATTAAGTAAGACTAGTCATTCAATTTAAAAATCTGGAAGGGACAGTGGGATTCAATGTATTTTACAAACTTGAAGGTGGGTGAGTAGAATTAGAACTAATGATACAATTTCAAAGGCATATGTGAGCTTGACAGTATATAGGAAACAATTCTCCAATAAAAGGGGAATCCTAAGATGGAACTGGATGGTTTGTGAGGCCATAAGGTCTCATGTCTACCAATGTTCTAGCAAAGGCTACAAATGAGGCAAATGTCTATGCCAGTCCTTCAGTCATGAGATTCTATGAGTGTACTATAGGGGTATTATGAAATCAGGGCAACATTTCTTAATAATGATTAATGAGAAACTCCAGAACTATAAAGACCATATAAACTTTCCCCAAAGTTTTTTGTCACATACCTTTTCATTTACTATGTAGTTTCCCGTAGTGGAACAACTTATAACTCTGGTGTATAAAAAGAAAAGCCCTTGTGTACTGCTGAAGAAGGAGAAAAAGATTTAGAGTTGGAAGGAGAAGTCTCAGATCATAGAGCTACAATCTCCAGCCATCAATTCTGGAATTAACCTACCTTTATTTCTCTCTGCTTTGTGTATTTTGTACCCAATACTCACAAAGTCTGCAGACATAGAGTATAATACTACTGTGTTATAAGAATATGATAAATGTTAATTATAATTCTGAACAAGATCTGAAAACATTCTGCTTTTATGAGTATTTTAGAGTAATTTAAGATTTAATTCAATAAAATTGTCATGACCTTAGAGATTAATTTAGCTGCATCAATCCAAAATTAAAATGTGCATGGAAGATGGATACAGTGACACATACCTTTATTGCTAGCACTCAAGGGGTGGGAGTAGGATGATCACCATGAGTTCATCGCTAGCCTGGGACTACAGAGTAAATTACAGGTCAGCCTGGGCTAGAGGGAGACCCTATCTCAAAAAAAATGTGTGTGGGCTTTAATTCATTCTATCATCTTTAAGGAATTTTCTTCCAAAAATATTACACACATGTACTATATGAAAGTATACTAGAGAATTGTGTATAACATCAAAAGTCCATAAAACTCTAAATGTCTATCATTAGGGATCTGAGACAAAACAGAACAGCAATTCCCAGTGTGGAATGTAAAATGATCATTGAAATGAATGATGTATATATATTAATGTTGACATGAAAATATTTTTCATGGTTGAAGCATAGTTTCTGGACCATGCTAGATAATAACTGATTTTGAAATAAAATGAGTTAGCATTATGATATATTGCTGAGGAAACAAGTTACAAACTGATAGCACATGTTTTTGTCTCTCTCTATATGTATTATATGCATGCATTTACATATATATTCATATACATATATATGTAGAACAAGCATAACAACTATGTGAAATATATATATCAGCACCTAGAAACCATTGATATTGTGTCCCAAAGCTAAATTCTTGTGTATATTATTTCACTTCCATTGCCATGATTTCTGCAAGCTGCTAGAATTTTCCCCTTTGGTGTTGCTCTATTCTAGGGTATAAGTTTTTGGTTTCCATTTCATCCTAAACTGGGATGCTAAGGAAATTGGGATGTAATACTCAATCCTCATATCTCCAAGAGTCAATTCATACCATATCTTCTCTCTTTTGTTTGACATTGCTGAAGGTTTGTGGAGTCTAATATATGGATCTAGTCTATGGAAAGTGGCATCAAAGCAAGTGTGGGCTTCTGCTTTCTTGAGGTTTTCAGTATTACCTACCCCCTTGTTTCAGCACACCTCTACTTCTCCTTTGCCTCAACCTCCTTCTCCTGAGTAACCATCTAACTCCTGCATTTGTATCCTGCCAAAGTGTTCTAGCCACACTAAGGGTGTCTGTTTCCTTAATTTAGGACTGCATTTTTATACTTATCTCCAAATAAATGCTTTCTTAAATTAATTTTTTTATTTACAACTTCCTTAATTATAGACAATATCCCATGGTACTTCCCTCTCTCCCCCCACTTTCCCGTTTGAAACTCCACTCTCCATCATATCCCCTCCCCCTCTCAATCAGTCTCTCTTTTAATTATGATGGTCTTGTATAGGTAGTTCCAGCATTGTGAGATCATGAATATCCAGGCCATTTTGTGTCTGGAGGATCACATTGTAAGGAGTTCTACTCTTTTTATCAAACATCTTTTCCCTCTGATTATAAGTGCAAATGTTTAAATAAAAGTATGGAGACATGAATAGTCACAACTTTTGATGTGTGACCTTATAGAGACTGGAGAATACACTTGATCATGGGATATTTATGTTTTCATAGATATATTTTTCATTGTATAGATTTTCTAAAAGGATAAAAGTTCTGTTTGTAATCATTTAGTAAAGAAAAGATCATTCTTAGCGAACTCACCCAATCACAGAAAGACAAGTGTCGCATCACATCATCTCACTCATCTGTGGCTCCTAATTTGTATTTTCTTGAGATGCTGACACACTTACTAAATATCTCGAGGACTGGACAATAGGGATGGTTGGGTGGGAGGTCAGAGAAAGGGTGGGTGGGGGGACAAAAAACTGGACCCAAATGGAAATAGTACCATAAAATCCTATATCCTGAAGGACATACTAAAAGATCAAACATGCATCAGGTGCTTGGAGAGAACACCTGAATCATAGGGGCCAGGAGAGGGTAGGATGAAGAGTAACTTCAATCTTATCCTGTTTCTCTCTGTATCACTCCCTCTTCTTTCTCTTCTCTATTTCTCTTTCATATTACCTATTTTTTTCTTCCTTCTTTTCCATTGGCACTGACCTATAACTCCCAATACCAGCATGTGGTTAACATCCACAAAGAGCTGTTGATCAGTGACACCTACAAGTTTTCCAAAAGAAGACAGATTTCTGTCAGAGTACTTGATGACTCACTAAAGTAAGTCATTGGTAAGACCCTACTGCTGAAGACACCATATACTGTTCAGATGGAACATGGAGAAACCTGGCTAGAATCTGGAAGAGAGTCAGTCCCTAGACAGTTAGCTTGTCTAGTGCCAGAATGTGCTACATAAGTGACTGGGGGAAAGCAACCAACATCTGTCTAAGCAACTCATGGTCTAAGCTACTCAGCAGCAAACAACATGACATGATGCTCACACAAGTGCAGTAGAGGCACACAGCCATGTGGGTTACCAACTGCTCTAGATTTGGCTAACAGATCTGCTCAGTGGAATGGAATCTAGAAATGGGAAACAAGTCAGAACCATATCCAAAAATGAGCCCACTCTCCAATATCAAGCTCCCATCAACAGTGAGATACAAGAGGGCCTATACCTATTAAATTCTCCATAAAATAATAATGGTTCTCCACATATCTTGCACTGACCTCACTCTCCATTGGAGAATCTGTTTCTCTCTTTCAGCTGGATGCATATCCTGAGGAGAGAATCAGCCCATCTCACCACATCAGGGCACCATATGAAGCCATTGAGTCATAGGAGAAAGGAGCAAGAGGCTGTTTTCTTGGTGAACCTGGTACCAGCACAAGGGCAAAGGAGAAAGACACAAAGGAATCTCAACCCCTACCAAATAAGATATCCACAGACACAGAGATTCACAAAACCTCGTCACTGAAATAGACCTAAAATGTACCCAACATGGCTCAGGGAAACTTGGGGAAGAGGGGGAGGAAAGATTGTTAGAGCCATGACTTGGGTCATTATACACAGAGTCATTGCCTCTCCCACATAACTGATGGCTACCACATAGGACAAGACCCACATAACCTATGGGGGAGGACAGGGAGAAGGCTAACGATGGTACCATCATGGCTGTCTAATACATAACTAATAAAAATATATTAAAAAAAGAAAAGATGCAGTCTTAGCTCACTATTTCTCATTTCTATTACATGTGGCATGTAGCAAATGAGAAACAGTCTAGTTTAAGATGGTGCAAAATAAGAGGGAAAACCAACTATAAGCAGACTGAACTCTTTTCCATCTGATAGGATGTAACTATATTTTGGAGAGGAGAAGACATAAAGGCAGTCTCCAAACCATACATTCTAATTAAGCAGCTGTTGTGTCCTGAAAGCAAAAGCCCCTCAATTTAGTCATGAGAATAACATGTACAAGTGACATCCTGGCTAACACTATGGTTATGTACCTGCAAACAGGAGATCTGTGGACAGCTTGTCAGCAGCCATCCATTACTCTGAATAACTGTGGAAGCACTGGATACCTGGATGCTGAGATAATAATACTGATGGTGTTTGAGCATTTTAAGGCTATGACTAATCTTGCTACTTTCTCTTTTCTTATATTTGGAAATAAGTATGTCTTTTTCTTCTGAATTGATTATTTCCTCAGGAAATATTGCTGATTGGTGGCCATGAAGATATGAAGTATGTTTTTTCCTGGAAGCTAAGAAGTCAATAGGATGCTACTTCATATTGCAATTTGCTGTGGTGCCTGAGACTCATGGAAAAACAGAAAAATATAAGAATAAAAACAATACTCATAATGATGATAGTAGCAGGTAAATTTTGTGGGCTATGCATTAAAATATCAACTGATAATTTGATGCCTAAGAGGTGATTTAACATTTTTTTATTTTTGTGTTTTTATGAGAGAGAAGAGAGGAAGAGAAAGAGAATGAGTTGGCATGTCAGGGCCTCCAGCTACTGCAGTAGAACTCCAGACATGTGAGCCAGTCATTTGCACATCAGGCTCATGTGGGACCTAAAGAGTTGAACATGGGTTCTCAGGCTTTGTAGTCAAGTGCCTTAACTGCTAAGAAATCTTTTCAGCCCTGATTTAACCCTCTTTATAACCCATGAGAAAAGGTTCCTTTTTCTATCCTTCTTTTTCAGCTGAAAAAAACTAGGATTCAATGTGGTCAATATGTCTAAAGTGGGTGATAATAACCTTTTGCCCCTATGATCTGTGATAAGAGCTATTTACTAAGTGCCTAAGAACCATGAAATTTTAGAAATGCAAGGATTTACAAGACAGAATTATAGCCCCTCTGTTTTATAGAATGATAGTGACATCATTGATGTCAGCAAACTGTAGGGAGACCAAGAAACTTCATTTAATATATTTCTGATGCTCTACTGTAAACAGTGCATTCAGAAAGAGATGTCCTCAAGATTCTCATTATCTCACTTAGCACTCCAAACACTTATGTGAGTCAGGTCATCCCAATGAAAGGAACTTCCATCATATAGGAGGAACTCTCATTTGTCACCAGGCAGGTCAACCATAGCAGACAGGAAGAAGGTTGGCTCCATGGCCATCTAGTTTAGTAATGGAAATGGATTGCTGACATGTTCTGGAAATCCCATTAATGTTCACTGAATTATTCAGTTCCTTCCTTAATCCTTCACAGAGTGATCTGTCGTTATGGTTTCATTCAGTTCTTTCCAACTTCCCTATCTTCAAAAGAAAGTCATACTCCATAAGCCTCTGTCCATAGCTGAGTATGGAAGGAAATTCCTTGATCAGGCAGCTTTAGTCCTAGTATCTATTTCCAATGAAGCCATTGTGTAGAACAGGGAAACACTGGTGTCCAGAGATCAAGAACTCAAGACTGTATCTCACTAGTTTTCTTTGGATATCAGTGATCTTCTAAGTTACTATTCTCTTTAGCTCATATTAACCTTTATCTAGGAGGGTAAAAAACATTTATTGTAATGAGTATGTCATTTATGTTTCAAAATACCCTTTGGGTTTAAAGGGTGATCCTATAATTTGGCACATAATGAAAAAAAAAGTTTTATGTCTTTGGCAGACAAATATGGAATGAATAACAGGGACATAAATAAGATGGAGATTGGTTAGGACAGAGTTGAGCAACGGATGAAAATGACTCACTCTTACTTCATTCATATTCATTAACAACAATGATAATACTAGCCTGCAGAATGACTCCAGTATGTCAAAGCTTCATTTGCATGATCATCTCACTTAAACTTCCTAATAAACCTGTGGTATGAAGCTTAATCCACACTCTAAGAAATGAAGAAACTGAGGATCAAGCATATTATGAAATCTATCTCAGATCTCAAAATAAGGAAGTGATATTGATTTAATTAGAAATCAGAATTGTGTTGATTGCAAAGCATTTTTGATACACACCACATCAAGGTTTCCTCTTAGGTAGACAGACCTTATAGCTTCTATTTGAGATTGGGAACAGTCATTAACAGTCAACAACATTTGGAAAGGTTTTTTTTTTTTATTTCTTAAACATTTTATTTATTTATTTATTTATTTATTCATTTATTTATTTGAGAGAGATACAGAAATAGGTAGGGAGAGAGAGAGAGAGGGAGAGAGAATGGGCATGCCTGGGCCTCCAGCCACTACAAACGAACTCCATATGCATATGCATCTGGCTTATGAGGGTCCTGGAGAATCGAGCCTTGAACCAGGTTCCTTAGGCTTCACAGGCAAGCATTTAGCTGCTAAGCCATCTCTCCAGCCCCTGAAGAGTTTTTGATTGTGCTGAATTATCATTGCTATACTACTGACTGAAAGAAAAGGCAGAGTAAAAAAATCAATAAACTTCAGAACAGATTACACTGAATGTTTAGAAGGCAGAACCATGGCTGGCCTATAAATCATAAATCCTGAATTTTTTTCTCATCATCAACATCCATGTCTTATGTAACTTTGGACAACTCTCTTACCTCTCCATGCCTAGGTTTTTCTCCCTTTATGTAGAGATCTGTCTTCCACATCTAGAAGTTTAGTCCATATGAGATCCCAGGGCAAGTACTTTGCAAAAGGAATACATCATTGTTATCATTGCCAGTTATGACCAAGATAAGGGCTTATGGTATCTCTATGAAAAATAGCTGTGCTAAATTCACATAGGCAAAGTTCTGGAAGGATTATGGGCAAAGGCATGAACTGTGGAGAGTAGAAGTTAGGTGGGTGAACAGGATGAATCATATGAGCAATGAGGGCTGTGAGGAGTGTTACAAGAGTTTGTGGGAGCCTCAGTGCCGCCCACAATAACAAGACTGTAGGGTGAACTGGAGGTGAGACAGGTGAGGAACAGAAGTGGGTTTGTGGAGAAGTCAAAAGTAGGAATGACTGACTCATAATTTCACTGCTGGCTTTATCCCAGAACCACAAAACACGTGAAAACCCCATGGAATATCTTGGGGCAGAAATAAATGAATTTATGTAACATACATATTACTGGATACCTACTAAGTGAGTAGGAATGGAGAGATAGTCAGGAGTGGTAACTATGAAGGGACCAAGTGGTTAAGGGTTTGAAAATTAATTGAAACTAAACCTAAAACTTATCAACACTTAATAAATGGTAGTGATGATGATGGTAGAATTAAGTGGGTACTCAAGAAATGTGAAGTATAAAACCATGTAAAATATAGTTCCCACATTCAAGAAACTCACAATCAATCACACTGTAGAAGAATAGAGATGTAATAGGAGCTAAGAAAAAAGCACAACTGGTAAGTTGCTTGCAAAGATGCCTCCAATGTTTCATTTTTTTACTGTACCCATGGCTTTTGAATGCCATTTGACAGTGAAATCTGTTTCTCCATTTCTTAAATCTGGGCTATTGTTAGGATTTGCTTTGCCAATATCATGTGGCACAATTGACCATGAATACATCTATATCCAAGAGATCTTAGATGGTTTTGCTTTCTCTCTTAGATCTCTACCATGCTGTATGTGAACAAGCTGCAGATAGGTATATGATGAAAGACACATGACCAATTTACCTGTGTTGCCAAAGCTGACAGCCAGTTGCTAAACAATGAGTGAGGCTATCCTGGATGACCCAGCCCTTGCTGACCTACTAGCAGACCGTGGGCACATGTACGAGCTCAGCTGAGATCATCCAAGCCCACTTATATTAGAAACTCCACCATACTTAAAGATTTTTGGTCAATGAGAAATTGTTTTTTTTTTTTTAATTTTTATTTTTAGAAGTATCCTAGCTGGCTTAGAATTCACTCTATAATTCCATGCTGGCCTTGAACTCAAGGTGTTCCTCTTACCTATGTTCCAAGTCTTGGTATTAAAGACATGAACTACTATTTCTGGCTTGAACTTGTTTTAATTTTAAGCCCCATTTTATTGGATAGTATCAGATACCTACCTGGTTCAAGAACTATTTGATGCACCATCTTCTCCTGTGATCATTCCAACTGCTAACTGAGGTTTCACATCAGTGGCCTCATTACTCAGAGAGGAGAAAGAATATCAGTCTGGATATGTCACTGACCTAGGGTCATGGGACTATAAGTGATACAATAAGGACTTAGCCCTATGTCTAATTCCAGACACTTTATACTTAAACTATGCCATGTTACTTTCAGTAATGTGACATAAAAAGGGTTTTAAGTTGGCCAAGGTGGTTGTCTTCAGGACAAGCTCTGACAGTGGAGGCAGCATAGTACAGCAAGCCATCCCAGGGAGGAGCTCCATGAAGGCAAGCACTCCAGTCTGAGCAAGAGGACACCAAAGGAAAACCCATAAAGGTCAAGAATGACGATTCTTGCCTAACCTGCTCTAATAAAAGAAAAAATTAATCACCAGACGAAAACAAGCCAAGAAACAAGCAGGGACTCAGAAAGTAAGACTGACACAGGTACAGGCTGGGCAGCTGGCGGATCAACAACTCCACCCATAAAGGATGTGACCTTAAGTGGAAAAGAGAAGTAGTTTAAAATTTAAATAGCATTGGAAAACTTAGACCAGTGTACAATTTCCTACAATCCATGTCTAATCTTCCTTTTAAGGAGACAAGTATTTGAAGGATAAGTTTAGAAAAAGTGTTTTCATTATCAGAACCTGGGAAATGTGTCTTGAACAGTACATATCTCTCCTTACTTCTCCCATCCACCTTTGTCATTAAACCCCTTTTGCAATCATTTCTTTTCTCCTTCTCTACAAGAAATTCCTCAAAATTTCCCCCTTGCTGTCAATGTAACTGCTGATTCCCACATAATTCTGCCCAGTTGATGGGATCTACTTTCTGTGGATATAGGAGGATCACACATCCTATCTCTCTTGTGGTAATGTGAACTATGACTTTATTACTTGCCAATGACTTGTCAGAGCACTGTATTCTAGTCTCACATCTACTTTGCAATTCCTTATTAAAGTTTTGGCCAATGCATCACTTTTGTCAAGAAAATTATTCTTTGAACCCATTTCGTGACATTGTGTTTCTGTCCCATACACTTTCTGAACACCAAATCAGAATATGCATTGGGTGGCCTGTCTACCTCTCTCACCAAAGCTCAATAGAACAATTTAACACAATAGAGCAATTTTGTAAATTTATGCTTGCATACTTTTAGGAGAACATTCATCAGTCTATACCTTCTGATCACATGGCAGGGTGGACTTTCTTGCCTCCTTTTGGTGGGGGAGCCAAGAAATTAGATATGGCCCACAAGATATATTATTGGTGAGTTGAATGCTCAGTTGCCACTGGAAGATTCTCTAGAATTCTTCTTCCTTGAACACTGAGACAAAAAAAAGTCAATGACTTCTCTATCATCCTATGTTCTATTTAGAATATATGAGTAAGACATAATGATTTAAACAACTGAGCTTTCAGAGTTGCAGAGTTGTTTGATTCTATCACATAACCCTTCCTGATGGATATAGGAAAGACACAAAAAGTGACCTGATAGCAGAATAGGGGCAGAAGCTTTGGAACATAATGATGGTAAGCAGGTTTCCCTTTCCATTGAGTATAAGGACTGTCCTGAAAGGTTAAGCGGGTGTGCCTCTGAATGAAGGTGAATGTCACTTAAGTGCACCATGGTCATGCCATGTGTCCAGAGTCACCATTCAAAGGTGGATACCATTTAGTATCATTTAACATACAGTTAAAGCTGGGAAAGTAATAAAGGTGGGGTTAAAATCATGATGTCACTGGAGTAACACTCCCTGGACACTGAGTCATCTCTGTGGCTCCCTCACTATGGACCAGTTTGGGGTAAAATTTTCAACCATGTCTCTGTTTGAAAGCTTCCATGTATCTAAGAAGCAGGCCCATGACCCCTGAGTATAGTGGATTTTCTCTCTCCAGGAGACTGCCTTGTTGGAAAGACTTCATGGTCTATTTTAGTGTTCTCTCAAGTTCATGAATTCATTATTCCTGGATACATGGATCTGTGTTTTTATAAGAGAGACTTTACTTTTAATCCTTTTATATAGATCAAGGAAATATCTGTGCATTTACAGAAATGACTCCAGGAAGAAGACAGAAGGAAAAGGATTAAAACCTGTGTAAATTCAATATAATCTTTTATAATCTAGCCTCTGAGCTAGGCACAATACTAAATGTGTCCCAAGGACTCTTGTTATTTCTTCCTCTCAGTGACCCTATCTAAATAGATACCACTTTTTAAATCTAGTTTTATGGAAAAAAAAGGGCAAAAGCTCAAAGAGATTTAGTAACTTTCTCAAATTCACACAGTAAGTCACAGGAGAAACTGGATGAGAAATGAAGCAATCTTAACTGACCTACAGATCATGTCATGCGCTTTCTTAAACTTTTCCTCAAGAAATATAGAGCTCTTTGCCTCTATTTGTGTTATGTGTATACATATTCATGGAAATTCATTTTCATGGAGAAGAATTAACTTGCTAGAGACTTTACTTTCCTGGGCTACTTCCCTTGGAGTGCCTTGATCTTCATCTCTCTCTATTAATCTGGCAAGAAGTTAGTTCAGCCCTCCTCTTAGGACAACCCCAAGTTAATTTTTCCAAACTAATTACGCATTGTTCATTCACTCAATCACTCTACAAGCTAATTGAGATTCTATTTATGTACCAGGTCTCCTTTAGGGGTATCTGAAAACATGTGGATTGTATCTATACCCAGCATCAAGGAAGACATGAAAAGGAGCTATGATAACATTGACTGAGGACCACAAAAGCTATTTCTTGCTTTACATTGCATCAACTAGTAGAATCTTTTCAACAATTCTATGGGGCAGTACTCATTTTCCCACTTTATAGTTAGAAAATTAAGACTTAGATGATAATTAAGACAAGATATGCTAGTTAATATCCAGACTATACCACTATTCTGGAAGAGGATAATGCTTTTCTGAGGTTAAAGTATAAAATTTCCAAATGACAAAGACACTGGGCTCCTAATACTGTATCTTCTGGTATTTAGTTTAGTAGTGCAATTCTGGGGTTCTACCACAGTCATATTGATTTGTGGTATTCAGGGTTATATCTCAGATATCTATATTTTAGTGGGATTTTATTTATTTATTTATTTATTTATTTATTTATTTATTTATTTATTTATATATTTAGTGGTATGAGTGTGTTGTGTTGTGCTGTGTGTGTGTGTGTTGTGGTTTATGCACATGTATGTGGCCATACACTTTTCTATGGCAAGAGTTACTCACCTGTAGTGACTGGAGTAGCAAGCAGGGTGAAGTGCTACATTGCTCTTATACCTGATGTTGCTTTGATCTGGAGTCTCATTTTACTAATTCCAGAGCTTACAGACCCCCTGAAGATTCTTGGGTCTCTGCTCCTCTGCAGGATTGTGTTTACAGGCATATGTAGCCATGCTCACATGCTTTACATGGGATTTGGAGTTTTGAAGTCAGTCTCAGGTATCCTCAGGACCTATGCTTGTGTAGCAAGAGCCCTTAACCACTGAGCAATGTCTCTGGTCAATAAACTTTTAAAATTTGTTCACAATTTATGGATGTATGTAATGCATTTTGATCAGGGTACCCTATCATTGCTTGTCTTTTTATTTCTTTATGAATTTGTTGCCCAAGGGTACATGGTTAGAGACCATCATTATTTATCATTACTGTAAAAAAATATGAGTCTTTTAATCTTATAGAGAGCTTCTATCCTTGTTTTTCATTGCTATTCATCTGTAAGGGACTTAAGAAGTCTTCCATGAGCTTGATTTGGCACTTTGCAACTTCATGACACAGAAAGACATGTCCACCAGCCTCTCTATTGACTGCCAGGTATTAGCTGGACTATGAACCTTGATCAGAATTAGTTCAAAACACTTTAGTAGCACTGGAAATAGTGACGGTTTTGTTTCCATAAGCAAAAGTGTCATTACTGACTTTCTTGTTTTTTAATATCGCAGGTGTTGATAATCAACACTTGGTCTATCAAAGCAATGAGGAGGGGTAATGATCATACTCCAATTCTATTGTTTATTTTTATTTTACCTTTTCCAATGGACTATTGTTATAAGAAGTTATTGTTTACCTTTTAAATTTACATGTTTATTTTTATTACCTTACATAACAATCTCTTGATTTAGTTCTGTTCTGGTAAAAACATCCCGACCAGAAATACTGATAGTATCAAACCTCATCTGACATATTATTTTGTTACCTAGTGGCATATTTACCATTAGAAAGACGTGGCTTGTGCCTGATTCTTTCTAGTTGCCAGTTTCAAAATTAATGGATTGGTTTCAATCCCATCTCACTGTGAATATAACCAATCAATTCTATTTTTAATGGGTTTAAGTCTGCTTGATAGTGTTGAACAGATCTATATATATATATATATATATATATGAGAAAATAGAGATTTAAGTGTCCTGGAACAAAGTTATAAATGAAAAGCAAAATGAATACTACTTGAGATACAAATATACATATTAGACACTTATTTCTTCAGAAATAATTCTTATTCTCAAAGGAGGACACCTTAACCCCGATTGAGTATTTCATAGGATAATTATAAAACTGTGTATTTTCTTCTCATTTTCTCCTTAGTTTGCATCTTCTTCATTTTTCCTCCTGCTTCTTCATCATAATTGAGGCATAGTGATAATTCACTTGTGATTTAACCTACTCCAAAATATTAAATAGAGGGAGAAGATGCTCCAAGTTTCTATGGGGCTATTGAATTAAGCAAGCCTTTCAGTTTTGTGGCCCTATTCAAGGGAGACAGTGATAAAGCTGATGGGGTAGTGGACTCTGTTATGCTCGGCATGAGCTATAGAATCCAAATCGCTGTGAAATGAGTGATAGAAAATGAAGTTCAGATGGACATAAAGTTAACCATGTATGCTTTTGTTTTATAATCCCATTAGTTTCTCTGGTTTACTCTGTGAAAAAGGTTGAATATAATAGTGGCTTGGGAATGTTAAAGGATTCCAGTCAGGTTGTATCACAAATGCCACCATCTACCAATTAGTTTCTGGCTGGACAAGTTTGGGGAAGATGCTCAAACTCTTTGTGTGTTATATTGGCTTTATTGTAAATAGATAGGAAGCATGCCAGTCTAATTCAAGAGTCCTTATGAAGAAGCCATTAGTTAAGTATAAATTCAAAATATGGTGTGACATGAAGCTCAGGGCAAGTGCTTGAAGGATACTGGTTTCTTACTTGGTGGCCTGGTTCATTCCATGAAACTTTATAAATGCAAGTCCTAATACTTTCTTCATGTCAAAACTAATGGAATTGTAAGAATCCAGGTAAATATATACCTGACACAGCATCCCAGATAACATTGCAAGGAAAGGTAAAATAAATGGATGAACAAAAAACCAAAAGGCTCTTTTTTTTCCCAGAAAGATAAGCAGGAAGAGAAGATGGACAAATATTCTTAGAGGAATACAGAAGCAAGAAGAATGGAGGTGACATAAATGCCATGTTAGGCATCAGGTATCAGCTATACAGCAGTGTTTGAAGATAGACATAAGAGGTAACTGTGGCTGAAAAATCTAGATTGAGGATGAATGGAAGCATCGAGGTGACCCTGAACAAGGATGACTAAGCTCCTGGTGGGTAATGACACATCTATATCTAAACAAAACATTAAGGCATCAAAATAGGTATTTGGTGAGTCAAACTCAAGGAGAGATTCCTCAAACACTAAGGGAAAACACAAGGAAGGAAGAATATTTTGGGAAGATTAATCATGTTTGAAGAATGTGGTTTCTATTTATTACTATAAAATAGCCTCATGATTCAACTTTTCCCACCAGGAAGCAACCATGTCTCTTGCTGAGTTCTATCTGTTGCTGTGTTTCTCAGTGACAAATGACACACATTTTCCCTCCTTTATACTCATGTAGATGTACTTGTTCTATGGTAAAAATAAAGTCAAATACATATACATTATATATATATATAAATGGAGCTGGGTGTGGTGTCACATACCTTTAATCCAGCAAACAGGAGGCAGAAATAGGAGGATTGCTGTGAGTTTGAGGCCATCCTGAGACTACAGAGTGTTTCCTGGTCAGCCTGGGATAGAGTGACACCATACTCAAAAACCAAACCAACCAAAACAAAATGGATCATTTTTTGTATTAAGAAGAAACTTTGCATGGACACATCACATGTTGGTTCCATCGTCGCCCTCCTCCCTGCCCCCACTCCACTGAGAGCCCTCCTGAGTGGGATTGCTGGTGTTCACCGTGTAGTTGTAGGTTATGAGTTGTGAGAGCAGCAGTGTCACAGGGCTATGTCTCTGGATATTCCTCCCCATCCTGTGGCTCTTACATTCTTTCCACTGCCTCTTCCACAAACCTCCCTGAACCTCCGTGGGTGTGCTTTAATTCTACTTTAGTTTTGAGTTCTTAGCAGCTTCTGGATTTCATCTTTGGTGCATTTCTAGCATCCTCAGTGTCTGTCTGCACCACCCTGGCCCAGGTTATTAGGCTCACTGTGGAAGCAAGCAACACCCTTGTTCATATCACCAGTTCCTCTGTGGTTTGATGTGGGCCCTGGCTGCTATGTGAGGTGGGGTTCATGGAGTCAGCTATCTATTCTTGTCTTGTTGGTAGATTATCCTAAATTCTCACTGTTTTCTGAAAAACAAAAACAGATTCTCCAGTGGAGAGTGAGATCAGGATGGGTTAAATAAAGTGGATAAGCATTGTTAATTTAGAGAGATTTGGATGGGTATAGTTTCTCTTTTGGATGAAGACTAGTAGGAGCTTCTCACTGGAGTACATTTTCTTGGTCTCCATGGGGTTCTGACTTGGTCGCTAGTTTGTTATGAGTTTCTTTCCACTGAATGGTTCTTAAAGCCAAAGAGCCACTGATTGTCCACCTAGACCATGTATCACTATTGCACAGGTGTGTATATCTTGTCAGATTGGTTGTTTTTATATAGCAGTGTCCCCTGTTGGCTCATGATGTTTTTGGCTATTTTCCCTGAGCAGATCATGTAGGGCTTTTCCTCACTATACAGGCTAACCATGTGGGAAAATCAGAATTTTTGACCATATATTTCCCTTTCTGTATTATTTCACTTAATTGTGAGGAAAAAAAAATGCTGCAAGACAGCACCTATTATGTATGCTTTACAAACAGTAAGTGAGACTTGGAGCTATTACATGATATTCCCTAAGTTATATAACTAGCAACAGGCTCTCATACTTGAACTTACCTTTAATTACCCACATTTTATATTGGAAGCACAGATAAATTATTTTAGAGGGAGGTTCATATTCTTTTAAAATAAACTCACAGAAAAAATACATTGAATTACATTGTGTGATAAATAAACCATTTGTACACTTAAGGGCTGTATTTTGAGATACAGTGTGTCTATAGTCCCTGTTTTGCAAGTCTTTGATTAGTGGAAAAAAATAAAACAAATTTAAGTAGGCCAAGATAGTAGAAGGCAATTGGGGTTGATTTTTAAAAGATTGGAATTTAGGATAATTAGTATCTAATGGTTATAATACTGCATTTGGGAATTTGCACAGAAATATTCACATCTTTCCAGAGGCTAGTTAAAACACACTAACGTTGAGCCTTCAGACATTCTTTATCTGATAAATTATCCCCAACTTCTTCAACTTCCCCATGACATCTAGGTTATACACCCAGCAGAGTGATGACCCCTGGACAGCTTATACTACGCCAAAGTCTTTCCAGAAGTTCTGTGTCCAGAAACAGAGGTAGTTTCCAATTACAGGAGTACTGCCACAGACAGTCTGGACTCAGCATCCTCATTCATAAGTCCTGAATTCCCATTAATTTTCTTGGCAGTCAAACCTCATCATTAGCTCATTGGCTCATGTGTTCTTTGCAGTCACCTTATATGCCAAAGCTAGTGAATTACATGATGCCAGGACTGGAAGGAACCATAAAAATCATTTTGACAAAGGATTAATTAATTGAAGCACAACCACCTAGTCCAATGGATATAAAAATCACTCATACATTCTTCTTCCCACCTATATATCCATTTATCAAAAATGTGATTAGTTCATTGTATATTACACTCTGGCTGGATATTTGTTGTACACTTGTATATAGAACAGAAGTGTTCCATACTGTCTTAAAACTAACAGTCCACAGAAGAGAGAGATTTTTATAAAGTAATCTAAAGTGAAACATAACATTATAACTCATGATGAGTATTGTGTAAATAACCATCAGGGTGGTGTGAGAACATGATGGAGGACTCAGTATAATCCACCAATAAACAACATGGCAAAACAAAGGATTTTGTTTTACCATATAGCTTTGTTTTGGTCCTTTAATTCACTATATGGAGTGAAATAATGACAGGCACAAATCTCTTGACATCCTTCCCTCAGTGATTCATGGAATCAAATGATGGTGTGTTCATCCCAAGCCTTGAAGATGGTAACAGATTCCACTTTGATTTCTTGGGCCCTGAACAACATACAAATTCTGCAGGAAAGTGCATGCAGAGGAACTTTTAGGTTTCATGTGGAAAACACAGAGAGAGAGGCTTTGCTGAACAAAGCCTTCTAGACTTCCCCACAGAGGTGCTATCCACACTACAATAACCATCATCTGAATGCCATCCTATCCCCAGGTAGTGTGACGTGGAGAGGAAGAATTGCCCACCTAAACTCTACTCAAATGTCTGACCCACCATATCATGTACTTTAACAAAATAGTTGTTTAAAGTTTGGAGGCTGTTTTAAATATGGCAATGTATTACCAGAATATTGTATACCCTGTTCTCCTTCCTGCTTGGGAAGTTTTGTTATTTCAGCACCAGAGGTTTACATAGATTCACTCAGTAAAGCCACACTTTGCATTTGTGCTAGAGGCACTGGGGATAGACATAGGAAGAAACAGATATTGTATGTTATTAAAAAACACATTTTAGATCTTGATTTGGATTGCAGTCTTGCCCCTTACTAGCTGAATCATCCTAAGAAAGTTTCTTGACCTCTCTGAGATTTCTTTTAACATATAAAGTTATGGAGTTAAGATGCCTAATATTATGTAAGTTTTCGTTCTTTCTTTTTTTTTTTTTTTTTTTTTGGTGGATCCCAACTATAAAATACAGGTGAAAAGTTTACTACATTTTGGCATATAAAGGGTTTTCAGGACTGTGGTTATTTTTTACATTTTCTGCACCAAAATGCAAGCTTGGTTATTAAGAATTTTGTGGAATTGCCGGGTGTGGTGGCACACACCTTTAATCCAAGCAATCGGGAGGCAAAGGTAGGAGGATCGCCATGACTTTGAGGCCACTCTGATTACATAGTGAATTCCAGGTCAGCCTGGGCTAGAATGAGACCCTATCTTGAAAAACCGAAAAATGAAAAAACCAAAAAAAAAAAAAAAAAAAAAAAAAAAAAGAATTTTGTGGAATAGTGGGTAGTGGGAAAGGGAGAAAACGTCAGTGAGAATAAAGATCACTACTGTGGAAGAAAGCACAGGGAATATCTTATCATCTCAGGAACAATGAAAAAGGATAATTGTGCATGGGAAGTAAAGAGCCTTAGTGCTGAACAGCTAGCAGCAGTTAAGCAAGTTACAAGGAAGAGCTGAACATGGTACATATGCCAAAGGGAGGGGAGCAATAAACGTCAGGCCTCACTGTAGCACTAGAACATGGCCTTATGTGTCTCATATCTAGTTATGCTTTACCTAATGCATCTTCTGTGATTCTGGCTCTACTGTATTGACTATGCTTCTTATCCAGTCTTCTTTTGGAAGGGACAAACATGAAATATCTCCCTGCTGGCAAGTTACAGCAGTATGAAGCTAGAATGCCAAGCTATGGAGACAAACTCGGCCCATGGAATTATGTCACTTACAGTTAAGAGTAGTCTTTACACCTCAATTCACCTAATCTAGATAATCTCTCATAGATTCCTAGAGGCAAACCTAATCTACATAAGCTCTCACAGGATATGCTAGTACCATTCAAGAATTCATTATCATCAATATAAACCATCACACACTTACACATGCATATGTTCAATGATATTAGCAAGAGGTGGGAATCACGAGACAATGCTCTTATTGAAAGCAGAAGTTTTCTATGGAGAGTTTATGCTCTGAAAATATAACTTATCTGAAATTTATAGTCAGTAGACAGTTTTAAACAGAAGCTTAGACACAACTGAAGAAAGATTTGCTGAAACAGAAAGTTATGCTCAGAGCCATAACAAATTAGTTCAAAGATTTGGAAAAGATGAAAGAAAGGAACAGGGAAAGGGACTAACAGGGTGTTCTGATCCATCCAAGGATAACGAACTGTATGTTCTGGTTGCTGATCTCTCATTATGAGATGGATTGATTGCAAGGTCCTTGAAAGCTTTATTATGTAGATCCTTCTCTAACCAATTGTCATCTTTTGCACTTTGCCATTTGTTTACCTCAGGCTGCTTAGACTCCCCTCTTCCCCCCACCCCCACTTTCTTCCCCATCCATCCACTGCATTCTTCCATTCTTCCGACTAAAAGTGACAGGCCCACTGTGACTGAGGCAGAGATCCAATGCTAAGGGAGACAGGGGAGATTCCAAGAACCACTGGAACACCTCAAGTAGTAATGCACGTCCAAAGAAAGCATGCCAGCACGTTTCTGGAGTCTTCTGAACTACACACAGCTATAAATCTTTTATGTCATAATGTTCCCAGTTTTGTTCTTGTACAAAAATAAAGATTTTGAAAAGCAAAGTTTAAGTAGAGATCCAAGTTAAAGATGATCTAATTAAATAGTTCTCTGTCTTTCAACCTTCCAGGATCCCCAGACAAATTCCACAAGTGAAGTTGTTTGGTCATCCCTCAGTTAGTTATTTCTGGAGTTATTATTTAAATAATTTTCAAAGGAATTTATGACCACTTAAACCAAGGTACTGTCTGTAACTGTGCCTTATGGACAACATAAATGATTCTGGCCCATTCTTCTTATTTCCATGTCTGTTTGTACTGCAAAGTATAATATTTTGTAGCCAGAGATATCCTACACATATTCAACTTTCTTTGTGTGGCCTATCCTTAGGCAATGGATATATGAACACATACTGGCATGGCCTGGGAATACAATGTAGGAAGAGGGTTTGTTATCTCTTGCGGGAACAAGCAGCATCAATTTGAATGAAAGTTGTAGACACTGGTAATGGTTTTATTATACCTGACAAGGTCTTCATGATAGAAAGTATCTCAAAGAGATCAAAACAAATTGTTAGGAATGATGCCTGAGAGTGTGTTATGAGCTAAAATTTGCCACCCCCACTTATGCTGAAGCTTTTTTTTTGTTGTTGTTGTTTTTCATTTTTTGAGGTAGAGTCTCACTCTAGCCCAGGCTGACCGGGAATTCACTATGTAGTCTCAGGATGGCCTTGAACTCATGGTGATTCTCTTACCTCTGCCTTCTGAGTGCTGGGATTAAAGGTGTGCACCACCACACCCCGCTTATGCTGAAGTTTTAGTCTTACATTCTTAGTTTATTAGAATGTTAATATGATTGCTATTTTTTCCCTTTTCTTTTTGTGGTGAATGGGTTTGGGAACTAGTTTCCTACTTGTTAGGTAAGCATTCTGCCACCTCGATATCTCCAGCTTTCTTTTGCTTGTAACTTTGAGATAGGGTCTATTAAATTGCCTGTGCTAGAGCTGTAGAGATGGCTTAGCAGTTAGAGATATTGCTTATAAAATCTGCTTTGAGTTCCATTTCCCAGCAACCCACATAAGCCTGATTCAAAAAGTGGCATAAGCATCTGAAATTACATTTTCAGAAGTGAGAAAGAGATCCTGGCATGCACACATATGCAAATAAATAAATTATTTAATTTTAAAAACTGAAAAAAACTATGCTAGCCTGAAACTCATTCTATAGCCAAGTCAGGCTTTGATCTTGCAATACTTCTGCCTCAACCTTCCATCTAAGGCCTGTGTGACTATGCATAGCTTGAATTTATTCTTTAAAGAGGCAGTTAAAATGAAGTCAGACAGCTATTCCCTAGTCCTATATGGCTGATGTTATGGTAAAAAGAGGAGATTAAGGCCCAGAAATCACACAGGCTAGGGCTGACCTGTGAAGATGTGGACAGAAAGTGACAAAGGAGAGAGTCCTCAGTGGATGCAGAGCCTGACTGTGACAATGGACTTCTAACTTCTGGATGTGAGAGAAAATTAATGTCAGTTGTCCAAACTGCTTAGTTTGTCAAAATTTGTCATGGCAGAATAAATCAGAAGCTGACAGCATATCTCTGTCAAGGGCTTGGAGAGGTGTGAGGATGTCAGTGTGGCACACATTCTGTTACCACAGGGCCCAGCAAGAGCCTGGAAAGGGAGACTTTCATCAGAGCCAGGGCTGAATCCCAGCTGCACCTCAGGCTACTGTCAAGTGACTACCTGGCACAAAAGTCCCTCTCAGACCCAGACATTACAATAGGAGGGTTTGACTAGAATTATAAGATCCTGGAATTCCCCTGTAGTTTCTCTAAAACAGTTGTGTTTATCATGACAGTACATCCTCACTCACTAAGATCCTGTTTAGTGCCCAGCACCCTATTAGTTCCTTTTCTCATCGCTGTGGTAATCACTATGATAGAATAACCGATAGAAATAACTCAGGGGAAGAAGAATTTATTGTGGCTTACGGTTCAGGTGATCTATGCCATCATAGTGGTGAAGCAGCTGCTAGCAGGATAGCCGTGAGGCTGCTGGTTACATTGTGTCAGAAAGCAGGGGCAGACTGTGAAAGGAGTTGCACTATAACGGTCAAGGCCTATTTCCCCAGCTATCTACTTCCTTCATCTAGATTCAATAACCTCCTCGAACTACACCATCAGCTGGAGATCAAGTATTCAAACACTTCTTCTAGGACTATTTCCCATTCAAACAACAAACCAAAACCACTGATAAAGCACCCACTATGTGCCCCTGTTTTACTAGGCTGTTAAAAGGATGATGCTATGATGGTTACTTGAAAACCTGCATTCTTTAGATATGGTTATAAGTTCATCTTACCGAGAGAGTCAAAGTTGTGATAGCGCTGGGCTCTGCTACCATCTTAATCTTTCCATAGAAAAAAGATCAATCAAAGGCAATTCTACAATAAACTCAGACTTTTATTTTTATTTATTTATTACAGTCAGAGAGAGAGAGAGAGAGAGTGAGAATGGGTTCACCAGGGTTTCTAGCCACTGCTAACGAACTCCAGATGCATGCACCACCATGTGGATCTGGCTTAGATGGGACCTGGAGAATTGGACCTGGCTCCTTAGGCTTTGCAGGCATGCGCCTTAACTGCTAACCAGCCCTAAACTCAGACTTTCAATAGTAAGGTTAGGATATCCTGCAAACATAATTTTAACTGAAGGGATTGAGAAGGCCTTGTGAATTTGGAAGTTTTAAGTGAAAGTTTGACCATTCAAGCAGAGCATCCCAAGAATGGAGGAGAACCTGAGCAATAGGTACTGAAAGAGGACCCACTTCTCTTCCATACATGATAGCAAGGAAGAGCATATGCCTATTGTAAAAGAAATGAAAGACACAAAGAAAATAGTCCCAAGTAAACTTAGAGCTGTGGAAATGGAGGTGCCTCAGCCAACCAGTACTCTTGAGCTTGATGTTTGGGTCATCCGATTACATGCTTTTTTATTTACCTTCTTTTCCAAAAAGTGAGGTAGTTGTACTAAACCATGAGTGTACTACTTATCTATTGCTGTGACCAAATTCCTGAAGAGAAGAAACAAATATGAAGTTTATTTTGGCTTATGGTTCTAGGGGTCACTCCATGAAGTTGAGGAAGGCATAGCAGCAGGAGCAAGAAGTGGCTGGTCACATTGCACCCAATAAGGAAGAGAGTGAAGACTGTTGGTGCTCAGCTTTCTCTCTTCTTTTAAAATAATCTAGAACACTCAACCTATGAAATGGCGCCACCCACATCTAGGGCATTCTTCTACCTTCAATCACCCTAATCTAGGAAGTGCCTTACAAACATACCCAGAGAATTGTTTATGTGAGAATATTAAATTCCATTCTAGATTGACAAGAACCATCACAGCTGCATTCTTTGTTAACCTGACACTCAAACACATCACTTTTAAGCCATAATTTTCCACCTTTATCCCCATAGTCTTAGGATCCTGACTTTTAGTTCTATGCTTTTACATTTCATATATTAATAAAATTGAAGAAAATCAAGAAAAGAGTGCAACATATTTCTCATTTGCCTTGTCAGAACATGAGAATGTCTACTATATTTTATTTGGTACCACTGGTCAGTGGGGTATATCTAATAATAGATACAGGACCCAGTGGTCACCAGCATCTCAGATTCTACCCTCTGGAAAGGGCAATGTAAAATATTTTTGAAGATTCAAAAATTGAAATCATAGCTTATAAATTGGTGGTCCCCAGACTGAATTTGACCCATGGCTGTGTTTTGTTTGGACTGCAATGTGTGTTAAAAGAATTTTGATCAGATGCCCACATTAGGAAGTGGTGACATTCATATAAAAGTCTAGATTTCTCATTTTTTAAAATGAGTATCTGGCAATATTGCCTGCCAGCAATTGATGGGAAGCACTCTTCTTTGAATTTGAGTGCTTCAGTATTCTCCCAGCACATGGTATTCAATTAAATTACTTGCCTGGTCCTCAAGGGCATTTAGGTTTGAGATCCCTGATTTAAATCATGTTCTATGTGACTTGGTATGTGTGATGATTAAGTTCTAGTGTCATCTTGATCTGGTTAGGAATCTACAGACATTCCTTCTGGTTGGGTCTCTGAGGTTGTTTCCAGGAAAGAATGGCAGAAGGAGAAAGTACTTTCTCTGGAGTGAGGACTTCTCCCACAGTGGAAGGTCCTTCCAGTAGTGGTGGGCTTTATGGAAGGGAGTTCTTGGAGAACAGAACCCCTTCTTCCTACCTAGCAGCTGGTGTTGCTTGTTGGCGAGTGCCTTCACATGTACGTGTATCTATCTTGTTTGGATATCCTTCCTTGGCATTTAAACCAAGTTTCCATACATAGAAGACAACAACTGGCTCTCTAGAAAGCCTCCAGAACTCCAGTGCTGGAGTGGGATTGCTGAGGCATCCAGATACGTGGATTGAGCAGCTACAGGGTTCCTTGACTCTCAGGCCTGCAAACTGCTATTGTTGGACTGCTCTAAACTAATCCAATAATTTCTTCCTTCCTTCCTTCCTTCCTTCCTTCCTTCCTTCCTTCCTTCCTTCCTTCCTTCCTTCCTTCCTCCCCTCCCTCCCTCCCTCCTTCCTCTTTCTTTCTTTCTTTCTTTCTTTCTTTCTTTCTTTCTTTCTTTCTTTCTTTTTTTTTTTTTTGGAGACAGAAAGAGAGAGAGAGACAGAGTGGTGGGCACATCAGCAGCCTTTTAGCTGCTGTGAATGAACTCCAGATGCCTGCGCCCCCTTGTGGGAAATTACAACATTGTACCCTTGCATCACTTTGTGTCTGGCTAAATGTGGGACCTGGAGAATCGAATGGGTGTTCTTAGGCTTAGCAGGCAGGTGCCTTAACCACTAAACCATGTCTCCAGCCCAATGATTTCCATTTGTAATACAGTTCATACTATTGGTTCTGTTCCTCTAGAGAACCCCTACTAACACAGTATGTCTCTCCCATTTTCACAAATGGGTCATGGTTCTTTCATCCATTTGTATAAGTGTTTGAAGTGATAAAGTAATGGGCATGTGCAAGAATGTCGCTGCTCATAGAGAGCTTAGTTTTCTGGTGTATCCCACTCCTTTACTGAGAGAGTACTTTGAGTACTGGCACAGGATAGTTTCTGCCTCCAGTAAACCAGAGTTTTACTCAGAGTGGAGTAAGGATAAACCATGAGTCAAAACAAGATTCCATAGTGACAATGGTAGAAGTCTGGATAACAGGGGCTGGAGGGATGGCTTAGTGGTTAAGGCATTTGCCTGCAAAGCCAAAGAACCCAGGTTTGATTCCCTAGGAACCAAGTTAGCCAGATGCACAAGGTGGTGCATGCATCTGGAGTTCGTTTGTAGTGGCTGGAGGTCCTGGTGCACCCATTCTCTCTCTTTTTCTCTCTCTCTGTCTCTCCCCCTCTTTCTATCTGTCAAATAAATAATAAATAAATAAAAATATTTTTTAAAAAGAAGTATGGATAACATTATTCTCCAGGTAGATGACAATGTATCAATGTTGGGAACTTCAAGAGAAAAGAGAGCCATCATTGATAACGAAAGCTATGGATAAACCTTCCTTGTGATTGACAAGATTTTTAATTATGCACAATTATTCTGCAAACTGATGTCAAATAATATAACAACAACATGCTGAATCAACTAAATCTTATTCTGCAATAGGCATGTGTTAGGGGCTTTAGTCAATGATTTTTTTTAAGTTTTTCATTGACAACATTCATGCATATATACAATACACCATGATCATAGTCCCCTCCCACCACCCTTCCTAACCTCCTTTAGTATGCCCCCCTTACACTTTGTCCCTTATTTCCAGCTACTTCCATTTCTAATTTTTGATGCATACACAAAATGAATTTAGATTATAGTTGCCTCTCTCTGTCTTTTCCTTACCTCCTAACTCCTTTCTCTGACCTCTTCCTCCCTCCAACAAATCCCACTACTATTTTTAATTGAGTTTGAATTTTATTGTGTTCCCCTATCAGGTGCTGGTCATATTCCCATCAGGTTATACTCTTATATCCATTCTCTCCCATACCCAATCTACTGAGGGCCCTTCTCGTGGGATTGTTGGTGTCATGAATGTACCAGTCAGTTTCTGTGAGGTGGTGGAATGCCACAGGATAGTCCTTCCCACCCTGTGGCTCTTGCATCTTTCTGCATCCTTTTCAGCAATTTTCCCTGAGACTTGGTGGGTATGTTATAAGACTACTTTAGAGGTAAGCTCTGCAATCTCCGAGTTTCTGTTTTAAGGCATTTTGAGTGTCTTCCATGTGTATTGCCATCTCCTTGTAGCTGGTTATCAGCCTAGCAGTGAGTAAAGCACTCATGTTGAGAAGATCACATCTGTAATGTCTCATGAGTCCTGGAAGATGGGATGGAGATGGGTTTTCTTCTGCTATACAGTCAGCTATTTTTTCTTGTCATATTGTTGAATCTTGGCTCACTCTTGTTTTCACTGTTTTCTAGAAAATATAACAGATCTTCCAACCAAGAGTGATAGCAGCATGGGTTAAAAGGAGTTCAGAAACCAGAGGTATAGTGCAAGGCAGGACCCTGTCATTGTAAGGATGAGTGCGGGACATAGCAATTATATACATAAAAACAGTCCTCGTCTTCCTCTCTTTCTGACTGTTTGTTGCTCTCAAATAAATAAAAAAATAAAAATAAAAATAAACAACAATAACAAAAGAACAGTTCTCATGTGACAAATACTCAACTGACCGAGTCATCTCCCCAGTCCCACATATAGTATTTTTATTTAAGACACAAAATAGAGGATTTTACAATGACTGAGGTGAAATAGAAATTATATATTCCTACTTTTCCAATCATATTTTAAAATGAGCATTTGATTCATATTCAGTTTCCTTCCCTCACACTGGACTATAAGTGTTGCAAAGAAAAGGTCAAGTGTATTCTGCTCAATGACACAATACTGGTGACCTGACACATGCCTAACACAAAATAAATGTTAAATGATTATCTGTGGCTAATTCCCCTAGATATAAAGACAGAAACATTGCCAGAACTTTCAAGCAAGGACTTGGACTTGAGTTTTACCCAGTACAGTTAAGAGTGAACTGTGTATTATTTCCCACAAGCAGATCAATTTTTGCTGGGACAGCATAAGTCAGTCATAGTGGTAGAAAATTAAGTCACATGTTTGCCCCTGGTATAAAGTTGTGGATTTCTGCCAAATGCAATCTCCATTTTGGCTGTCAAGCCTATGGTATGTGTGTGTGTGTGTGTGTGTGTGTGTGTGTGTGTGTGTGTGTGTGTGTTTATCCCCTAAAATTCTTGTTTCCATGGAAAATCAGCAAAGGTTCTAGGGAGGGGAGAGTCAAGAAAAGACTTGGATTCAGTTTTCATTAGAAATCACCAAGAGAATTTCCATATTTAAGGAAAATCCTTAAGCAGCATCACCAATAGCAGTAGCCATGGGAATAGTGATAGCAATAATTATAATGACATATGATAGTTGAATCCTGTCAAAACAACTAAAGTTAGTAAGAATTTTATTGAGTCCTTAGTATAAGTCAAGGACTTTTGTTTGGCATTTCTCTTTCCTTCTCTCTCTTTTTTCTTACCTCTTTTCTCTGTTGCTTCCTCCTGTTTTTCAAAATTCTTCCATTTAACTATAATGATATTTACATTTCATATACAAAATACCTGACCTGAGAGAGAACCAAAGATAATCCCAGAATTAAAAAGCTTGAAAATGAATTTATGCTCATGACTATATAACACTTCTCTCTACATCATACTTTCTCTTTCAAGGAAGGTGCCAATCATTCTTAGATTTTTTTTCACTATTTTGACAAGACAGTCTTTGAGAAGAATAATTTTATGTCTCTTTTAACTTCATTTCCCAAAGTTATTTCTATTTTGTCAAGTAAGAACTAGAATCCTGGTTCCACAGTTAAAATATTGTTAAAATATTGAAATTAGGTGCATTAAATTATAAAATTTTATGCCTGGTTAAGCGATTAGAAAAATACAGTTCATCTGTGTACCTAGAACAAGAGGTTGGCAGTTATAGAGACCTGAATTCCAAAGTCACCTTCATTGCCTAATTTCTGGAATTTGGGTTGGGACTAATTGTTTAACTTTCCAAAGCATAAGTTTCTCCTACAAGAAAGGAGTCTGTAATACTTTGCAATACGACTGAGGTGAACAAAAAAGCAGTGCAAACACAGTTCCTCCTCTGCAAGGCAGGCAATGTCCATTAGCTTCTCCCCCTTTTCTCTTTACTTTCCTTTTCTTTTTATGTCTCCAACTATCTATACCACCATTACATATAATATCTAAAGCCCTTCTCAAAAATCTCAAAGTTTTCATGTCCCACTACATACTACATAGTTCCTTTAACTTTTCCCATCAATCAATTCTGCTAGCCACCTCCTTCACAGAGTAATTTAATGTGGCTTTTCTCTTGTTGGAGGAGTGCAAAGATGGGAAATTTTGTTACACTCAGAGAAGTTGGGGGTCAAGCAACTGGCAAGATAGGAGGAGCTGAGGCACTCCTCAGAGTGGAAGGGTTCTTGGAGTGACTTCCTAGGGCCCAGGTGTTCCTTCTTTATATGCCTAGCACCAGAAAGCACCCCAGCAGACTGGTTTTCTGGACCAGCTAGGCAGTATATTATAGGTGAAGGTGCCTCATCTTTCATGTCCTTCTGAAACACTGCCTTCAAGGACCAGGGCATTTCCTCCTTACACTTTGTCAAATGTGGTTTTAATCAGCTTTGACCACACAAAACCCAAACATTAGGATTTTTTTTTTTAATTCCTTGCCTGAACAGCTTTTCAGGAACCTACATGAGGCTGCATTGAACCTCCAAGCTGCACAGAAGCAAATGGAAAACAAATGTGTTAAAAGCTACATGCTGAACATGTGCTTAAATTCCCAAACAGGCAATGTGCCCACGGTTGCCAGAGAAACTGGGGTATACCTAACCATACCTAACCAGCCCTCAGCTTACTTCTTCCAACCTAGGGTCCATGGTGACCTTTTGAATATGCAGTTATCAGCACTTCTCCCCACATCTCCTTTACTGTTTTAAGCTTATGGAAACTACTCAGAACTCCCATGAATACCCTAATATTGACTCTTTGTACCTTTTTTCCCCATTCCTTTGGTCCAAGTAACAAGTCCTACTTCCACATCTCAGTATTGTACAATGACATATTCTCTAATCCCCACTGACTTATTTTATTGTCTCTCATTGGAATTTTCACATCTACTGAAGGTTTGCATAGGATACTGTTCATGAACTTACTATGTTGTAACTGTTTACACATTTTCCCATTAGACTGTGAGAAGCTTGAGGGCAAAAACATAATTCGGGGCCAGGGAGTTGGCAGAGTGGATAAGATTACTTGCTGTAAAAGCATAGGGACCTGCGTTTGATCCCCAGCACCCACATAAAAAGCTGGGCATGGGCACACATGCCTATAATCCCAGTTCTGGGACTGGGGAAGAAATAGGAGGGTCACTGGAGCTCCCTGGTCAACCTGAATAACCAGGTTCAGTAAGAGACTGTTTTTCAAAGAAATGAGGCAGAAGAGCAATGGAAAAGGACACTTGATGTCCTCATGCGACCTCCATAAGGGTATGCATGGGGCATGTGCACCTGTACTCACGTGAATACACCATACAAGCACATTCCAAACACCAAGAACATCACCACAATTGTATTTATCTCTATAGTCTCATAACACTGGGATTAATCCCTGTTTAAGCACTCCAAATGACATAGAAATAAAATCACACAGACTTGAATTTGGATAGACTGCAATAAGAATCCAGCCACTACCATTTACCCTGTAGGTGATGGTGGGAAACTCGGTTCTCTGAGGTCTCAGTCTGCTAATCTATACACAGGAGGGATAAGGAGAAATATGGAATTGTTTTAAGGACTACATGAGGAAATGCCAGCAAGTGCTCAGGATAGTTCTTGGAATACAATGAGGATCATCATAAGTACTACAGTATTCATTGCACCACTGTGTGAATGTTTCATAGATGGGTGGGGGTTGGTGAACATGAGGCATGATGGCAAATAGTTCTAACCAAATGTACCAATTACAGAACTTTGCCTTACACAATATTGACCCAGGAATAACTCTTGAGGCTTTAAGCTGTTCATAAAGACTTTATTAAAATTATTTTAACTTTGAGTGGTTGCCAGACATGCCAGGGAGCTGAGGTTTACCACAAGGAGCCATGTCCTCCCACACATCCCTACCTCTGTCAGAGCCACAGAGGGGCCTGGGCTGGTGGCCAAGGGAACATACTCCTCACTCAAACCTGTACACTGACGTGTCTTTCTGCAGTCTGAAAGAAAGCTTCAGCTATTTGGTTTCTTTGGTGACACTGAGTCTCATAGCTTAAAAATGTCTACACACACACTGCTGACACCAAAATCTAGGTCTGGACTTTATTCCACACTGGACTGACCTTGTGCTACCCTACAGAGAGGGAATCCCTGGATTACATCACTTGTCACATAGGTAGGGATATTTTTAGAGCTACCATTGATCCTATACTCTGTCAAAAAAGAGGTGGCCAGACTTTCTTTGGGTAAACACAGAAGGATTCACTGAGTGTTCAATCTTGTAAGAAGAATAGATGGCCCCAGGACACACAGAGATATTATGATATTGTGTCTTTCCTTGTGGGATCTGGAGTTATCCATTCATTATGAGGATCAGATGGCTATCTTTTCATAGCAGCTTCTTCTTCTCTCTCAATGCCCATGCTTGCCTCTAAGAAATGCCCCTTCCTGTTCCTTACCACAAGGCTGGTTGTCTTATCATTGTAGATCACAGACTTAGCGATTCATTATTACTCCACTTCAGGGCACTAAGGGTTTGGTTTCTCAGCAGTAGGTTCTATGTGAAGATCCAAGTTGTAGGCCTGTGCATGGGTGTCAGATGTCCACTTTGTGAAGCCCAGAGTCTTTCCCTTCAGATTTTCACATGAGTAACTATACTTAGACTTGGTCTCAAAGTGAACATTCATGATAGGATCCAGGGCATATACTGAGAAAGATGTTTAGTGGGTATTTAAAGTTAGGGCACATTTCTTACACTTTGGGTAAGAGACTTACTTCCCCCACCCCTGAATCTTATTTGGAAGGCAGAAATAATAATTGTACAAATTATAGGAAGTATTCCTTCAGATGTTCTTAGTGCTCTAATAATTCATGTCTATGTATGTACCTACCTGCCTTCTTGCTTCTTCCATGGCCACACATATGGTTTTGACTATGACCATGGCCATTTCAGGCTCTGAGATAGAGTCCTACATATGATAGATGGGGCCACCACTTAATTGAAAGCCACATTCTAATGAAGGGAAATGAATTTAGACAAAGAATACACAGAAACAGGTAGTGAGAGGAGTGAAAATGAAAATAAGGCAGGAAGAGGATTGAAAGGACTGGGTGCTCCTTGAGGTTGGTAACTGTTTGATCCACTGTTTGAAAAGTTATCGTGGAGGAGGCCTCATTAACAGCAATTAACAGTACCCTCCAGCAAAACAGAGTCTCTTTGAACAAAGCAAGCAAACAGTTGTGTTCTGGACTAGTCACATGGTTTGACTGCTGTGTACATATTTCAGTTTGCTGAGCAGACTTACAGACAGCATCTCACTAAATCCTACTGACGGTTGCAAGAAGTGTGGGTCACAATTTCTATTTTCTAGTAGTTTCCATAGAGGTGTATTGGATTTATATTGCCACACCTAATGTCAATGACTCACCAAGGACAAAGCTGGGATCCAATCCAGGAGGATTTATTATTACTATTATTCTTTTATTTTTTATTGCAATGTAGTGTGAATTCCACATCACCACTGTTAAGAAAGAGAGAAAAACATATTTTGGAAGGCTTCCACATGGTTATTTGTTTGGTATGGATGCATCTGTTTTGAGGTGTTAGACGGAATGACACTCAATTTCATTTAAAGAACAGCAAGTCCTCTCGAGCTGACACTAGATTCAGTCACCTACTAATAAGTGGCAGAGATAGGACTGGAACCATTATTTGTTTTACCCTATGCTCATTGCCAAGTTAGACTCATAGGCTACCTCTTTTGCAATGTTGACCTTGGGGCCCAAGTTTAAATTCTTTTCACAGCAGCTAAATTTTTATAACACAATTTTTCCTCACCATAGTCACAACAATGTGCTTTTGATAGGGTTTTAAGGTGATATTTTGCAGATCACTGTATTCACTTTTTTCATAGCTCTGGTTGTGTATGATACTGGGGCCTGTCAACTTGCCTTTCTAATAGCACATAGCAGACCTTCAATTCTGGGACAAAGTATGAATTTTCAAGGCTTGGTGAACTTCAACTGCAGGTTAATGAAGAATGCACTGTTAGGAATATGTGAGTACAAATGATGTTGTCAAAGGAATCCATGGAGATGTGTGGGTTTCTTCTCCAAAGACTCCTAACTAAACACATGTAGGTCTCTTTCTGAAATGATTTAATCACCATTTCTATAAGAATACAGAATTAGAATGCATTGGGTTAGAAGGTGATAGAAACAAATATAGTGTCCTTTTGGCATGTCCTCACCTCTCTTACAGCTCATCTCTTTATAAATTTATGTATGACAACAAAAAAGGACTTTATCAGACAGCAAAGTAGATATATAGATGGGAAATAAATACATGAAAAATATCTTCAAAAGAAAGAAACAAAGATGGAAAACAATCACATAATGAAGTATTTTGTGAAATCAGGTCTAAAGCTAAGTTTGACGATGAACCAGTCTGTCTCTTGATCAATGGTAAGTGGATTTGCTTTTGCACACCTTACAACTTTACAGCAATCACCTGGGGACCTAACAAGGATTTTGGAGAAGCTAAAAATGTTAGCAAAGAGTATACTTTGTTTTTTCCATTAGAAAATTTCCTGAGCCAGCTTTCTTGACCCTCTGCAATATATGCCCACCTGTGGAGGGACTTAGACAAGCATCTAGTGGGTGCAAGATCTGTAAGAGTATCCTATACTGGAAAGGAACTCGGCCCCTATGTCTTTTGTGTGACACATAACTCACCCAACTATGACTTGGTAGCCTTTGGGTAAATTCTGAAGATCTTGTTTGATTCAGTGAAAAACTCAAACTTTTTGCAGAACACTGAAGGTAGTTAGTCACCCTTATTTGTTGGATTGATGTACCTGTGAAGGAGATATTATTTCACAGAACAAAGGTCAAAATCATCCCAGTCTGTCTCTGTCCTCACATCATAGGGTAGTTAACATCATTTAACAAACATCTGGATCCCTTCTTTTCTTTCCTCCCTCCTTCTCTCCCCCCTTCCTTCCTTCCTTCCTTCCTTCCTTCCTTCCTTCCTTCCTTCCTTCCTTCCTTCCTTCCTTCCTTCCTTCCTTCCTCTTTACCTCCCTCCTCTCTCCCTTCCTTCTTTCCTTCATTACTTCCTTCCTTCATTTTCATCCATTCATCCTCCTCTCCCTTATTCCCTCTAACTCTGTCTCCCTGATTCTTAACTCTTTGAAGTACTTTCCATGTCTTTTTTTTTTTTTTTCCAGGGGTTTGGCTCAGGTTTTCTGTTGTGAAAATCCCTGGAACTACCCTGTCCTTGTTCCTCTAAGTTTTTCTTCTTTTCTTTCCTTAATATGTCTGAAGTCTTAGTTTAAAACATTTTCTACATCATTCCCTATAAATCTCTTCTTCAATGTCTCCTATAAATAGGGTGACAAATAACTTATCATCTAAATTGGGACACTTTTGACAGTGAATGAGGAACCATTAATAAATCAGCATAACAGGAAAACTGAAACTGTATCTAGTAGCTGGGATGGCTATGACCTTATCTACAAGACCTTCTAGTCTCTGAACAAACTATCAGGGGAACTTTTCAAATCCCAAAGCCATCTTGACATTATAACATCTAAAATAAAGTACTAGATGGAAGAGTGAAGGGAGAAAAAAAGGAAAAAAAAGAGAGAACGATGGAGGTAGAGATGACCAAGTTCACTCAGCTTTGGGGCAAAAGTCGATGTAGGTTCATTTGGCAAATTTCACATACTTACACTTGCCTCATAGTCCCCTTTATTATCCTAGAATAACACATTTAAAATAAATTTAATCATGAGAAAACATCCCTCCAGCCTCATTTATAAGATTCCTGTTTTTTTGCATATTATTTCATCTCAACTTAATTAAAAAAATAGCTATTTGCACTGGCTTAGCAGTTAAGGCGTTTGCTTGCAATGCTTAATGACAGGAGTTTGATTCCTCATGTAAAGACAGATGCACAAAGAGGCACATGAATCGAGTTGATTTATAGCATCTGAAGTTCCTTTGAAGTGGCTGGAGGTCCTGCCATGCCCATTCTCTTGGTGTATCTCCCTTCTCTCTTTCTATCTGCTTACAAACAAATAAATAAAATGTTTAAAATAATAGCCATTGTAGTTCAAGATTTAGAGTACATATGGAAGGGAAATGGGATTAGGTTCATTTAAAAGAAAACCCTTTCTGACTACACAGGACATCATATTATGTGTACTAGAGACCAGATGTTGTCCGATGAAACACAAGCTCATAAATCAAATGTCCAAGTGGCAGTTTGAAAACACAAGACTGGTTTTCCCTTCTGCTACCCTTTGAAAGGCCACCATTATATCTGCCACATCCCCATTGTCACCACCATCTTTCTCATTAATGATCCTCTTCATTTTTTTCCATTTTTTTTGTAATGCAATCCATATCCATGTAAATTCTGGTATACTTGGTCATTTTATTGAATGGTTTTGGAGGAAGCATGTCTAGTATAATTTTTAAATTAAACTATGTTTAATTTCCATTTCTGGCTGTTTTGTTTGAAATGGATAGCTTTGTTGGGTGATATGCACAAGAAAGAAACAGAAATATTTGCAACTTTCAATAAAGGCTAAATGGACTGTTTTATTTTAGCAATGCTTTATATTCATGTAAGATTTGTCTCTGAGCTATCTGAATGACATAGTGGATTTTGCTTAATTGTGTTTGGAAATGGCCTAATAAGGGATGAACAAGAGCAAAGCAAAGCTTAGATGACAAATGAGGAGACTAAATTGTCGTCTCTGCATTTGCACTGACATCCTGACATCAATTTTTCCTGGGAAGTTTTGTCTTGTTTGGGAAAATGTAAGAATGTTATGACATTAGTGCTTTTCAAACTTTCTACCAAAGAACTCTAGGAGTTTTATGGCGGTCTCCATCAGTCATGGAGACAGAGAGGACTTGACAATTATTCATTGGGAAGACTTTTTCTTTTTATTATTATTTAGATAGGAAGTTCTCTGTTGAACTCTGTGTCTCTCTGTGTGTGTGTGTGTGTGTAGGCTACTAATAAAAAATTTAAAAAGAATATTTCTGCACTAGATAATTTCTGAGTATCATGAGTATTCAGAGTAAATTCTCCGAACATTTATAAATTGACACAGAGATGTCATGTCATTCGATATATACAAACATGTACAAAAAAGCAGTGTGAAGTTTGAAAATTATAATTATATTTTACAATTCTAGGAAATAAAATAATCCTGGAAAAAGTAGTTGTCTGCTTGGACTGTGAACAAACCTCCAACTCTTTATCCAACTTAATTAAAAAAATCAAACACCAAACTGGGGAGATTGCTCAGTGGGTAAGAACTTGCTGAAAGAATGAGGTGCCTGAGAGGGCCTAAGACTGCCTGGGCTCAATTCCCCAGCACCCACATAAACTCCTGGATATGGTCATATACAATGTAACCCCAGTCCTATGGGGAACAGAGAGTGGTGCATCATTGTGGCTCCCAAAACCTGTAGCTCAGCCTTCAGAGAGAGACTCTGTCTCAACAATGCAAATGAAGGATATAAGAAGGACACCCCACAGATTCCTCTGATCTCCCTGCATGCACGCACATATCCCACACATACACACACTCCACACACAAATTCAACATATCTGTTAGAGAAAATCTAATTTTCTCAACATAGTTGTGGTGTCTGGCAGTGAAGCATTCAGCTATGACCAAGACAAATGTCCCTCAGTGGATATGACATCGCAGTTGTGGGTTGGGTGGTCAGCTCTCAGTGCAGAGAGTGAGAGAAGTAGTCAACAGAATTCCACTGCAGAACAAAGACCCACTTCAGTCGTACTGAGAGTCTCAGGCCTGCACAGTGGTCACCCACATAGTCAGTCAGTTAACCATTCATTGCCTGGAACCATGAAGAAACTTCAATCTGAAAGGACTAGCATTCTATGGATGATGGAAAAATGCTCAGGTAATGACTATACTCTCATAACTCCTTTCCAAATCATGGACTGACCATTCAGACTTCATGTATGACATAAGTTCTGCTGAATGTGATGCTCTCAGGAAAAGATGCTAAGATAAAGAGTAGGATGCTGAAAGGGATAAGTTGGTGTGATGGTTAAGTTTGTATCAACTTGATTTGTTTAGGAATCCACAGACATTCCTCATAAGTGTGTCTCTGATGTTACCTCTAGGAAGGATTAACTAAAGGAAGAATCCTTCCCCCAGGGTGAGCCCTTCCCCCAGGGTGGGCGGCCCCTCTTGGAGGAGGGGGCTGGTTGATAAAAAGAAGCTCTGGGAAGAAAGGCTCGAGATCTCTCCTCCCACCTGGCTGCTGGTGCTGCTCGCTGTTCTCTGCTTGGTGCTTGCTGCTTGGTGTTTGCCACTTGGTGCTTGTTGCTTGGTGTTTGCTGCTTTCCAGTGTGGACTGAAGACCAGGATAGACTGAAGAGCAGAATCTCTCCAGGACACATTCAGGCCTTCAGTGCCGGATTGGGACTGCTGAGGCATCCAGCCTTGTGGACTGAGCAGCTACTGGGTTCCTTGACTCTCGGGCCTGCAACCTGCTATTGCTGGACTGTTGTAAACTAATCCAATAAATTCCCTTTTAATACAATTAATTCTATCCGTTTGTTCCTCTAGAGAACCCTGACTAATACAGTTGGGTAGTCATGATTATTTATTTATTTACCCTTTAGTGAGCCCTGGAGCTGGAGTGGTCCTTCAAAGTTATTCTGCCTTGTTCCCCTTAGTTAGAGATACTTATAATCCTGTATAGCTCAGCCATGGATTCAGAATTCCCCAGGAAATTGTCCTTCCTTGTGGTAGTTTGATTCAGATGTCCCCCATAAACTTAGGTATTCTGAATGCTTGTCTCCCCAACTGATGGCAGTTGGAAATTAGAACCTCTTGGAGGAGGTGTATTGTTGGGGGTGGGCTTATGGGTGTTAAAGCCAGTTTCCCCATGCCAGTGTTTGGGACACTATGGTGTCCACCCTGTTCTCATGCCATTGTTTTCACCTGCCATCATGAAGCTTCCCTCTTTAGCCAGTAAACCCAAATAATCCCTTTTTACCACAAGATGCTCTTGGTTGCAGTACTGTAAGTACAGCTTGATGGACTATTCTGGTCAGAGTTGAAAGACCTGAATGCAGTAAGAACTATGGACTGTGAGTTTTGGCTTATGAGAGTGAGAAAGAACTTTGCTTGGAATGGGCTAGAAGCAGTTTGTGTGAGAGGCTTGCTATTATTTTCCTATCCTGAGAATTTGTGCAGAGTTGCTTTGCATAGAAATGGACTGGTGTGAGCAGAGGGATATGGCACAGAAAGAAATCTTTAGGCCCAAACTGCTGCCTGTTCAGCTGCAATTATATGAGACATTACAACCTTTGCAATTGGGCTAGAAGGCCTGCACTTGGGCAACAGGAAGATGTAGACTCTTTAGAAGGGGTCTGAATGCTTAAGGTGTGTCATGTTCTTCAAAGTCTGCTTTATCAGCCCCCAGATTAACAAATTGGCACCCTATCTGGTATTATGGAGTATAAAAATGCAGGGAAGAGAGGGTCATTGAGTTTGCAACATGGTCTTGTGTTTTGGAAATGTCTATGGGCAGTGTGAAGCAGGTTTGCTGGATGCTTGCATAGATATCCCATGGGGCCATGAGGATGAACTGTGGGTTGCAGTGGAGAAACAGTGAAGATGCCAGGACCACAAGATGGCTACTAAAGAGAGCTGCTGGCCCCAGATGAAGTGTTTCAGGACTGTGAGTAGCCTAGGTCAAGGGATGGAGTTGGAACTCCTGAGACTTATTGATGGTTAGAATTATCAGACTTGGAGACTTGTCATTGACTAGAGTTGTTGGACTTGGAGCTACAGAGTTTGATGTTTGTCCTGGTTGTTTTAAATATTGTTCTGGTTGAATAGTTCTTTGCTATGCCCAATGCCATCTTTTGTAGTGTGAATGTTTATTCTGTACCATTATGGTTTTTTTTTTTTTTTTGGATTTTTTTTTGTTATTATGACTCAGTTAAAAGATCTTGGACTAGGACTGGAGAGATGGCTTAGCAGTTAAGGATCCTGCCTGGGAAGCCTAGGAATACTGGTTTGATTCTCCAAGTCGTACATTTAGCCAGATGCAAAAAGTAATGCAAGGGCACAATGCTGCACTTGCCCACAAGGGGGCACACACATCTGGAGTTCGTTCACAGCAACTGAGGCTGCTAGCACCCATGGCCTCTCTCTCTCTCAAAACAACAACAATAAGATCTTGTATTATGGGCATGTTTGAACATCTTTAGGATTGATAAAAATCTATGGGAACTTTTAAAGATGGACTGAATGCATTTTATTTTACATCATGGATGGTTATCAGTTTATGGGGGCCAGGGGTGGAATGTGGTGGTTTGATTCTGGTGTCCCTAATAAACTCAGGCATAAACTCAGACTGAATGCAGTCTCCCCACCTGATAACAATTGTAAATTAAAGCCTCCTGGTTCCAGTGTATTATTGGGGGTGGGCTTATGGGTGTTATAGCTAGTCATACCATTGTTTTCCCCTTCCATCATGAAGTTTCCCCCTCAAGCCTATAAGCCAAAATAAAACTCCCCCCCACAAGCTGCTCTTGGTTGGGTGATTTCTACCAGTAATGTAAACCTGACTGCAATATTCTTTGTTGCTAGTTGGTACAGATGATAGCTTAAGCTGTCCTCCTGCAGTATTTTCAGCAGCTGAGAAATGAGTCATTTATTTGTGAATGAGGATTTGGACAACTCAGTAAAATGTTCCTTTATAGGTTGTAACCAAGATAACCCTAGCTGTTTCCCAAAATCCTTTTATCATAAGAAGGCATCATCATGAGGCATGAGTATGCAAGGAGTCATGGGGGCTTTCACTGCAAACATTAAAAGGTTTTAGCCCAAAAGTTGTACAAACTCACCCTGTATCCTGGTCTTCTTTTGAGATATGAAGCTAGCAGGAAAGTTCTGAATCCAAGTAGGAAATTAAAGGAAACAAAGAATAGAGTGTTAGGGTAATAGGTCTATATCCAAGTGTAGAAGATCCAGATCAAATTGGGTAGCTTAGGGAATAAGGATTAATACTTTCACAGAATTTGAACTGGGCAGTTCAGGCCCTCATCATCCATCTGAACCCTTGCCTGCAGCTCATTCTCATTGCATTACTCTATAGGATACATTCTATGTTGGTATCTCTCTTACTCCTTACTCAGGCAACTTTGAGGGTGCACTGATGGATAAAGGACTTCATTATTTGTTGTGCATAATTTGATGTACGGACATATGCAAATAGTAGACAAGCACAACTTAGTCATGAGGTTTCCTTTTGTCCAGGTGTAATTTTTTTTGTCATTTTCTGGTGGTATGACTATTCAACATGAAATTTACTCTCAAGAAGTTTTAAAGTGCACATTACCTACTGTTATCTATGGGAGCAATGTTGTGCAATAGATCTGCAGAACTTGCTCATTTAGTATATTTGAAATCTTATATTCACTGAAAACAACTCTCCACTTTTCTAAATATCAAGCAAGTTCAAAACATTCATGCTCCCATGTAATTTCACAACCCACAAATTGACAGATATAAAATTCTGTCACTATCTTTACCGTTGAAAATCAAACTCATTATTTCAAGCTCTCTTCAAGTGCATTTTATTTGAAACATCACTGCTGCTCATCTTTCCTTCTGTTTTCTTTGGCCTGCATGTTTAATTTGCTGAGTATTTCTTCACAGAATTTGGTATCAGAATTATTTGTTTCTGAAGTTAATTTGTCTAAAGGTATTCTATAGATTTTCTTCAGCATAGCATGTCAAAAGCAAAGATGATAATGTATTTCTTTTTATAAATCCCTCCATCCCATGCATACAATATTTATTGAATTGATTTTCTTATTAATATCAACAAACTCATTTTATTTTTGCCACCTCAAAATTTTCTCCTGAATTTTATTGTATTTTCAGATGAGCAAAATGCAAGTTTAAAACCCTCTTTTAATAGGGTGATTTTTTTTTTAAACTTCCAGAGAAGAGTAAATCTATTCTCCCACCTTTACTGTCCTTAGAATCAATGTGTATTTTATGTCAACTATTCCCTAAATGATGGATGGGGTTATTGTGGAAGGGGATAAAGAAAGAATCATATTTTTACTGTTTAGACAATGAAGATAAAAGTAATTCCCTAAATATGCTCAAAATGAACTTCCCAAAGAGAACTGTGTTGTATATACTCATCAAAACTGATTATTAATAGTTAAACATTTAGAAGTTATGAAGGTGGTCTTTGAGCAAGTGGAATACTTCAATAAGACACATGCCAAAAATATTTATGAAGGAGGGCATTCATGTGAGTCAGTGCTAACTACATTTTTTTGTTTGTTTGTTTGTTTGTTTGTTTTTCGAGGTAAGTTGTGGCCCAGAATGACCTGGAATTCACTGTGTAGTCTCAAGGTGGCCTGGAACTCATGGCAATCCTACTACCTCTGCCTCCCAAGTGCTAGGATTAAAGGCGTGCAACACCACCACCTGGGTTAACTACATCTTTTTAACAACAAGTTGAACAGATAAGACTTGTTTCTCCTAGATGAAAACTCCTCTTTAATCAATATCCCATAAAATGTTTTTAGTATATATTAATTGTACTATATAGTGGATTTAATTATGACATTTTCCTGTGTACATATAAGGTAATCTGATTTTATTTATCACCTAATTACCCACACTTACCTTTCTTACCCTTTCACCACTCTTACTGATATCCTTCCTATTCCCTAATAGTCTCCTTTTTACATAATTTGTTCAAATTAATTTTAAAAATTATTTAATTAATTTATTTGAGAGAGAGAGAGAGAGAGAGGTAGAGAGAGAGTGAGAGAGAGAGAGAATGGGCACACCAGGGCCTCCAGCCACTACAAATGAACTCCAGATGTATGTGCCACCTTGTGCATCTGGCTTATGTGGGTCCTGGGGAATCAAACCAGGGTCCTTTGGCTTTTTAGGCAATGCCTTAACCTCTAAGCCATCTTCTCCAGCCCTCAATTTACCTAGATTATAGACATGTGATAGTTGTCTTTCTTTCTTTTTTTAATTTTTTAAATTTATTTTTTAATTTTTATCTTTATGTATATTATTCTAGTTTTACATTCATAGTGGTGACTCCATTATCCTTCTCCCTGTCCTCCCTCTTCCATAGGGACCCTCATCAATGGGGAATGTGGTTGTCTTTCTGATTCTGACTTATTTTGCTGAACACAATGATGTACAGTTCCATACTTTTTCCTGAAATGACATGGTATTATTTCTTAATATCTAAATAATTCTCTCTCTCTCTTACTCTTTCTCTATGTGTGCATGTGTGTGTGTGTGTGTGTGTGTGTGTGTGTGTGAGAGAGAGAGAGAGAGAGAGAGAGAGAGAGAGTGAGAGAGACAGAGAAAGAGATTTTCTTTATCTTTCCATCTGCTGATGGGCACCTGGGCTGATACCATACTTGGCTATTGTGAATTGTTCTATAACAAACATGGCTGTGCAGCTATGCAGAATAGGATTCCTTCAGAAATGTAGTACGGAGTCATATAGCTGGATTCTATAGTTCTTCTGTTTAAATTTTTTTTGGTGGAAACTCAATTCTGATTTCCATAAGGTTTGCATTAATTTACATTTCCATCAATAAAATAAAATGATTCTATTTTTCCTGTGTATTCTTGCCAACATTTGCACTTTTTGTTTTCTACATGGTAGCCATTTTGATAAATATATCAAAGAAAAGAAAATAAAACCATTATCTGAAGACAAAATAAGTCATTACATAATTACCTTTCTTCAGAAAAGTATATTTAATAATATTCTTTCAGGTACTCTGGTTGAGAAATATATCTAAATGATTCATCCTCATTTTTTAAAATTTAAAAAAATTGTTAGTTATGTATATAGTATATATACAGCCATGAGGTTACCATTGTTAGCCTTTTCCCTGTACTCCCCTCATGGGTAATGTGAGTCTTACCTTATGTGGGTAACCACCAGTTATGGGGGAGAGGCAATGACTCTGTGCAGAATGAACCAACTGATGGCTCTAACAATCTTTCCACCCCCTCTTCTGTGAATTTCCCTGAGCCTTGTTGGGTTCATTTTATGTCTATTTCAGTGACGAGGTTTTGTGAGTCTCTGTGTCTCCAAATATCTGATTTGGTAGGGGTTGAGTGTTCTTTGTGTCTATCTCCCTCACTCTTGTGCTGGTACCAGGTTCACCAAGAAAGCAACACTCTTGCTCATTTCCCCTATAACTCAATGGCTTCAGCTGGCACCCTGTTGAAGGGAGATGGGCTGATTCTCTCCTTAGGTTCTGCGTCCATCTGAAAGAAAGAAGCAGATTTTCCAGTGGAGCGTGAGGTCAGTGCAAGATACATGGATAACCATTATTATTTAAGAGAGAATTTAATAGGTATAGGCCCTCTTGTATCCCACTATTGATGGGAGCTTGATATTGGAGAGCGGGCTAGTTTTTGGATATGGGTCTGACTTGTTTCCCATTTCCAGGAATGGGTTCCATTCCACTGAGTGGATCTGTTAGCCAAATCAAGAGCAGTTGGTTACCCACCATGGCTGGATGCCACTACTGCACTTGTGTGAGCATCATGTCAGGTTGTTTGCTGCTGAATAGCTTAGACCACAAGTTGCTTAGACAGATGTTGGTCGTTTTCCCCCAGTTACTTATGTAGTGCCTTCATCCTCATGTTTTTAAAGTTTTTTTATTTTTTATTTTTATTTATTTACTTATTAGAGACAGAGAAAGAGAGAGGGGAAGGGGGATGGGCATGCCAAGCCTATAGCCACTGCAAATGAACTCCAGATGCATGCACTACCATGTGCATCTGATTTACGTGGGTACTGGGGAATTGAGCCTCAAACTGGGGTCTTTAGACTTCATAGGCAAGCACTTAACTGCTAAGCCATCTCTCCAGTCCCTCATCCTCAGTTTTTATCTTAACCATTCCCTTCCATTTTTTACATTCTGATTTTTATTTGTTTGATTGTTCTGCAATATGAGCAGAGTACAGATATGTCTGATGTCTTCCTGTCTCTTCATGTTTCTATCCTTGCCACATTTAGAGCACTCTTGACTGAAGAGTGCTCTCCTGATGTACTTGAAGTAAGAGTATCAGCCTATTTCACAAGAGTCATTGAGTCATTGTATTAGATAATTCTCAAACCACTGCTCTAAGCAAAGAATTGTTCTGTTCAAATTATTGGTATTAATACACTGAGGAACTCATATCAAGTGGCATTTTGTACAAAAATATTTAGCAAGGTTAAGAGCTTATAAAAGTCAACACAAATATTTCAGTGTTTTAATTTTTCTTATCTTTCTGAATGTTTCCAGAAGCTGAAAAGATATATATATATATATATATATGGTTATAAATATGCACATATACTTTGAAAAAATACTTCCTTAGTTGCAGAATATAAAATTTAGAAGCCATTCCTTTAAGAGGCATAAACATGAAGATTTTCTTCCCCTCACCAAAAATAATGTTAAGCGGACCATTGACAAGATTGCAAAAACCAGTTTTATTTACCCCAGAGCTTCCTATGTAGCCCATTATCTGAGTACTGATGGAAAACATCCTAGAAGATGAATATCATAGTAATAACATTTGCTGTGTTTTATTTCACACACAAAAGTCACTGTATTATGCTTCTCTAGGGGGTTGTTAGTTAGATTTAATAAGTAAGATGCCAAACTTACAGCTACAAGCCACATATGAAAGCAGAAATGTCATGTAAAGAGAAAGACTTCACATTTACAAACTAGAGAACATTATGTAGCTCAGAGGTGGCCATTTATTTTTCATGCCCCATTATGTTTCAGTCTTGGTGAACATATTTTATTTCATTACACAGGTAACCTTGTAAACTAGGGTTTATTTCTAATATGTCAGTGAAAACCCAATGGAAGGTAAATTGAAATGGCTGCATTCTGATGATCAACATATGACTAAAGCAAAGGCTGAACATATATCCTTTGGCTCTAAACCCATAACTCTGCAACTATTACAGGAAAACAAAGGAACCATTTCAAGATATAGGGATTAGTAAGGACTTTCTGATCAAGACTCAAATAGCTAAAGAAGGACAAGCATGATTATACTAGATGTAAAGGCCATTCATAACAAAAGAAACAATCAATGCAGGGAAAAGAGCCTGCAGAATCAGATAAAATCATCTGAGAGGAACTTACTAAGCAGAATATAATATATAAGGAACAAAAAACTTAAATTATAGAGGACCAAATATGTGACTTAGTAAATGAGTAATTGATCTGAACAGACCAACTGCAAAATGAAAGATGTCTAATAAATGCATGAAACTTTCTCCATCCTCAGCAATTAAGGAAATGCAAATCAAATCTACACTATGATTCCATGTCACTCAAATCAGAAAGTTTATCATCAAGAAATCAAAAACTATTGTTGGAAAGGGGGTAGACAAAAACGAATCCTTACACACACTCATTGTGGTATGATGTTATAACTACAATGAAACTCAGTATGGAGGTTTCTTTGGAAAGGTGTTTAGGGATAGGGGGAAAAGAGAGTGATTGGGGGTTTGCACAAAACTAATGTCAATATGAATCATTCCATAAACAGCTTCTGCCTTGATAACATTCTATAAGACATAATACTCAATAAGGGGGAGAGATGACCCATCCAAACAGAAAAACCATGGGCTTTGGCTTTGGCTGGAATAGCCTTGATACCTTCTGTGAGCTGTTGATGAGGGAGATACATTAGGTACCCAAAATAATTCAGTCCATTGCCAAAGCACTTGGTTACCTGCCAGAGCTAAAAGATGGGACCCTATAGCTGAAGACACCACAGACTGCAGTCACAGGACATGGAGAGACCATGCTGGATCTGAGAGGGAAACTGTTCCCTCCTGGCTAACTCTCATAGCATGGGAAAGTGCTATGGGAGCTGCTAGGGAATAGCAGATGATGAGAGAGTGAATGAATAAACAGGAGAGATTTTGCCAAATACAAAATCAACCAGCAGGGCAAATAGTACATACCTATGCAATAATGATACATAACTTATGCAGGTAACCAGCTGTTCATGGATTGGACATAAGACTTGCTCAGTGAGGGAGAACTCATATCTAGTACTGAGAACTAAGCAGATTCTCAAGGAGAGACTACAAAGAGAACTTGAACTACTGTTTGGCTAAGAAGAGTGGACATACACATCAGTATGTCTCTCTAATAACTATGTTACCTTCTATAATCCAAGCATCTCCTACTTTTGGCTAGAGACTCTGTTTTATCTTACAGATGGTGAAGAATACCAGAGAGATCCAGGATACATCACGACATTAAGAATACATAGCACCATGGTACAGGTCAGCTTCACCACATATGCCTGGGCCGGGAAGTCAGTACTGATCTCACTGCTAGCCTAAACATGAGTTCTAGGGAGATAGCAAAAAATACTATGGTCACTCAAATCTTATCAAAACAGAGATCCAGAGGCTACCCAGAAAGCAACACAAAATCAGACTTCTAACATGCCCCCCCACTTCAAGGCTCAGAGAACATTGTGGAAGAAGGAGCTGAAAGATTGTAAATCTCAGGGTGGGTGAGATTAGCCTGAGGCACTATCACCCTCCCTGACAGAAACTCACTGAGGCTTTTAGGACCCCACAGTGAATACCAATAATCCTACTGTGATGGTTAAATCAACTTGATCTGTTCAGGAATCCACAGACATTCCTCATAAGTGGGTCTCTGAGGTTGCTTTCAGGAAGGATTAACTAAAAGAGGAAGTTCTTCCCCCAGAGTGAGCCCTTCCCCCAGAGTGGGTGGCCCCTCTTAGAAGTGAGGGTTTATCTAAGGAAGCTCTTGGAAGGAAAGTATCCTTTCCTCCCACCTGGCTGCAGGGGCTGCTTGCTGACTTCCTGTGTGGACTGAAGACCAGCATGAAGACCAGTGGCTCGCTAGGAAGCCTCCAGGCCTTCAGTGCCAGATTGGGGACTGCTGAGGCATCCAGCCTAGTTTACTGAGCAGATACTGGGTTCCTTGACTCTCAGGCCTGCAAACTGCTATTATTGGACTGCTGTATGCAAGCCATTTAATTCCCTTTTAATACAATTCATTCTACTGGTTCTGATCCTCTAGAGAACCCTTACTAATATACCCACCAAGGAGGAAACTCAGTCAAATGGAGGCAGAGAGGGGGGGATATAAAATTATAACCTTTTTATAAAATATCCATTAAAATAAGAAAAAAACTTATATAAATAGAACCATACAATAATTTTTTTTTTTAAATAAAGTTTCCATATGACCCAGCCATACCATTTCAGGGGCCATACCTCCAAAAAAAATCAAAATCATATAACCATAGAGATAACTAATAATACAAATTTGTTACTGTACTGTATATAATACTGAAATTATGAGGTGAGCTACATATCCCACAGTGAATTAATGGACAGAAAAAATATGGGATATGTTGACAGTAGAGTTTCACTCTGTCATAACAAGAATAAAATTCTGTCATTTGAAAGGAAATCTCATGAAGTGAATAAACCAGTCTAACAAAGACAAGTATTGCATGTTTTCTGTCATATATGGAATCTGAAGTGGGGGAAGGCATGAAGTTAAAAGGGGACTATTAGAGATGTGGGAAAGGAAGGGAGAAGAGTGGGGATGGAGGAAAGATAAGAAAGAAGTGGTAAATATTATCAAAGTTCATTAAGAATCAAAACATGTAGGGCTTGGAAGGTGGCTCAGTGGGTCAAAGTTCTTGTACAAGTGTGACCATCTATGTTCAGATCCCCAGGACTACACAGAGCCAGACACAGTAGCAGGCATCTGTAATTCCAACATACATATGTAAAGATGGGAAGCCAGGACAGGAGAATCCCTGGAAGCTCAAAGGGATTACTGGCATACACACTACTGAACAAGAGACTTTGTCACCCCAAAAGGAAGAAGGTAAAGGCCTACTCCCAAGGTTGTCTTCTGACCTCCATGTGCATACTGTGACACATGTATGCCCACACTCACACACACAAACACATTTCATACACATCATATGTCATCATAATTATATTCATGCATATTCATATTTTGTAATATTAATATATGCTAAATATTGATAGAAATTCACATTTTAGAAGATTTTAATGTAGAGATCATGGTTGGGAGTTTTATTAGCATTAAATCATTTTGGGGGTAAAAAGATAGAAGAACTCAAGTCATGTTCTCTGCCCTGCCCTGCCTAACAAAGGTTCAAATGTTGAGAGTTTGATTCTCACTGAGGTGGTATTGGGAGAAGATGTGTATACTTAAAATTAGGAACTAGTGTGAGACCCTTAGGTTATTTGCAGTGGAGGGTGCACTGCCCTAGGAAGGGGATACTGGTCTTTGGGAATAAATTATCATGGGAGCCAATTTTGATAAAAAGTGTCAGACTTTCCTCTGAGTCACCCTCTCTGACTTTCTTTCCAAGATGTGATGACTGGCTCTCAGAGATGCTCCTGCTATAAGGTGATTCTATTGTTAGGAATTCACCAGAGAGTCTAGAAATGGGTCTTCCAAATCTGACTTTCCAAACTCCAGAGAATTGAGCTCAATAAAACTCTACTTCATAAAGTAGCTTGCCTGAGCTATTTTACTATAGTAGTACTAAATTGACAAATATATAAAGAACCTGTAGTTTTGCTGTTGTGCGAAAAAAAGTAACATATTTAACAATACTCCTTTACTGAGATGGCTCAGTAGCTAAGAATACTTGCTGTACAAGCATGAGGACCTGAATTTGATTGCCTAGCATCTATGTAAAAAAAATAAAACAGTCATGAGCACACATGTTTAGGGCTGGGGCAGTGACAAGAGCACTAGGCCTTGCTGGTCAGTGAATCTGGCTGAAAATGGTAGTACCAGATTCATTGAGAAAGACTCAGTCTCAAAGAAACAAACTAGAGTGATAAAGAACAACCAATGTTGTCCTCTGGCCTTTATTCATGTTTGCACAGGATTCATGCATCTGTACTCACATGTGCATATAGCACACACACACATATACATGCACACCAAAAAAAAGGGAAAGAAAAGGAAAATGTTTGTGTTGAGATAATGGACTAATATGCCCACTTGTTACTTTAATCATATTTGTTATACAAGAGTGATTTTTACTTAAATTCACAAAACCTTGACTTAGAGTTTTTCATTTCTCTGCCCCTTGGCTTCAGTTATTTAGAAAAATAAGTTTCTTTATCTCTTCTAATGTGTATATATATATATATATATATATATATATATATATATATATATGTGTATATATATATATATATATATGTATTCCTGTTCTTCTCATAGTCATCTTCTACTTTGGGAACTTGAAGCAAAAGGGCAGTGTCTGATTGTGTACCCCCATTTTGCTGAGCTTGGAGGAAGAACTCAGTAACTGTCTAGTCAATCATTGAGCAAGAAAAATATTAAGATGGTTACATGTGGAGCATGTCTTAGCCATGTAGACGAAGCACCAATACCCCCAAGAGAACACTTCTGATATGAAGATTTATCGAGGCCAAAGAGATAGATGGACCTGAATCTAATTAAAGGATGGACAACAAATACATGAAAAACCTCTTAAGCCATCAGGGCAATGCAATTTAAACTCCATTGTGATTTAATTTCTATCATCAAGCAAACAAACAGAAACAAATGTTGGTGAGAGGCAGGGAAAAAGCAACCTCTACATATGGTTGGGAGGCATATAAATTAGTCCAGCCACTGTAGAACTTGGTACAAATGTTTCTCCAAAAAAATCAAATAAAACCCCTAAAAATAACACATTATCCAGCTCACCATTCCTGGGTATACAAAAAAAAGGAGTCAAATTTACATATTACAGATGCCTGCATGCCCATGTTTATCATGGCCTGGTTCACAGTAACTAAATGATGGAAATAGTGTAGGGGCCCACCAATGAATAAATGGACAAAGACACACACACACACACACACACACACACACACACACATTATTCAACTACAAAGGCAAATGAAAATATTTCATTTATAATAAATAGGATTGAGCTGGATGAAATAAATGGAATAAGCCAAAGTCAGATACACAGACACTTTATGATTCATCTCATAAGCATAATCTAGATTTATAAAGAGACATGAAGGTAGAATTGGGGATCATTTGAAAAGAGAAAGAGGACCAGCAGTAGGGAGAAACAAGAGATATAGTAGGAATGTGAATATGATCAAGGTCCATTATATACATGTATGAGCATGTCATAATAAAACCCCTTGTTTTGTACAAGGAATGCAAGCTAATAATTTTTAAAAGTATCACTTGAAATTCAATTGAGGAGAATGAAAAGCTTCTCAATCAAGAGTTTGACACTGTATACAATGGCACAATATTAGTGCTCAATAAACTACCATGCACCATAGAAGAAGTGTGATATTATAGATGACCAGTTAAGAGGTCACGACAATGGAGGCAAGCAGGTTTAGGGCAGATAGCATGGCATAATGGAGTCAGAAAAGACAGAGTTTGAAGATATTGTTTTCCTGAGATTTTGGGGGTGATGAGCAAGGAGAAAGTACTCATTGGTATGCTAGGAATAATAGCTTGGTTTCTGATTAAGTTGTTTGTGATGGTCACATCATATTCCTACAGGATAGGGAATAGAGGTCAGTTGTAATTAACCTGGGTTTCATGGCAAAAGGAAACACTTTTATGGAACTACATATGAGAAGAACATGAGGAATTTATACTTGAAAATGACACTGTAATAATACAATTTGGATAAAAAAAGTGACAACTGTTGTATCTGAATATGTGAACCCTGTGAGAAGTTGTGTCTGGTTGTACCTGTACATTATTTTTTCATGATCATACTAGAGGTCCCAACTCCTTTTTGCACTGATTTATAGAACCTTAAAGTGAAGATGTTCATTCACAAGGCTATCAACAATTCTGTCACTTCTGAGATTCAAACAACATTGATTAACTATAGAAATGTCATTCTCTTCAGGAAAGTGATTTGTCTTTATTAAATGTAGTAATTTTGAGAGAGAAAAATTTCAAAGACCAAAGGACCACATGGAAGAATAGATCATAAACTTATCACCAGGCTCCATGAATTAGTCACTCAATCACTAAAACTTTCCATTTTAACTTAAAATGTAGCTAAATACAGGTTCAATACATCAAGGTTTAACTTTATGGACAAAGTCTGATCATAACAGAGAAAGGGAGGAGGATATAAATTCACAGATCAGGATAGTATCATATTTTTCAAAGACATCAATTACATTTCCCATTCCAATCCAACTGCTCTCTTAAAAAAATGTTTAGAAGTAAAATGTATAATGATTGGAAAGAGAAATGAAGTCTAAAAGCCTGATCCTAGAACAAAAAAGCTCTTATAAACCCAGTATACCTCTCAGGGGTTAAACACAACAGCAAATAGTGATAGGATGCTAAACCAAGAATGCAGAGAAAAGCATACAGGGATCTTGTGCTTAATAGTTACCCACATCCAATACTATAAAGACAAATTTAGAGGAGACAAAGAGACGTTTTATATGAGTGACTTTTCTCATCACTGTGACAAATATCAGACAGAAGCAGCTTAAGGAAGAAGAATTTGTTTTGGCTCACAGCTTCAGTGATTTTCAGTGCACTGCAGTGAGGAAGGCATAGCTGTGGGAACAGCTCAGTTTGAGTCAGCAGGAACACTAAGCAGGCAGGAAAGAGTGAGACCTAGAGCAGAAGCAGGGCTGGGCTTTAAGGCCCGTTCCAGAGTGAACTACCAGGAAGCAAATTTCCCAATAATGTTCCTAAACAACAGCATTTCTGGGGACCAAAAATTTAAAGACCTGAACCTGTGAAGTACATTTAACATTCTTGTAGTATGAAGTAGGCATACAAGTTCCAGGTTGCAAAAAGTAGCTGAAGTATACAAAGGTTTTGTGATGATTTAAGCTGGAAATTCAGAATCATTTAGAAAAATGACCCTTGTGTGACACTTTAACTCTCCTGTATAAACAACAACAAAAACAAACAAACAAAAAAAAAAACCCCAAAACACCATTCAGAAAATGTTGCTAACTAAAACTGAGATGCAAGCATATTTTAGACAGATGATGTTTGGTAGGCAACAGTAAGGGGAAGCTACTGTCACAACTTCTGTTGATCTGTGCCTCACAGGAGGGAGATAGAAATGATAGGTTTTCTTGGAAAGCATAAGCTATAAGATATTTTGGTACTAAATGCTAAGTGGGGTGGCACAGAGAAATTTCTCAACCTTAAAGAGTAATCAAACACCCTGTTCCAAAAATGGAGCAGAGAACTGAATAGGGAGTTCTCAGAGGAACTTAAGAAAATGAACATAAGGAAATGTTCGGTATCCCTAACCATCAGGGAAATGCAAATTAAAACAACTATGAGATTCCTCCTTACCTCAGTAAAGATGGCAATCATTAAAAAAAAATCAAATTACAACAAATGTTGGTGAGGATGTGAAGAAACAGGGACCCTCATTCACTGTTAGTGGGATTGTAAGCTTATACAACCAGTATGGAAATCAATATGAACATTCCTGCAAAGGACGAATATAGAGCTGCCAACAAACCCAGTTATTCCCATACTGAGCTAAATGCTCAATGCTTCACTAAAGAGATATTTGCTCAACCATGTTTATAGCTGCTCAATTCATAATAGCTAAGAACTGGAATCAACCCAGGTGCCCATCATTGGATAAATGGATAATGAAGATATGGTATATTTGCCCAACAGAATTCTATCCAGCAGTAAGAAAAACTGACACAATGAAAGTTGTAGAAAAATGGATGGACTTGGAACAGATCATAGTAAGTGAACTCACACAATCACAGAAAGACAAGTGCCACATGCTCTCAATCATGTGCAGTTCTTAACCTGGATCAGCTCAAGTTGCTGACATACCTGAGAGGAAACTAGTGGCCCAGACAATATGGATGGAAGGGCTTGGGGAGGAAAAGGATGGGGAGGAACACAAAACTGAACCAAAAATGAACTGGTACCCTAGAAACCTTTATACTGGAAGATAGACTAAAAGGTTGAACCCTTAACAGATATATGGGGGGTGGGGAGCACCTGAAAAGAAAGACCCTGGAGAGGATGGGATGAAGACTATCCTTAAATTTTTAATTTACTTTACTTTTATTTTATTTTGATTGGTCTGGCCTATAACTTCCAGTACCCGAATGTGGCTGCCATCCACAATGAGCTGTTGAACAGAGACCTACAAGCTCCCCAAAACAAGATGGACTTCTCTCAAAGCACTTGATTACCTGACTGAAGTAAATGGTAAGACTTTACTGCTGAAGACACCACATGCTGCCAGCACAGAACATGGATAGACCTGGCTGGAATCTGGACGAGAGACACACTCTAGACAGTTAGCCCATCTAATGCTGGAAAGCACTACATGTGCTACTGGGGGAAGTTGCCAACTACTGTCTGAGCAACAAGGGGTTTAAGCTACTCGAATGAAAACAACCTGATGAGCTGTACACACAAGTACAATAGTGGAACACAGCCTTGGTGAGTTACCAATAGCTTTCTTATTGGCTAAGAGATCCAATCAGTGTAAAGGAACCCATATCTAGAATTGGGAACCAGGTCAGAATCCTGTGAAGACAAAGATTGTGCTCTCCAATGTCCAGCTCCTACTAATCTCGGGCCTAAAGAAGGACTACATCCATCAATTTCTCCCTAAATTAACAAGGGGTATCCCATTTAACCTGTGTTGACTTCATTCTCCTTTGGGGAATCTGCTTTTTTCTTTTTTCACACAGTATTGAGACCCAAGGAGATAAACTACTCCTGGTACTTAACCCAGCTGAAACCACAGATGGAGTGGGGAGATGAGCAAGAATGCAGCTTCCATAGTGCTCCTGACAAGTAGAGCCAGGGTAAAAGAGACAGATGCTGAACGACACTCAAAACCTACAAAAACAGAGATCCAGAGGCTTCTAAGAGGCCATCACTGAAGTAGACTTAAAACACATCCACCTAGCTCAGGGAATTTTGTGAAAGAGATGGGGGAAAATTGTTAGAGCCACAAGTTGGGACATTATGCCTAGAGTCACTGCCTCTTCCCAATAACTGCTGCTCCCACAACACATAACCCATAACTCCATAGGGAAGACCTGCAACCCCATTGAGGAGGGTCCCAGCAGAATGAGGGCAGGGATAAGAAGAAAATGATGTTATCAACACATGATGTATCCATACTTAGTATGTCCATAATTAATAAAAAGAGTAATATAAAATAAACCATATACCTTGAAAGCCCTAAGAATTTTATATTTTTTCTGAAGGCAACACATTTCTGCTTGCGTACACATTAGTATGTGGGTGTGTGGATACACACACACACACACACACACACACACACACACACCTCACATGCTTAAGTTATTGACATATCATTCTGAAATATTTTTGTGCCTCCTGTCTTCCTCTTCTTGTTCAAGTCCAGAAAAGAACACTTAAGTATGTGATACTTTGGAATTTCGAGTGTGTGGTCAATGGAAACCACTGTGTTAAAATCCCTGGAAACATGGGTCAAAGATACTATATTTAAACGTGTTTCAGAATCATCAGGTGGCTGAATTTTTCCAGCAATATTTTCACCTCAGGATGAGTAACTCATATACAAGCCCCTTGATTCTTCCAACTCTGTAAGCAAATCCAGCACAACCCACAACACTCTGATGCATACACTGCCCATAATGATGTCAAAAGTCCACGGTGTCTCCTTTTTTTTTGAGAGAATTTTCCACTTGGGTTGAAAAATAACAACTGAAAGGAAAAGAGAAGTGCCAAATGTAGTCACTCAGTCTCTCAGCATGTGTAGATTGAGATGTGGTTCCTAAATTACACTGGGATGTTAAGTAAGGCTGGAGTTGAGGCTGGGTATCTTGGCTAAACCATATGAAGAGCTGGGAGAAGAGCCAGGATATGACCATTCCTGATGTTGAGCATGCTGGATTTTTCTAGGAAGCTTAAAAAGTACTTTTCTTTCCTTTGCACAATATCAGCCTAATATTCTTTGTACCTGAGGGGCAGAATCACCACATGAGAAGGAAGAGGCTTTCCCTTCCCTTTTTAGGGCTCAGATAGCAGAAGAATGCAGCTATGCACACTCCTCATGCTTTCGCAAGGGTCAAGGGATTTGGGAACAAAGCCTATGTCACTACTTTGTCACCACAGAAGAAAGTGAGTGTTCTGGTCTACAGTTCAGTATTTTGTAAAGTTCTGTTTGTGATTCAACTGTCAAATCCATATCAGCATAGGTCCCCAAATCTCACTTTGGAAAAAGTCTAAATTGGTCCTAGCTTTGTCCTTGCAGCTAATGGTGATGAGGCAGTGAAATTTCAACTGTTTTGTTTGCTTCTCTCAAACACTAAATAAAACATGACATTCTTTTTATATCTAGATTTTCTTTGCAAGGACACACTGTGGTAAAAGAAAACTTAAAAACTTTGGGTATCTTAAAAAAAAAAAAACAAGTGCTTAGTATGAGAAACATCCTCACAAATTATACAAAGGGACTGTTCTATAAATTTCAATCATAGGAGAAGATATAAAGAAATTATATCTCATGGCTGATGACATGGCTCAGAGGTTAAGAGCTCTTGCTATGAAAACATGAAGACCTGAATTTGACCTGCCAGAACCCATGTACCCATGTAAAAAGCCAAGCAAAGCTGCACATGCCTGTAATACAAGCACCTAAGTGGGAAGGAGACAGGAATATCACTAGGGTTCCCTCATTAAACAATTTACCACACAAGGGTTTGAGTTCCAGGTTAAGTGTGTGACTCTGTCTCAAAGAATTAAGGTGGAATAGCAACAGAGGAAGACACTCTGCATCCTTCACTGGCCTCTGAACCAATGTGCATGGGTCATGTAGAACTGTGTGTGTGTATATACATGCTATACACACCAAAAGGGTGTGTATATATGTATGGTTTATATGGCATATATGTAAAATGTAAGTGTAGAATACATATCAGCTGCTAATTGTTAGAAATTATTCCTCTTAATATTTTACACAAATCCAAGCTTCAATTCTTGCAAGTGTAAAATGTTGGCATTTTCCCCCACTAGCTCCCTATGCTGATACTTACCTGGAATGTAAGAGGACACAATTTGCCTGAACCCTCTAGAATATAAATGGTACTTCCAAAAAGTGGAATTATGCCCACTTTATGACTTTTTGATTATTATTATTTTTTTAAATATATATTTTTAAATTTTATTTATTTTTATTTATTTATTTTTGGTTTTGCGAGGTAGGGTCTCACTCTGGTCCAGGCTGACCTGGAATTAACTATGTAGTGTCAGGGTGGCCTCGAACTCTCGGCGATCCTCCTATCTCTGCCTCCCGAGTGCTGGGATTAAAGGCGTGCGCCACCACGCCCTGCTTTTTTTGATTATTTTAAAGTATAAATATTTCAATACATTGCCTTTTAACAGACATGTGGCAGTGTGGTAGAAACATAAAATATTATAGATATCTAGTGCACACTACTTGATATATTTATAGATATGTACACAGCCCTGAAGTCATCACTCCTATTAGTATTATAAACATATACATCAACACCAGAGGAAAATAGAAGTTCTGAATCAAAGGATAATTCCAATTTTTGAGTACCTTTCATATTGTTTTCCATAGTGAGGAAACAACTTACAATCTCATCAACAGTGAACAATGCTCCTCTTTACTTCAGACCCTTGCCAGCATTTGTCCTTTGATCCTTTAATAATGGCCAACAGGTGTGAGGTAATATCTCATGGTTTTGATTTTCATTTCCATTATGGTCACTTTGAACACATCAGTACTAGTTGCCATGACTTGTTTTGCAAAATGACTAATTCTTTTGCTCATTCTTAAATCAGTTATTCTGTTGTTATTCTTTTTGGGTGTAGTAATTCATTGTGTATTTTGGATATTAACTTGTTATCAGATACATCTCTCATCTATCCTAGAGATTGCCTCTTCATCTTGTTATTTGTTTTTCCTTGCAGTGAGAAACTTTTAGTTAGGCATTATTACTTGTTTGTATTGTGATGCTAAGGATTGAACCTGAGCCTTCCATATGCTCATTAAGCATCTAGTACTTGGGCTACATACACAGCCCTTAGTTTTGCTTCTGCAACATGAGCTTTGGGGGCAGAAATTATCAAGTTCAATGTCAACACATTTTTATCATGTGCTTCTTTAAGATTATTTTATTGATTCAAGTTTTATGTTTATGTATTTATCATTCATGAATAAATAAATATGATTCTTCTAGGATCTGTGCTCTATTTCATTCATCTATATATCTATTTGTTTGTGCTGGTACCATGTTGCCATTTATTATTACATCACTGCAATGTTTTAAAACCAGGAAGTGTGATACTCTAGCTTAAACAATTCCTTCTCAACTGTTTTTACTGTTTGTGATTCAAAATGATTTTTACAATCTTGTTTTTATTTCTGTTAAAATGTTAATAGGATTTTGGTGGAGATTACATTGTATATATAGAATGCTTGGAAGTTTGGATATTTTAATATTGTTTTGAATCTCTGATGACAGAAAGTCATTAATTTTTAAATGTCTTTTTATGTTAATGCTGATCAATTTTAGTGTGTGATTCTTTCGTCCCCTCATTAACCTTATTCACAAATGATTTAGTATTTATCTTGCTATTATTCATGAAATTATTTTCTTATTATCATATTCAGATAGACCATTGTTATGTATAGAAACACAACTGATATTTGTATGATTTTATGTTGTGCAAATTTAATGAATGTACTTACAATTTCTAATTGATTTTTATGGACTCATGAAGGTTTTCTACAAGGAAAATTATGCCATTTGCAGACAGGGGTAATTTTTTTTCTCTCTGTGATGTCCATGCTCATGTACAGGAAGACACCTGGGATGTGTATTGAATATATCATGGAAGGCTCATGGACATTTTTCACTCTTTATTTTTCTTTAAAATATGTTTTTAATTTTAATATTTTATTAGTTATGTACATAGTATGCAAACAACACATTTTGGTACCACCCTTACCCTCATCCCTGCCCCCCTTCCAAGGGAATCCTCCTCTTTGGGGATGCCGGTTATTCCCATGGAGATTGTGGGTCATGCATTGTGGTGGTAGCCATCAGTTATGGGGAAGAGGCAATGTCTCTGTGCATAATGTCCCAACTTGTGGCTCTAAAAATCTGTCTCCTCTCCCGTGAAATTCCCTGAGTCATGTTGGGTTCATTTCAGGTCTACTTTAAGTGATGGGCTCTTAGGCACCTCTGAATCTCTGGATCTCTGGTTTGGTAAGTGTTGAGTGTCCTCAGTGTCTATCTCCTTACCCTTATGCTGATATCAGGTTCACCGAGAAAGCAGCACTCTTGCTCATTTCCCCAATTCCTCTATTGTTTCAGCTGGGGCCCTGGTGAAGTGCGATGGGCCATTTCTAGATGGCAAGAGCTTGAAAACTTCTTAATAAGTCTTGTCTGTCCACCTGCTGGTTATTAATTCACTAAGTATTTATTGAATATTTACCACATGTTGGAGACTTCTTGGTGCACAGTAGATACCACTGAAGAATAGACAATGGTTGTTTCAGCTGTAAAATCGCAAGAAAAAGCCAGATATCAAGCATGGTCAAAAAATAAAACCCATAATATATGAAATGTCAAAAGAGATTATAGAGAATGAATTAAAATAGGAAGAGAAAGAATTGGTGGAGAATGTATGAACTAAAGGCCAGGAGGAGTAAAGCTGAAATGATACCATTTTTGTTAATATATGAAATCAAACCATGAAACCACATGCAGGACAAGCATGCAAAGTAGGTGGAACAATGAATACAGAGTCTCAAATACAAACGATACCCATGGCAATGACACCAGCTTGGTTAAGAGAAGAGAGCATCAGGACAGAGCCCAGAGATGATGCAGAGAGGCATATACAGGGCCCTGCAGGCCAACACTGAGGAACTGGCTTTTGCTCTCTGAGAGAGGCCACCTTCAGAGGGCTTTCCGTAAGGCATGTGAGACATGTCCCGATTTGACTTATGTTTACCAACATTACTTAAAACTTTTCATGGAAGCATGGCTCACAATAGATAATATTGAATCAGAAAAAAAAATCTATGGATAAACTTTGAATGAAAATGTGGTATAAATTTGCTATTTACTACAAGTCTTCCTTAAAAAAGAAGTAGATCTGTCATTTTCCATATCACAAAGGAAACTACAGAACATTAAGTGACATCATTCTGGAAGAGTAGGTCAACCACTACATTATCTTACTTGAATGAAGAAACAAAAAATTCTGTATGTATAGAAATGGAGACCAGCACAGTGATTACCAGGAACTGGAATGATGAGGGGTTGAGACAATGCTAATTAAAAACACACATGTGACTTAAATGGGCAGAGTAAGTTCAAGAGATTTATTGTACACAGATAATAAAAGTATTATATTTGCAAATTTTTCTCACAGCATATTGTAAGTATTTTTACCACAAAAGGTATGTGAAGTTGCAAAAATGTCAATTACCTAAATTTGGTGGTTTGAGTATATATTATATACTTTAAAAAATGGCATTTTACATGGTGTATATGTATAATTTGTATGTGTTGCTAGAAAATTAAAAACTTAAAATGAGACTACCTGCCATGTGGAGAACAAATTAAAACACACAGCAGACTAAATAGATGATGAGTCACTGAGGAGAGAGGATATGACAGTCTGTAGTGAGGAGATAGGGTTGAAAGTGAAGAGAGTGATGCTTTTTAGATGAATAATGGTGGCAGAGGGGACTTGATGATTGTTGAATTGGAGAAAGAGGGAAAAAGGGAAAGAGGGGAAAGAGAAAGAAGAAGAGTAAAAGAGACAGGAGCGATGTTTACACTGTTACAAATTGAAAGAAAAAGATGGAAGTTTCATGAGTGACTGAGAAACATGGTAGTTAGGGAAGTTTAGGGTGAGAACACTGGAGCAATATTATGCACTATGACTTCAGCATTGGGAAGTTAATATTAAATGCAACATGGGGCACCTGTGTGCCGATGTTGTATTGGAGTGTTTCTAAAAGCCTGGTGTTCAGGTACAAAATTGGGAAGTAAATCTGGGATTCATCAGAGCATGATATTTTAAAAGCTTGAGATGGAGCAAGTTTATTGACTGAGTGAGCATATATATACTCTACAAGGCTTGTGTCCTAGGAAATCAATGATTACAAATGGAAGAGATGGAGGGGTGATCTTCAAAGGAGGCTAAAGAGTGACTAAAGAGGAAGGGAGGAAAACTAAATGTATGTAATGGACCCCGAGACAATGAAGACTGTGCCACAAAGAGTACAGCGAGTCAATGCTATCACCTGCTGATAATAAAGTTAGAGGAGTAATGAAATCTAATCATTGGAATTACCAGTATTATAATGCTTGATCACTTACATAAGAGTGATTTTCCTGAAGAAGTTGGATCAGTAAAAGTTTGACTAAAGTAGGCTCAAGAGACAATGAAAGGAGAGAAACTACTAACTGGAGTTTTTCATTAAGGATAAGTAATTGAAGCCTCAACTTTTTTGTTGGCATGTTAATAATACAGTAGAATTAATTTTATTATGATATTTTCATACATGTTCATAACATACTTTGATAACATTCACCCCTTTATTCCCAAACTTTGTCAATGGGAGAAATAATAATAGTTTTTCATGTTCAAAGAAAGATGCCAGAAAGAATGGGTAAAAATACATGAGACATGGCTTCAACAAGATGGAAGGGAATACAGAGTTGTCTTCATAGTCTTGGCTAAGAACATGGGGAATAGCAAGTCCATGAGAGGTTAAAATGTAAGTCATTCTGTACCTACTACTGGCATATGTGTAGTAAAGTGAGGTTGAACTGTGAAAGAAGTGAAGATGTGCGTATGGGAGGTTATGAAATTTGTCTCTGAGTTGACTCCATATTCTTAGTGAAATGGCAAGTAGCTGAGAGTGACAATGGATGAAGACATTTTGGAAATTTCAGAGGATGGGAGAACAATCTGATATGGAGAATGTTTTGTACAGATTCCAAACCTATTACTGAAAATGCCCTCTGTGATTTTCATAGTTATCTGAAAAGGCACATTCCACACACTTGGAGATGCCTATCACATGCCTCACAAATAATTTATTTTCTATGGTTATGGGCTTCTCCATCACTGATCCCAATGCAACACAATTTTCAGAATTATTAGACCTCACTAACCTTTGGAGACTGGATCATCAGTATCCTGCTGCAAATGAAATAATAAAAGTTAAGCTCCATACTTTGAAAATGTTCTGACTATACAAGAGAATTGACACTCTACTACTATAAACAAGAGGCGTAGGAAGGCACTTTGACTTAAGTTTCTCATTCTACAAATCCATAACTAAATCCCCCAAAGTATACTAACCTTGTACCATCAATTTAGAATCTCATATTAACTCTTTGAAATGCCTTCTCTGTTGGTTGCAGAGAAATCAATGCAGTCTATAAAAGTTATTTTTAATGTATTCTTCTTTCTAGAGAAAAATAACAGGTGGTGTCCTCTAAATAAATTCAAAACACTAGGGCAAGCTCTTTTGATTATTATTATTATTTATTTTAATTTTATATTCATGTTGATAGCCTCCTCCCTGAACTCCCCCCTCTGAAGGGACTTTCCTCATTGGGAAATGTGGGTCGTGCATTAGGGGGATAGCCAACAATTATGGGGGAGAGGCAAAGTTTCTGTGCATAATGACCCAACTTGTGGCTCTAGCACTGTTTCCGCCACCTCTTCCGTGAATTTCCCTGAGCCACTTTGGGTTCATTTTAGTTCTACTTCAGTGATGAGGTCTTGGGAGCCTCTGTGTCTCTGGATATCTGGCTTAGTAGGAGTTGAATGTTCTCTGTGTTTATCTCCTTCAGCCTTGTTCTGGTGTCAGGTTCATCAAGAAAGCTGCACTCTTGCCCATTTCCCCCATTACTCTATGGTTTCAGCTGGGGTCCTGGTGAAGTGCAATAGGCTGATCCTCCCTGCAGGTTCATTGTCCATCTGGAAAAGAGAAGCAAATTCTCCAACAGAGAGAGAAGATAGTACCAGATAGATGGAACGGCCATAGTTGTTTCTGAGAGAACTTTCTATGTGCAGGCCCTCTTCTAGCCCACATTTGGTAGGAGGTTGATATTGGAGAATGGGCTCATTTTTTGTACATGGTTTTAACTTATTTCCCAGTTCTAGCTATGAATTCCATTCCACTGAGTGGATCTGTTAGCTAAATCAGGAGCTGTTGGTTACCCACCATGGCTGTGTGTCACTATTGCACTTGTTTGAGCATCACCTCAGGTTAGTTACTGCTGAGCAGCTTAGACTGTGAGTTGTTTTGACAGATGTTGGTCATTTTCCCCCAGTTGCTCGAGCAGCACCCTCTGGCACTAGACAAGCTAACAGTCTGGGGACTGACCCTCTTCCAGATTGCAACCAGGTCACTCCATGTTTCGTCTCAACAGCATATGGTGTCTTTGGCAGTAGGATCTTACCATTAATCTTTGGTGGGTCATCACGAACTCTGATAGAAATCTGCCTTTTTGGGGGGGGTGGGGTGGGGGCGGGGAACCTTGAAGGTCTCTCTGATCAATAACTCATTGAGAAAGTTAACCCCATGCTGGTACTTGGAGTTACAAGTCAGCACCAAGGAAGGTGAAGGAAGAAAAAGATAGGAATTATAAAAGAGAAAGAGAGGATAGAGAGGAGAAGGAGACACAGAGAGAGAGAGAAACATGAGAAGATTAATGTTAGTCTTCATGCTGTCCTCTCCAGGTCCCTGTGGTTCAGGTGTTTCCTCTATGGGCCTGCTGGAGTATCAGTGTTTTAGCCCATTGTTCAGAGTATAGGATTTTATGGAACCATTTCCATTTGGGTCCCTATTTGTGTCCCCCTGCCCTTACCCTTCCTCCCACCTTACACTCCCTCCCATTCTTACCCTACTCTTCTGTCCCACTCTCCCTATTGTCTGGTCCTCAGGGTACTTATTAGGTATGACAGCATCTTGGGCAGACTCAGGTTAGGAGCCACAGATGAATGAGACCATGCGATGATTATCTTTTTGTGATTTGCTGAGCTCACTGAGAATGATCTGTTCCATGTTCGACCATTTTTCTTCAAATTTCATTCTTTCATTTTTCCTTACTTCTGCATAGAATTCCATAGTGTAGATTTATCACATCTTTGTTATCCATTCGTCTAATGATGGACACCTGAATTATTTCCAGCTCTTAGATATTATGATCTGAGCAGCTATAAACATAGTTGAGCAAACCTCTCTGATCTGAGGCTTGGGGATTTTAAGGTAAATGTCCTGTAAGGGAATAACTGGATCTGTTGGTAGGTCTATAGTCATCCTCTTCAGGAGTCTCCATATAGCCTTCCATAATGGTTTACAATTTTACATTCCCACCAGCAGGGAAAGAGTGTTCCTATTTCTCCATAGCCTTTCCCGCATTTGTTTTCCTTAGTTTTTTAATGTTAGCTATCTTTACTGGGGTAAGGTGGAATCTCATAGTTGTTTTAATTTGCATTTCCTGATGATTAGGGATGTTGAACATTTTCTTAAGTGTGTGTTTACCATTTGTATTTCTTCCTCTGAAAACTCCCTGTGGGTTCTCTGCCCCATTTTGTGAGTGGGTTATTTGATGATTTGTTGTTTAGGCTTTGGAGTTCTTTGTAAATTCTAGAAATTAAGCCTCTGTCAGTTGTATAACTGGCAAAAATTTTCTCCCATTCTGTGGGTAATCTGTTGGCTTTGATTACTGTATATTTGTCTGTGAAAAAGCTTTTCAGCTTCACCTGATCCCAATGGTTGAGTGATTGTTCAATTTACTGAGCTGCTGGCATTTTGTTCAGGAAGTCTTTTCCCATTCCTATATCATGGAATTTTTTTCTTCCAGTAGTAGCAGAGATTCTGTTTTTGTATTGTTTTTGTATTTGATCCATTTAGATTTGATTTATCCATTTATATATATTTATATTTGATCAATTTGGATTTAATTTTTGTGCATGGTGAGATGTGAGGATCAAGTTTCATTTTTCTACATATTGTCCAGTTTGTATAGCACCATTTGTTGAAGATGCTGTCTTTTCTCCAGTCTACATTGGTAGGGCCTTTGTCAAATATCAAGTAGCTGTAGTTACTGGACCCAAGGTCCGGGACTTCTATTCTGTTCCATTGGTCTATATTCCTGGTTTTATGCCAGAATCATGTTGCTTTTATTACTATGGCTTTGTAGTATAGTTTTAGATCAGGTATGGTGATACCTCCAAAGGAGTTTCTTTTAATTGTATATACAAGGTTCTCTGCCTTTCCATATTTTGAGATCATTTTTTTCTATCTCTGTGAAGAAAGAAGTTGGGATTTTTATTGTTATTGTGTTAAATATATATAATGCTTTTGGTAAGATTGCCATTTTCACAATGTTAATTCTGCTTGGGAGGTCTTTCCATTTTAGCAGGTCCTCCTCAATTTCTTTCTTGAGTGTTTTTATGTTTTCATTGTATAGATCTTTCACTTCCTTGGTTAATGTTAATCCATGGGTTGTGGATGAAATAAAAAATTAAATTGCAAAATTTCGAGAATTGAACAACATTGAGAACACATCATACCAAAACTTATGGGACACAATGAAGGCAGTCCTTAGGGGGAAAAATCATAGCACTAAATGCCTTCATAACAGATCCCAAATCAATAACCTAACCATCCACCTAAAGTCATTGTAAAAACAAGAAGAAGCCAACCTGAAAAGCTCCGGAAGGAAAGAAATAATTAACATCAGAGCAGAAATTAATAAATTGGAAATTAAGAAGATAATTAAGAAAAATCGATGAAACAAAGAGCTGGTTCTTTGAAAATATAAACAAGATCGACAAACCCTTGGCCAATCTGATCAAGTGAAAAAAAGAGATGCTCAAATTAACAAAATTAGAAATGAAAAAGGAGAGATCACAACAGACATAAGTGAAAATGGGAGAATCATCAGGACTTATTTCAAAAATCTCTACTCCACAAAATAGGAGAATATGGAGGAAATGGATGAATTCCTGGACACATGCCACCTCCCAAAGCTAAACCCAGAGCAGATTAATCTCCTGAACAAACCTATCACACCCTTTGAGATTGAAGAGGTAATCAACCACCTCCCCAAAAAGAAGGGTCCAGGACCAGATGGATTTTCAGATGAATTCTATCAAACCTTCATGGAAGAACTGAAACCAATTTTTTTCAAACTGTGCTACACAATTGGAGAACAGGGAGAGATCCCCAACTCCTCCTTTGAAACTAGTATCACCCTAATTCCAAAACCAGGCAGAGAATCCACAAGAAAAGAAAATTATAGGCCTATTTCCCTGATGAACATAGACATAAAGATCCTGAACAAAATCCTTTCAAACCAAATTCAACAGTACATCAAAAGCATTATCCACTTTGATCAAGTAGGCTTCATCCCTGGAACACAGGGGTGGTTCAACATACAGAAATCTATCAATGTAATACACCATATAAATAAGCTTCAACACAATAACCACATGATCATTTCGATAGATACAGAAAAAGCCTTTGACAAAATATAACATCACTTCATTATCAAAACATAGGAGAGAGTAGGCATGGACGGCCCATATCTCAACATAATAAAGCCTATATATAAAGCTCCTAAAGCCCTGAAGGAATTCCCATTGAGATCAGGAACAAGACAGGGGTGTCCACTCTTTCCTGTGTTCTTCAACATAGTACTAGAAATACTAGCTGAAACAATAAGACAGGAGAAAGAAATCACAAACTCTTAAACGTAATTAACTCCTTCAGCAAAGTAGCAGGATAGAAGATTAATGCACAGAAATCAGTAGCCTTTCTGTATGCAAAAGACAATGATACAGAAAAAGAAATAAGCAACATTGTCCCATTTTCAATAGCAACAAAAAATACCTTGGGTCAAGCTCTTTAAATACTTTTGCTAATTGCATTTAATATACTACACAGAGGAGATATGTAGAGCCCATTTTATACATGAATAAACTGAGATATCAATAAATGGAATCACTTGTCAAGTAATTTGTGAAATCATAGAAGTTACAAAGTGAAAACCTGAACCTGACCTTATAAGTTTATATGCCATTATTTAGGGTGGTTTATGCTGCAGAGAAACAACTTGCTTGACAGTGTAGGAGAATAGCTAAAATTATAACTCATTCCTTCTGGTGTGTTGGCTCATCCTGATAACCAAGTGCCTTGCTTGAATCCCTAACATCCCTTTCCCCATAAAGCTGTGACCTCTGATTGCTGCAATACATTATTTATTAAAATATTTTTATTATTTTATGAGAGAGAAAGAGAGAGAGAAACAGTTGTGCCAAGACTTCTTTCCACTTCAAACAAATTTCTGACAAAAACATGTGCTACTTTGTGTTTCTGGCTTTACATGAGTACTAGGGATTTGATCCCAGGCAAACATGCTTTGCATGTTTTTAAGTGCTTTTAAGCACTGAGCCATTTCTCTTGTCCCATATATGTTATTTCTTATGTCGACTTCTTAAACATTCATGCTTTAGCACTTCTTTAGAGTATATTCAGTTTTCTAAAACTTTCATATTCAAGAATTGTGTAAATGAAATTGGTAAGCATTAAAGAGAATTGGCATCCTTGTCAAATGTATAGCTCATTTGGTAGAGTGTTTGTCCAACATGCACAAACTATGGGTTTAATCTTTGGCATCCCACAAACTGAGTGCATGGTGGCATTTACCTGTTATCCTAGCCCTTAGGAGGTAGGAGGATCAGGAGTTCAAGGCTGCCCTCAACTACATAGTCTGGTTGAGGTCAGCCTTGAGTACATAAAAAAAAAACCTGTCTTAAAGAAAAAGAAAAATAGAAAATAAAATAAAAGACATATCATACAATGAGCATGATTATTTTATATTTTGGTGATTTTTCTCTATAATGACAATTTCACTTAATAACAATGTAAATCTCCCTTCCATCTTTTTACTCATCATATATGTGCTTTTTAATATAATTTCTACAATAGACAAGTTTCAAAGGTGGTCTCTGGTTCCAAAGACTCTGACACCCTTAGCAACTTCTTCCAACTTTTCGCCTCACATGGAATCCTCAACTGTCCAGTGATTTAACTTGTCAGATTGCTGGAATCAAGTCACTCATAATTGTTACCCTCTGACCTCCAACTGGCAGCTACACCCTTCTTCGTTGCAAGGCCTGACACTTCTTTTGCTTGACAAACCCAAACTGTCTGCTCTCCATTTATGCACAGCTGTGGCAGCTGAAAGCATCTGGCATGCAACATATGGAATTTAATTTCCTGATATTTACACAGAATGAAACTGTTTTTGCTCCAGACTACAGGCAATCTTTTACATCATATTTTAAGGCAAAAGTTTTCAGGCAATTTCACATTCACTCCCAATGCTCCCTTGTTGAAATTCATTCACTGAACAAGATGAGAATAGGAATAGATGTCTGCTAGTGCTTATGATTAAGGTGTGTGTGTGTGTGTGTGTGTGTGTGTTGTGAATAAATGTTTTCATGTGTGTGGTTGCACATGAATCAGTTGTTTGACTTTTCATTTTCACTTAAACCCAGAACTCACCAATTTGGCTAATCTAGCTAGCCAGCTTGCAAAGAGTATTGTGTCTCTACCTTCTGAGCTCTGGGATTACAAAATGGTCACCACATCCACTCTGGCCTTTACATAGGTGTTGGAAATCCAAACTCTGTTCATCATGGTTTCAGGACAGGCACTTTATCCACTAAGCCACCTCCTCAGCCCCATGATTAAGAGTTCTTACAAAGCTACAGAGATGGATTAGCAGTTAAGGCATTTGCCTGCAAAGCCAAAGGATCCAGGTTCAATTTCCCAGGACCCACATAAGCCAGATGCACAAAATGGCACATGTATCTGGAATTTTTTTGCAGTGGCTTGAAGCCCTGGTGTGCCTATTCTCTCTATCTCCCTTTCCCTCTGTCTCTCTTTCTCTCATAAAATATCTATCTATCTATCATCTATCTATCTATCTATCTATCTATCTATCTATCATCAATCAACAAAATTTTAAGAAGCATTCCTATTGGTTTTGTTAAGCTGATGGCTTGTATAGATTCTAATTTCAAATATGATACTTGGAATTAAAAAAAAATATGTGTGGGCTGGAGAGGTGGCTTAGCAATTAAGGAACTTGCCAGCAAAGCCTAAAGACTCATGTTCAATTCTCCAGATCCCAAGTAAGCCAGATGCAAAGTGACACAAGTGCACAATATCACACATGTGCACAAGAGGGTGTATGCATCTAGAGTTTGATTGTGATGACTGAAGTCTCTAACATGCCAATTCTCTCTCTCTGTCTCTCAGTCTGCTGGGGTTGACTCAACAAATTGTGTTTTTGCAATCTTTTAGAAATAATCTATTAGTCTTCTAGTAGTTTCAATAGTTTCAAATTTATAGAAAATCTGTGGGGGTGGTAGGGTTGAGATATACACTACATTTATTTCCCCTATTATTAGTATTTTAAAACACTATGGTAGCCAGGCGTGGTGGCGCACTCCTTTAATCCCAGCACTTGGGAGGCAGAGGTAGGAGGATCACCGAGAGTTCGAGGCCACCCTGAGACTACATAGTTAATTCCAGGTCAGCCTGGACCAGAGTGGGACCCTACCTTGCAAAAAAAAAAAAAAAAAAAAAAAAAAAAACCACTATGGTGTGTTTGTCACAACACAGTGAACCTAATTAGATGCCCTCATTGGGGGCAGAATACATTAACTATTTGAAATTCTTTAAAATTTTTATTTATTCAATTATTTGTATACATTAATATGCAGCCATGGATACTTATTTTATGTTTATGATTATACTTCAATATAACTTATTTTGTTGTTAATTCCATTCAGTTGGTACCTGTATCTCATTAACATTCCAATATTATCTACATGATATTTGCTTGTGTTTGAATATTTGAGTACTTTCTTCCTCTTTGATAAACCAGAATATTCCAGCTTCATCTTGCATATTTGCTGCCACATTTCTAGAATCTGATATTTTCTTTTTCCTCACATTTTGCTTTTTTTTTTTTTTTGAGGTAGGGTTTCACACTAGCCCAGGCTGACCTGGAATTCACTATATAGTCTCAGGGTGGCCTTGAACTCACAGTGATCCTCCTACCTCTGCCTTCCAAGTGCTGGGATTATAGGCATGTGCCACCACACCTGGATTCTCTTGACATTTTGTTTTGTGGCTAATATTTTGTGTGAAAATTCCCACTGACTTGTAAAGTTGGACCCATGTGTTAGTTGTAGTCAGTCAGAGAATTATAAAACACATTATTAAAGTGTATTATCATCATAATCATTAACCTATTATGTATTGTTAAAAATCTATTATGTATTGTTAAAAATATCTATTAAACACTTATATTTTCTAAACAATAGCATAACAGATGTTGAGGATATACTAGTTTATAAAATCAAGGTCCTAGAACTAGAGAGCTCACTATCTCCATATTTTTTTTTCAGCTTTTAGCTGTCAAGTCATCTTTGGCTTATAAATATTCTCAACCAATTCCCCAGGTATCATAAATACATATAACAAGAGGATAGCTCATTTGCTTATTCATGTATTTTCCTTGCTAACACAGGTCTGAATCATAGTAGATTGTTATGAAATATTTGTTGGCTGCATCAATAGATGGATGCAAGGAGGTATGGTTGAATGATATGATTGTTCTTTGATGCTCTTGTGAAAACAGGAAACAAAACTATATTTATGCTTGGTTAAAGTGGTAACTGTATTTTTTAGTCATATCAGATTATTACAGATAATAGTAGCATTGATGGTGAGACAAGCTTTTGAATATAGCCTGTCTAAGTGATTCTTTAATTTTACTTGGTATGGACAGGGTTGGCTCCTGACCTCTCACTTGTATGTCTTGCAGTTGGCACTATCCTCTAGCTAGAAGTTCATCTGGGGCTACAAGCCAATGCTGACTGTTTTTGTCTATGTGGATTACATTTGTTGATGTCTGGGCTTCTCCAAAGCACAAAGGCTAATTTACTAGAAGAAAATTTTCACTCTATAAAGGTAGAAGCTTCTGAGCTCTTATGGATGGTATGAAACCACAACTCTGACCCATTCTATTGATTAAAAACAGATCTAAGAGCCAACTCAACATTAAAGGGGAATAAAATCACTATTTATTTATGAGAGAATGACAAGATAACATTTCAAGGTACCATTCAGTATGAGAGAGTAGGGTAGCCATAAGTGATTTGATTGGTTGATAAATACTGCTTTGTTTTCAGGATGCTGGTTTAGGCCATAGCTTTAATTCTCAAGAGGTTTCGATTATCTGGCTATACAAAAAAATGTTGTACATTCCTCCAAGTCCTTTGAGTACAGCATTAAGCCTCAAGTCAGAGGATAAGAATTTTAATTCTGTATTTATTCTATAACTGCTATTTCCCTTGGCTTAATTCTTAGCCCACTAAAATGACCCAGTTTGTAAATCCTTAGGAAAAATAATGTCTTAATAGGTACTCTAGTGTTTCTTTAAAGAAAACAAGGAAATCATCTGAGTAATTGCTCATGACACACTTTACACTACTAACAAAATTTGGTTATGGCCTGTTTCTAATGTCCCTTGCATGATGGCATTGGTAAAGGATATATACTTAGCTCCTTCAGCTCTTATAACCGGAGGCTTCAGAAAAGGTATCTTACTTTATATAGAATTTATATCATTGATCCAAAGTTTTAAAAAGTAGCAATTAGTGATATGCATTTAAAATCATATCTAAGCACAAAGCTGCCAACCCAAAATATTTAGAGAATTATTTCCATCCCAGCAAGTAGATAATATGGATAACCTTTCACACAGACAGACTAAATGTATGAACTTTGAGGTAAGCACACTTTTGGAGGAGAGTCCTACCATTGCATTTACTAGTTGTGGATGGCTTGGCAAGTTATATAGCCTAGTAGATCAATACAGATAAGAAATGCTAAATAAGCGAAAATACACATTTCACAAATTTTTGTGATCTAAACAGACTAAAACATTCAGGCATTACACATCAAATAAAGTAAGTTCCCAATAAAAGCTACTCATGTGGTTGATCATATAAAATGTTCCTTTGAAAGTCCAGAACAACAGAATACTAGCAAAGGTAGAATACATGGTCAATTTGGGATTGGAGAGATTGCACAGTGGGTAAGGCACTTGCTTACAGAGCCTAACAACCTGAGTTTAATTCTCTAGTACCCATGTAAACCCAAATGCATAGTAGCGCATATATCTGGAGTTTGTTTAAAATGGCTGGAGTCCTTTGTGGGCCCATTCTCTTTCTTTCTCTCTCCTTTAAAAATAAATAATGGCAGAGGAAGTCACGAGCCTCAGGGGTATAACGCCTGCTCTTGTCTGGCTAAATGTATATATTATTCCCACCAAGCTGCCCTGAAAGCACTACACTTAATGTTCATATTCACATATTAATGCTACTCTCACTTCTGGTTAAAGAAGCTTCTCTTTTCAGACGGCGATGACCATTGGGATGACCCAAAAGGTAACATAGTGCTGAGAAGAAGGGATGGAGGAGTGCCCAGCACTGAAACATCTCTGTCACATCCTCCCAGACTCAGGGTCCATTGTGGAAGAGGGAGCTGAAAGAATGTAAGAGCCAAAGGAAGGGTACGACTCCTTACAATGCAACTGTCCAGACAGAAATTGGCCTTGATATCCATGACCTTGCATAATAGAAGAAAAAGATGATGACATCAAATTAAAAGAGAGACTAATGGAGAGAGGGAGGGAATATGATGGAGAATAGAGTTCTGAAGGGGATTGGGGGGAGGGGAGGGAAATATCATGGTTTTTTTGTATGTAAGTATAGAAATTGTCAGCAAAAAAATAAAAACCCTCTTTGGTAAAAAATATTTTTAAAAATGATCAATTCAATGATGAAAAGGCATTTGGATATTTGCTTGGAAAGAAATGAAATCAAAATTATTCCTCAGATCACGCATACATTTAATGAAAACTGCTTAAAATTTAAATGGTAGAGAAGAAACTATGAAAATATTTAAAGAAAATCAGAAAGTAATTTTTTATGACCTAGAGTTAGGCAAAGTTGTCATATTATCCATGACACAAAATGTACACATGAGAAAAGAAAAATGTAGACAAGTTGGATTTTATAAAAATATAACTCCCTAGTACTTCAAGAATACCACAAAGAAAGTGGACATATACTCCAAAGAATGAAATAAAGGTAATATATTTGATAAGGGACTTATATCTGTAACATATTAAAAAACATTTGTAATTCAACAAAATACTGTTAAACATGGGGAAATTTATGAAAATTACTCACTGTCATTTGCTACTAGAAAAATGCCTACCAAATCACCTCTAGCTATTGTCCCTTCAGTTGAGATGACTAAAGTATAATGGCATTATTTTGACATAAAGGAGGGAAATAAGGGAAATGATACTGGCAAATGGGGAAGGAATGAGTAAGAGCAAAATATTGTGACATGGATCTATTCAAATTCCACAATGATGTTAATTACATTATATGTTAACTTGAAAAAATAAGTAAGTGAAAATAAAATAAAAAGTATGTGTAAAGGATTGGGGAGATGGCACAGTGGGCAAAACTTTCTGTGGAAGAGAGAATTCCAGAGTTTGGATCCATAGAACCCATGTAAAGCTGGATGCTTCAGTAGGTACCTATAATCTTATTGCACCTACCAAGATTGGAGGCAGACAAGAGAGAATACTCCAGAAGCATGTGGGCAGGCTAGCTAGTCTAGTGAATATGAGAGCCTGCCTCAAATTATGTGGAAGTCAAGAATACACCTGAGGTTGTTTTCTGACCTCCACATGCATACCATGGCATGTGCCTGCTCATATTAGCACATATCCAATCACATATACACACATATAAAGCAGAATGTGTACAAATCAGAGTCTCCATACCTCATCAGTATGAATACAAGGTATTTCACTTACTTTAGAAAATAATAAAATTCTTCTTTAAGCTGGTTATTAAACATAGAGTTACTAAATGACACAGGAATTTTCTCCCTGGATATCTATGCAAGAAAAGTGAAAATATTCAAATAGATAAAACTGGCACAAATATTCATAGTGTCACAATATGGACTAATGAAAATGCCCATTGATTAAACAGCCTACATACTGGAAAATTACTCAGTCATAACAAATGAATAAACAAATGATATATGTCTCTCCATAGTTGAATATGAAAACATTAATCCAAATGAAAGAAGCCAGTCACAAAAGACCACAAGTTGTATGATTCCTCTTATATGAAATGAATGGAATTTGCCAATCTGCAGGGCAAGTGGTTGGAAGATATAACCAATAGCTTACTAATTGTCACAGTGTTTCTTTTTAGGTTAGTGGGATTGTTCTAAATTCAAATTTTGAATGACTCTGTGAATATACTAAACAAGACTAATTTTATACTCTCAATGGATACTTTGAATAGTTGAATTGCATACCAATAAACATTTGAAAATAATATTAGCACACAAGGTACACTAACTACATACCATACCTTATTATCTTTACAGAGAATGACTTAGTCTTTATTATAAACCTGTTGTCAAGCAATCTTTTATTTTGTCTTTAATGAGAAAAGATATGACATTTGACATTTCCCTGAGGTTATTTATGTAGGAATAGGAGAGGAACTTCATCTTGAGTGACTGTTAAAGAACTTTCCATACATTGATCAACTCTCATCACTATAAAATACACAATCCCTTTAATTTCTTTCCTTCTTCAGTTTTGTTCTCCCTGTACACTTCTTCTTCCCAAATGTTTTGTGATAGAAGTTTACATTTATGTGAGCATCATTTTCATTCTCAAACCTCATCAACATTACCCATAGAAATTTCCATACCCTCACCCCAAGTCCAAATTATTATAAAACTATTTTCTCCTTTGGGATAGATTAGATTATCAATTTTATTTCTCCTGAGAGAACCAGATAATACCATCAGATGGGAAAGGGAGGTGATGTAGTCATGTGAGTTTATAGAAAGACCTAGCTCCTATGACCTATCATTTAGATAGTGGCTCCATCTATCCCATTCCATGTTTTAGACTAGTTATTTTATTTCTTGTACTTAAATTTTCTCATCATAACTGGAGAATTAAAATTATGATGAAGCTAACAGGTGTACAGCTATGTGTAGCCCAGTTTTAGGAAAAAAGAGACCATTCTCCTTTTTCACCATTGTACTTCCCAGTATCTCAGTTCTCCTAGCATGGTTTATAGGGCAGACAGCCAGGCAAAAGTCATCTTCAGGTTTAGAAATCTTGACTTTCTTTAACTCAAAAAGTGTTGTTTTCTCCAAGTGGCCAACTTAAACCATATTGAAAACCTGAGGCAAAAACATGCTATGACTAAGAAGAGAGTTCACAACAGGAATTGCCTTGGTCTCCCAGATTCTCTGGAGAAATTAGAGCAGCTAAGATGTTTAAATCCCCAACCAGAACCCATGATTCAATTTCATTTTATAGTTTCAAGGATTGCCTTGTTGTGGTTTCTCTGTATCATATACAGAACAAGTCTCTCTCTCCCCATGGTGTGGAAAGCCAGTCAGTATGAGCATGTGTTGGCAGGCTTGTCCTGTGGTCTCCCTAGGCAGTCACATCTGCATGGAAGCCCAGGCAGAAGGACAAAAGGCAGGATGTAAGCTGAATATAGAAGGTCCTGTGTTGCTATCCTAATGGAATCTGAGCATTTACACCCTGATTCCATGAATTTGCTATCCAGTTTCCTTTATGTTTATTACCCAGACATCTGTTTATCCACATCATATAGAAATAATCATAGAAATAATAGTCCACAGGTCTCAATATTAATGTAATGCTACAGAAGCTAATGACTGATAGTGTTCTAATTTTTAATCAGTGCCACTGGAGGTTTACTAGGAAATAAATGAAGATAAATAGCAGGTATGCCATTTTGAGCTAGTTCTACCTACCTCACCTTCATCACTCTGGACAAACTGGATTGAATAAACTAAAGGAAGATATTTAATCTCACCCTTTCTAAGAATAAATCTATCACATTTCCTCATTTGTCCTATTCATCATATACTTTGCTCTAGAGTCCTAGACTATTAAGGATAGAAGGGAAATAAGAGATGATTCAGTCCTGTCCATGCATGTTACATCTGAACTATGGTTCAGAGATGGGAATTCACCTGTTGAAGATAGTGGAGCAAGTCAGTTGATTCTGTATTTAGTGCCTGTCCTATTTGTCCCCATATCAAATTATCTGGGAAAAATTCAAAACTTATTTATGTTCAGAGAAAGTGTAAGTATGAAGTTGGGACTAAGGCAACTGACCATAGCTTGCAAGGACTTACTGTAGAGATTGGCTTTAGCACAATGGTAGTGAAAAGCCATAATTGCCAGAATGTAAATTACCACAGGGCAGAATTCCTGCTCACATCATCTTTGGGAACCACCCCTTGGCCTGTGATACCTAACATGTAGTGATGTGAGAAGAATTTTGTTGACAATCCTAAATTTCCAAATCTAAGACCTTTCTTGGCATGGGGAACTTCCATATATATTTGGAAGTTATCCAGATTCAAAGAGATTCTGAACTCTATCAGCCACCATCCACTTCTCTAAGAGTCTTTCAATGTGGGAAAATCGACAAAGGAAAGAACTTTAGAGACAACTTCCTTCTAAAATAATACACTCCAGTTCTTATACCAACCTGATCACACAAAACATTCTTAGTGGCTCATGTATATAGCATGAATTCTGCAAATTATTGCTATTAGTGAGTGAAACAAACAAAAAGCTAGAATTCTTTAATCTGCCATATGTCCCAGCCTCAAATTCTCCCTGAATTCACAGTATTTTATTGATTTTTGGCTGCCAATACAGAGAGCACAAGGAAAAATACTGGCCATTAGTTATCCTCATTGTATGTCTTAGTTTGCAATGAATTCTCTAAAAATAGAATTAGGAAAATCATGGTTTAGAACTTGGCATATCAAAGGAGTCATGGCTGTACTAAAGTATGGATGGCCATTTCAACAAAGGTGAACTTATAATGGGAAATTTAACTTGAGTTGAACAGAACCAGCTAAAACTAGAAAAATACTTTGAGCTGAATTCATGAATGAAACTTTGGTAATGAAAGGGGAAAGTGCTTAACAGTTATTAGGCATTTTCTACATTTCAGGCATGGAATTAGGTGCTAAATTCTTGTCATCTGTGTTTAATATATCATCATAACATCCTTACAATGTGAGAACCATCTTTATCATAGAGATAAGAACAGTTTATTTTTTTCTTCCCACAACACTAGTAGGCCTGGGAAATAGCTATATTTCCATGATGATCAAGTTGGAAGATAATACAATGGGGAATCACTGGTGACCAAGGGCATGCATGTGTGAACATGTATAGAAAGGTCTCTCTTTAATAAACCTCCAGTAGGTTTTTAATTCTTTAAAGTTTTATTATATTTGGTTCTTATTGATGTCTTCTACTCTATTCCCATCTTATCCTCTTCTCCTCATTTATATATAATGTCAAACCCCTATTAGAATGTTACTATTATATTAGTAGAATCTAGCAGAAGAATTAATGGCATATAGTGGAGGTTTGATAAATGTTTTCTTATTGAACAAATGAATGAAAAATGAGCAAATAGCTATGACCTGTGAATAAAGCTCTAAAACACCAACCTCCAACTCTGTGTTTTGTTTCAACTCCTAATATAGTCTTCCATTCTGTGGTTCCTTATGGTTTGAGGTTTTATTTCTTTGCATGTATAAGCATGTGAGTGTGTACATGTGTGTGGTTACACCTCTCTGTGGGTATGCATATACATGTTCTTATGAATGCCAGAGATTAAATGAGTGTTTTCCTCAGTTCTTCTCTATATTATTTACAGTTGTAGGGTCTCTCAATTTAACCATAGCTTGCTGATTTTGTTAGTCTAACTAGATAGCTTTCCTCTTGGACCCCCACCCCACTCCAGAGTGCTAGGATTACAAGTAGAATGCCATACTTTCCAACATTCATGTGAATCCTTGAATCTGAACTCTAGTCTTCATACATATGCTGCACTCTATCTACTGAGTTATCTCTCAGCCTCAATTTTAGCCTTTCTTATATGTAACACCTATCTGCTCACTCAATCTCTAATTTTTCCCTTCTGTGTCTGACTATAATTGTGACCTCGCAATGTTTAACTTACATATGTCCCAGTAATTCACAATTCCTTATAGGTTCCCAAATGCATCCTACCTTTCTCTCCTTCTCTCTTCCTGGACCACTTTGTTTTCTTGGCACTCATTCTATCATTTTAATAGCACAAAACCCATAGAACCTACAGAACACAACATACTCACATCCCCTTCTCTAATTTTCCAAAATGGTGGTATCTGGTAGTACTACCTCAGTGTCTTATCCATGTTTGTATTATATTATTCATCCCATAATAGAATTAAGTTACTCTGCTGTTTTTCTTCTTGGATACCATTAGCTAAAAGAAGAAAGAAATATTTTACCTCTATCTGACTTTCAGCTGCAAAGTTGAGTATAAATGGCTGTTCAGAATCTACAAATAATAAAAGAGGAAAAGCATTTTAGTTCATAATTCATATCTACTAATGACTTACAAATGTTTTATTATTTAGTTACATATCTAGGGTGAGCAACTTTCCTGATTTACCTTGGACAGTGAGGCTGCAGTTTAAGGGACTTTCAACATTAAAATTGAGAATGTCCTAGAAAGAGGATTTCTTGAGCTTGTTACTCATAAAATAAGTACAGTGATGTCTCAGAAGAAAGTGAACTGTTAATAGTCAAGAACTTTACAATAGACAATGACCAAAGTTTGAATACAAAAGCACAATCCCAAGATCACAATTGCCTTTCCTCCCATAAGAAAAACATTTGAGATGGTGTGGTGGTGTATAAAAGGAGCCAAGGGAGAGATGGGCAAATCTGAGCCTGACTCTCACTGTTTCTTACATAGGTCTATTCTACTAGGCAATTATGGTGGTTTTAATGAAATACCCCCCATAGGCTCATACATTTTTTGAAGGCTAAGTCCCTATACAGTTGAATGATTGGAAGGTTATTGGTGGCAGACCTTGAGCTTTATTAGTCCAGCACACTGGGTGTTACAGCAAGTTAGTTCACTCAGACTATTTCCTTTCAGCTGACCAGATGTGATGCCCAGCCATCTGCTCTGCCATGCTTTCCCTGCCATGTTGTCATGATGAAAACTCCCCTCAAAACTGTAAACTGAAATAAACCCTTTATTTTCATAAATTCTTTTTGGTTTGGTGTTTTGTCTCAGCAACAAGAAGATAAGTGCTATAGCAAGTAATATGACTTGTCAGCTTCTAGTCTGTGAAGTATATTTTTTAGTGTTAAATACGGGTCCATTATGGTGTCCACCATACAGTAATTACTCAATTAAGCTCTGCTCTTGCCACCAGACTTTGATTCATATTGTCATGAGTCTGGACTTGAATTGCTTCAACACAGAAGATTGAATAGGTCTTATATTTTCCAGCCACAAGTTAGCAAGAAGTCTGGTTTTCTATATAATGAGTACTCAATTGTGTGTAATGTTTGTGTCTCAACTTTAGTTTTGTGACTTTTAATAGTTCCCTTGTCACAGTAGTATGCCTGATGTGGTGAGGGTACAGAAAGATCCACAATTTCTCAAAAATCAATCCAAAAACACTAATATCTGCATAAACACGTCATACCCTTTTGACTGAGCAATTTTATTTCTAGGAATCTATCCAAAGGAAATAACCAGAAGATGCATGTACAGTGATGTTCATCTCAGCATTGTTTATTACAGTGAAATATTAGAAACATCTGAAATGCTTAACAATAGAGATTTGGCTAAGCTAATTACATTTCAGACATTCAATTGAATACCATACAGACTTCAAAAAACAAAACAAAACAAAAAAACTATGCTCCTTTAAAGCATTTAATGACTTGGGAACATGTTCAAGGCATACCGTTAAACTAAAAAAGAAGATAACAAAACAATATGTTCAGTGTGTTTCCAATTTTGTGAAATAAAAATTATGAAGGAAGCTATAATAATATTAAATAATGCCAGAAGTAGTTCATTAATGGTTGAGAACATGGGCTGTGGAGTTAGAACTTCTGGTTCTGAGTTCCAACTCTACAACTTTCTTGCTATGAGATTTTGGAAATGATCTTTCTTTGTTCCAGTTTTCTTATTGATGTTTGTTACCACCTAATGAGTATTTCTGTGAATTTAAACAAGCATGTATGTATGAAATGCTTGAAAGTATACCTGACACCAAGTAAATAATATCAAAGTGTTGACTTATTTTAAGTGAAATAATTCACAAGTTAATTGTTTTAAGAAATTAAGCAAAAAAAAAAAATCTCTATGTGAATCCATTTATCTATTAATTGCCCAAGTTAGTATTTTAACCTAATCCTGTCTGACTCAAGTGTCAGTTCCCAACCATTCTGCAATACTGAAAATGTTGTATTCATAGTTACAGAAGATGAGTAACTTTTTCTTCTTCTTTGCATCATTCTAGACATTTTCCAAAATTTTAGTATCAGATGCATATTGAATTTATACCTAGAAAAATATTTATACTCTATGTTTCAACATGTTTAAATGAAACAAAAGACTAAACTTTATGAAAGTTGCCACTAGAGTAAAAGCTGTCAAATTTGCATTCACAGAAACCAAGTCACACCACTCTATGATTCCAAAATGAGCCTGAGTTCAAAAGTCAGATAGAAATGAGTTCAATTCTCTGAGATAGCAGCTATAGGCCCTGGGACAAATTATTTACTCAGAATTTCAGTTTCTCATTTGTGAAACAAAACAGTAAGTGCTTACCTCTTGAGAATCATTAAGATGAGTATCTCTTGGAAGTACTGCTTCATCCTGTACTGACACTAGGTTCAGGAGATCTACATCTTAAGTACTAACCTTACATGGCAGCCATAAATGCACAAGCAAAGGTAATTTGTGTAGACCAACATTAGAAAACTCTGTAAAAAATCTCCACACTGGAAGAAAAAATTGCCAACATTTTTGAATATGTGTTTCCCCCACACTTTAAAGACCAAAAAAATACATAATGCAACAGGGTTCAATCAGGATGTATTTCTAACATCCTGATTGAACCCTGCCTGCCTGTTGTTGATTTGGAAGTGAACATGAATGCATTCCTTGCATCCAGATTAGCTTACTCTTGCTTTTACTCCTAGGTACTGCCAGCCCTTTTCTTTTCTTTTCTTTTCTTTTCTTTTCTTTTCTTTTCTTTTCTTTTCTTTTCTTTTCTTTTCTTTTCTTTTCTTTTCTTTTCCTTTCCTTTCCTTTCCTTTCTTTCCTTTCTTTTCTTTTTTATTATTAGAACTTGCTCCAAATCCAGAATATGGCAATAGGAATTAACTCTGGCAATTGTGCAGCTCAGACTGCTCACCAGCTCCTAAATCTCAACCAGCATCTGAGTCTCAGCAGGGATTGATTGGAAAATTGGCCTTATAATTCACAAGAGTTCAGATTTGAGATCAGTTAACACCAGATTTCTGGAAACACTGGCTGCCCCCTTGGTCCAGTGAGTGCTGAAGTTATTCTCCTTAAAAATAGAGCTGAAAGTCATTCCTTTCTTCCTCATTCTTAGTTATTACACACATTGTATCCTGCTGAGAACTCTGAGTGTGAGAGCATACACAGTTGTGCAGGCCTACATATCAAGGAAAACTTACTCATACTCATTCTATCAATTACAGATGGCCAAGTTGAGACGGAAAATGAAAGTAGAATTTATTGAGCATTATGGACTGAACTGTGTCTTTTCATAAGTCACATGCTGAAGTTCAATCCTCCTTGTGAGATGTTTAGGGATAGGGTTATCAGCTATAGGTGAAGTCCTGAGGATAGAACTTTGATGGCAGAATTAGTGTCCTTTTATAAAGAAGACAGCAAAGATAAGATGTGAGGGCATAGAAAGTGCTGTGTGCAACTATGGCATGGTCTCTCAGCATACACTGACTCTGCAGCCATCTTGAACCTGGACTTCCAGATCCAGGTCCAACACTTTAAGAAATAAATAGCTGTTGAATTAAACTGCACAATCTATTATGCTTTGTTTTAGCAGACAAAATTCACTAAGGCACTAATAATTAAGGTAGACTATATGGGGAGACACTAAGAATTAGGCCAATGATGATTCTTACCACGCATATCTCAGGCTACAATTGTTCTCCCCTCCTTTGACATATCTCACTTATGAAAGACTTTGATGGGCCACTGATGGATTAATTACCCATATTTTTATTTAAATGTGGTCCAGATCTCAGCAACATATAACACTTTAATTAACCAATTAATCATGTACACAGAACAGTGTGCATGACCATGTTTAAACTGTGGCTTCCTTATAAGCCTTCAGTCCTTCACTGAGCCAATATTCCACACAGGGCAAGTACAAATGTCTGAGAAGTTACAAGCCCACTTTGGAATGTATTTCTGTATTCCAACTGGACTGCCTTCTGAACATGGAGCTACTTAAAAGTCAGAATGCTGCTTTCCTGGAAGTGGGGGAAAAACATGAGGAGATGTATGCTGGAAGCCTGCCCTGAAATGTAGACTGCCCATGCTGAAAGTAGTTTTTCAATCCCCGCATCTCCTTGACATGTGATGTCTGCACAGACTGAACATCTATGTGGCAGAGATCAGAGCTAGCTGAATGAGGCATCAGGGATTTCTTTCAGGCTGGACTTCTGATATACATTGAGAGACTCTTTCATTGTACAATCAACACAATCTTAGGAATACTTAGAAAGTCACAGATATCACTGGTGGGATGGAACAGAATACAATAAGGTGAGAACCTCAGAGCCCTGCATTGAGTCTAATCAATAGTCAATGGATTTTATCTGGGTCAAACAAAAGAACAGTGCATCTGTACCACAACAAGATAGAGGCAGTGATATGAACCACCCAGCTGCTTGCCAGACCCCAAACTCACCAAGGATCATCTGTAAAGGGTACACAGAGACAGCCAGTGAAGGAACTCAGAACATAACTCATAAAAGCTTACCAATTGATCTCTGTGTCAGTAAGCCAAGTCAATAATGTTGCTTACAGCTTCCAAGTGCTGCTTACTCTTTGTCACCCATCTTAAAAATAGAAGACCCAACCCAGGATTACATAGAGGAAAGTTTAGCATACCAGGTTAGTGTAGAATTAGGCTGCTGAAGTCTAGTAATTGCATGACCTTGGGCAAACTCTGTAACACTTAATTTCCTCACATGAAGAATGGTGAGTGACAAATTTGGTGCTTATTTCATAGGGTATGGTGAGGATTAAGTATATTAATATACTGGAAAGAGTACAGTGCCATGTATCTAGAACTTAATAAATGGAAGGCTCTTATGGAATTGGTTCCTTACTTATCAGAAATAAACTCCTCTGCAGGTATAGCAGCTCACCAAATAGGAAGAAAGTAGGAGATGAGCAAATTGCTGAGCAATTCAAGAGCGTGGTCCACGGCTTGTACATGTTAATTACTCTACCACTGAACTGTCTTCTCAGCACATTGTAAACTTTTATCAAGTGCTTACTACATAACCAGCACTATGTCTAGTACTTTATAGATATCACATTTAATCACCATGGGCTATTATATAGTAAATGCTATGGGCAAGGCAATCAAAAGCAATGAATTTAAGTGATTTACTCATAATTAGAAATTCACAATATAGGTAGAGGACTTTATGATTCTATAGCATTTATTGCTGTAAATTCCATGACACTAAGCCTAAGTCCCTGCAGAAAACTCAGACACAATTTTAACATGATACACAACAAAATCATCCTAGATATTTGGATTTTTCTGTGCCATACTATAATAGTATAATCCTGTATCATAGAGTGAGGTTTCACCATACACAGTCTACACTCTGTTGTAGGAAGGAGGACATGGTATATCTACATGTGCATCCATTTTCAGAAAACAGAATAGAGCAAGTACACAAAGTAAGGCATATGATCTTCTCTCGTTTAAAGTTCTCTTTCCCTTAATAAAACAGACTTATGGGACTAAACTTCCAAACCTACTCAGTTAAAGTAAGTGTAGCAAACATTTATATAAACGATGCATTGGAAGTATTGTTTAGGGCTTTCCAGAAGACAGTGTGAAAGTAAACCAGGCAGTTACTGGGTATCAAGGGCATATCAGAGAAATGGAGAGACTGAGAAATGGCATCTTGGATGTTTCCATGTCGTGTACTCATTGAGATCTTACCCCTCACATATTTTGCTTTTTGCATATGTCAGTTTCATTTTTCAATTGGTATGAAGCCAAATTTCAAGTGAGCAAGGGTGTCAGAAGGGAAGAGAAGATGGCAGTAGCCCATTTTGAGAGAGGGCTACAGGCATCTAGCTGATGATTTAACATGGAAGTAAGTCTGAGACTTGTTTACTTTTAATGCAGGGACAGTTCTAAAGAACAATCATTAAAATTTCTTGAAGTCATTTACACCAACAACTGCATAGACATTAGGGCTTGGTGAAAGAGCTAGAGCTGGTTAAACAGAGTTAATTTTATATATCCAGTATAATTCAGTGAAACACATGAGTATTTTTCAGAGTTCAAAATTAAGGCAAATGAAACAAATCCTTCTACCAGACATTAAAGAAGGATTAGTTGGCCTCCTGAAGGAGTAAGCCCATGACTTTCATTCCTTTTTAGTTGTATGTACAATGGATTCCTTGATAAATGGCTATGATATAACATATTTTGCAGAAAGTTGCATTGTTGGAACCAATCTTTGCCTCCTTCATTCTCTTTCTCTTTTCCTTACTTTTTTCTTCTTTTCCTCCCTTCTCCCTCCTTTATTCCTTTCTTACCACTGCATGCTTAATCCACAGTTGTATCTATTTACCTTGTTTTATTTCTAAAGAGGGATTTAATAAAGGATCTAGGTACCATACATTCTCCAAGTACATTATCCTTTGTATAATAGTGTGGGTATAAAAAGGCCACCCCATCCTTCTCTGAATCAGCTGAGTAGGGACCCTGGAGCACACAGTGGCTAACTTTCTTAGAATAAAATATGACTTGGCCCAGTACTGAAGCTGCTGGTAGGAGTTGAAAGTCAAGCCAGCCAAAATACTTCAGTATTTACTGCAGTTCACCAAGATGTCGACATTTCCACATTTTATAGTTGAAACATGACTTTGTAGGACAAAATGTCCTATTTTCTGAAGGTGATTCAAAACAAAAGAAGACCTTACTTTGCTAGTAGAAATTAAAGTTTCTTCCTCCATGACTGTTCATTTTTTGATGCCAACTTAGGTAGGCCTTTTGGCCGAGTAAAAGGAAAGGATAATTAGCAGGAGCTTTTAAGATGACAAGAAAACTGTTTTACATACCATTATCAGAGATACATTTAGGAAAAAAAAAAACATCTCTCCCATATGATTTCTTTAAGGCCCTAAATTGGAAAAGTGAAGTACATTTCAGTCTATAACAATTAAAAAAAGAAACTTACTGGTCTAGAAAAGTTATTACTCTAGAGTGTATGTGTATATCTGTGGCCAGAATGACCACCAATATGTTTCACATTATTGAGAAGGACATTTGACAGAAAATTTTATGAAAGAAAAAAAAAGTATATATACTTTCTTCTTACATAAAAGAACAACATGACAGGCTGTTTTGACTCTGAGGCAGTGTCCACTATGTGCCTGGTAGATAGGAATCTTGGTAAAACAAATGAAAACCAAACGAAGGGTATTCCTGAGGTACATTTTCATAAAAATGGTATTGATGAGCCTCACATTTTTTAACATTTTATTTTTTTATTATTATAATTTAATTTTTATTTATATTATTCTGATTTTACATTCATAGTGGTGATTCCATTATCCTCTTCCCTGTCCTCCCTCTTCCAAAGGGACCCTCATCAATGGGGAATGTGGGTCATGCATTGTGGGGGTAGTCAAGAGATCTGGGGGGTAGGCCAAGTCTCTGTACATAATGCCCCAACTTGTGGCTCTAACATTCTTTCTGCCACTCTTCCGTGAATTTCCCTGAGCCACATTGGGGTCATTTTAGTTCTACTTCAGTGATGAGATTTTGGGAGCCTCTGTGTCTCTGGATATCTGACTTAGTAGGAGTTGGATGTCCTCTGTGTTTATCTCCTTCAGCCTTTTTCTGGTGTCGTGATCCCAAAGAATGCTGTATTCTTGCCCTTCCCCTGCATTACTCTATGGTTTCAACTGGGGCTCCAAAATCTACAGATTACACATTCTTCCTTGGAACCTTCTTTAAAATAGATCATGTATTGAGCCTCACATTTTTAAACCAATTTGCCTTTCTCAGTGCAATTCTCTGGTATGACAGTAATTCTGTCTTTCTGTTGTTCCTCTGTCTACTGCTCTCGAAGTCCATGTCATTGGAAACTGGTCCAGAGCAAAGGGAAGGGCTGAGCCACTGGATTGTTAGGTTGATCCTGGGCAAGTCCCTTTACTTCAGCATGCCGAGTTCTTGGCTGTGAAGCAGATAATGATGCCTACATGACCCCTGACAGTGCTATTGTTAAGGTTCACTGAGAATGTTTTGACAACCACTGGCATGGAAATTTGCACCTTGTGTTTTCAATCACTGTTCATCCCCTCTCCCTTTGTTCTTAGGAAAGATCCTGTCTCACATGCAGCCTGTGATGAGCAAGCACAAGCTCTGCATTAAGCACATGCCTTTGCCTCTGACTTTGGCTGATTGCAGTTTGTACATCAGTTGCATCTGCCTGGCTGTTTGCATGCAGTCCATATGCAGTGACATAGCTGTTTGCAGTGTGGACAGATGATGCGAGAGGCCAAGTGAAGGGTGGTGGCACAGCATCTCCTCTTTGTTCTGGACACAAACGGCCTTTTCTATATCAGAAAAAAAAAGCCAAGTTGAATTCACACAGGTCAAGGAAGATAGGAGAAAAAATTGAGGTCGTAGAGGGATAAGAAGAGAGATGTAATAAATGTGTGTTTTAAACATTCTTCTAATTCTTTGGAAGGGAAAGAAAGCAGAATTGAGCTAATACCCCCAGAATAGATCCGAGCAAACATTTGCCAATGATCTGAAAAGGAAATTTTTTTTTTCCTGACATTTTTCTTTCAGAAACAGTGAACTTGGGACTCTGTAAAGAGAAAGTCATGCTAAAGTCAGCAAAGGTTGTTTTATTTATTTATTTATTTATTTATTTATTTATTTATTTATTTATGAGAGAGAGAGAGAGAGAGAATGGGCATGCCAGGGCCTCCAGCCACTGCAAACAAACTCCAGATATATGTGCCACCTGCATCTGGCTTATGTGGGTCTTGGAGAATTGAACTGTGGTCCTTTGGCTTTGCAGGCAAGTGCCTTAACCGCTAAGGCATTTCTCCAGCCCCTCAGCAAAGGTTTTGTCCACTTTGTCCAGTTCTCTCGGGTACCACTGCCAGAGTTCAGGCCCAGATTTTTACAAGCAAACCTCTGAACACTGTGGCTTGGACTGTGCTGTGGCTTGATTCTCACACATGAGTGCTTCTTATCCCCAAGACACCAGGTGTCTCCCAATCAGAATCAGAGGAGGCAAAAGGCCACCCACATTGGGATGAATAAATGCCATGTTGCCTATGTGTACAATGTGTTCATAGGAGGGGAAAAGAGAAACAAAATTGGGAAGAAAGATGGTCAGTCCTTCTTACTGAACCTTGACCAATATTTTACCCTCTGAGTTTTCCAAGGGCAGTCATTGATATGACATAAATTCATTGACGACTGGGTCTGTCAAAGTGAAAGAGCCCTTCCCTTCCTCTACGTGCAGAGCACATCATGATGCTGTGTGTGCCGTGCTGACTCTCATTTCTCCATGTTCTTCTTCTTCTTCTTCTTTTTTTTTTTTTTTTTTTGGTTTTTCAAGGTAGGGTTTCACTCTAGTCCAGGCTGACCTGGAATTCACTCTGTAGTCTCAGGGTGGCCTTGAACTCATGGCGATTCTCCTACCTCTGCCTCCTGAGTGCTGGGATTAAAGGTGTGCGCCACCATGCCTGGCTTTCTCCACATTCTTATATCAGCATGTCTGGACATTGTCCCCATGCCTTGGAATGAGTCCTCCAGGCAACACCCACATTGTCCCCCTCTCCTGGCTTTCTGTGCCTTCATTAGCATACTCTTCTCGGCAGCCTTTGCTCACTTGGTCTACCTATTGCACACCTGAGGGGGCATGTCCTCAGTCCTAGTCCATCCTCTATGCAAGATGCTAGGAGTACAGGCTTATCTGCTAGTTTTCTTGACCTCACTGCACATATGCTGATGACTCCAATGTCACTGTCATTTCATCCCTTGCAACAGTGCCTATTATGCATACCCACTATAGCAGACAGCTTCAGGTTCGCTGAGATGAACTTCCAGACCAGGCACAGTTATGGAGGAAGGGATATTATTTATTGAAGCTTACAGATCCAGGGGAAGTTCCATAATGGCAAGAGAAGGGGCCTGCTCTCACAGGACCAGGCAAGAGAGAGAAAAAAATCAACCAGGCAAACAGCACACAGAGCAAAACTACAGCCAAAAGCCACAGCACACTTCAGGAACTCCTATTAGGCACACTTTACATATCTTTACAATGGAATCTCAAACCATCACCACACCTTAAGACCAGCCTCCAGTGACATTGCCTCTAGCAAGGTGATTGTAGAAATAAACTATAAACTAATAAAACATTGAATATATGGGGGCCATATATTCAAACTACCACACCCACTGATTCATCCTTTTGATGACATAGGTGCCACACATATGTATATATGTGACAATGATAGTCCATACACATCTCTCTGCTAGCCTGTCATGGATCCTACATAGTTTATCAACATTGATGAAAGGTACTTTCCCAGCCCCATTGCTCCAGAGAAAATATAGGACACATCTTGATATGTCTTGTTCCCTAAAATTCTAGATTCAAATAATCACATGGTTTATTGAATTAACTTCATCACTTATGAGCTACCCTAAGTCAGCTTCCTCATGGACCAGCCTTTGTGAAATATACCAGCTCTCTACAGCCAACTTATAATGACAGTGCATAATTCAAAACCAGAAGTCAGATCATGCTACTTCCCTCCATAGACCCCCTAAGATTTCTTACGTTACTATAAGCTATGGCCATTTTCCCACATCCCAGAAAGTCCTCTGTAATCAGATTTGTGCTTGGCTCTCTAAACTCATCTATTATCTCTTTTCTCTTACTTCCATAGAGACATATCAGTGTTTGTGCTACTCTGAATGAACCTAGGCCAGCCTCAGTGTCTTTGCTACCCCTCTGGCTTATATTCTGTTCCAGATCCTCAAGAGCTTTTTACCACCAATTCACAGAAGTCAATAAATATATTTCCTTCTTTGAGCCTAAGTTCAGTTCTCCTCTTCCATAAGATGGCCTTGAAGGAAATTTACCATACATTTGTGAGGGAAGTTCAGCATGAAAAAAAGTGATGAGGACCAGGGTTTGTAGAATGCAAAAACATCAGCACAAGGAAGTGCATCTTGGTCCCTTAAGACATGTATTCATATGATCAAGAGCTAGATCAAATTTAAAGACTCAGTAGATATTCAGCACTATATTTCCCCATGGCATTTGCCATCTTAATGTGGAATATCTTAGTCTTTGCAAAGTGGAGACATAATTTCTTGTGAACATGTCTGCTTCCCTATGTTCACTGCGAGACTGTGAACATCTCTTAGCTGGAGGCTTGATTTAAACTTGAATCATTTGTTCAAGCAGCACAATATTTCAGAAAATTTTACAGACAGTAAGTTCACAAGGAAAAAGATTTATTTAAGACAACATTCTGGTGTGAGTTTCTAACTTGACACATAAAGAAACTGAGACTCAGAAAGTATAATTTACATCCTCCCAAACACAGAGGTAACAGATAACAAACTTTGAACTCATGTATTTTAAAAGTAGAATTAATAATCTCATGTAAGATAAACTATATCCAACTGAGTTGTGGGTTTTTCAGTAAGTTGACAAAGAAGATTGTATCAATAATAAAAACATTTGAACATGTGTAGTATTGTCAAAATCCATGGGGCATTATCACATTGAATGCAAGTATTGCATTGCTTTTTTGTCTTTAAATACTAGAGCTTTTTTTCAACAAAGCACTATGAATATCAGTAAACTAGTGGCAATGAAGACATATCTCAAGGAACCAAATTCACATCGAAAGCTTTCTACATTTAAGTGGTTACCTCATAAGAAAGCAGGTTCCCCATCCCTTGAACTATGAAAACAGAGACAAAATCATGTCTGGAGAGAGCTATTCTATGCTACAGAGACTTCCCAAATCACACAAGCTAGATAGATATTACCATTCAAGTGGGCCTCTATGGTTCTCAGTCTTTAGGGCTCTCAACATTTAGCTCTGGCTTCCCAGGAAGCCTTCTACAAAGGTAGAGTCTAAAATAATGACTGCATATCTACTTCATTGGAATGAAGTAGAACTAAGAATGAAAGAGGACAGGCAGGGGATAGAGGAAAGGCTATCAATTATGAGGTATTGAGCTTTGAAGTCCCATGGACCCCCTTGGTGAATCAAGCATGCTAATGTATTCTGTCCATATCCATAGAGAGGAGAAGGAGGCATGGATTCATCAGCTTCTTTCCCACTTGTCAAAGCTGTGCCCAAGCAAGTATCTGGGGTCTTTAGTAATTCTCCAAAATGTTTAATGGAGCAATGTGGAAGAATATTGTAGTGTAGCAGTGAAATTGCATTTGGGTTCATCTTCTTAAGTCTTCCATTTTAAGATTTTAGCTGAACTCAAGTAAAAGCTAGACCAGGAGTAAACATTGTGGGTTATAAAACGTATTTGTGAAACTAGTTTTTTGGTTTACTTTGGTATATAAGTTAGGCTCTCCAACAATTAATAAATGCCCTGGCAAAGGTAGGTCCTGTCATGATCTGACCAAGACAGTAGTTTCTCAATGGATGTTCCCAATCTTCATTGGTCCATTAGATCAATATAAACACACCATTAGAATCCAGCTCTTAAATATTATTCAAGGAATTATCATCTAATTACCAATTTTAATAGGGTAAGATGAAACCTAATGAAAGATTTTCTGAAACTTGACAATAGTAGATCTGATAATAAAACAAAGAGCCCCAAAGTCTCTTGTTACAGTTCTACTCAGAGCTTTCTGAATTCAGAAGTCCTGTTCCAGGGAGCTCTACCAGTTATATTTCTGTTCCAAATTCTGGGGTCTATAGACTAACAGCCCTGATGAACTGAAAAAGGCAAAGATGATTATGTCAGCATCCAAATTACAAAGTCTTCATCTTCCTCCTCTAAAGCATGGTTTTGAGTGAGCCTTTATTTTCTCCCAGTGTAAGGAAACCCCACTCTGTCTCTGCCTTCAGTATGACTTAGTTATCATGGGGCAGTGATTCAGTGGAAAAGTACCTTTCAAACCCAAATGAATTTCTTCTTTTTCTTTGTTTCCGAATGTTACATAATGAAGTATGAGAGATATATCATCTCTTGTAATGCACAGACATTAGGGGACCTTGGGGGCTTTCTCAGATTTTCTCTCCCCAGAATGTTTCAGCACTTTGGAAAAGAGAAAGGCAGGTTTATTTTCTATGTATCAAAAGCTCCTTTGTTATCCTTGTGTTTCTCTTAAACATGACCACAGGTCAGTTGTTCTCTGCCCCAGAGAGTCCTCCATGACTTTCCAGACTGGAGTCAGCTTATCCTTGTCTCTGCTCAATATAGCACTCAGTGAAGCTTCTATACTGTCTCTTTCTTAATCATATTATGCTCTTTTATTTTTAACTTTTTAAAATTTATTTGCAAGGAGAGAGGGGGGAATAGAAAAGAAACAGACAGAGAAAGAGGATGGGCATGACAGGGCCTCTAGCCACTGCAAATGGACTCCAGATGCATGTGTCTTTTGTGTATCTGCCTTTATGTGGGACCTGGGGAATCGAACCTGGGTGCTTTGGCTTCGTAGGCAAATGCCTTAAATTATAAGCCATCTCTCCTTCCCAGCTCTTTTATTTTTAATTTGTATAAGTACCTTTCTCCCTAGATGTATGTTTTCTACTGAGGTGTGTATTATTTTCATTATTAGATCATGAGTATTAAGTACAGATTTGCTACATAAAAGTAAGGCATCAAGTAAATCTTTTGATTAATAATGAAAATTATCCAATGGCATCTTTGCTTCCTTTCTTGTAACTGGTAGTTTGTGACACTCCCATATACTAAAATACACAAACTAATCTTTTATTAAATGTGGCTGAATAAGTATGTGAATGAAAGAAAGATATGTGGAAATCAGAGTTTCTGCTATGGGCTACTCTGTATCTCATATATGTCACTACTACAGAAAAAAGCAGGCAAGCATAGAGTTACATATAGAATCTTTAAATAATCAATTCTTATCCTAGAAAAAAAATGGGAAATGCATGTAATCAAATACTATGAGGGGACAATATATTAAAATTATACTTAATTTATAGCATTAAGAAGTGAGGAATCTGGAGGTGATTAGTTTATGAGGGATTCTCCCTCATGAGTGAAATTAATGCCCTTATAAAGGAGGACAAAGAGTTCATTTTCCCCATCCACCATATAAGGACACCTAGAACAAAAACTATAATCTACCAGGCTAAAATATACATTGTGGACTGTGGACAAAAAACTACATTGTTCATAAATTATTCAGTTTAAAGTATTAGACCAACCAAAATTAAGACAAAAAATAACAGTTTCTTTTTAATTACTGAGTTTATGTGTTTGAGTGTCAATTAATGTATATGTGTCCATATGTTTGTGGGTAGAAGTGTACAGGTACATCAAAGCCTAGCAATGTCATCCTTGATCACTATTTAGCTTATCTTTTGAAACAGTGTCTCTGTTGTAGTTGCTTTCATGTTGCTGGGACAAATTGCCTGGGCCAAAAGCAGGTGATGGGAGGAAAGGGTTTATTTTAGATTACAGTCTTTAGGGGAAGCTTCCTGATGGCAAGGGAAAGCATGGCACCTGAGGAGCCTGGACATCACACCTTGCCACAGTAGTCTGGAAATAGCCTCAAGAGAGCTTTGGCAAGGAGGAACAGATTATAACACTCCTAAACCGACCTTAGTAGCATACCCCCTCCTGCAAAGATCTACCACCCAAGTTACTACCAGCTGGGGACCAAGCATTCAAAAACACATGAGTTTATGAGGGGCATGTGATTCAAACTCCCTTGGTCTCTCACTGAATCCTGAATTCACTGATTAAGCTAAACTAGCCAGAAAAAGGCATGCTTCCTCCACTCTACCTCTGAGCTGTTGGGATTAGAGGTATGTGCCACTATACCAGGCTGTTACATTGAGTGTCAAGGATCTGAAATCAGATCCTTAAGCTTGTATGGTAAGCACTTCTCCCCTACCCTTAATTACTCATTATTACTCAATGACAAATTTTCACATTTTTTTGAAAAAAATATAGATTTTTTTTGAAATCCATACAGCTTTTTTTTTTTGGAGAGAGACACAGAGAGAAACAGAGAGAGAGGGAGAGGAAGACAGATAGAGATGGGCGCACGAGCAGCCTCTCAGCTGCTGCAAACGAAATCCAGATGTGTCCTCCCCCTTGTGGTCAAGTACGGCACTGCGCCCTTTGCATCTGGCTAAATGTTGGATCTGGAGATTGGAACTGCTGGAGATTGGAACCGGCGTTCTTAGGCTTACGAGGCAGGCACCTTAACTGTTAAGCCATCTCTTCAGCCCAAGTTTTTTTAAGAATTAGTTTAGAAGTGGGCACAGGCCCAGTACTTTTATTTTATAAACAATAGCGATAAGAGGAGCAGGAGTTCAAGATTTTTCTCAGCTGTATAGCTAATTGAATCTAACCTGGACTACATGAGATCCTGTGTAAAGAAAAACAAAATCTTATCATAATATACTTGTTTACTTAAAATTTTATGAGTTATTCATTAATCTTTTGAGTATTTAATGATGTTTCTGCCCTTAGGAACATAAGAAATGAAAATGCATATAGTCATATGTAACCCTCTTTTCTTTTATGATTTATGCTTTTGGTGTTATACAGAAAAATTTCTTGAAATGCCAAATTAAAAAAATACTAATTGCTTTTTTGCTTTTTTTTTTTTTTTTTTTTTTTTTTTTTTTCGGTTTTTCAAGGTAGGGTCTCACTGTGGTCCAGGCTGACCTGGAATTAGCTATGTAGTCTCAGGGTGGCCTCGAACTCATGGTGATCCTCCTACCTCTGCCTCCCAAGTGCTGGGATTAAAGGCATGCGCCACCACGCCCGGCACTAATTGCTTTTTTAATGGATTAGTTTGTTCTGTTTTTATTTCTTTTCTTCCCTCTTGCCCCTCTCTCTCTTTCCTTCCTTCTCTTCAGTCAGTGAAATTGTGTCATTTTTTTTTCTAATACTTATATGAGCATTATATAATAAGGACAAATCATGATTTGTAATTAAAATGTTTTGATCATTTGAATTTTTAAGTCAATAATCATACCTGTGTGAAACAAGTTTTTCTGTCCTCTGAATCTATAGTAATGTTTTTCACGTGTTTCCTTATGGCAACTCTGTAGCAGTGTTAACAGCAGTGAAATCTGTGCATCCTTTTTAAGTTTGGAGAGAAACTTGTATTGAAGTTATAGTGGTGAATGTGATATTGGCTGTTGGTATAAGTCAGGTAACTTCAGTAGTGTTTAATAAATAGTCCCACTCTTCTGAGCTACTGTATTTATCTTATACAAGACAACACATAGACATGAAAGAAGATAGGAAGTCAAGAGAACTACAGATGAGGAGTTGATGGCAGAGTTAGTGGTCTAGGGAATGGAGCCCTGGAGTCTGTTGAACTCCAGGTGACTGGTGCCAACACCAAATTGTATGACACTAGTGAAAGCTTGGACACTAACTTCTGTTCTTCATAAATCTGATGGTTCTACTTGTGCATTGCTTCTTCATTCTCCCAAAACTTTGCTTTTAAGGTTTTTACTTGGCAAGTACATTTTAGATTTTTCTTTTTAATCCTAAAATTCCAGGCCCCTCTGTCTATTCATTGGGCTCAGAAGTAAACCACAGAAACCACTGCCAAAAATGAAACAGTTACAATGATACAAATTTATAAATAATTACTTTTTAAAAGTCAAAGTATTATCAAACTTTATTTCATTGTATTATTTTATTTTATTTTATTGTGTGTGTGTGTGTGTATTTGTGTGTGTATGCACACACATGTGTCATGGCATGCATGTGGAGGTCAGAGGACAACCTTGGGATGTCCACTTTGTTTGAGACATCGTCATTCTTGTTGATTTGCCTCATGGAAGGGCAGACTAGCTGGCTCATGAGCTGCAAGATTCTCCTGACTCCACCTCATATCATCACAGGTGTATTGGGATTATAGACACCAGCGACTTTGTGTCCAGCTCTATGTTGGTGGTGTGAACTCTGGGTGGGAAGTCTGGTGAAGCAAGAACCTTTAATCATGGAGCCATCTTCCCAGTCCCTATTTTTTAATATTTATTTATTTATTTATTTATTTTTGGTTTTTTTGAGGTAGGGTTTCATTCTAGCCCAGGCTGACCTGAAACTCATTATGTAGTCTCAGGGTGGCCTCGAACTCACAGTGATCCTCCGACCTCTGCCTCCCAAGTGCTGGGATTAAAGGCATGCACCACCATGCCAGGCTAGTCCCTATTTTTTTAATTTTACATTTCTTGCGTTTTTGAGACAAGGTCTTACTATATAGTCCAGGCTGTGCTCAAATTCAGCAATCTTCCTTTCTCTGTTCTCTCAGGCTAGGATTATAGACATGTGACACCATGTTCAGCTTTGAATTTAATTTTAAAAAGAGAGAGATTATTAATAATATACTGTCCACAACAGTTTTTAGCTAATAAAAGTGACTGACTCAGCTAGACTAAAAATAAAAATTTTGGATGAAAATATTTGCTTACAACTCCAAAAGCAAATCCATAAGAAGGAGGACAAATTAGCTATTTCATTTCTTTATTATCAATGACCTCCTCATCACAGTCAGCTATTCTTTGTGCACACAGGCAGTTAAATGCCTTCTGTAAGGAATACAAGGTAGGCCTGTTTACTGCTTCCTCTGCTTGGAAGACTTTCCCTGTGCCCCAGGTTCACTTCCTTTGTGACATTTCACCTTGTGCCTCCCTTCCAGGAGGCTGCTAGGTCTCTCTTTCCCTTGGTCACTAGTGAAATCCTATTATCTTCTTGAGTTGTTCTGAACGAGCTGAGAGTGCTTACCCATGTGCATATGGTGTTCCCAATGTCCCTGCTCAGTGCCATTGCTGTCCCAGCAGTTGTAGAAGCTCTTGAATTCTCTCTTGAATCTTTTTTTACTTTTGAGGTGGGGTCTCTCTCTACCCAAGGCTGACCTGGAATTCACCTGGAAGTCTCAGGTGACCCTCAAACTCACAGTGATCCTCCTACCTCTGCCTCCCCAGTGCTGGGATTAAGGTCGTGCACCACCATTCCGAGTTTATTTATTTATTCGTTTTCTGAGGTAGGTTCTCCCTCTAGCCCAAATGACCTGGAACTTACTCTGTCATCTCTCTGACCCCAAATTTATAGTGATCCTCATGCCACTGTCTCCCAAGTGCTAAGATTAAAGTCATGCACCATCAGCCCCAGCTCTCTCCGGGGTCTTTCCAGTTTCAGTCCATCCTGCTGTCTGAAGTTATAGACCTTTCTATGTTGAATCCACATCCCACAATTGCTTCCAATCATTCTTTTTCTTTAGGATTAAATAATTTGCTAGTGTTGGCTTTAAGGATCCTTGTTATTTAACCTGTGCTTACGTGCTTATCCTTGTCATCTCTGATTGAAGCTGAAGAACTTCTAGTTCTCCAGATCTACTGACTCTTCTCTCACCTTTGGGTTTTTAGGGCATCTTTCAGTCTGGCTGCACCCTTCCTCTCCTACACCCTCATTTATCTCTCCTTTCAGGCTTCACCCTAGTTGTCACTCTCTTTGAGATGTTGAGTACCCAAGCCTGCTATGCACTCTCATGGGCCTGTGGCCATCCCCTCCTCATAGAACAGCAGAGATTTTAGTAACCTGTCTCCACAGCCACATAGAAGACACTGAATATGATGTTCTTGGCTTCAATGTTCTAGACATAGCAGAGTTCATGGAATACTGAAGTTAATTTAATATGTACAGATATTTGTTGAACAAAATAGTAAAGCTGGGAAACCTCTTTTCTTAATAATGCAGACAGGGACAATATAAGGAACACTTATTTAGAGGTATCTTTCTCAGAGCTGTTGCTTCTATTTGGCTTGTTTTGCACAGCAGTCAATAGGTAGGTTCTAATTTATTGATCTAAAAATAAGCAGGGAGTGTTACATTGCCAGGGATGATCTCAGCTCACCTCTGGGAGGTGAGGTCTCCCATGGAAGCATCTTTGTTGCTCAGCTGCAGAATGGAGTCCCCTCCTACAATTTCTCATCAGCCAACGGGGATTGGGATGATGGAGGCAATTTGATGAGCTATGGCATGTGTTGGTTTCCTTCCTTACTGTGAACATCTTGCCATTTCTGAAACTGTGAGTCAGGCTTATGACAGTCAAGCAACTAGCTGAACAAGCATGTCCAAGGAGATCGGTGGTATCCTTGGCTTAGGGCTTAGTTGCTACATACTAGGGACAGATGTCCTAGAAGTGATGTCACTATTTGTCCTATTCAGGCTATTACTACATGGCAGGCTTTGGGCAAGGAAGATTTCAGGGGAAATTATTAGTGTGTACTCTGAGTTATTTCTTATGTGTATTTGCACATATGCACTTATACCTATATAATTAATGGAGACATAAGGAATATGAATTCTAGTCCTTGCTCTGTCATGATTTAATGTGCTACCCTAAGTAAGTTGTGTTAAGTCTGTGGACTTAAAGTTTTCTATAAGTACTGACATTGTGTTGGAAAGGTACTATTGCAGATAGTTTGTTCTCTGAGAATGGCAACACTGATTTCATTGTATTTAAGGCACTTTAATCATTTTTAAAACACAAGTAGCAAACTCATTGGTCCTGTTTAGTTTTATCACCACTGCCTCAAATAGGTTTGTATTCATCAACCTTCAACATCCTGGCCAATATGTAGAGGCATTCAAAAGGGACGCTGGGTTGCCTTCTGCTGGTTGACGGTGCCAGGTTTAAGCAGCATGCAGTAGGGAACCAAAATGCAATGGATGAAATGAAGTTTCTAGGATGGCCAGGTTGTGTCATTGAATTACAGCTCCTAATTTGCACTCAAGTTTTTTAACTTAGACTTTCTGAATATGAATAATCTAGAGAGTTATGTCTTCAGAAGTAAGCATTTCTAAGCTTTCTCACTAGTGACCTTAGGAAGATGTCCTCAAGTCTCTGAGCCCACAAGTGTGCCATCTTGATAAAGTAACCTCTAAAATTTCCTTTATATGCTAGCAAAAATTCATGGAAGCTTTATAGTTCACATGGTATATTCATTTAAAAATTTTTTTTTTCTGGGTCCATCATAATATCAGTATCAGCCCCATCTCTAACTATTGTCCACCAAATACCATTTTTTGGTCTGACAATTGAAGTGAAGAGAAAATCACAGAATAACATGGATTGATTGTTTCATGAGAATCAGGCCTAGTGCTCTGGGCTTCGAATACTCCATCTGCATTAATCCTTGCAGTGGTCATGTGATGAATGGATGACTCAAATTACATTCAGAAGAAAGTTATGTTCAATAGGTTTATCACTTGCAAAATGTTATTCAAAAGCTTGTGTGTGTGTGTGTGTGTGTGTGTGTGTATGTATGTGTGTGTGTGTGTGTGTGTGTGTGTGAGAGAGAGAGAGAGAGAGAGAGAGAGAGAGGGAGTCTTACTCTAGACCAGGCTGACCTGGAATTCACTATGTAGTCTTAGTCTGGCCTTAAACTCATAGTGATCCTCCTACTTCTGCTTCTCAAGATTAAAGGAGTATACCACCGCACCTGGCAGAAAAAAGGAGAGAATGGGCATGCCTGTAGCCACAGGAAATGAACTTCAGATGCATGTGCCACCTTGTGCAACTGCTATGTCTAGTGAGGAATCAAACCCAGGCTGTCAGGTTTTGCAAGCAGGCACTTTAACTGCTGAACCATCTCTCCAGCCCATGTGTTTGCTTTTAAAATAAAATCCCTAATATTTTGATTTGGCGATATGGTGGCATGGAATATATTGCAAACCTCTGAGGGTTGATTAATGAATTGAATCTGTCATCAACCATGTGCACTAGATGTTGGTATAATAGAAGTTGAGAAGAGAGGAGAGAAGAAGAGGGGAGAGAGTAGGGGAGGAGAGGAGGAGAGAGGGGAAAAGAGGAAAGGAGAAGGAAGAGGACAGCAGGGGAAGGAGGAGGAAACGGGAGGAGTATTTGAATCACTGTGTTGCTTATTTTTCCACCTGCCTGCAATGACTTTCTAGATGGATTTTACTCACGAAAACCCATAGAAAATTTACTAGGTCTGTCTTTGCAGCATGGGAGACCTGGGTATGAGTTGTGCTTGAGTTCTTACTAGCTGTGTGTCACAGGTATTGCTTGGTCACAATCCTGAGATTTATGTTACCAGGTGAAGGACCAGGCTGACCTAAAGTGCTGTTGTTAGGATTAAAGGATAAGATGCAATGTACTTTTCTAGACAATATTTTATACTTTGTCTCACTCCTGAGTTAGGAAATTTGCCTTTTAATTTGATAACCAACAATCACTTTTAATTATAATGTATGTTTTAATTTATTTTATTTTTTATTATTTTTGACATTTTTATATGTGTATATAATATATTTTAATCATCTTTTGTTTCTTTTTTCTGTGGCCTACGACTTTCATTAGGATTACTTATATCAGCAGGGGTTGGAGATTATGTTCCGGAGCATGAGCAATTTACCAGTGGTTCAACAACTATAGAACAGTGCTCTCCC